>JARQOD010000001.1:561056395-561130352 GCA_033576555.1 Oophaga sylvatica | reverse complement strand
TTAGATCCCCGGTACAAAAGTAAATTTGCTGAAATAATTCCTGCAATAGAAAGGGATTCACGCATGCAGGAGTATCAGCAGAGACTGTTGCATAATCTTACATGTGCTTTTCCACAAAACACCAGTGGTGCACGTAGTGAACCTCACAGTTCTAACTTGCCAACCATGGGACTGTCGAGTCTTCAGCACTCAAACCGTAACAGAAACACAGTATCTGCTGGTGTTAAAAGCAATTTTGTGGAATCCTTTCACCAGTTTTTTAGCCCATCCTTTGCAAGGCCACAGGAAACAAGAAGTCAGACACATAGTCAACGCCTAGAGACGATAATACAGGAGTATCTCCAACTGAACATCGAAGCCATGACTGTGTCACTGGACCCTTGCTCTATTTGGGCTTCCAATCTGGATAAATGGCTGGAGCTCACCACTCACGCCTTGGAGATCGTCATGCCACGCAGCTAGAGTTCTCTCTGAACGTGTGCTGACAGATAAGCGCACGCGGCTGTCCACTGAGAATGTAGACAGACTCACAAATCATGGATCCGCAAGGACTTTTCTACCCCTGTGTCATCCTGGGGAGAGTAAAAGCTTGAGGAGTTGGTAAAATCACCTCACCAAACGTTTAAACCTTTCAAATTGCTAACAATAATAATAGTGTGTGTTACTCATTCTAATAGGCCATGAGCTGCATCTTGCCTGTAGAATAATTTTGGGCCTGTAGCAGTGTGTGGTACTCATTGTATTAGGTCATCTATACTAAGCTCCACCAGCTTTCAAATTAATAATAATTTTTATCTGCATCTTGCCTGGACAATAATTCTGGGCATAATAGCAGTGTGTGGTACTCATTGTATTAGGCCATCTATACTAAGCTCCACCAGCTTTCAAATTAATAATAATTTTTAGCTGCATCTTGCCTGTAGAATAATTTTGGGCCTGTAGCAGTGTGTGGTACTCATTGTATTAGGCCATCTATACTAAGCTCCACCAGCTTTCAAATTAATAATAATTTTTGTTCTTTCTGAACGTGTGTTAAGCGCTGCTGGTGGTGTGCTGACAGATAAGCGCACACGGCAGTCCGCTGAGAATGTAGACAGACTCACGTTCATAAAGATGAACAAATCATGGATCCGCAAGGACTTTTCTACCCCTGTGTCAACCGTTTTAAGTAACTCTGGGGCAATTGATACTACTTAAGTGGCATTGTCAATTACAGGTGGGTTGGGTCTTTCCTCACCCCCCTTTTAACCGTAAGAAACTACATACACTATGGCTTGGGGTAACACAGATGGTTGAGTGTGAAGACTAGAGCTGTTTACTCATACTATAGCCTGGGAATCAGAGGTCTGCTCCAAAGCTTGAGTGTCTGCCTATCAGCGGAGTAGCCACCGGCTGTAGATCTAATTACAAATTTTTAACTGCATCTAACCCAGACAATAATTTTGGGCCTAGTAGCAGTGTCTGCTAGTCAGCGGAGTAGCCACCAGCTGTAGATCTAATTGCAAATTTTTAACTGCATCTAGCCCAGACAGTAATTTTGGGCCTAGTAGCAGTGTCTGCTAGTCAGCGGATTAACCCAGCTGTTAAGCAAGCTACACCACCTGTAGTTTGGACACTTCATTTTTTCAAAGTAAATGCTTTGGGTCCCCGGGACAATTAGTGAAGAGCATCGGGGAGGCACCCCAAGGCACAGTGGCTGTGAGTGGCGGTAGGACGCCTTGCGGTGGACCGCCAAGCTCGATCCTTATAAAAGCTTTTTAACTGCAGCAGGTTTACAAGACGCTACTGGAGCTGGCATTACCGCGGCTGCTGGCATGAGACTTGCCCACCAATAGATCCTTGTAAAAGGATTTAAAGTGTACTCATTCAAATTAGAGAGGCAATTTAAATGAAAAAGATTAGACCTGCCTCCACCGCAGGGGGCTCGCTCGACCCACCAGCGGACAGGCAGCAGTATTGGGAGAGGGGGGCTGGCCGTCAGGGTCCACCACAGCTCTGGCACAAACCCGGCGACACGCAGGTCGCACAGGCAAGAACGGACTGGCCATGTCGGCTTTGCACTTTTTTGGTTTTAGAAGGGCATGACATGCCTATATCTGTGTCTCCCCCTCCTTTTACTCCTTCACCTCTTTTTTTTCGCATGACTATATGTACTTGTCACTTTTCCATGTGTTAGTTGTGTCTTCTGAACAGTTTGTCAGCTTTTGGACACCTTTGCAGTGTTTTCTATGTGTTTTCTATGTGTTTTGGTTTGCCCGCCATTGGTTTTAACGGTGTTCGACGGTGTTCGACGAACAGTTCGATGAACAGTTAGTCGAACTCACGGCTGTTCGGCGAATCGAACCGAACTCGAACACTACGGGGGTGGCTCATCACTAACTCTAATCCCAGCCCTAACCATAACCCTAACCCCAATCCCAACCCTAACTCTAATCCAAACCCTAACCCTAACTTTAGCCCCAACCCTAACCCTAACTTTAGCCCCAACCCTAACCCTAATGAGAAAATGGAAATAAATACTTTTTTATTTTATTATTTTTCCTAACTAAGGAGGTGATAAAGGGGGTTTGATTTACTATTTATAGCGGGTTTTTATGTTTGGCAGCTGTCGCACTCTCAAAGACACTTTTTATTGCAAAAAAATAATTTTTGGATCAAACATATTTTGAGAGCTATAATTTTTCCATACTTTGGCCCACAAAGTCATGTGAGGTCTTGTTTTTTGCAGGACGAGTTGACATTTTTATGGGTACCATTTTCGGCACATAACATTTTTTAATCGCTTTTATTACAATTTTTGGGAGGAAGAATGAACAAAAAGCAGCAATTCATGAATTTCTTTTGGGGAGGCGTTTATACCGTTATGCGTGTAATAAAATTGATAAAGCGATTTTATTCTTCGGGTCAGTATGATTACAGCGTTACCTCATTTATATAATTTTTTTATGTTTTGGCGCTTTTATACAATAAAAACTATTTTATATAAAAAATAACTATTTTTGCATCACTTTATTCTGAGAGCTATAACTTTTTTATTTTTCGCTGATGATGCTGTATGGCAGCTCATTTTTTGCGAGACAAGATAACTCTTTCAACGGTACCATGTTTATTTATATCCATCTTTTTGTTCACGTGTTATTCCACTTTTTGTTCGGCGGTATGATGATAAAGCATTGTTGTTTAGCCTTTTTTATGGGGTTCACTAAAGGGGTTAATTAGTGGGACAGTTTTATAGGTCGAGTCGTTACGGACGTGGCGATACTGAATACGTGTACTTTTATTGTTTAGATTTTTTTATATTTTTACAATTATTGTCAGCGCTGCATGGAGTTTACACTGACCTCAGAGACTTCTTGGTCATCACTGCGCATGACAGAAAATCTCTGAGCTCTGGTGACACGGATGTCATCATGACGACATCGGGTTACCATGGGAGTGATCGGGACCCCTCATCATGACGCGAGGTCTCCGATCCAAAGGCAGAGGGGCTGTCAGAGCCTGCTCTGGAACACTGTGATTTTGTTTGATCGCAGTGTTCCGGGGGTTAAAGTGTTGGGAGCCGTCTGACTGCTCCTGGCACTTAGTGCCAGGTGTCAGCTGTGAGAATCAGGTGACACCCGGCCGCGATCGGCCACGCTCCCCGTGAGCGCGGCTGATCGCGTATGATGTACTATCCCGTACATGGTCATACGGGCTCGGGTCTCATGGACGGGATAGTATGTCCCATGTCAGAAAGGGGTTAAGAAATTCATTAGAGTTGATCACCTCTGACAAAATACTGTTGCTGGTCGCAGTGTCATAGGCAAATGTCTCGGTTGAGATATACTTCTGGAGGACGCCCTATCACTGGCTTTTAGCAATAAAAACTATAGGAAAAAAGAAGCGCAGGTAGGGTCTTATCCCACAGACTCAGATATTTTTTGTTACTAAAAACCGCTCACCTGGTGTTGTTGTAGTAAAGCATATTTGTGTCGGCTGCCGCAGATCCACGGGTCAGCAAGCGACTATATTGGCAATAATATAAAGGAATTTTGTGGATAATATCCGCGCTGCCAAACAATTCAGATTCAGATGTACTTGAAAAAATAATGGTGTTTTATTCTACGTATTTGCGAAGTCTATCTGACTTCTTCTTCAGGAAATACCACAAGACATATGAAGACAGTGCTGTTACAATGTTTAAATAGGTTCAAAATTCAAAAAACGGCGCCAAAAGCACCACCTGATATGTAGCGTCGGAGTTCATGACACAGTGGCACATGATGTAATACATATTATTAAGGAGTTTTCTGATTAATACATTAACATGAATTATACAAGTTGTCTTGTGGTATTTCCTGAAGAAGAAGTCAGATAGACTTTGAAACACGTAGAAAAAACCACCATTGCTTTTTCAAATACATCTGAATCTGAAGTGTTTGGCAGCGCAGACATTATCCACAAATTTCCTTTAAATTATCACTTTGGCTATGACATAATACTATCACCATTGCTTTACCTACACTAGTGTACTGACCTTGATTCTATTCACCATAGGTCACCACCAAGTTTGGCAGCCACCTTACTGAGGTATTCAGCCTGTCTCCACTACACATCAGACTGTTCCCTGTACCAAAATTTACTATGTCTGTTCCTCATTATTTTCCACAGCAGTCTTCTCTTGGGTCCCACAGATAACCCCAGTATGAACCCTGCTCATTGTATACAGGTAATTCATAAGCAATGCCAGTTTTTATTGCTCACACATTTCCACTGGCCAATTATGCCATTATTATTATAAACTCCTATAATTTGCCACACATTGGATTACTTATGTACTACCTACAGATTGTTCTATACTCATTGAACTTGTTCTTTTGATACTATGTATTATTCTTATGATGGAAATATGTAAATACCTCAATTTCAGCTTGTCCTTTGCTAGTATATACCTTGTGTTACTCATATGAGGGTATTACCTAGAAAGTGAATTCATAAATTTTTTTTTTTTTTGACTTTTTCCTTTGTTTTTTTTTTCAATTGTTTTAAGGTCTTTTTTTAATGTTTTCATACTTCCTTTAATGGAATTTAGATGGTTTTTAAATACAGTTGTATGGTTCCAGCCTCCGGTTTCCTCATACCAATTGGGGATCATTCTCTGTTTTACAACTTTTTTTTTATTAATCCCAGTATTGATTGGTTATGTATCTTATATTGCTCTGTACTCATATATCAATTTTTTCTTTCAGCGATACAATGAGTAAGTCCCGGGGGGTCGAAACGTCTGCAATTGTTATTATCGCTCATTGTTAGGGTATGGTTCCACGCATGGGCGTACCCAGGATCAAAACTAGGGGGGGGCAAGCCAATGTCGCATTTTATACAGGTTACATCATATACACTGTACATTATCCTGCATATTAGGTCTGGAGCGTTAGAACTGTTGTATATTGTATAATACAGCAGTGTATGCGACACTACGCTGTATATACCATATATTATACATGGCAGTCGCGCTCATGTCAGGAGCAGTACCAGCAAGTCCGAGGATTGCAGTGCGATCCTCGCATGAGTTATACGGCCGTCTGTCTATGCCCTTGTTATAATAATACTGAAATATTAATCTATTATTAAAGTATTAAGGAGCTCACAAGTAAAAAAAAGCCCCCTACCTCCCCTGTCCCCCACCCACACCCCAACAGCCCATCATCTCACATGCACCCCTTAGTGTTCTGTCCCACTGACCCCACAATACCCCCATTCTCTCACATGCACCCCTCAGTGCTCTGTTTCCCCTCCCCACTTCAGTCCCCACAATACCCCCATCCTCTCACAGTAAACCCCCAGTGCCCTGTCCACCCTCCCTCACAATACCCCATCCTTTCACATCAACCCCTGTGCGCCAGCCCCCACAATATTCCCATCCTCTCACATTCACCAACCAGTGCCCTGTTGCCCCTCCCCCACTTCAGCCCCCACAATACCCCCATCCTCACATTAACCCCCCAGTGCCCTAGCCCCCACAATACCCCATCCTCTCACATTAACCCCCCAGTGCCCTAGCCCCCACAATACCCATACTCTTACATTCACCCCAGTGCCCTGTACCCCTCCCCCACAATACCCCCATCCTCTCACATTACCCCCCCAGTGCCCTAGCCCCCACAATACTCCCATCCTCTTACATTCACCCCAGTGCCCTGTACCCCTCCCCCACAATACCCCCATCCTCTCACATTCCCCCACAGTGACCATGACATGCCTGAGCAGAATGAATTTAATAAATTCCATCCCCTCTTACCATGAAGCTGCAGGCAGTGGCTGAGGCAGGAGCAGGAAGTGTCCGGTGTATGCACACAGAGGGCACTAGGACCCAGTGTGGCTGAGACAACCAGAGCCTGCAGGGCAGAAAGTGAAACTACAGCTGCTGCAGCCAGGAAGGAAGAGGCTTTTGTGAGACAGCAGCTCCGTGCACTGCGCACACAGACAGGTACTACAATATGTGGCAGAGGGAGCCGGCATTGTGCTGCTCTCTCTGCTCTCTTTCATTGTGTGCCGGACTGTGCCCCTGCTTCTAGGGGGGGGCACTTGCCCCCCCTGCCCCACGGTGGGTACGCCCATGGTTCCACGGTCCGGGTTTTGTGCTCTTTGGACGGAGCGGAAACCTCCCGCTCCGCCCAAAGCCCCGCTCCCTTCTGAACGCTCGGTGAATCCACTAGACAGTTTGTTTGTTTGGCAATCCCCACATGTATTCAGGCTGTCTAGCAGCTGCAAATCATGCAGCTGCGGTGACATACACTAAATCTCCAACCACGCCCAAAATACTCGGAGAACACCCGAGCATGCTCGGAAAACTCAAGTAACGAGTATACTCACTCTTCACTAATTACAAACTGAGTGATCTATTTCAAGTGTTTATTTCTGTTAATGTTGATGATTATGGCTTAGAGCCAAAGAAAAACGAAAGTCATTATCACAGTAAATCAGAATATTTTATAACACCGGCTTGAAAAATTATTTTAAAATCTGAAATGTTGGCCTACTGAAATGTATGTTCAGTAAATGCACTCAATACTTGGTCAGGGCTCCTTTTGCATCCATTACTGCATCAGTGCGGCGTGGCATGGAGGCGATCAGCCTGTGGCACTGCTGAGGTGTTATGGAAGCCCAGGTTGCTTTGACAGCAGCCTTCAGCTTGTCTTCATTGTTGGGTCTGGTGTCTCTCATCTTCCTCTTGACAATACCCCATGGATTCTCTATGAGGTTCAGATCAGGCGAATTTGCTGGCCAATCAAGCAGAGTGATACTGTTGTTTTTTAACTAGCTATTGGTACTTTTGGCAGTATGGACAGATGCCAAGTCCTGCAGGAGAATGAAATTTGAATCTCCTAAAAGCTTGTCAGCAGAGGGAAGCATGAAGTTCTCTAAAATTTCCTTGTAGATGGCTGCACAGACTTTGGTCTTGATAAAACACAGTGGACCTACACCAGCAGATGACATGTCTCCCCAAACCATCACTGACTGTGGAAACTTCACACTAGACCTCAAGCAGCTTGGATTGTGTGCCTCTCCACTTTTTCTCCAGACTCTGGAACCTTGATTTCCAAATGAAATGCAAAATTTCCTTGGGAGTGTGTCAATGACTGCCTTCTAGACATCTGTCAAGTCAGTAGTCTTCCCCATGATTGTGGAGCCTCCTGAAACAGACTAAGGGACCTTCTTAAATGCTTAGGAACCTTTTGCAGGTATTTTTTCCTAATTATTCCGATTTACTAAGATAATTGTTATGTTTCGGTAGCTGAGGAGGACAGGAACAACAGCAGGGCAGCCGAACACCTGAGATGTTGGAAACTGATGGGTTGCAGATTCCTAAACTAACGACACAACTAGAGGTAGCCGTGGAGCGTTCCTACGTTGATCCTAGACGCCTCGTCACAGCCTGAGAGATAACTACACCTAAAGGCAGAAAGATGAAAGCTATCTGCCCCGGAGCAGATCCTCAAAGAAAATAGGAAGCCCCCAAACATATAATGGCGGTTAGACAAGATGAAAATACAAACATAGGCAGAAAATAGACTGAGCAAACGCTGGGGCCACAAGCTGACTAAATAGGATAGGACAGGAGAGATAACTTTCTGCAACCCAGAAAACCCTACAAAAATCCAACAATTCTGATTACAAAAATACTGAGATCACACAATCTCGCCACCCACTAAATCAGATCTCAGTGCGAACAAAAACCAAGCCGCAGCCGCTGAAAAAACAGGAAAAAGCAAATGAGCAAACAACAGCGGCCGCAGACAAACTGTGAGGTGCTCAGGCCCCAGGAGGGGACCTGGCCGACCTCCAAAAAAGCGCAAAAAACAATGCAAAAAGCAAGCACAAAAAGAAAAGCAAAAAACATCCTATCTGAAAGCAGGAGACGCAGGCAAGACTCCAGCAAACTTCCAAATGAACCAGGAACCACAATTGAGACAAGAACAATTGATCACGGCAACCATCATGGGAGGGAACCTCCCTTATATCAGACCAGTCAGTGAACCCAGATTGCCACTCCTCGCTGAAAGGTTCAGTACTGTCTGTAACCACCAGAGGGAGCCTCTGCTCAGAAACCATCTCTAGCACATTCATAACAGTACCCCCCTTGAGGAGGGGTCACCGAACCCTCACTTGTGCAACCAGGCCGGTCAGGATGAGCTCGGTGATATGCACGGATAAGTCTCCTAGCATGGATGTCCGAAGCATACACCCAAGAATTGTCCTCCTGACCATAACCTCTCCACTTAACCAAATACTGGAGTTTCTGTCTAGAAAAATGAGAATCCAATATTTTCTCAACCACATACTCCAGATTGCCCTCAACCAAAACAGGGTCAGGAGGCGCAGCCATAGGAACCACTGGCTCGACAAACCTCTTCAATAAGGACTTGTGGAACACGTTATGGATCTTAAATGTCCCTGGAAGAAGTAAACGGAAGGAAACAGGATTAAGAATCTCCATGATCTTATAAGGTCCAATGAACCTGGGCTTAAACTTTGGAGATGCAACCCTCATAGGGATATTTCTTGAGGACAACCAAACAAAGTCCCCCACTTTAAACTGAGGACCATCAGTCCTATGCCGGTTGGCAAACCGTTGGGCCTTCTCCTGAGAGAGAGACAACCTCTCCACTACCTGGTCCCAAATCTGCTGCATTCGCTCCACAACAGAGTCAACACCCGGACAGACAGAAGCCTCCGCCTGTCCCGAAGAAAATCGAGGGTGAAACCCAAAATTGCAGAAAAATGGAGACATCAAGGTGGCAGAGCTAGCCCTATTATTTAGAGCAAACTCAGCCAAAGGCAAAAAAGAGACCCAGTGATCTTGATCAGCAGACACAAAACATCTCAAATAAGTCTCCAAGGTCTGGTTTGTTCTCTCGGTTTGTCCATTGGTCTGAGGATGAAAAGCAGAGGAGAAAGATAATTGAACACCAAGTTTAGAACAAAATGTCCTCAAAAATCTGGAAACAAACTGGACTCCTCTGTCAGACACAATGTTCTCTGGAATGCCATGTAACCGAACCACGTGCTGAAGGAACAAAGGCACCAATTCGGAGGAGGAAGGTAACTTAGGTAATGGCACAAGATATATCATCTTGGAAAACCTATCACAGATTACCCAGATAACGGTCATTCTCTGAGAAACAGGGAGGTCGGAAATAAAATCCATAGAGATATGGGTCCATGGTCTCTTGGGCACAGGTAATGGCATTAACAAACCACTAGAGCGAGAGCAAGGCTTGGAGCGAGAGCAAGTCCCACAGGACTGCACAAATTCCCTGACATCACGAGACAAAGTAGGCCACCAAAAGGACCGACTCACCAAGTCTCTGGTACCAAAAATCCCGGGATGACCAGCCAACGCGGAACAATGAATCTCAGACATCACACTCTTCTTCCACTGGTCTGGGACAAACAATTTCCCAATAGGGCAGCGCTCAGGTTTATCCTCCTGACACCCTTCCAAGGCAAGTCTCAAATTGGGCGAGATGGCGGAAAGAACTACACCCTCTTTCAAAATAACAGTAGGATCAGATAACTCAGGAGAGTCCGCAAAGAAACTCCTCGAGAGGGCATCCGCCTTAACATTCTTAGTGCCAGGAAGAAAAGAAACCACAAAATTAAAACGTGTGAAAAACAAGGCCCACCTGGCCTGTCTAGGATTAAGTCGCTTGGCAGATTCGATATAAACCAGATTCTTATGGTCCGTGAGGACCACCACCTGATGTTTGGCTCCTGCCAGCCAATGTCTCCACTCTTCAAAGGCCCACTTCATGGCCAATAACTCCCGATTACCCACGTCATAATTACGTTCAGTTGGAGAAAATTTTCGAGAGAAAAAGGCACAAGGGTTACTCTTAGAGGTCTCTGGATCTCTTTGGGACAAAACGGCACCTGCCCCAATTTCAGAGGCATCAACCTCCACCTGAAACGGTAGAGAAACATCAGGCTGCCGTAGAACAGGAGCAGAAGTGAATCTCTGCTTAAGTTCCTGAAACGCAGAGACTGCCTCAGGAGGCCAATTCACCACATCAGAACCCTTTTTTTTCAAATCAGTCAATGGTTTAACAATACCGGAGAAATTACCAATAAATTTACGATAAAAATTGGCAAAACCCAAAAATCTCTGAAGAGCCTTTAATGAAGTAGGTTGGACCCAATCACAGATGGCTTGAACCTTGACCGGGTCCATTGCAATAACAGACGGAGACAAAATGAATCCCAGAAATGAGACCTTCTGTACGCCAAAAAGACACTTTGATCCCTTCACATACAGTGCATTCTCTCTCAAAATCTGGAACACAGTCCGAACATGTTTCACATGAGAGTCCCAGTCATTGGAAAAAATCAAGATATCTTCCAAATAAACAATCAGAAATTTATCCACAAAATCCCTGAAAATATCATTCATGAAGGATTGGAAGATGGAAGGAGCATTAGTGAGCCCAAAGGGCATCACTAGGTAATCAAAATGCCCCTCTGGGGTATTATACGCCGTCTTCCATTCATCCCCGTGCTTAATGCGAATAAGGTTATACGCCCCCCTGAGGTCAAGCTTGGTAAACCAACTAGCACTTTTTACCCTGGAAAACAGTTCAGAAATCAAGGGTAACGGATATTGATACTTCACAGTGATCTTATTCAAGAGACGATAATCAATACACGGCCTCAATGAACCATCCTTTTTGGCCACAAAGAAAAAACCGGCACCCAAGGGTGAAGAGGATGGCCTGATATGACCCTTCTCCAATGACTCCTTGATATAAGATCGCATAGCATCGTGTTCAGGTACAGACAAGTTAAAAAGGCGACCTTTAGGAAATTTACCACCAGGCACTAATTCAATAGCGCAATCGTAGCTCCTGTGAGGGGGCAAAGATGCAGATTTACTTTCACTAAATACATCCGAAAAATCAGTCAAAAAGTCAGGAACATTCTGAGACTTGGGAGAGGCAGAAAAAACAGGAGTGTCAGCATTAACACAATGGCAGCCCCAACTTGTCACAGACACAGATTTCCAATCCAAAACAGGATTATGAGACTGTAACCAAGGGAAACTTAGTACAATAATGTCATGCAGATTATACAGCACCAGAAATTTGCAACTCTCCTGATGATCTGGTTCAACCCTCATTATCACTTGAGTAGAAAACTGGGGTTTATTCTCCGCCAAAGGGGTGGAATCAATGCCCAGTAGGGGAATAGACTTCCGCAGGGTATCATGGGAAACCCACAACGTTTGGCAAAGTCAAAATCCATCAGGTTAATAGCTGCTCTTGAATCAACAAAAGTCTGAGCAGAAAATGTGGACAGGGAGCAAATCAGGGTAACAGTCAACAGAAATTTAGTCTGAACACTACCCAAGACAACTGAGCGTGCAAAACGTCTTCCCCGCTTAAGGCAGACTGAAATAGCATGAGAGGCATCACCACATTAGAAACATAAACCATTGCGCTTTCGAAACTCATGACGCTGAGCCCCAGAAGTCACTCTATCACACTGCATGGGCTCAGAAGCTGGCTCACAAGGCAACACTATCTCACGCATACCTCTGCGCTCACGCAAACGTCTGTCAATTTGAATAGCCAATGACATAGAATCATTGAGACCAGAGGGAGCAGGGAATCCCACCATAACATCCTTTACATTCTCTGACAGCCCCTTCCGAAAAAGGGCTGCCAAAGCATCATTATTCCATTTGGTCAGGACTGCCCACTTTCGGAATTTCTGACAGTACAACTCAACGTCTTCAAGACCCTGATTTAATGCCAACAAGGTTTTTTCAGCTTGATCAGAGACATTAGGTTCATCGTACAATAACCCCAGAGCCAGAAAAATGCATCAATATCATTCAAAACAGGATCCCCAGGTGTCAGGGAAAAAGCCCAATCCTGAGGATCGCCGCGCAGGAGAGAGATGACAATTTGAACCTGCTGTGCTGTGTTACCTGAGGACTTAGGCTTTAAGGCAAAAAACAACTTACAGTTATTTTTGAAATTCAGAAATTTAGCCCGATCCCCAAAAACAAATCTGGCATGGGAATCCTAGGTTCCACAACCGGCAACCCAGCAAGATAGGTAGCAATACTCCGAACTCAGTGGCAAGCTGATCCACACGGCCAGACAACTGTGCAAACTCCATTGAGAGAAAAAAAATCCTCCTCAGCACCCAGAGAAAAAGAGGGAAAAAATGCAACAGACAGAAAAAAAAAAAAATCTCTGACAACTCTGACAACTTTTTTCTTTCCACACTATTTTTCCCTTCTGTGAGTACCATATAATTTTCAGTTATGGCCGGTGATACTGTTATGTTTCGGTAGCTGAGGAGGACAGGAACAACAACAGGGCAGCCGAACACCTGAGATATTGGTAACTGATGGGTTGCAGATTCCTAAACTAACGACACAACTAGAGGTAGCCGTGGAGCGTTCCTACGTTGATCCTAGACGCCTCGTCACAGACTGAGAGATAACTACACCTAAAGGCAGAAAGATGAAAGCTATCTGCCCCGGAGCAGATCCCCAAAGAAAATAGGAAGCCCCCAAACATATAATGGCGGTTAGACAAGATGAAAATACAAACATAGGCAGAAAATAGACTGAGCAAACGCTGGGGCCACAAGCTGACTAAATAGGATAGGACAGGAGAGATAACTTTCTGCAACCCAGAAAACCCTACAAAAATCCAACAATTCTGATTACAAAAATACTGAGATCACACAATCTCGCCACCCACTAAATCAGATCTCAGTGCGAACAAAAACCAAGCCGCAGCCGCTGAAAAAACAGGAAAAAGCAAATGAGCGAAACAGCGGCCGCTGACAAACTGTGAGGAGCTCAGGCCCCAGGAGGGGACCTGGCCGACCTCCAAAAAAGCGCAAAAAACAATGCAAAAAGCAAGCACAAAAAGAAAAGCAAAAAACATCCTATCTGAAAGCAGGAGACGCAGTCAAGACTCCAGCAAACTTCCAAATGAACCAGGAACCACAATTGAGACAAGAACAATTGATCACCGGCAACCATCATGGGAGGGAACCTCCTTTATATCAGACCAGTCAGTGAACCCAGATTGCCACTCCTCGCTGAAAGGTTCAGTACTGTCTGTAACCACCAGAGGGAGCCTCTGCTCAGAAACCATCTCTAGCACATTCATAACAGATAATGACTTTTGGGTTTTCATTGGCTGTAAGCCATAATCATCAACATTAACAGAAATAAACATTTGAAATAGATCACTCTGTTTGTAATGACTCTATATAATATGGGTTTCACTTTTTGTATTGAAGAACTGAAATAAATTAACTTTTTGATGATATTCTAATTTTTAAGAAGCACCTGTAACTCTGTGTAGGGCTGCTGCTAATTAAGTTCCTCTATCCCTGTTAAATATTTCCAGTTTTAAAATTCAAATTACGTAGTTCACATCATTGCTCTCCCTTCTTGTGATGCTAATTTGATTATTCTGTTTTCTTGCCTCAGCTCATAATCTGACCATCTACTTGCATTCTGATTCTGTCGACTTTGTCCTCCTAAAATGACCTTGCATGATGACTCTTTTTGTACTTCCACCCAGCAGTTTATTCCATGGTCACAATCCAGGGGCCTCTGTGTAAGTCCAGATCCCTATACATGAATTAAAGGATGAAGGCCCTGGATTCTGTTAAATGAAGTAGCTAGCACTAATCTGTCTGTGGAAGTACTATTAAGAGCTGCCAGGTTAACTTGAACACTGCCCTTGTCACAATGTCCTAAGATGTTATGTGACCTAAACGTTCTGGCAGGGCCCTAAGTCTTTGCATAGACTAAACAGTGGAATAGGGATCTGATGGTTCCTTGCTACACCATTACATACTACTGTTCGTGTGTTTAAGGATACAGATACAACTGAATTTTGGATGTACCCCCCTCATGTGCTTGCTCCCCAAATTCAGGACAGTCGTGTTGAATCCAGGACAGTTGGAGGATATGCATTAGGCATTAAATACACAATCAGAGTGCATCCTAGACTACAATTCCTTTAAAACTCCTCACTGTACCAGCACGAGGAGCATTCTAGTAGTGTAAGTCCAAATTGTTTGAGCTACAAAGGTGATAAATTTATTACTTGTTCTGTGGATAGGCGGTTATTTTCCATTGTAAAAAATATAATTCAACAATTTAGTTTTTTCAACATATTATTCCTTTTCTGTAACAACTTATCTCCAATGTTTAATTGTCAGATCTGGAGGCCACACCCTATATTTATTACACAAAAGAACAGTCTAAATTCTCTTTTTTTAATAAGAAACACACCATATACAGAATAGTACAGAAATTTGTATACATTTATTGACAGGTCATAGTTTTCAAAGCAGTCTAATCTAGAGTTCCACCACATATTCTGTCCCAGGATACTTTGGTAGGTTCAAGTCAAATTTCTTCTGTATATCATACGGGAAAAATCTCCCAGCAATAAAGTGATGTTTGCCTGAAAAATGAGTGGCACACAGCTTTGGAGCAGACAATGAAATAAGTACTTCAGGATTAATACCTTCAGAGTTGCCAGCCTCTATATCCCAGCCTGCAAGGTAGACCGAAAATGATTAGTAAACTATATTATTATTAAAGAGTGTACAAATACAGCATATTTTTAACAATGATAGTAAACATTGACAAAAATAAATACAAACATGTACACAATGCAGATTACTCGTTACTCAATTGAGCATCAGTGTGCTCAGGATGATTGTTACTCAGCGAGTATTTTTTGAATGCTCGAACGGGAGCTCGAGTCCCCGCCCCACATGTTTGGAGCATTTTAAAAAGCTAATGAACAAGTGGGGATTGCCTGACAGTCACTGTAATTCTGTAGCCATCTTGATTGTGGCATTACTGTGATTGGCTGGCCGCATAGCGACTCATGAGGACCCGTGAATCTATGCTTGGCACACTGTACTCCGGACACAGGCAGCGTAGTGAGAGGTGCTGATGAGAGAGGGACAGAATTGTAGCTGTGTATTAGCTAGGGATTCAACCTCATTTATATTTTTGTGAAATACAACAACAGATCTTGTTAGGACCAATTATAGTCAATGTTAATACTGCTCTTAGCAGCACTTATAGAGACTGTGCTTAAGGGATTGAGCAGGACAGGAAAGGTTGAATTGCACGTCCTTTATGCTGCAGCCTGCAACTGATACCAAAACCCCTTCTCTGGGCTAAAAATATTCTTTTTGTTCTTAATCCTGCAAATTAATCCTGCAAATTATTCTGAGCAGGGAAATATTACACACCATTTTTACTGTGGCAGTAGTGCCATCAGCCGACATCAGTGACTGGAGGTAAACTTTATACCTCTGATCATAGCTGTGGGCTCACGCTGTAATTTGACAGCGTGGGAACCGCGGCTGTCTGACCTCTGTACCATGAGAAAAAGTCTCATGGTGCAGAGGCGATTTCATCGCAGTTCACTGGGAGAATTTCACTGAGGTGAATTTGAACTGCCGTGAACTTGCCTCTGTACCTTGAGACTTTTTCCCACGGTGCTGAGGTCACCGCAATTCATTTATCGGCTGTGACGCAACCTCAGTGACTGGCAGTAACCTCGATGACATCACCGCTAGTCACTGACGCTGCGCTCACAGCAGCTAATTCATCAGCGGTTCTCAGCCTTGATGGTCGCATCTAGTACTGTTCTGGTACTCAAACCCAAAGTTTTTCTAACATCCAGGAGTCCGCCCATCCTTATTGTTGGATGCATAGCAGATAATGCTTTCAGTCAGTTTGCAAGCACCACCCAGTCTATCACATGGTCCAGTCTCACTAGCCAAGAGTCTAGACCACATAATGCTCACCATGATCCTCCTTCCTCCCACCATGGCGACTCCCAGGAGACAAGTGATCCACACTCATACACTCCAAGGAGCTTTTTACGTTTCCATTTATTAGTTTCTGGCCTCTCACTCTGCTCAATCCAAAAAGGACATGAGAAGATTGTGTGTAGTGATGCCCAAATATTTGAGCAGCCACGGTCAAAAGACGACAACAGTAGGAAACTGCAATTAGTATCTCAAGAGGTAGATGATGATGAGACAGTTGCGAAGAAGTAATGTTGTTAAGTCAACAAGTTAAGAGTACCAGAGTGTGGAAGTGGAAGACGAGGTGGCAAACGATGAAGTAACTGACCCAACCTGGGAAGGTGACTTGCCGAGCGAGGACAGCAGTGTACAGGGGGAGGGATCCGCAACACCACAACAGGCAGGAACAGGTAATGGGGTGGCTAGGGACAAAAGGAGGACAACTGATCCCCAAAGCACCAATACGAGTGACGTTGCCAAGCCAAGAGTTAGGTGTTTCCGAAACTGGCACTTTTTTAAAGCATCAACAAAAACCCAAATACACAGGGCACATAACTGAAAAATATATGACTATACCAAAAAGAGCCAGTATACAGCGCTATTTAAAAAAATAATACTTTATTAACAATAATACAATAAAAGAAAATTATTTAAATAATCAAATTGTCAGAATAAATGAACATTGAAAACAAGGTAACTACCAAACCAATATTAAAATTGGGGATAAGACCACAGGTGTATCTAACCTACATACCATGTACGTAACGCCCATATGTTGGTAACATAACAGAAACAGCCACTGAGTGAATAATTAATCAGCGCTTGCAACTGCATTCACAACAGTGTGCCTCAGCGGCTGAAATAAAACATCATGATGTTCAGGACTAGGGTTGAGCATTCCGATACTGCAAATATCGGGTATCGGCCGATATTGGCTGTATCGGAATTCCGATTCCGAGTTCCGATATTTTCGTCATATCGGATACCGGAATCGGGATTGTCACTGTCACTGTCAGTGTCCGTCGGTCGGGTCTGTCAGGAGTCAGCGGCACTTACCTGGCAGAAGATCTCCGGCGGTCACGTCCTGGACTGCTTGATGGCCGCAATCTTCTTTCCCCGGCGGTCACATGCAGTATCTCGCGATAACTGCAGTGACTGCTGGGTAATCGCGGCCGTAAAGCAGTCAGTCCGATGACGTCACCGCCGGGGAAGCAGGTAATCAGCTGTGCTGCGTTGCGATGACAGGCTCTGCCTGTCATTGCGATGTAGCAGAGTTGGATCGTCGTGGGACTGTCGTTATGGACTGCGTCGGACAGGTGGTATACTGTTGGTTTGTTTTTTTTATTTTTTTACAGGAGATCGATGGCGTCGCAGGAATGAGAGAGTAATAAAAAAAATGAAAACTGTGTTGTCTCTTTTATTTCATTAAAATACTTTTTTCTTGCTGTGTTTTTTTTTTACACATTTAATAACTTTGGGATTAATAATGGATCGGTGTCTTATTGACACCTCTCCATTATTAACCGGGCTTATTGTCACCGTGCAATCAACGGTGACATTAACCCCTTATTACCCCGCTTGCCACCGCTACAGGGCAAGTGGGAAGAGCCGGGTAAAGTGCCACAATTGGCACATCTTTTGATGCGCCAAATGGGGGGCTGCTGTAGCCTGGTATTATCAGGCTGTTGAGGGCCAAAATCCATGGGCCTTGACAGTCTTTTAATACCAGGCCGCAGCAGTCTGCATTTTACTTGGCTGGTTAACAAAAATAGGGGGAACCCCTACGCCTTTTTTTTTCGAGGGGATCCCCTATTTTTGTTAACCAGCCAAGCTAAGCAGACTGCTGTGGCCTGGTATTATCAGGCTGGCAAGGTCCATGGATATTGGATCCTTACCAGCCTGAAAAACCAGGCCTCAGCGGTCTGCTTCATCTGGCTGGTTAACAAAAATAGGGGGGACCCCACGCCAATTTTTTTCGAGGGGATCCCCTATTTTTGTTAATCAGCCAAGATATGCAGACTGCTGTGGCCTGGTATTATCAGGCTGGCAAGGTCCATGGATCTTGGCTCCTTAACAGCCTGAAAATCCAGGCCTCAGCGGTCTGCTTCATCTGGCTGGTTAACAAAAATAGGGGGGACCCCACGCCAATTTTTTTCGAGGGGATCCCCTATTTTTGTTAATCAGCCAAGATATGCAGACTGCTGTGGCCTGGTATTATCAGGCTGGCAAGATCCATGGATCTTGGCTCCTTAACAGCCTGAAAATCCAGGCCTCAGCGGTCTGCTTCATCTGGCTGGTTAACAAAAATAGGGGGACCCCACGCCATTTTTTTTTTAAGGGAACCCCTATTTTTGTTAATCAGTTCCCTCTGACGTCACTGATTGTGTCCCTGGCTGACCTGAAGTGAAAGTGGAAAGCAATCAATTAAGCTTTCCACTTAAGGGCCCGTCTCACATAGCGATATCGCTACCGAGATCGCTGCTGAGTCACTAGTTTTGTGACGCAGCAGCGAGCTCACCAGCGATATCGCTGTGTGTGACATTCAGCGACGATCAGCCCCCCTGCCGGGTATCGCTGATCGTCGCTGAAATGTCAGGACCTTTTTTTGATCGCTGGTTTCCCGCTGACAGGCACACATCGCTGCGTGTGACAGGCGGGAGACCAGCGATCCGCTGTAACCAAGGTACACAGCGGGTTTCCAGGCACGGGGCTGTGCCTAGAAACCCGCTGTGTACCTTGGATACCAGCGCCCTGATGCAGGGAGCTGGTATCCAAGGTACACAGCGGGTTTCCAAGCGCTGCGCGGTGCCTGGAAACCCGCTGTGTACCTTGGTTACCAGCGGATCGCTGGTCTCCCGCCTGTCACACGCAGCGATGCGTGCCTGTCAGCGGGAGACCAGCGATCAAAAAAAGGTCCTGACATTTCTGCGACGATCAGCGATACCCGGCAGGGGGGCTGATCGTCGCTGAATGTCACACACAGCGATATCGCTGGTGAGCTCGCTGCTGCGTCACAAAACTAGTGACTCAGCAGCGATCTCGGTAGCGATATCGCTATGTGAGACGGGCCCTTAAGCGATGTTACCCGCAGTGTCGCTGTCCCAGATCGCTGCCTGAGCTGCCTGTTTGGCAGCTCAGCAGCGATCATGTAGCGATACACCAGCGATCCTGACAAGTGCATATCGTTGTCGGGATCGCTGGTGTATCGTTATGTGACACCCAGCCTTTACTCTCCTGTCAGGCAGGAGAGGAACTCATTCATTTGGGGTTTACTGTGAGGCTGCAGCATTAGCTGCGGTCCCTGCAGTAAACATTAACCCTTTCTGAAGGATTACACCGTGGGACCTGACTGTGCATGGGATAGGTAAGAATAATTTTGCTTTTTTATTTTATTTTATTACAGGAAATGGTTTTTGCAGTAAAATAAAAGATGGTCAAAAACATGTGTCTTTATTTCATTAAAATGATTTTTAATTAAAGTGTGTGTGTTTTATTTTTATTTCATGCAATAGGATTAATAATTGATAGTTGTCTAATTGACAGCTCTCAATTATTAACCTGGCTTAAGGTCACCTTTCAATAGCAAGGTGGCTATAACCCCATATTAACCCATTCGCCACCGCTACAGGGCAATGGGAATAGACGGGCAAAGTGCCAGAAAGGGCGAATCTAATTATAGATTTGTCTTTCCTGGGGTGTCTGGGGGCAGATGTTAGTAGCCGGGGGGGGGCAAAAATAATGGTCCCTCTCTGGGCTATTATTATCTGCCCCCACTCACTGGCTTTGTCTGTCTGGTTGCGAAAATAGGGCGGGAGCCCACGCATTTTTTTTCAGCAATTTTACACCTCATATATATATATACATGTCATTGAATTTGTGACACATATATATATATATTTATATTTGTAGTTCATACACTTCTACATAGTATAATAGCCGCTAATTCAATTGCCGGCTTTTGTGAAAATGCAGAACCCGACATGAAATGACACTTCGTGTACATAGGGTTAACCATGTCTTTTCATGTCCTTTGCTATCTAATTTGCACAAACAATTAAATCAGACTATGTGTGCAAAATTTCACACCTGTAGGGGTTAATTAAAGGTGTAAATTCGTAGCAAAAAAGTCCGTTTTTTTTACAACGAATTTACACCTTTAATTAACCCCTACAGGTGTGAAATTTTGCACACATAGACTGATTTAATTGTTTGTGCAAATCAGATAGCAAACGACATGAAAATACATGGTTAACCCTATGTACACCAAGTGTCATTTCATGTCGGGTGCTTCTGTCTTTTCACTGAAGCCGGCTTTACCCGGCAATTGAATCAGAGTATATTTTACTATGTAGAAGTGTATAAACTATACATCTATGTATATATATATGTCACAATGACATGTATATATATATATATGTATTCTATGTGTGTATATTTAGTGTTTACAAGGAAAGAATGGGTTTTTTTTTAGTTGCGATATTTTGTTCCCATAGACTTACATGGGACTTCCGGTATCGGTATCGGGTATCGCCGATATTTTAGTGATATCGGCGATACCATTCCGATTCCGATACTTTAGGATATCGGAAAGTATCGCTCAACTCTATTCAGGACACTTACATTGGTGGCGGTCAGTGCTGCGTGGTATTCCCCAAGGCGCCCCAACGCGCGTTTCGTCCCTTCGTCAGGAGGCAAACCTTTTTAAAGACAGTCCAGTTAACCCAAAAAAGGCCATTTACAACATCTGCCATGCCTGCCATAACGTAGGTAAAGATGCCTCCCACTCTGCACCTGTCGTTGCACACTTGCAACCACCATCAGCAACTTTGTCCATGTACTTGTCCCAGCACAGTTTTCCCAACCCCAGTCCTAGAAACACAAGCATAAATACTCAGCCACCCACCCACAGGCTACAACGATAAACTGCCACATTTCCAGACTGATTGCCCTGGAAATGTTGCCATTTAGGGTTTTCCCGAGCACGCTCGGGTGGTCTACGAGTATTTGGGCGTGCTCGAAGATTTAGTTTCTGTCACTGCAGCTGCATGATTTGCGGCTTCTAGACAGCCTGAATACATGTGGGGATTCCCTAACAAACAGGTATTCCCCACATGTATTCAGGCTGTCTAGAAGCTGCAAATTATGCAGATGAGGCGACAGCAACTAAATCTCCGAGCAAGCCTAAATACTCGGAGATCACCCGAGCATGCTCGTGAAAACCCAAGCAGCGATTATACTTGCTCATCAATAGTTGTAACTCAACGTTACATATGTTGGTGAGGTTTTATGAGCACTAGAGGGCAGTAGTTGAATACCAGCTACACCATGCACATCGCTTCTGCACATAAGAGCTGATGAGTGAGCATAGATGCCTGACATCTGTGCAGTTCTCCAAAACATTGAGGACTACACCAAGATAATGAGCAGCGATTACACCAAAATAAACATCACCACCCCGCTTCACTGTCTACTGAAATACTCGGTGCTCACAATTAAAAAGGAGGTTTTACAGGCAGAGCAAGTTGAGATGAAGAAAGAAACTATACTGGATGATAATACACAGCCCAGCCTCATCTTGTCTTCTAAACACGTATTGAGTGATAATGAGGGGGAGGAGGAACAGGAGCTGGTTGCCTAAGCTACAGACTGTAGTACCTACACCAACCTGATCCTATCTGTCCAGCGTGGATGGCCTGAAGATGAGGAGGATGAGGAGGAGGACAACATGGACAGTCGCCCTCTTGATGGGGACAGGGAAGTCTTGGCTGTTGGCAGTCTAGCACACTTGGGTGAGTGAGGGCTGCCTGATGATCCTATAAAGATTTTGAGTGAGGGCTGCCTGTTGATTCTGTTAATATGGTGGAGGAGGAGGACGACAAGAAAAAGAAGAAACCATGAACCATATGCCCTCTTTTGGGTGGGAAAGGGTGCATGGGAATACACCAGAAAAAAAGGAACATTTCAATTGGCTTTATGTTTCACTGCTGTCATCCAGTGGGGTTGAGAAGTCTGGGCAAATCCAGGCCATATTCATTTTGATATGAGTCAGCCTGTCAGCATTTTCAGTTGACATGCAGAAGCGCCTATCAATTATTCATCTGACGGCACGAAAAACCCACTCTGACAGAACGCTAGTGGCAGGGTAGGCCAGCAACTCCAAGGCATAGAGGAACAATTCATGCCACATGTCTAGCTTGGATACACAATAGTTGTACTGTGAAGGAGAGAATGGCTAATGAAATGAATTATTAAACCTTATATAAGCTAGTTCAGATATGATGTGACAAACATGGCATCTGTATCCTGGAGCAATACCCTGGAAGGAATCTTTGGAATGTAGAAGTGAAGACACCGAAGACCATATATGGAGTGAAGTTGAAATGGACCTATCATAGACTGACAGTGGCTGTTCAGAAGTTGTGCAACACCCATTTCCTGTCAGTAGCATGGTTCTTACTTCTAAGAATAAAATCCAGTTGTGTGCCAACTTTCGCTGAGAGAGGAGCACGTATCTGACTCTGTGTATCTGATACATTCTTTCCTCTAAGCATGCCCGTTAAGTGTTTAGGCCTGTTAGTCTGTTAGTAGGTGGCTTGGTATTTTCGTTTGCGTTCCAAAGCCTGAGATAGGAACACCTGAATGTTGTGCTGGGACAAGGAATTGGGCATGGTTGCTGATGGTGCTTGCAAATGCATAACCAGAGATGCAGGGTGGGATGCATCCATACCTGCATCCAATACAGAGGATTGGCAAGCATGAAGTATGGTGGTGGTCAGGCTGGTAGTGATCAGGTCCCTGCTGATCTTGGTACAGCTCAGGTTGTAAATGACCATTCTTTTATCATCCGCACTTTCTTTAAAAAAGCGCCAGAGTAAGGAACACCTAACCCTTGGCCTGAGAACTTTGGGTGCTCTGGCGAACAGTTGCCTGCTTCCTCCCTCTCGTCACCTAACTGCCCTTTCCTGCCTGTTGAGGTGCTGTGGATCCCTCCCCCTCTGTGCTTCTGGCCTCACTATGCACAGCACCTTCCCAGTGACATCATCGTCCACCACATCGTCTTCCTCTTCGGCACTCTGGTCTTCCTGACTTGTTGACTTAACAACATCACTTGTTGGCAATTGTGTCTCATTGCTATCTACCTCTTGAGACACCAAATGCCGTCATCTTCTTCTGACCATGACTGCTCAAATATTTAGTCATCACTACATAAAATCTCCTCAAGTCGCTCTTAAAACATGCAGGATGAGAGACTAGAATCAATGACTGGAAATGTAAAGAGCTTCTCAGCGTGTCCGAGTGTGGGATCACTTGCCTCCTGGGATTCGTCATGGTGGGAGGAAGCAGGATCAGAGTGTGGATTATGTGGTCTAAACTCATTTCTTTTATTGGTGCAGCAGTGATATACAAGTACTGGAATAGCAATATTAAACTCAGCCTACATGCCTCTAAACCAAAACTATCCCGCCACAGAATGCGGTTTTACTAGAGAAAGGAAAATATGTAGCCCCGAAAAGGAATTTTCTAATGATGCAGCAGTGGTATTCAAGTGCTGCAATAGCAATATTAAATACTGCCTATATGCGTGGTCTAAAATAAGCTTTTCTGAGGACAGTGTGCCGAGTATCGCGTCACCAGCTCTTACATATAGTTACGGCATTGCCGTGTATGTCAGGCAATCCCCACATATTTATTGGCTGTCTAACAGGCACAAAATAATGCGAGGCAGGGACTCGAGCATGGAGCTTAAGCATCAGCAATACTCGATTGAGTAACAAACGTACCCAAGCACCCTGATGCTCAATAGAGTATCGAGCACTGGCAAGTACACTCGCTCAACACTAATGGGTACGATTCTATTAATTCAGATGAACAAAATACAGCACATTTTCGTATCTGACCCATGTAATGGCTTGAACCTTTTTCTGTTCAGCTGCACTTACATATCTGCAGTTCAACTGAACCAAATTTAAGTAATCATAGTTTTAGATGGTGATTTATGCTTAGTTCAGTTAAACAGTGGGAAGCCTGGGCTTTGCATCAGTGACACGGATGCCGAAATGTGGTTGCATTACTATTGTCTGAATGTGGCCTAGTATTTAATTCATCTAAAAGATGCTCTGTTTCTCGAGGACAGATCCTCTGCAGCAATACAGTTATGTGAAAAAGTGTTTGCCCCCTTCCTGATTTCCTATTCTTTTGCATGTTTGTCACACTAAATGTTTCAGATCACCAAACAAATTTAAATGATAGACAACGATAACACAAGTAAACATAAAATGAAGAGAAAAAGAAATCCAAACCTACAGGGCCCTGTGCGAAAAAGTGATTACCACCTAAACCTAGGACCCAGGGCCGGTTTTAGGCAAAGTGGGGCCTTGGGCAAATGTTTAAAGAGGGGCCTCAAATACTGACATATTGCACCATCACACAAACATTTCAGCTGTATTTACATGCGCTGAGTTCAGACTGTTAAACGAGTGTAATCGACAATGTTGAAGTCATTTGATTCTTGTTTCCCGGCCTCCTTACAATGGCTAAGGAAGAATGATGGACACAGAACGATCACTAGTAGATCAGTCTGTCCCCATACAGTTTCAGGTTATCAGCATTGCATTTGTGGTTTACACCGGGCGATGTGCTGCTTAGAACAATGATTTTTGTAACTGCATAAACAATCCAATCATTCGATGAATAGGCAGTAGTGTTGAGCGATATTGCTCGATATCTAAAAATATCGTATCGAAATTGTATCGCCGATAGCACTAAATATCGTCGATATCCGATTTCGATACCGGAAGTCCCATGTAAGTCTATGGGAACAAAATATCGAAATTAAAAAAAACATTCTTGCCTTGTTGGTTAATTGTACATGAAGGAAAACAACAAAGATTAATGTAGAATGTATTGGGGGAGGTTGAGGAGACAATAAAGGCATACATGTTTAACCCAATGCATTGGAATAGCATTCATATATTTTTTTTTGGAAATACGTTTGGATTGACTAACAAATTGACAATGTTGTTAACCTTTTTTCTATTTTGGCAAATATGTATGTTTAACAACTTCCATGCTCTTCACCTTTTTAACTTTTGCCAGTGCCACACTTTCTCCTTCATAATCTTCAGCAGCAGCATCATCTTTCTCATCAAATTATTCTTCATCTTCACCTTCTTAATTTTCTTCTTAAACTTCTTGCTATTCATGTTTTTGTTTACATTACTCATATTGTTATTATTAAACTAATTAATCTTCTTCATATTCAAATTCTTCATCTTCTTCCTCTTCATCTTCTTCATCATATTCTTATTTGTGACAGAGATTCCTGTACTTGTAATCTGTAAAAGTATGAATTGTTCATCCTTCCGTTCTTGCTGTCACAAAAGATTTAAATTACAACAGTATTTGACTTTGTCCGTGTTCAGTTTAGCCTGCAGCAGCAGCAGGCATTTTCCAGGGGCACCACGAGGAGGAACGGACTCACCCCCATACACTGCTTAGTCTTCTTCTGCTTAGAATTTAGAGCATATATTTTGCTCTTCATTTTGGTCTTATACTTCATGTTCTTCTGCTTTTTGATCTTCTGCTTATTGTTCTTCTGTCTCTTGTTCTGTATCTTGTAGTTTGTCTTAACCTTCTTTGTCCTGTTGGTGATCTTCTTCTTGGTAATCTTTTATTTTTTCTTTGTGATGGTGTTCAGGCTGGTTGGCTTCATGCTCGTCGTCCTTGTTGTCGTCATCTTCTTCTGGGTGGTCTTTAATGTCGTCTAATTTCCGAGAAACAGCTGACGTTACTGGAACCCTGACGGGTATCAGATGGAGCAAGAGACAATGGAAGTTACAAGGACCAGCTGACTGTGCTGGACCCCGGACGGGTAGCAGAAGGAAAAGAGGCAATGTCACAACCGAGTACCAGCTGACGTTACTGTGACACGGTTACTTAGCAGGAGGTACCTGTGCTCCAAAGCACTACCAAGGACCAGCAGATGTTGCTGGAACTCGGATACGGAGATGGAGTCACCTAGGCCAAAGGCACTGGGGACAACCACTTGACGGTACTGGACCCCGGACGGGTAGCAGAAGGAAAAGAGGCAATGTCACAACCGAGTACCAGCTGACGTTACTGTGACACGGTTACTAAGCAGGAGGTACCTGTGCTCCAAAGCACTACCAAGGACCAGCAGACGTTGCTGGAACTCGGATACGGAGATGGAGGCACCTAGGCCAAAGGCACTGGGGAGAACCACTTGACGGTACTGGACCCCGGACGGGTAGAAGAACGCACCCATGAAAATGTAAGTTGACAGGACGCAAGCCGTCCGCAGTTACAGAATCACACAGTCCTACAGTGGGTGCTTATCCTATTGTCACAATGGAAACCGCCTTTATTTACATATCCCACAGCACACATAGGAATCACCTAAACTGCAGGCACCATAGAGTCGGCTAACCCGAATGCAACACGACAGCACAACTTATTGGAGGATAATTGACGTTCACACTGCCAGGAAACAGCTGTCGTGCTGTAACCAGGCTGGCCAGGAGTCAGTTCCCCTGCCAATTACTTACGAGCAACAAATGGCGGTGTTGTAGCCCAGGGAGTAGAGTTCAGGTGGTAGAAAGATGAACATAACCGGAGACATGGAAAACGTTGCCAAACAGTTATTTAATCTGAAAACGTACAGGCAAATTCAGGTGAGATCCATGCCTTGTTCATTTTCAGAAAAGTAAGCCGGTCTACATTCTCTGAGGATAGTCGCATGCGACGGTCTGTTACTACACCACCTGCAGCACTAAAGACACGCTCAGATAATACACTGGCAGCAGGGCAAGCCAGCACCTCCAATGCATACTGGCTAAGCTCTGGCCATGTATCCAACTTAGAGACCCAAAATTTGAAAGGGGAAGAGGCATCTGGGAGTACACTTAGAGGGAAAGCCAAGTAGTCTGTCACCATCTTACGGAAACGTTTCTTCCTGGTGACTGGAGCCGTCTCGGATGGTGTAGACCTTGCTGGCGCTGTCACAAAACTTTGCCACATTTGTAACATACAGTTCTTGCCCTGTGCAGAGGCGCTGCTTCTGCTCCCTCTTGTTGTAGAGGTGTCTACACTGCCTCGACGCACAGAGCTGCTTTGTAAAGCAGTAGCAGCAGCAGCATCTCTCTCGGCTGGAATGTACAACAGTATGGATTGCACCAGTGTGTCTTGGTACTCCTGCATTTTACGGTCCCGGTTCACCGGTGTGATGAGGGTTTGTAAGTTGTCCCGGTAGCGAGGGTCTAGGAGGGTGTACACCCAATAATCTGACGTGCTGAGAATGTGGGCGATGCGGCGGTCGTTTCTTAGGCACTGAAGCATGAAATAAACCATGTGCTGCAGACTCCCAACTGGCCAACAAAGGCTGTCCTCTGGAAGAGGCGTCATCTCTGTCTCCTCTGCATCACCCCACCCTCGCTCTACATACTGACTACAGCGTTGTGTACCTTCCTCTGTAGGGATTTCTTCCTCCTCCATTGACTCCTCCTCCTCTCATCCTCCTCACAAAGTGAGCCCTGCCCAGCCCTTTGTGAGGAACCACGTTGCGCTGACTGTCCTGAAGGTAATTGAATTTGTGACTCCTCATCCTCCACCTGTTTCAAAACCTCTTCCTTTAGTGCTTTCAGTGATTTCTGAAGCAGGCAGATAAGGGGGACAGTCATGCTGACTAGTGCATCATCTGCACTCGCCATCCGCGTTGAGACATCAAACGCACGCAAAACGTCGCAGATGTCCTTCATAGAGGCCCACTCAGTAGTGGTGAAGTGTGAACGGCGCAAATTGCGAGTTGATTGCGCCTGTTGCAGCTGATACTCCATTACTGCTGGCTGCTGCTCACACAACCGCTCCAACATATGTAACGTGGAATTCCACCTGGTGGGTACGTCACATATGATGCGATGTTCAGGAAGGCAAAATCTGACTTGCAGAGCTGCAATGCGCGATCTGGCCATGCTGGAACGTCGCAAGTGAGCGCACTCTAGGCGGACCTTGTGCAGCAGTGCATCAAGATCCGGATAGTCCCTCAAAAAACTCTGCACGACCAAGTTGAGCACATGTGCCAGACATGGTATGTGAGTGAGGTTGCCAAGGCCCAGAGCTGCCACCAGATTTCGGCCATTGTCACACACTACCAAGCCTGGCTGCAGATTAGCTGACAAAAACCACACGTCGCTCTCCTGCTTGATGGCATCCCAGAGCTCCTGCGCTGTGTGGCTTCGATTCCCCATGGGAATTCAATTTCAGGACGGCCTGTTGACGTTTGGCCACGGCTGTGCTCATATCGGTCGCAACAGGTAAGCGTTCACGGGTCCATGTGGAGGTATACCGTGACGGCTCGTGCAGCGATGATTCTGAGGAAATGGAGTAGGAGGAGGAATCAATGTGCACAGACTGGATTCCTGCAATCCTTGGAGTTGGCAGAACACGTACAGCGCCACTGGCAAGATCTGTACCCGGCTCCACAACATTGACCCAATGGGCAGTGAGGGAAAGGTATCGTCCCTGGCCATGGGTACTGGTCCACGCATCGGTGGTCAGGTGGACCCTGCTACTGACGGCGTTTAGTAGCCATGTTTAATGTTTCCCTCGACATGTTTTTGCAGAGCAGGGACAGCTTGCCTGCTGAAATAAAATTGGCTTGGCACATTATATTGTGGGACTGCCAATGCCATAAAGTTCCTGAAACTGTCAGTCTCCACCAGCCTGAATGACAGCATTTCAAGGGACAGGAGTTTTGCAAGGCCAGCATTCAGAGCCTGTGCTCGTGGATGGTTTGCCGAGTATGGCCGTCTTTTATCCCATGCCTGTGTTACCGATGGCTGTTTTTTGTACTGGGAGTGTGACGATGACTGTGAACTTGCTGCAGTGGGTGGAATAACAGTTTGTCTATGGACAACAGTGACCGAGGTTCTTCCATGGAGATCCTGTGAGGAAGCCAAAACAGGTGTGTGAGAGCTGGAGGTAGAGGCTCGAACATGACGTAAAGATGTAGGTGCTGCTGTAGGTTGGCCTACATCTCCAGTGTGTCTTTGGAACATCAGCTACGTGCTTTGTCCGTACATGTGTCCACATATTTGTGGTATTCAGGTTCCTGATATTTTTACCTCTTTTAACTTTTTGCTTACACAGCTTGCATTGAACATAGCAAATATTATCTACAAGTCTGTCAAAAAAGGACCACGCAGTGCAAGTCATGGGAGCGCCAATTTTGACATTTCTAAGAGAACTGCTCCCAACAGGTGCCAAACTGGAGGCTACAGGCAAGCGAGTCTGCAGCCTACCTCTCCCTCCTCTTTGTACCGTTGGGACAATCTCTTCCTCAGAGCTGCTCCCACCACCTTCCTGTTGCTCACGCCATGTTGGGTCTCAGACTTCATCATCTCCACTACCCTCTTCCAACACCTGCTGCTGTTGGATGGTCTGGGCAGCACCATGCTCCACAAAACCTGCCACCTGAGTCTCATCATCATCATAAGATGCGTTCTGCGGTGTGCTGTCCATCGGCACTGGCTCACCCGCCTCTTCAGATTGAGAGAGACACAGCTGTTGCGCATCACTGCATACTCCCTCTTCTTCAAATTGCAGAATGCTGCTTGCCTGTGCCCGTGTTTGCGAGCCAACAGATTCTGAGAACAGAAGCAGAGACTCAGCTGGCTCCTGTACAGAACTCTCTGACTGCCTTGGCAATTTGACAGGCGGTGAACAGACAGATGGTTGCTCAACAGTGTTGTGTTCCTGAGAGGAGGTGGAAGGAATTGAAGTCGATGCATTGGCTGCCATCCAACCAACAACGGCTTCAATTTGTTCTTCCCGCAGCAGGGGGGCACGCCGAGCTCCTACCAAAGTGCGCATAAAGGAACGCTCACGGGGATAAATGGTGGATGCTGTGTCACTGAGGGCGGCAGCAGACACAGAATCCCCACGTCCTCTCCCTGCTGAAACTCCATGGCCACGACCACGTGCCTTACTCACTGACTTCTTCATCTTGGTAGATTGATAAAGAAAGTCAGAAAAGTTATAACTTAAGGCCTAAGTGTGGTTATTACGCAGAGACTGAAGTGAACACTGAAACACAACTGTTCACAAATCACAATCTGTGAAAGGCTACTCCTTTGTCTACTTCTATAGTGTTTGCAACCAATGTATTGGATACGGATGGAAGCGCGTCACACTAATAGTTAAATTGCATGGAGCAGCAAGAATTACACTGAAGGAAAAAAAAAAGAGTCTGTGAGTGACAGGTGCAGATGCCTACAGACAGCGTTGCATGCAGAGCAAACTGCAGCGTCACCTGCACTCACACACACCTTGCAGAGCTGTTAAAACACTGCAGGCAAAAGGAAGCTTTACACAGCGGTTGGTGCTAGCCTGCCTACAGCACAGTACACTAAATCGCAATCTCTAACTGTCCCTTAGAGTCAGCACAGCAGCGTTCTGTCCCTTACTGAATTCACAGCACAGTGATGCTAAAATGGCGGCGGCGCCTTTTATACACTGAAGAAAAAAAAAAAGAGTCTGTCAGTGACACGTGCAGATGCCTACAGACAGCGTTGCATACAGAGCAAACTGCAGCGTCACCTGCACTCACACACACACCTTGCACAGAGCTGTTAAAACAACACTGCAAGGCAAAAGGAAGCTTTACACAGCGGTTGGTGCTAGCCTGCCTACAGCACAGTACACTAAATCGCAATCTCTAACTGTCCCTCAGAGTCAGCACAGCAGCGTTCTGTCCCTTACTGAATTCACAGCACAGTGACGCTAAAATGGCGGCGGCGCCTTTTATAGTGCATTCTGACATCATTTCAGCAGCCAATCACAGCCATGCCATTAGTTAACATGACCGCAGCATTACAGGATGTGCCCACACTTCTTAGGATTCCTTATTGGCTGAATAAAATCACATTGCCTCGCAAATAATTATGGGAACTTCCGATTCCGGTATTCGATAATACGAAAATATCGAAACGAATTATCGAAAGGCCGATAGAGCTAATATCGGCCGATAGCCGATATTTGCATTATCGTATCGCTCAACACTAATAGGCAGCACTTTGCTCATTTAGTACAATGCACCTCATAGTCCTCCACATAGTACAATGTACCCCATAGTCCTCCATATTGTATAATGCCCACCATTGTGCTCCATACAATACAATGCTCACCATAGTCCTCCATATAGTACAATACACACCATTGTCCTCTATATAGCACAATGCAGCCTCCACAGGAGTATAATGCAGCCTCCATAGCAGTATAATGCAGCCCCCATAGGAGTATAATGCAGCCCCCATAGAGTATAATGCAGCCCCATAGAATATAATGCAGCACCATAGGAGTATAATGCATTCCCTACTGAGTATAATGCAGCCCCATAGGAGTAAAATGCATCTCCATAGGAGAATAATGCATCCCAATAGGAGTATAATGCAGCCCCCATAGGACTATAATGCATTCCCCATAGGAGTATAACATCCAGTATTATGGCCACCACATACTCACTGATTTAAAAAATAAATAACTACAATACTCACCTCTCCTAGTTCCCCCACTGCAGTGCGTCTCCTCACCTCAGCAGCTCCACTACCAGTCACAGCGCGGTGCTCGATGACATCATCGTGCCAGCTGCGTCAGAAGCAGAGAGGGGATGATGATAGAGGGAGCATCACTGGTGCTCTCTTCTCCATTATTCTGCTGTCCAGAATCCCGGAGTGTCTATGAGCCATATCCTCCTTCTTCTCCTCCCGCTTGCTCAAACTCAATGTGGACAAATCTGAACTCATCATCTTTCCCCCATCTCACAGATCTTCCTTACCTGACCTATCCATCACAATTAACAACATCACACTTTCCCCGTACCGGAAGTCCGCTTCCTTAGAGTAACCCTTGACTCTGCCCTGTCCTTCAAACCGCACATCCAAGCTCTTTCTACCTCCTGCAGCCTTCAGCTCAAAAATATTTCCAGAATCTGTCCTTTCCTCAACCCTCAATCTACTAAAATGATTGTGCATGCCCTCATCATCTCCTGCCTCGACTACTGCAACATCCTTTTCTCTGGCCTCCCTGCTAACACCCTCGCACCTCTCCAGTCCATCCTTAATTCTGCTGCCCGACAAATTCATCTCTCTCCTCGCTACTCCTCCGCTTCTCCCCTCTGCAAATCTCTTCACTGGCTCCCATTCCCTCAGCGCATCCAGTTCAAATTACTAATACTTACCTACAAAGCCATCTATGACCTTTCTCCTCCATATATCTCTGAACTAATCTCCCGATATCTTCCCTCACGCAATCTCCGATCCTCCCAAGACCTCCTTCTCTCCTCCACACTTATTTGCTCCTCACCCAACCGCCTCCAAGACTTCTCCCGAATATCCCCCATCCTCTGTAATTCTTTGCCACAACACATCCAACTATCAACCACAGTCGGATCCTTCAGATGGAACCTGAAAACCCACCTCTTCAGGAAAGCTTAACCCCTTCACCCCCAAGGGTGGTTTGCACGTTAATGACCGGGCCAATTTTTACAATTCTGACCACTGTCTCTTTATGAGGTTATAACTCTGGAACGCTTCAACGGATCTTCGCAATTCTGAGATTGTTTTCTCGTGACATATTGTACTTCACGTTAGAAGTAAAATTTCTTCGATATAACTTGCGTTTATTTTTGAAAAAAAACGCAAATATGGCGAAAATTTTTAAAATTTTGCAATTTTCAAACTTTGAATTTTTATTCCCTTAAAACAGAGAAATATATCACACAAAATAGTTAAGAAATAACATTTCCCACATGTCTACTTTACATCAGCACAATTTTGGAACCAAAATTTTTTTTTGTTAGGAAGTTATAAGGGTTAAAAGTTGACCAGCGATTTCTCATTTTTACAACAAAATTTACAAAGCCATTTTTTTTAGGGACCACCTCACATTTGAAGTCACTTTGAGGGGTCTATATGGCAGAAAATACCCAAAAGTGACACCATTCTAAAAACTGCACCCTCAAGGTACTCAAAACCACATTCAAGAAGATTATTAACCCTTCAGGTGCTTCACAGGAACTAAAGCAACGTGGAAGGAAAAAATGAATATTTAACTTTTTAGCCACAAAAATGATCTTTTACAAACTTTTTTTTATTTTCACAAGGGTAAAAGGAGAAAATGGACAGATAAGGTTGTTATGCAATTTCTCCTGAGTACGCCAATACCCAATATGTGGGGGAAAACCACTGTTTGGGCACACGGCAGAGCTTGTAAGGGAAGGAGCGCCGTTTGACTTTTTCAAACTAAAATTGGCTGGAATTGAGATTGGACGCCATGTCGTGTTTGGAGAGCCCCTGATGCGCCTAAACAGTGGAAACCCCCACAAGTGACACCATTTTGGAAACTAGACCCCCTAAGGTACTTATCTAGATCTGTTGTGAGCACTTTGAACCCCCAAGTGTTTCACAAAAGCTTATAATGCCTGGGTGTGAAAAAAAAAAAAAACAATTTTCCACAAAAATGATTTTTTAGTCCCAAATTTTTGAATTTTCCCAAGGAAATTGGACCCCAAAAGTTGTTGTCCAATTTGTCCTGAGTACGCTGATACCCCATATGTGGGGGGGGGAAACTGTTTGGGTGCACGGCAGGGCTTGGAAAGTAAGTAGTAACGTTTTGGAATGCAGACGTTGATGGGGGTCATGTTCCGTTTGCAGTGCCCCAGATGAGCCTAAACAGTGGAAACCCCCCACAAGTGACCCCATTTTGGAAACTATACCCCCTAAGGAACTTATCTAGATCTTTGGTGAGCACTTTGAACCCCCAAGTGCTTCACACAAGTTTATAATGCCCGGGCATGAAAATAAAAAATCCTATTTTTTTCCCACAAAAATTATCTTTTAGTCACTAATTTTTTATTTTCTCAAGGGTAACAGGAGAAATTGGACCACATAAGTTGTTGTCCAATTTGTCCTGAGTACGCTGATACCCCATATGTGGGTGGGAACCATTGTTTGGGCGCACGGCAGAGCTCGGAATGGAAGGAGCACCATTTGACTTTTTCCAACCAAAATTGGCTGGAATTGAGATTGGATGCCATGTTGCATTTGGAGAGCCCCTGATGTGCCTAAACAGTGGAAACCCCCCACAAATGACCCCATTTTGGAAACTAGACCCCTAAGGAACTTTTCTAGATCTTTGGTGAGCAATTTGAACCCCCAAGTGCTTCACACCATTGATTCCATGGTGCTGTACATGAGAAGGGGTTACATACAAATTACAGGTATCACTTACAGTAAACAAACTAACAATGACAGACTGATACAGAGGGGAGAGGACCCTGCCTTTTTGGGCTTACATTCTACAGGATGGTGGGGAAGGAGACAGCAGGTTGGTGGGTTGCAGCATTTCCGGTGTTGGTTGAGGCGATATCTCCGGTAATGGTGAGAAGGTAGCAGGGTCATTGCAGGCTTTAACCCCTTACTGCCATCGGACGTACTATCCCGTCCATGGTACCTGGGCCCGTATGACCATGGACGGGATAGTACGTCTCGTGCGATCGGACGCGCTCCCGGGGGGAGCGCAGTCGATCGCGCCCGGGTGTCAGCTGATTATCACAGCTGACACCCATGACTGTGTGTCAGGAGCGGTCACGGACCGCTCCCGGCACATTAACCCCTTGCACACCGCGATCAAACATGATCGCGGTGTACTGGGGGCACAGGGGAGGATCGCGCAGGGTGGGGGCTCCCTGCGCGCCCCCCTGAGACCCTCAGAGCAGCGCGATGTGATCGCGCTGTTCTGAGGGCTTCCTCCCTCCCAGGACCCGGATCCAAGATGGCGCCGGGGTCCTGGAGGAAGGCGGCTTCCTCAGTGCCTGCTGAGAGCAGGCGCTGAGGAAGCGTCCTGCACTGCCTGAGAGATCGCTGGTGTGACAGAGTGCTGTGCACACTGTCACACCAGCGATCTGATAAAATACTGTGATGTCCCACCCTGGGACAAAGTAAAAAAGTTAAAAGAATAAAAATAAACGTGTTATAAAAAAAAATCCAAAATAAATAAAAAAATATATATATTCCCCAATAAATTCACTTCTTCCTGTAAATAAAAAAAACAAAGCAATAAAAGTACACATATTTGGTATCGCCGCGTCCGTAATGACCCCCCCTATAAAATTGTCCCACTAGTTAACCCCTTTAGTGAACCCCTTAAAAAAAAAAAAAATGAAGCAAAAAATCAATGCTTTATCATCATACCGCCGAACAAAAAGTGGAATAACACGCGATCAAAAAGACCGATATAAAAAATCATGGTACTGCTGAAAACATCATCTTGTCCCGCAAAAAACGAGCCGTCATACAGCATCATCAGCGAAAAAATAAAAAAGTTATAGCTCGCAGAATAAAGCGATGCAAAAATAATTATTTTTTATATAAAATTGTTTTTATTCTATAAAAGCGCCAAAACATGAAAAAATGATATAAATGAGGTATCGCCATAATCGTACTGACCCGAAGAATAAAACTGCTTTATCAATTTTACCACAGGCGGAACGGTATAAACGCCTCCCCCAAAAGAAATTCATGAATTGCTGATTTTTGTTCATTCTAACCTCCCAAAAATCGAAATAAAAAGCGATCAAAAAACGTCACGTGCTAAAAATGGTACCAATAAAAACGTCAACTCGTCCCGCAAAAAATAAGACCTCACATGACTCTGTGGGCCAAAATATGCAAAAATTATAGCTCTCAAAATGTGATGATGCAAAAACAATTTTTGCAATAAAAAGCGTCTTTTAGCGTGACAGCTGCCAATCATAAAAACCCGCTATAAATAGTAAATCAAACCCCCCTTTATCACCCCCTTAGTAAGGGAAAAATAATAAAATTAAAAAAAAGTATTTATTTCCATTTTCCCATTAGGGTTAGGGTTAGGGTTGCGGCTAAAGTTAGGGTTAGGGTTGGCGCTAAAGTTAGGATTAGGGTTAGGGTTGGGATTAGGGGTTGTTAGGGTTAGGTTTGTGGTTAGGGTTGGGACTAGGGTTAGGGGTGTGTTGGGGTTAGGGTTGGAGTTAGAATTGGGGGGTTTCCGCTGTTTAGGCACATCAGGGGCTCTCCAAATGTGACATGGCGTCTGATCTCAATTCCAGCCAATTCTGCGTTGAAAAAGTCAAACGGTGCTCCTTCACTTCTCAGCTCTGCCATGCGTCCAAACAGTAGTTTATCCCCACATATGGGGTATCAGCGTACTCTGGACCCCAAGAGTTATTGTGCAATTTGTCCTATTTCTTCTGCTACCCTTGGGAAAATAAAAAACTGGGGGCGAAAATATCATTTTTGTACAAAAAAAAATATTTTTTTGTTTTTAACGGCTGTACATTATAAACTTCTGTGAAGCACTTGGGGCTTCATAGCGCTCACCACACATCTAGATAAGTTCCTTGTGGGGTCTATTTTCCAAAATAGGGTCATTTGTTGGGGATTTCCACTGTTTAGGCGCATCAGGGGCTCTCCAAATGCGACATGACGCCCCCAGACCATTCCATCAAAGTCTGCAATCCAAAACGTCACTACTTCCCTTCCGAGCCCCAACGTGTACCCATACAGTAGTTTTCTCCCACATATTGGATATCAGCGTACTCAGGACAAATTGGACAACAACTTTTGGGGTCCAATTTCTCCTGTTACTCTTGTAAAAATAAAATATTGGGGCAAAAAAATCATTTTTGCAAAAAAAAAAAGGATTTTTTATTTTTACGGCTGTGCGTTATAAACTTCTGTGAAGCACTTTGGGGTTCAAAGTGCTCACCACACATCTAGATAAGTTCCTTGTGGGGTCTATTTGCCAAAATGGGGTCACTTGTGGGGTTTTTTTTTTTTTTTTAAGGGGTTCACTAAAGGGGTTAACTAGTGGGACAATTTTATAGGGGGGGTCATTACGGACGCGGCGATACCAAATATGTGTACTTTTATTGCTTTGTTTTTTTTATTTACAGGAAGAAGTGAATTTATTGGGGAATATATATATATTTTTTTATTTATTTTGGATTTTTTTTTATAACACGTTTATTTTTATTCTTTTAACTTTTTTACTTTGTCCCAGGGTGGGACATCACAGTATTTTATCAGATCGCTGGTGTGACAGTGTGCACAGCACTCTGTCACACCAGCGATCTCTCAGGCAGTGCAGGACGCTTCCTCAGCGCCTGCTCTCAGCAGGCACTGAGGAAGCCGCCTTCCTCCAGGACCCCGGCGCCATCTTGGATCCGGGTCCTGGGAGGGAGGAAGCCCTCAGAACAGCGCGATCACATCGCGCTGCTCTGAGGGTCTCAGGGGGGCGCGCAGGGAGCCCCCACCCTGCGCGATCCTCCCCTGTGCCCCCAGTACACCGCGATCATGTTTGATCGCGGTGTGCAAGGGGTTAATGTGCCGGGAGCGGTCCGTGACCGCTCCTGACACACAGTCATGGGTGTCAGCTGTGATAATCAGCTGACACCCGGGCGCGATCGACTGCGCTCCCCCCGGGAGCGCGTCCGATCGCACGAGACGTACTATCCCGTCCATGGTCATACGGGCTCAGGTACCATGGACGGGATAGTACGTCCGATGGCAGTAAGGGGTTAAAGCCTGCAATGACCCTGCTACCTTCTCACCATTACCGGAGATATCGCCTCAACCAACACCGGAAATGCTGCAACCCACCAACCTGCTGTCTCCTTCCCCACCATCCTGTAGAATGTAAGCCCAAAAAGGCAGGGTCCTCTCCCCTCTGTATCAGTCTGTCATTGTTAGTTTGTTTACTGTAAGTGATACCTGTAATTTGTATGTAACCCCTTCTCATGTACAGCACCATGGAATCAATGGTGCTATAGAAATAAATAATAATAATAATAATGATGCCAATAAAGTTAAACTCGCGATGTGGGGGCTGGTACTGGGCCCTCCTGACTCACGGGCCCCACAGAGGCCACGTGATTTGCTGCTATTAGTGGTACACCACTGGCTGGGGGCCCCTGAGGTAGTGGGGGCAATAGGCAGATGCCGAGTCTGCCTGCCCCTAAAGCAAGCCATGGGTCACCCTTAGAAGCAACAACTGCAATCAAGCATTTTCAATAACTGGCAATAAGTCTTTTACAATGCTCTGGAGGAATTTTGGCCAGCTCATCTTTGCAAAATTGTTGTAATTCAGCAACATTGAAGGGTTTCTGAACATGAACTGCCATTTTAAGGTCATGCCACAGCATCTGAATCAAATTAAGGTCAGATTTTTTACTAGGTGACTCCAAAGCCTTAATTTTGCTTTTCTTAAGCCATTCAGAGGTGGACTTGCTAGTGTCTTTTGGATCAATGTCCTGTTGCATAACACAAGTGCGCTTCATCTTGAGGTCACGAACAGATGGCCGTCCATTCTCCTTCAGGATTTTTTGGTACACAGCAGAATTCATGGTTCCATTTACCACAGTAAGTCTTCCAGGTCCTGAAGCAGCAAAACAGCCCCAGACCATCACACTACCACCACCATATTTTACTGTTGGTATGATGTTCCTTTTCTGAAATGCTGTGTTACTTCTACGCCAAACGTAATGGGACATATACATCCCAAAATGTTCAACTTTTGTCTTGTCAGTCCACAGAGTATTCTTCCAAAAGTCTTGGAGATCATCAAGCTGTTTTCTGGCAAAACTGAGAAGAGCCTTTATGTTCTTATTGCTCAGCAGTGGTTTTTGTCTTGGAACTCTGTCGTGCAGGCCATTTTTTCCCAGCCTCTTTCTTATGGTGGGTGGAATCATGAACATGGACCTTAACTGAGGCAAATAAGGCCTGTTCTTTGGAGGTCTTTTGTTGTGGGGTCTTTTGTGACCTCTTGGATGAATCGTCGCTGTGCTCTTAATGTAATTCAAATAATATTTTCTCAGATTTTCCCAAATTACTTACCGTATATACCCATGTATAAGCCGAGATTTTCAGCCCATTTTTTAGGGCTGAAAGTCCCTCTCTCAGCTTATACGCGGGTCATATACGGGGGTCGGAGGGGGAGAGGGGGTGTCGGATCATACTCACCCCTTCGCCGGCGTGGTCTCTGCAGCCCCCCTGCTTCTCCCACGATCTCCGGCTCCTTCCTGCAGCGGTCACATGGCACCGCTCATTAAAGTTATGAATATGCACATATTCATGACTTTAATGAGCAGTACCATGTGACCGCTGCAGGACTGAAGCACTGCGGAGACCGCCGGGAGAAGAGGAGAGGCTGCAGAGACGCGCGGCGGAGGGGTGAATATAGTGATATTTACCTGTCCCTCGGTCCACCGCAGCGCGCTGCTCCCTCGGTCTGACTCCTCTGGCTGTGAATGTTCAGGCAGAGGGCGCGATGACGTCGTTAGTGCGCGCCCCGCCCCCTGCCTGGTCATTCACAGCCAGAGGAGTCAGACCGAGGGAGCAGCGCACTGCGGTTCAGAGAGGACAGGTAAATATCTCAGGTGCCAGGGTCCTGAGCGAGCGGTGACACTGGCACCTGGCCCCCATAGCACGCCAGAGTCACCGCTTGCTCAGGACACCGGCACCTGGCCCCCAGCGACGAGAGGTGAGTATGTCATTTTTTGTTTTTTGCAGCAGCAGCATATGAGGCCTATACTATGGGGCATAATCTGGAGCATATGGGGGCATAATATGGAGCATATGGGGGCATAAGCTGTGGAACATATGGGGGCATAATCTGCAGCATATGGGGGCATGAGCTGTGGAACATATGGGGGCATAATATGGAGCATATGGGGGCATAAGCTGTGGAACATATGGGGGCATAATCTGGAGCATATGGGGGCATAAACTGTGGAACAGATGGGGGCATAATATGGAGCATATGGGGCATAAACTGTGGAACATATGGGCATAATCTGGAGCATATGGGGGCATAATCTGGAGCATATGGGGCATAATATGGAGCATATGGGGGCATAAGCTGTGGAACATATGGGGCATAATCTGGAGCATATGGTGCATAATCTGGAGCATATGGGCATAATCTGTGGAACATATGGGGGCATAATCTGTGGAACATATGGGGCATAATCTGTGGATCATACGGGGGCATAATCTGTGGAATATATGGGGCATAATCTGAAGCATATGGGGGCATAATCTGTGGAGCATATTGGGCATAATCTGTGGAGCATATGGGGGCATAATCTGTGGAGCATCATATGGGGGCATAATCATTTTTCACCTTAGGCTTATACGCGAGTCAATAAGTTTTCCCAGTTTTTTGTGGCAAAATTAGGGGGGTCGGCTTATACACGGGTCGGCTTATACATGAGTATATACGGTATATGAATTGCAGTCATTGTAATTTTCCAGTCAAATAACTATTAGAGTACAATTGAAAGGTTTTTGTACAAACTGCCTATGATAACAGTATATTTTTAAAAAATAAAACACTCAAACTGCACTCAAAATGCATGTTCCAAATTATTATGCACAGCAGAGTTTTCAACCTTTTCATTTTAATAAAGAACAAAAAAATGGTCATTTTTGAAATTATAAGCATTAGCAGGTTATTACAAACTGAAATCAAACAGTTTTCAACTCAAAACTTTATTCTAGGTGATGTTACATTTGCACATAGGACCCCTTGTTCGAAAGGAGCTTCTGAACTCTCTCGTCCATTGAATTTGTCAGGTTTTGGATGGTTTCTGCTTGAATTGTTTTGCATGAGGACAGAATACCCTCCCAGAGCTGTTGCTTAGATGTGAACTGCCTCCCGCCACCATAGACACTCCTTTTGATGATGCTCCAGAGATTCTCAATGGGGTTGAGGTCAGGGGAGCATGGGGGCCACACCATAAGTTTGTCCCCTTTTATGCCCATAGCAGCCAGTGATGCAGATGTGTTATGTGCAGCATGAGATGGTGCATTATCATGCATGAAAATGATCTTACTGCGGAATGCACGGTTCTTCTTCTTGAACCATGTCAGGAAGTGCTGTTTGAGAAACTCAACATACACTATGGAGTTCATCTTTACCCCTTCAGGGATCCTAAAGGGGCCGACAATCACTCTCCCCATGATTCCAGCCCAAAATATTACTCCACCTCCTCCTTGTTGGCGCCGTAGCCATGTTTGCATGGGGTGTCCATCAACCAGCCATCCCCCACTCCATCCATCTGGACCATCGAGTGTTGCACGGCACTCATCGGTGAACAAAACAGTTTTGAAGTCAGTCTTCATGTATTGTTTGGCCCACTGGAGCCATTTCTGCAAACCTCTGAAGGACCCTGCATCTTGTTGTTTGGGGGACGTTGGAGGCACCAGCAGCTTCAAAAACTTGTCTGCTGCTATGACAAGGCTTTTTTGCCGCTGCTCTTTTAACCTGACGTAATTGCCTGTAGGAAAGAGTCCTCAATTTTCCCTTATCAGCACGCACATGAGTGTACTGTGAATCAGCTACATACTTCTTGATTGTGCGATGATCACGATGAAGTGTCTTGGCAATGTTGATTGTAGTCATGCCTTGACCTAAACACTTGACAATTTGTTGCTTCTCAGCAGCCGACACATCCTTTTTCTTTCCCATTTTGGCAGAAAATGTAGGCTGCTTAATAATGTGGGACAGCCTTCTTAAGTAGTCTTGCCTTTCGATTGGAACACCTGCCAAACTATTTAGCACAGGTGTCTGCAATTGCTTACAGTGATATAAAGAGCCCTGACACACATCACCATCAATGAGTTTAACTGACAAACAAAAAAATTCTTACCTTATCACTCCTAAACAATTTTTGCATAATAATTTGGAACACAGTGTACTTCACTTTGTCAGGCAAGGTGATTTTCTTGATTATGAACAGGTGTGGCAGTAATCAGGTGTGCATGTGGCTAGAGAATTTGAACTTAGCTTTCTAAAGATGTGACAAACCACAATTAATTTATGTTTTAAGGGGAAACACTTTTTATACAGGGCCCTGGAGGTTTGGATTACCTTTTCCCTTAATAATAAAGATCTGTTTACTTGTGTTATCTTTGCCTAATATTTAAATTTGTTTGCTGATCTGAAGCACTTAAGTGTGACAAACATCCAAAAGGAGAGGAAATCAACAAGGGGGCAAACACTTTTTCACACAACTGTATATTAAACATGTCTTGTGTTCTGGTGATGTAACCCAAGTCTTCACAAAGCAACATTTCAGTTTCAGCACTAGAGGTTGTAGGCCAAAGAAAATAAATCATTTGCTGGTGATGTATCTGTTACTACCATGTTATTTATTTTTGCTGAAAAACTGCAAGAATTTGTATGGAAATCCACAATGACTAATGTACATCAAATCAGATAGTTTATGTTCCTGCAAAAAAAACATCAAATGCGAAATTAAAAAGAAAAAATACTTAAACTTGCCTCTCCTGGTGCTTCGGAGGATTCCTGGACTGGTCCCTGACAATCTGTTTAAGGCCCCCTTCATACGTCCATTTTTTGTGTCCATATGCGGTCCATTTTTTAAGGACTGCAAATACGGATATTGTATTCAAGGTGGTGCGCACATTGTCAGGTTTCTCACACAGACCGTGTGTCCGTGTGAAAAACCAACCAACATGTCAGTTTTTTTTGCACAGCATGGACAAAATGTGTGCCGTACACATGCACACTGATAACATCCATGTGTCATCAGCATGACAGGTACCGGCGCCTGGGAAGAAGCGGTACAGTTAGCGCTGATCCCAAGTACCAGCTGCTGAAGGTAGCTCTCATCATTGTCGCCTGGTCTCCCTGAGGCCAGCATGACCAGGCGACAATGATGGGAGTTATATTCAGCAATTTTCTCACGGTGATAGCGTAAGTTCATCGTCCCTGCTCATAGTGAACTGAACGTAGGAACGCAACTTCAGTGACCGTCGGTAACATCCACCATTCAGTTTGTGAACCAGATGTCGCAGAAATGACGTGGTGGGACCTTATGGATTGTCTTCACATCGGACAGGTGAGGGATATGGTTATTTATTATTTTTGTTCTTTTTACAAGGGACATGGGCTTCAATGAATTTTAGGTGTAAAGGTGAGTATAATTTTGCTTTTTTATTTTTAAATAAATTTGTATTACAGGATGTTGAGTTTTATTGTAAATAAAGGATTTTATTTTAGCTGTGTGTTTCTTTCAAAACTCACTATGGGGTCGTCTAATAGATGCATCTCCATTTCTAACCTCTTGATGTCAGCTGACAATACGAAGCTGACGTCAACCCAAACCCTATTACCCACTTACCAGCGCCACAAGACAAGTGGGAAGAGCGAGGCTTAGCACCAGATTTGGCGCATCTTAGGGTTGATATTGGTAGCCTGGGAGTGGGAACAATTTTATTATTATTATTATTATACATTTATATAGCGCCATTTATTCCATGGCGCTTTACATATGAAAAGGGAAAAATATAGACAGGTACAATAAACATGTGCTAGACAAGGGACACACAAGTACAGAAGGAGAGAGGACCCTGCCTGCGAGGGCTCACAGTCTACAGGGATGGGTGAGAATGCAGTAGGAGAGGGTAGAGCTGGTCATGCGATGGTTCAGTACACTGAGGATCATTGCAGGTTGTAGGCTTGTCGGAACAGGTGGCTCTTCAGGTTTTTCTTGAAGGTCTCCGTTGTTGGTGAAAGTCTGATGTTTTGCGGCAGGGAGTTCCAGAGTATGGGGGAAGCCCGGGAGAAGTCTTGTATGCGGTTGTGGGAAGAAGAGATGAGGGGGGAGTCGAGAAGGAGATCTTGAGAGGATCGAAGGTTGCGTGTAGGTAGGTAGCGGGAGACTGTCATGGTTTACTGGGTTCTTGGATCAGGTAGTCACGGGGTTAACTTGGTTGGCCTCTTTCTGGGTCCTGGGAGGCTTTTTATAGCCTCACTGTGAAGCCAGCCTTTGTCGTTTATACTCTGACCTTTGGCTGAGTGTGTCTGACCCTGTGCTTGTGCCAGTGCATTGTGCCTGGGGTATCATGCAGTGTGAAACCTCACTGTTTGCTGGCAGCAAAGAGACTGGAGCCACTACTGAGGTCATGGACATTGGCACCACCTCGCTAAAAGAGAAGGAGAGAAGACATCGCCGAGAGAAACAACTCTGTTTCTATTATGGAGAGTCCGGACATTGGAGAAAAGATTGTCCCACCTGTCCGTCATCTAATACGGCGGAAAACTACTAGGTCTGGGTAGCGGTCGAGGAGGCTGCCCAGACCTTCAGGTACTATTTTCCTCATGTTCTAAAGTCATGTTAAAGGTGGAACTGTTGGTAGACAACTATCATTTTTTTCTCGACAGCATTGGTGGACAGTGGTTCATCTCTCAATCTGGTCAGTTCCTGTGTTGTCTCCCAACATAAGATAGGGACAGTTAGGCTGGAGACACCCCTTAAAATTGTTGCTATCGACTCTTCCCCTCTTACCCAAACAGGGATTCTTTATGCTTCCAAAAGGTTTTCTTTGCAGGTCGGTTCTTCCCACAAGGAAGACATGGAATTTTTGTCATGGACAAATTGCCCACAGGGCTAGTGCTGGGTATGCCATGGCTTCAACGCCACAACCCGGTGATTGACTGGGAATCAGGGGAGATTATTAAATGGGGATCCCAATGTGTCGACTGTTGCCATAAACCTGTTTATTGTATGACACTTGCAAAACCTGTCTTGGTGTCTTCTGTTGGTCTGGAGGGTATTCTGGAGTACCTGAAAGACTTTGAGGACGTGTTCTCTGAAAGTGAGGCTGAGGCTCTGCCCCCGCATAGATCATTTGACTGTGCTATTGATCTTGTTCCGGGAGCCAAATTGCCCAAGGCCCGTCTGTTTAATTTGTCAGGCCCGGAGCGCCTGGCTATGAAGCAATACATCGCTGAAAGTCTTCGCAAAGGGCATATAAGGCCCTCAGTGTCCCCAGTAGCTGCAGGGTTCTTCTTTGTTAAAAAGAAGGATGGCGGTCTACGTCCCTGCCTCGACTTTCGAGAACTTAATAAAATCACAGTCAGGAATACATACCCCCTGCCTCTGATTCCTGATCTCTGTAACAGCTCTCTGGGGCCAAGTGGTTTTCAAAATTGGACCTCAGGGGGGCTTATAATTTGATAAGAGTACGGGAAGGGGATGAGTGGAAAACTGCTTTTCTTACTACTAAGGGGTTATTTGAGAATCTCGTCATGCCTTTTGGTCTCACCAATGCTCCAGCTGTGTTTCAAAATTTCATTAATGTAGTTTTTTCGGACCACATTGGCCGTTTTGTTGTGATCTATTTGGATGATATACTGATATATTCCTCTGACAGACATTCACATTTATCACATGTTAAAACTGTGTTTCAAAGACTCAGGGAAAATCATTTATTTGTTAAGCTGGAGAAATGTTCTTTCTTCGTTCAGGAGCTATAATTTTTGGGTCTCATAATCTCTCCACAGAGGTTTCGTATGGATCCCAAGAAGGTGCAAGCCATTATGGAGTGGGTCCTTAGAGGACTCCAGCGCTTCTTGGGATTCGCAAATTACTATCGCAGGTTTATCAAGGGTTTTTCTCAGATTATGAAACCCCTCACGGATCTCACACGTAAAGGGGCAGATGTTAGGAACTGCTCCCCGTCGGCCAAACAATCTTTTTTAACTTTGAAAAATTGTTTCACATCCGCTCCTGTTCTGGTTCAACCTGACTCATCCAAGCTGTTTGTGGTTGAAGTTGATGCTTCGGAGGTTGGGGTGGGGCAGTGTTGTCACAGGGACCTACATCTCTGACTAACCTCAAACCTTGTGCCTATTTCTCGAAAAAAATTTCTCAGGCTGAAGAAATTATGACGTTGGTAATAGAGAACTCTTAGCAATCAAATTGGCGTTCGAGGAATGGAGGCATTTTTTGGAGGGGGCGGCTCACCCCATCACAGTCATCACCGACCACAAAAACCTAGAGTATATCAAATCTGCTAAAAGACTGACTCCTAGGCAAGCCCGTTGGTCACTTTTTTTTCCAGATTTCAATTTTCTATAACTTTTCGCCCAGGGTCTAAAAACGTGAAAGCTGATGCTTTATCACGTAGTTTTGAGCCGCTTTCCGCCCCTGACCCGCCATCCCCCATTCTTCAACCCAATGTCGTTATAGCTGAAGTGTCGTCGGAATTGGAGCGGGAGATTGTGGGGGCTCAATCTTTAGCTCCAAGGTCCAAACCCGAAAACAAATTGTTTGTTCCTCAGCAGTTACACACCAGGCTCCTGCAGGAGTTCCATGATTCAAAACTGAGTGCTCATCCAGGCATTTCTGCCACATGAGAGGCAGTGGCTAGAGTGTTTTGGTGGCCTTTGATGGCTTCAGATATTAAGAAGCATGTCGCTGCGTGTGGGGTATGCGCTCGTTCTAAGAGCTCTCATTGCCGGCCGGCCGGGGAATTGGTGCCTTTGCCAATTCCAGGAAGGCCATGGACCCACTTGTCCATGGACTTCATTACCAACCTTCCTTCTTCTCGGGGTAACACGGTTATCTGGGTAGTTGTGGACAGGTTTTCTAAGTTAGCGCATTTTGTACCTATGGCAAGTCTACCTACTGCAGAGACTCTCGCTAAGCATTTCCTCGCACAGATTGTACGGTTACATGGGGTACCTATGAATATTGTATCTGACAGAGGGGCACAATTTGTGGCCAAGTTTTGGCAGGCTTTTTGCAAAAGGTTGGGGATATCTTTGTCCTTTTCCTCAGGCTACCACCCAGAGAGTAACGGGCAGACGGAGCGCACCAACCAGTCGCTTGAACAAATTCTTTGATGCTTGGTTTCTACTCTGCAAAGCGACTGGTGTGATGCCCTACCATTAGCGGAGTTCGCCTTCAACAACCGTACCAATCAATCTACCGGTAGGTCACGTTTTTTATTAATTATGGTTTGAACCCTCATTTTGGTGAATTCTCACGTTTATATTCGGGCTGTCCAGGAGCTGAGGACTGTGTTAACCGAATCAGGGATCTGTGGTCAAAAGTTCGGTTGAATATGTTCAGGGCTCAGGAGACTTATAAGCATTTTGCAGATAAAAAAAGGAACCCTGCTCAGGTGTTGCAGTGTGGGGACCAGGTATGTCTCTCCGCCAAACTGGGGCCCAAGTTCATAGGTCCCTATGAGATCATTGAGGTAATTAACCCTGTGGTGTATCGCCTTCGCCTCCCCCCTGCTTTGAAACTCCATAACGTATTCCATAGATCCTTGCTAAAACCCTTGGGATCGGTAGTAGAGGAACCAGCTGCTGTTCCCTCCCCAGTCTTGGTTGATGGGCACATGGAATTTGAGGTACAACATATTGTAGACTCCCGGAGATCTCGGGGGTCCTTACAGTACCTGGTGCATTGGAGGGGGTACGGTCCGGAAGACCGGTCTTGGGTGCCGGCCAGATCGGTACACGCTGACCGTCTGGTTCGAGCATTCCATGCTCGGAATCCTGGGAAACCTGGGGGTCCAGAGGCCCCCCATTAAGAAGGGGGTACTGTCATGGTTTACTGGGTTCTTGGATCATGTAGTCGCGGGTTAACTTGGTTGGCCTCTTTCTGGGTCCTGGGAGGCTTTTTATAGCCTCACTGTGAAGCCAGCCTTTGTCGTTTATACTCTGACCTTTGGCTGAGTGTGTCTGACCCTGTGCTTGTGCCAGTGCATTGTGCCTGTGCTTCGTTTTGTCTGTCTGGTTCTGATTTGGCTGTGTCCCTGTTACGAGTTTTGCCTGTCCCTTTTGTACTGCGTTGCTCCGTCTGTGTATGACCCTTGGCTACGTTCTGACTCCGCTCTGCCTGCTCCTCTTGTACTTCATCGCCCTCTCTGTGTATGACCCTTGGCTACGTTCTGACTCTGCTCTGCCTGCTCCTCTTGTACTTCGTCGCCCTCTATGTGTATGACCTGGCTATCCTGACCATCCATTCTGTCTATGCCCCTTGGTAACTTTATTTCGTAGTTACCCTTCTAGGAGTTTTCCTTTACCTCCTAGATCTCTGGAGCTTAGGCCACGCCCCTAGGCAGTCACGTGCCTGCAGGTCCTTCGGCCTGAAACATTCCTACCTGATACTGCTGCCTCTGAGAAACGTGGGGCTGGCTCCGCCCCTTGGCAAGTCACATGCTGCGGAAGGTCCTGTTTCAGAAACACACGTCTTCACTGCTGCGGCTCTAATATACAGGTATCGTTGGGCACAGTTTGTTCACTCAGGACACACGCACTGGCTCAGTGAGCAAGTGCAGTGCGGTGTCCCTGACAGAGACCATGTCACAGATGTATGGAGGAGAAAGGTTGTGGATGGCTTTGTATGTCATGGTTAAGGTTTTGAACTGGAGCCTCTGGTCAATAGGAAGCCAGTGAAGGGCCTGGCATAGTGGGGAGGCTGGGGAATAGCGGGGAGACAGGTGGATTAGTCGTGCAGCAGAGTGTAGGATGGACTGGAGTGGTGCCAGAGTGCTAGAGGGGAGGCCCGACAGTAGGAAGTTGCAGTAGTCGAGGCGGGAGATGATAAGGGCGTGCACTAGTGTTTTTGTGGTTTCATGGTTGAGGAATGAGCGGATCCGATCTCTGAACCCTTCCCTGGCTATTTATATCAACCCACAGCTGTCTGTTTGCTGGTTTGAATTTCTGGGAGGACCCTACATCAATTTTTTTCTGGGGTGCTACATAAATTCACCAGTAATCGCTAAGCAAGAAGCTGTGAGCTGTTAATAGCCAAGGAACCTTTTGGGATATTGCCCCTTTTTCCAGATTATTAGCATCAGCCCCTGGACGTGGGCTTCCACTCTGCTGGTTAACAAAATTACCCAAACCATTTTTTTATTTAATTCTTAATTTTACACAGGAGGTACACAGCGGATGCTGAATACAACTCCCATCATTGTCGCCTGGTCGCGTTAATCTCAGGGAGACCAGGTAGCAATGATGAGAGCTGCCTTCAGCAGCCAACACCTGGGATCAGCGTGAACTTTACTGCATTTCCCAGGTGAGTGTATGTGTCATACGGACGGCACGTGGATGTCACACACGGACACATGGACACAAGGATAGCACACGGATGCACGGATGTCACACGAGTATCACATATGTACATAAGGATGGCACACGGAATACGGAATTTAACAGTACTGATTTTTCTTGTACAGGAATCACCAGGACGTGTGAAGGGGTCTAACCTGGTCTCCTGCGATGTTATTCTGTCCCATGTGACTGCAACAGTGTCGGATTGACTGAAGTGATCACATGTGTTTAATTCAATTAAAGGACTTTACTCTGGCTCTGTCTTTATTACATTTGACTATGGATTAATAATGGGAGTATTTGATAGACACCTCTCCATTACTAACCTGAGGACTTGAAATCAGCGTCCATAAAATAGCTGACATCAACCACACAACTATTACCTCACTTGCCACCACACCAGGACAAGTGGACAAAGCGCTAGAATTGGTGCATCTAATAGATGCACCTTTTCTGGGTGGGCTGCAGGCTACTAGTTTTAGGCTGGGGAGGGCCAATATTCATGGCCCTTTCCCAGTCTGAGAATATCAGCCCCCAGCTGACCGCTTTAGATTGGTTCGTTATCAAAAATGGGGGAACCCACGCCATTTCTTTTTATTATTTATTTTTTAAAAAATGGCATGGGGACCCCTCTATTTTGATAACCAGCCAAGATAAAGCTCAGAGCTGGGGCTTCAGACCACACTGTCGGTTTTGCCCATGCTAGTTATCAAAAATAGAGGTGACTGCATGTCTTTTTTTTACACAGTATACGCCAGTCAATCACAGCCAAGTCAATACTTGACATGGCTGTGATAGAACCGTAAGTGCGCACACAATAAAGCTTGTTGATTGGCTGCACTGCAGCCTTTAAACAAGCTTTGTTTGGGCTGCTGAACCTGAACAGTGACAAGGACTTCATGGAGAAGTCCATGTTCGGGGTCTGTGAACGAGCACTAGGTATTTGGTATCGACCTTGAGCTTTACCGTTCGGGTTCACCCATACCTAGAAATAACCATTCAAATAGAGAAATAGAATACCACATAGTACTGTACAAAAGGAATTATCACATGAATTACATTCCCGACTCCTTAGCAGAAGGATGAGCCTATAACTGTCACAGCAAGATCAGTCACCTAAGCCCTCTAGAATGGAAGCAGGAGACTATAACGGTGTGGGGAAGTGTCCTAATCCTTGATTAATTTGGGAAATGTTTCACATATATGGGATGCATTATTGATGTATCAAATGGTAACAGTAAAGTCGAATATTAGATATTGCTGTACAGAGCTTACTACGGGAAAGACAAGTAGACAATATCCAACAGACTAATGCCGACCATACATATACCAATAACAAAGGACTTAAATAGGGATTAAGAAGTCTCATTGGAGACAGTTAGTTACGATAATAAATATGCATTATAATGAAATTCCTCAATAACAATATATAACCCGTCATCGTGTAATACAGGATAAGTAATGGAAAATCCCAAATGAAGCCGTAGAGGATAACAAAGTATCAAAAAGTATTACAAAGTTTATTAATAAAAAAATACAAAAGTGACAAAATATACATGGGTATACCAACACATAGGGCTGGAAAAAATAAAGGGGAGAAAAGTGTAAGTGTGATTACATACAATGAATCATCATGCTCTAAAATGCAAAATGAGTGTCTCTTTAGGCATGCTTGAATCCAACAATGTCTGGATCTAGGTTCTAAATGAGACACATATATATGCAGAGATTCGGTAAAAGGTATCTGACATAACAGGACAGGAAAACAGAAGTCCCACGAAGAGACCTGCAACTTTAAACCGCAATGTGTGAAGAGAGCGATAGCAACCTCTGTGCTAGTGCGTTAGAGGGAGCAGCTCCTAAATGCTCGATACAGCGAAGTAACATCTGTCTCAAAGGACCCTTAATAATATAGATATAGACCATACATAACAGATGGCTGCCAGCCTAATCAGATCGCTGACAGCCATCTTAGGCTAAGTTCACATTAGCATTCGAGGGCTTTGTGGAGGGCTGCGTACTTTCTCCATTAAGCCTCGCCTACTTCCGTTTACTTCTGCATGTGTCCTGTGTAACTATCTTTAAGATAATGCAACAAGTTGTGTTTTGCGTGAACGGCGGGCGCGTCAAAACGACGCATCCGCATACATCCGCATGTACTGCGTACCCAATGTTAAAGATAGGTACACAGGACGCAGAAGTATGCGGAAGTAGGCGGGGCTTAGCGGAGGAAGTACGCAGCCCTCCACAAAGCCCCTGAACGCTAATATGAAACCAGCCTTAGTGGACTCTCCTATACAAAGGAAGACTCATTCAGCCGAGTGCTCCAGTGTTCTCCATGAAAAATCTGTCATCAGACATAAATTATTTTGAGAGAACAAGGCAATCAGCTGTCAGAAATCAGTTATGCAAAATCGATTTCGCCACTCGATGATAAGCTGTCTGGGGCCCCTATAAACATTAGATTGTCTGTCGAATCCGTTGATAGCAGAAGATTTGGCCAACATTAGACTATTGTGTTTGGGGGTTTTTAGGCCATGGTGAGAGGCTGCAGTCTCTGAATGAGTCATTTAGTAGTTGCTTTAAGTGGAGACTCTACCTAAATGCAGCCATCTATAGGGATACAATGGCGCACAGTTGCCACCCTCATAGACAACCTGAGTTGTTTGGGAACAGTTGATAAAGACACCACTGCTGAGAGTTTAATGTGAGTAATCAGCTAATTCCTGCCATGGGATTTAAGGAGGAGCACTAAAGCTAATCATGGACACCATAAAAGCTACCTGTTCCTTTTCCATTTAAGATAAAACCAGAGCATTACAATGTTCCAGAGGAGTATGCTAGATTTTGACTGGGTTATTGGAGTGTGAAATGCTATGAACAGCTCAAGCAATGCATTTTTTGAGGCCATCAAGACTGCACAATCACAGATGGATTTAACTTAGTACACATGCCGATAATATGCCACTTTCCAAATGTGAACATCTCTTGTGGTTGAGAGATGATACCCGAGAGGCCCTCAGTTATACAATCAATCTGAATGATCGGTCTATAAGCATTGACTTATTCACTGCCAAAAAGAACTGGAAAAATCTGTCAGTGTTTCAATTATCCTAAGTCATATTACAAGACTCGTTAAAGGGTTGATTGTGACTTGTAGGATCGCTACTTCCAATAGGTGGCGCTACAGAGTTCAAGTCCTCTTTTTCTCTTAAGAGACAATTTGCATATTCAATTTCCTCTGGTGATTCCGGAAACCTGTCAGGTGGTCCTTTATGGCCTACTACTATCTTAGAAGGCCACAATTAACAGACTTTTCATGAATTAGGAATTTTCAGTTTGGTTAGAGATGCAAAGTTTCCACCCATTTTTAATGCAGAAACCTGTGGATTTTGCCTTTTATATCTGACATAGAAATGCTGGTCTTATTTTCTTGTGGTTGAAAATGTAAACAGCAGCATGACATAATCAATAGTTGAAAACATAACAGGCAACATGGATGGTTTGATGTCTGATATAACTCATGCAGCAGTAAAAATATAAAATGAACTAGACACAGACCCGATTCATCATTGCCTTTGCGCCTGTTTTTTGTCTAGTTTTGTGTGTTTTGCACCTTTTTTTGTCTGCACCCAATTCATTATTCTATTTGCTTTTTTAAGTCTATTTTATATATTCTTACCTTTTTTTTTGTTTTCCACTTTGTGGGTGAAGCTTAATGATTCCAGATGTTTTTGCCTGATTCTTCAATTGCGACTTTTTAAAGAGTCTCAAAATTTGGGGCAACTCTATTCCAGTCCCCACCTCCCAGTGTGGTTTTATGTATCTTTTTACGACATTTTGATAAAGTAGTGAATTTTTACTTGAAATGTCGCAAAACTGTTTTGAGCTTCCAAGCCACAAACAACATGCACCATTTTGATGAATTTGGCATAATAATGTTAGCCAATACCTCCAGACAAAAAAAGAAAAGTGACTTCAAATGATGAATCAGGGCCAAAGAATTTAGGTAAGGAAAGGAGAAAGGAAAGCAATGGATTCATCCTTGTGAGTGGTGAGCAAAATGCAAATTGTTCAACGACAAAATTAATCAATATCATATTCAGTTCAACCTTGAAAACAAGTGAACGTAGCTAAGAATATGTCATCCACATTGTCTAGATCTGAACAAATTTGTCATGTTTATCTAATAAAATGCTGGACAATTTTTCATTTATCATAAATCTATCCATTCTAAATTTGATTTGTAGGGCAGCAGATAATTTCTTCCATGCAAGTGTAATAGTCTATTTAGCAGCCAGAAACGAGAAAGTAAGGAGTCAAAATTGTGCTCAAATTAGGTTATTTGTAGGAGGAAGATCCAGGGATCATGTTGTAGTATGATATTAAAGAGAGTTTGTATAATATCATAGATTCTAGGCCAAAATCTGGTTAGTTTAATGTATGTCTACCAGGTATGTCGCCCGGGTTCCGGTCAAACTCTAAAATAGGAGGATCAGCCAGATTCAAACTAAGCAATCCGGATAGGTCCCAAACACCACTTCATTATGTCACTGTAGTGCTCAGAGGTCACATTTTTACCTCTCAGAGTGGTCCCTGCTCCCCACCAGATCCATCTCCTTATTGCACACATATACATGCTCTTCATGGGACTGTGGTTTATTCAAACTGGCATATAGAAAATAATTTAGTCCTGTAGTGTAGAGACTGTAAATGCATATTCATTCAAAGACAGAGAATTTCTGAAAGTCATCCCAATTTTGCATAAGGGACACAGCCTAATGCTCTTCAAGTATTTGGAGGAAACAAAATATTTCTGAGCTGGTTATATCATGAGATATTAACAGAGTTGAAAATGTGGTTAAGGGGTCGCTCACACTGGTGAGTAGTCAGCGTATAAATCGGATGAGTGCTATCCGATGTTTCATTGAATAGCAGTTGCACCAATGTTATACTATGGAGCAGTGCCGACTAGTGTTAATTTTATCACGTCAAGTCAGCATGAGAAAAAAAATCGCTGCATGCTGCGATTGGCAAAGTATATCGGACAGTGCTCACCCATACAAGTCTATGGGTGCGTGAAAAAAATCGGACTGCACTCGGATGTCATCTGAATTCAGTTCAATATACGCCAACTCACAGAAAGGAGAAGATGGAGAAATTAAGCTCTCCATCTTCTCCGTACCTGTGATCAGATTCTCGCATGCGAGAGAATCGTATCACAATAAAATGACACCCAGCTCACGCTCGCAGCAGAGTTTGAGTCGAGGGTTATTTGCACATAGCATCCGATTCTATCGCATGAGCCAGTGTGAGCGTGGTTTAATCATGATTCTGTATTTAGATTATGGAAACTATGGAAACCAATCTACTACCACCATTGAAATGAAGAGGGATATCTGAGTCCTGTTTTTAAACTGGGGTTTGCCTATATGTGAATGAGAGGTAGATGGGGGGAATATGTTTGCCAGAAATGTTTAGCGAATCCCAGACAGAGTCTAATATATTAGCTCTCATAAGTGGGTCAATAGAAGATGGCCTAGAATGTGGGGTTAGCCATATGAATAAGTCTATATGGATAGGATCTATATTTGGCATTTATACTCGAAGCCATAATGGAGCCATTTTGATTGAGTGAAGAAGGGCCAGTTGGAATATTGCTGCCACTTGCTGATATCTTCTTCGTTTAACCCTAAGTCTGTGGCCCCGATTCATCAAGGCTGGTGTGAACAACGCATTCTTGATGAGTAGGCGTGCCGGAGTCAGACGCTTCTGATTCATTAAGAGGTATACGCCTGTTAATGAATCAGGAGCGTTGGACAAGAGCGTGTTCCTCCGTGCTTCTTGCCACAACTCTTACTCCATTCAGCAACGGTAGTAAGATTTCTAGTGTAGGTTGCATTGCAGCTCCTCATGTATTAACATCATCATTTGCCCCCATTGAGCCCTCATCCCACCACAGCTCCACTGATTTTGAGGGAGCTGGCGAAACTTGACATGAAAATACCAAAAGTAGCTACATTTTTGCGCAACTCCAAATTGCACAAAAACATTGCAACTTTTCAAATTCATTTGCACCAGACTTCTGGCTTAATCGCTTTGATGAATCAGGGCCTATGTGTATATATGTGTATATAAAGTTATATATATATATATATATATATAATATTTATACACATTATATATATATGTATACATAAATTATGCTGCCTGGCTAGTTTGGATCTGAAGGAAACATTTTTTCTCTGTAGATGGAGAAGGATATAGATTGGGACAGGCAATGGAAAAGCTCTTAATAGATATAGTAGCTTTGGTAACCATGTCATTTGATCGCAGGTATACGGCAAAGCCAGTATATCAGAAGGGAACATAGAAATATTTTTTAGCGTAGTACAATACAGGTAGAGAAGGAATTAACAATCCTCCCTCACTGAGATTCTGTTGATCTGTCCTTTCTTCCTTCTATTGAATGGATTTCCAGATGTAGCCTGGCAGTCGTTTAGTGTTTTCACATGACATCATGTCTGCTGCCTCTCATCTCATAGTTCTTTACTCCAGAGAGAACCATCAAAGCCATGAAAAGAAGAGGTCCTGTGATATTGACTGGTGCACTCCTAAATGAGTAAAAGTGTAAAGATCAGTTCTTTCTATGTAAGTCCTACATGAAGGGTGGCCATGCCGCCTTCGTTAATAATATGTTAATCCACGTTTGTATGCATAGAGTGATAGTTCATGTACAAAATTCCCTCCTCACTAAACAGAGCTCTGTAGCAAAAAATAAAATCCTAGGTTATTGTTTATTTCTGCTGTCTCAGCTGCTTGCCTAGAACTAAGAGTGTAAAAACAACATATAAGCAATAGGTCCATTTCGAGGAACTATTGTAAATAAGGCTAAATAAAAGTCTTTTATCGTAGAAAAAAAAACAATTATTTTCCTTGCGTTTCCATTCAAATATGGCCTGCTTTTTTTAGAGCAAATTGTAGATTCCATTAGCTCGAATTTAAAACACATATAATATATAATATTATAATTGATTGATTTTTATTAAAGGTTTTGGGAAAGGATTAGGAAAAAATTAGTAAATCCATACAGGGCTTCTCGCACTATTATTTATCCAAATTTCACCAGTCAAGGTGATGTTGGGCCTCATGTGCGAACAACTATGTCTACTACTGTACAGCACCCATATTACCTCCTTATCCCTATGTTACACCAAATACTACATTGCAGCATACCATCCCTCCGCAGTGGCGCACATGAGCCAAGAAGTTAATTTTATTGAACTGGGAGCCTTACTTCTCGATTCAGGGGCCCACTGGGGATTCATTTTCTCCTTGTAGTCCAGTCTGACTTTGCAAGAAAAGTTCTGAAAAAAAGAAACTAATTCTCAATCAACACTCAATTTATATTGAATTTTTAAGTTCAATCTGTTAGCCATATATTCACCATATGATATATTTACTAACAGTTTAAATTAATGAAGACAATGCAGCATATTGATTAATGCAATTGATACATTTTTTACTGCAATTGCATTAAGAGAATGGCTTTCAGACTGTCACATATGTCACACCCTATACAGTATGTTTCTAAAAGTTGCAGTGACTGAAATGGGGATGGGGCGTTACTTCCAGATGTACTCGATGCGACATAGTTACAAAAACTACTACAACGATACAGAATAGTGATGCTGAGCTTGAGAAGAGAGGGATAACAGAGTACACTGCAATCACATTACATACTGGTTTACCATTCCTCATTGCACTAGCTGGGGCACACCAATCATGATTGTTGGGGTATGACTATGTACAGGCCCACTAGCGGTGAGCATTATTTTCAACTGGATAAGCATCCTCAAATGCACTTCCAGTTTACATCAATTGGTCATTGGTAGAGATGAGGACTTTGCCTCCGGGAGGGTCGAGTCGGGTTTCGGACCACCCGACTTTATCAAAAGTCGAGTCGAACGAAATCGGCCGACTATCGGCACGAACCCCGACCCCAAAGCAAGTCAATGGGGAAGAAAAGTCGGAGGGAGTGGAGGACAGTAAACACACCTACAGTGCCTATTTCAATGCCAACTACATCAATTCTTATTACTTAAGCTTGGCAACCTTAATTTACTTTATAATAATAGTAACCATTGAAAACTGGGGGTTATTTGGATAAAGTTGTGGGGGGAGCAGGGCTGGCTCCAGGTTTTCGTGGGCCCCGGGCGAAAGAGTCTCAGTGGGCCCCTTTAACACATACCATAATTCATGATGCTCCGATACGACAGAGAAATATAGGTATAGTACAATGCCAAATACTTCACTTCTTACATTACATGAGTGATATCTATTGTAAATTCAACAATAGCTCAAAAACCGGACAGTATATTCCTCCATACAGTATTATGGGCACCACATAGTGCACCATACAGAATAATGAGCCCAATATATTGCTCTATACAGAATAATGAGCCCCATATATTGCTCCATACAGAATAATGAATCCCATATATGATGCTCCATACAGAATAATGGGCCCAATATAATGCTTCATACAGTATAATGAGCCACATATATTGCTAAAGGAAAAAAAAAAAATTTCCAGCTCAACGATGAAGTGAAGATAAAAATTTTTTTTCTTTATTCACTTGTCATTCCAAATACAGAGGAGTATCAGCATAGATTAGCAGCAGATGAATGCGTTATGACTAAGGGTGCTGCGTCACCTGAAACGCGTTGATAACGCATTCATCTGCTGCTAATCTATGCTGATACTCCTCTGTATTTGGAATGACAAGTGAATAAAGAAAAAAAAATTTTTATCTTCACTTCATCGTTGAGCTGGAATTTTTTTTTCCTTTTGCAATGTTTCACGTCTGACACAGCGGTTCCTTGCTCCGATCTCTGGTATGCTGCACTGGTGAGCTGGACTTTTATTATTACTCACATATATTGCTCCATACAGAATAATGAGCCCCATATATTGCTCCATACATAATTGTTCCCATATAATGTTCCATACAGTATATGATGAGCTCCACATAATGCTCCAGTATATGATGGTCCCCATATAATGTGCCACACAGTATAGGACGGTTCCCATAGAGTATAATGAGCCCCACATATTGCTCCATACAGTATAATGAGTTGCATATAAAGCTCCATACAGTATATGATGGGCCCCATATATTGCTCCATACAGAATGGGCTCCATATAATGCTCCATACAGAATAGGCCCCATATGTGCTCCATATGATGCTCCATATATAAAGGGCCCTATATGATGCCCCATAAATAATGAACCCCATATGATGCTCTAGTATATGATGGGCCCCATATATGATGCTCCAGTGTATGATGAGCCCCATATAATGCTCCAAATATAATGGTCCCCATATATAATGTCCATATATAATGGGCTCCATGTGATGCTCCATATACAATGTGCCCCACATGATGCGCCATATATAATGAGCCCCAAATGATGCTCCAGTTTATGATGGGCCCCATGGATGATGCTCCAGTGTAATATGGGCCTATATAATGCTCCATATATAATGGGCCCCATATGATGCTCAGGTATATAATGGGCCCCATATATGATGCTCCAGTGTATAATGGGCCCCGTATATGATGCTCCAGTGTATGATGGGCCCCATTTATAATGCTCCAGCGTATGATGGGCCCCATTTATAATGCTCCAGTGTATAATGGGCCCTATCTATGATGCTCAAGTGTATGATGGGCCCCATATATAATTCCCCAGTGTATAATGCTCCCCATATATTGCTCCAAACAATAAAAAAAATGAAATACTTCCTCACTGGGCACTGCTCTACTCTGGACTCCTCAGCGTTGCCATCTTCCAGCTCTCTGCACTGTGACTGTTCAGGCAGAGGGCGCACAGACGTGACGTCATCGCGCTTTCTGACCTGAATGTCACTGTCAGGAAACGGGGAAGACGTCACAGTGGTGGAGCAGGGATAGGTAAGTATTGCAAGTGCTGGGGCCCTGAGCAAGCAGGGGGGGGCCCACTCGTGGGCGCCGGCACTGGCACAGGGCCCCTATAGTACGCCAGTGTCTCTGACGGCAAGTGGGCCCCCCCACCTGCTCAGGGCCCCGGCACTTGCCTGGGTGCACCAGGTGCTGATGCTGGCCCTGGGGGGGTACAGCCCAGGTAGGGAGGTGGAAAAACTGGCAAATGATGAGGTGTAGGCTGGACGTTCAGCAGCTGCAAATGGAAGAATTGGAGAAGTCGGAGGAAGCGGAGAACAAAGCGAGCCATTTTGCTGGCAACCTATGTGTCATCAGGGGAAGGTGGTACAAAATCCTTTGAAACCCAGGCATGGGGCATTTTAATGAAGGTGAGATCACCTACATTTTGGGTCGACAGCCGGGTCCTTCTTTCTGTCAGGATTGATCCAGCAGCACTGAAGACTCTTTTTGATAGCACACTACCAGTAGGGCAAGCGAGCTCCTGTAAGGCATATTGTGCCAATTCAGGCCAGGTGTCCAGTTTACAGGCCCAGTAGTCAAAGGGGAATGAACTGTGAGGTAGAACATCGATAGGGGAGGAGAGGTAATTTTGAACCATAGTTGACAACTGCTGTCTCCTGTCTGTTGCAATCGTATCAGTATTACCAGTTGTGTGTGCTTTACTCGAGAAATCAGCCCACAACATGGTCATGAAACCCCTGTCTAGAACGCCACTTCGGCTGTGTGCACCACGAACACCTCTTCCATGTTGCCCAGTACGGCTGCACTGCTGCTGTGTGCGTGCTGGGAATGCCTCTAACAAACGGTTTACCTGAGTTGCTTGTTTGTTCGCCAATATTAGCTCTAGGTACTCCTGTGGCATGATGTTCTGTAATTTGCCTTTATAGCATGGATCGAGGATGCTGTCCAACTAGTAGTCGTCATCCTTCATAATTTTGGCAATGTGGGGGTCCCTTTTTAGGATCCGCAAGAGATAATCACACATGTGGGCCAATGTTCTAGGTATCAATGATGCACTGCCAGTGGTGGGTGGAGGAGCACTTCCTGACAAATCCACATCCCTCCAGTCACGCACAAACCCTGTACCTGTCCTTGGCAAGCCAACATTTTCTCTTGCCCCTGAGAAGCATCCTCCTCCCCAAAATAATCATACCACTCCTCCTCCTCCTCCTCTTTCTCTTCTTCCTCCACCTCGTCCAAGACAGTTCCCTGAGCAGACAATGCCTGACTGTCATCAAGGCTTCCCTCCTCCTCCTCCTCTTCCTCCTCCCCTGCAGATGCCTGATCCTTTTATGTGCGTCAAAGTTTGCATGAGCAGACACATAAGTGGGATGCTCATTCTTATGATGGCGTCGTCTGCGCTTACCAGCCGTGTGCATTCCTCAAAACACTGAAGGACTTTACAGAGGTCTTTCAGCTTTGACCACTGCACACCCGACAATTTGATGTCTGCCCTCAAACTGCCTGCCCGTGTATCCTCCCACAAATACATACAGCCTGCCTCTGTTTGCATAGCCTCTCAACCATGTGCATGGTGGAGTTCCACCTTGTTGCAACGTCTATGATTAGGGGTGCTTGGGGAGGTGGGGCAATCGCTGCAGCCTCTGCATATGACTGGAGTCTACGGGCAAGCAACGGATGTGTGAGCACAGTCTTCGCACATTATGGAGCAGGGCTGGTAACTCCGGATAATTATTTATGAAGCACTGCACCACCAGGTTCAAGGTGTGAGCCAGGCAAGGTATGTGTCTGAGTTTTGCCAGGGCTATGGCCACCACAAAATTATGTCCGTTATCACTGACTACCTTGCCTGACTCAAGATGTAGACTGCCCAGCCATGACCCAGTTTCTCGCTGCAAGTAGTCGGCCAGTACCTCCGCGGTGTGTCTGTTGTCGCCCAAAGACATCATCTTTAAAACAGCCTGCTGACGCTTACCACTAGCTTTTCAATAGTGGGACACCTCATGTACAACACTGGCAGCTGCGGATGGAGTGCTTGTGCGACTGCGCTCTGTCGACAAGCTTTTGCTTCTGGAGGAGGAAAGAGGAAGAGGATGGTCGAACGCTACAGCCAACTGTTGCCTATACTGTGGGCTAGGCAGCACTGTCCCACCGCCGCTGTCCCCTGTGGACGCTGTATCCACCACATTAACCCAGTGCGCAGTGATGGACATGTAACGGCCCTGGCCATGCCTACTGGCCCATGCATCTGTTGTGAGGTGCACCTTTCCACTCACTGATTGTTTGAGTGCATGGACAATGCGGTCTTTCACATGCAGGTGGAGGGCAGGGATGGCTTTTCTAGAAAAGAACTGCTGACTGGGTAGGTCATAGCGTGGGACAGCGTAGGCCATGAGCTCTCGGAACGCTGTGCTTTCAAGCAAATGGAAGGACATCATCTCTAATGAGATCAGTTTGGCAATGTAGGCGTTCAAAGCCAGTGTACGCGGACGAGAGGATGAGTACTTAATTGTCCTACTCAGAGTCTCTGCTAGGGTGAGCTGGACTTGAGAGCTGCATATGGTGGAACTAGTGGCGGACATGGCGGACTGAGAGGGGGTTGGTGATGGTGGTGGTGGTGGTGATGGCCAAATGCAGTCATTCGTTGGAAAAACATTGTGATTCCCTGACTGCTATGGCCTTGCGACGACACCTCAACATTTCTTGCTGGTTGTGTGCTAACCGATGGGCTTACAGTGGGGAAGCGATGGAGCATTGCTGGCTACCTTCAGTCGGAGCAGGTTCACATGTGCTACCTGAGGTTTTGTAGTCCGTCCACGCTTGCAAGTGCATGGTGTTTACATGTCAAAGCATGCAACTGGTATTCAAATTTCGGAGATTTTTCCTTCGGCTAAAGGTCCTTTTGCACTTCTTACAGATAACCTTTGCCTCATCAATAGGATTTTGGTCAAAAAAGTGCCACACTGCACTCTTCCTACTATGGGAAAACTTTTCAGGGCTTGCAACTCTTTTTTTTTTTAACCCGTTTTTGGACTGCTATGGGCCTGCCAGATAACCACAGCTGCGATGTCGATGCCTGCTGCGGATCCTCCTCTTCTGAGCTATTGCCAGGGGAAACCTCTTCCCCAATGGATGCCAATCCAAGTCAACAACTGGGTCACCATCACCTCCTCTTCAATTTCATCTGCACCTTCCTCTGTGTCACCGTGTAAGGTGGTATAATGCGGGAAGGGGCAACTGAGTTTCATCAGGGTCAGAATCTGGCTCAGTAGACTGCGAGGGCAATGCAGTGCTCTAGGTGAATGTACCAGCAGAATCATATAGCAGTGGCTGTGCATCAGTGCACTCCATGTCATATTCATCTTGGGCTAGGAAATTCAGGATTTCACTTGATAAGTTAGGCATGGTATGTGAAAAGAGCTCCAGGGAGTAATCTGAAGTGTGGCCTGCCACATCCTTCACTTTTGGTGGGGTGAAGGACACGATGAAAGGTGTTGTTCCTGACCAGGAGCCTGCAGTGACGACTCAGTACTTGCAGTTTTTGAAACTTCAGAAGAGGAGTGTCACGCGGTCTTATGATATGTGTACGATGTCAGTAAACTATTCTTAAAAGAACCACACTCTATACAACATATAGATTAGCAACATCAGCATGTAAATATAGAATAGATTTACCTGACACGATATCCGTTGAACTCAGGGTTAATCTTGAGGACTTGATACACTGTCACAGGAAAGAGGAGGACCAGGGGTCTAACCTGACCCTAAACTGGGGTCCTAACTAATCCCTCACCTTGGAGGTACTGATAATGGTTCAGAGGTCCAAGTCTCCAGCCTAACCCTGTCTCCTATCAGTCCCTGAACCCTGTAATCAGTCCTAAGAAGGATTCTGATTAACACCAGAGGGATATGGCCTGATCTCTGCTAAATACACAGATTAGACATACAAGACAGACTGGAGAAAACACAGACTTGCATACACACTCAAACACAGAAGGAACACAAATGATCTGGATATTAAACTCTAAGCAAGGTGAGCTTAAAAACAACTAAGGAGCTCTTAACTTAAGTCTATACCGATACAATCCTATCTGTGGTCTGCATGAAGAATTTCACTGGCAACTCCCAACACAGACAACCAGAGATTTAAAGGAAACCAATCAACAAATAATTAATTGCAGCCGGAGAAAACTGCACCCAGTCCCAGAACTGAGCACAGACAGAATTAACTCCCTAACTGCCAAACCCAAAGAAACAGCACTCAGCTGTGAGAAGTCAGACTGTGCAACCGCGACGATCTTCGTGGCGATGCACACATACAGTACCCCCCCTTCTACGAGGGGCCTCCGACCCTCAGGGCCAGGTTTGGGCCCCGGGGGAGTTCTGTGGAAGGTCCGCACCAAACGATCTCGTTAATGTCAGACGCAGGAACCACGTCCTCTCCCTGGACCATACCCCTTCCAATGCACCAAGTAACTGAAGGGATCGGCGATTCAGACGTGAGTCAATGATCTTTGACACTGAAACTCCAAGTTACCATTGACCAACACTGGAGGAGGAGTAGAGGTGATGTGTATGACTGGTGCCACGTACCTCTTAAGTAATGATTGTGGAACACATTGTGGATTTTAAACGTAGGAGGGGTCCAGACAAATGTCCACAGGATTAATATGGAACTGATCCTGTACGGCCCGATGAATCGGGCCCAGCTTCCAGGAGGGAACTTAAGTTTTATATTCCTGGTAGACAAACCATACCAATCGTTCACATTAAGATCTGGAACCAGAAACTCCTCCTCCTATCAGCCATACGTTTATAACGGTTCCCCATAGCACTCAGAATATTCAATACACCTCTCCACACTGAAGCAAGTGACGACGAGAAACGCTCCTCCTCAGGAACCCAGAAGGGCCCCCCCATTGAATGTACAAAACTGGGGATGAAAACCATATCCCCAAAAAACGGGACTTACCAGTGGACTCCGCTCCGCCTGTTGTTTAAGAGCGAACTCTGCCAGAGCAATAAAGAAACCAGTCCTCCTGGTTCTCGAACAAAAACACCGAAGATAAGTCCTATGGCTTTGATTCAGCGCTCTGTCTGACCATTGGTCGCGATGAAAAGCCGAGGAAAATGACAACTGCATCCCCCGACGTAAACAAAATGCCCTCCAAAACTGACACAAACTGAGACCCCCTATCGACACCACATCAAAGCAACCCATGAAGTCTCACAATCTCCCCAATGAACACCTGCGCAAGTTTTAGCATTAGGGAGGGCAGGAAGAGCAATGAAATGTGCCATCTACTGAACCTGTCAACAACCACCAGTATGACAGTCTTCCCTGACGACTGAGGAAGGTCCGTGATGAATCCCATAGACAATGAGTCCATGGACCTCCGGAAGTTTCAAGGGTAAGAGGGTCCCAGACGGACGGGTATGAGGGGTCTAGAGCAGCACAAACCCCACAGACGCGACAAAAGTTAAAACATCTTTATTAACGTTAGGCCACCCAAAACCGGCGAGAAAGAGATCTAAGTAAGCCTTACTCCCTGATGTCCTGCAAAGCAGAATTATGATGTCCTCAATAACCATTTGTCTCAACTGATTTGGGACAAACGTCCTCCCTGGAGGTCCTGCAGGGGCTCCCCCTCGAGCCTCTAACACCTCCTCCTCAAGCTCAGAACATACAGCCGACACTCCACCCCCTCCTGAAGGATAGGAATCGGGTCATCCATTTCCCGGCCCCTGGGAAACTGCGAGAACAAGGCATCCGCCTTAACATCTAGATCCAGGCGATAAGTGACAACAAAATTAAAACCTGTAAAAAAACAACGACCATCGAGCTTGTCTGGAATTCAGACGCTTACAGATCCAAATACAGCAGGTTCTTGTGATCATAAAGACGGTGACCGGGTGACTGCCCCCTCCAAAAAGTGACGCCATCTTCAAAAGCCAACTTAATGGCCAAAAGTTCCCTATTGCCGATATCATAATTCCTTTTCGGCGGACGACATTTTTTTAGAAAAGAAAGCGCAACGATGCCATTTACCAGGGGACGGACCCTGGGACAATAATGCACCACCCCTACGTCAACGCGTCCACCTCCACAACGAACGGCTGTGATGCATCTGGTTGATAGAACGGGTGCCCGAAGCAAAACATTTTTTCAAAGAGGAAAAAGCTTGGCAACTTTGTCCGACCATTTTAGAAAAATCCCTCCCTTTTCTTGTCAATGTCCAGTGAGAGGTTTGACAACAATGAAAATTACAAATAAATTTCCGGAGTAGTTACAAACCCCAGAAAACGCTGCAGAGCTTTAAGATCCTCTGGCTGATCCCATTCAAGCACTGCTCTCACCTTTCAGGGTCCATACGGAAACCGGAGGCTGACACCAAAGAAACCCAAAACTGAAGTTCCTGTACGGCGAATCACACTTTCCATTTGGCGTATAGTTTTATTGTCTCGCAAGATCTGCAACACCTGTCACACATCTCCTGGTGAGACACACAGATCTGGTGATAAATAAAATGTCATCCAAATATACGACCACAAACAGCCCCACCAGATGAACGAAAAATGTCATTAACAAAATGTTGAAACTGCTGGTGCAGTATCAGACCAAAAGGCATGACAAGGTTTCTCATAATGTCCCCCGGCGTGTTAAACGCCGTTTTCCACTCATCCCCCTCTTTTATCCTAACAGATTATACGCCCCCCTGAGATCCAATTTAGAGAACCATTTGGCGCCAACAATTTGATTGAAGAGATCAGAATCAGAGGGAGTGGATACGATCTCGAACAGTAATCCCGATTAAGTTTCGCGGAAATCCAAGCAAGGGCGTAGGCCTCCATCTTTTTTCTTCACAAAGAAGAACCCCGCGGCCAATGGGAAGATGAAGGTCTAATATGCCCTTTGGCCAGACTTTCCGAAATATAATCTTCATAGCCTGCCCTCAGGACCAGAAAGGTTATATAACCTAGCTTAGGTAACTTAGCATCAGAAGAAAATAATAGAGCAGTCATATACGCATGAGGAGGCAACTCCTGACACCCCTTCTCAGAGAACACATCCCAAAGCCTCCAAAAAAGTAGGCAAAGTACTAGGACACGACGCACTGAGACTGTGTCATGCAGTTACTATTTGCAAAACTCCCCCCATTGGCTTATATCCTGGACTGCCATTAATCACAGGTTATTGTTTAACCAACCAAGGAAGACCCAACACAATAGGAGAAGTAAACCCTCCAACACATACAAGATATATTCCCATGTATGCCCCACCCGAAGGTCAATGTATTAACCTCATTGAACAAAGCTACCTGGCCGAGAGGCCTGGCGTCAATGGAGAAATATAGGGATCGTTTGACCAATACACTCAGATGCAACCTTGAGCCTGAGCAAACTGAGCGTCAACCAGATTAGCCCCGAACCCACTAACAAGAAGAACAGAAAATCTCTCCACTCTCGAAAACCAACCACCACCTCCACGGTACAAGGAACTGAGAAGAACTAGCGACGAAATACATACTCCAGGTTGTCGTCCACCACACAACCTGGGATTAACAGTTTTTCCGGCGACTTTGCTCAACAAGGCACGGGATGGACATTCTCCAACAAAATGTCCCCTCTTTCCCGCAGAAGAAACACCTTCTATCCTGCGCGTACAGCAAATCCCCCCTACGAAATATGTCCCTCCCAAACTGCATAGGCTCCTCCAACAACAAGGGAACCCAACAAAGGGACTTAGTATAGGTGAGAACAACGGGGCGAGTTACCTCGCACCCCCCGGACCGCATCAGTAAATGCTAGGGCCAAAGCAGCCTCCATGATGGAGGAAATCATACTGAGCCAAAACGTCCTTTAATTTGTCAGAAAGCCCATACAAAACTGGCTCCTAGAGCTGGGTCATTCCACAATACTGTGGCCCTCTACGGAACTCAGAAGCAAATTCCCCCGCCGGAACGATCCTCCCGCTGATCTTACGTAATTTTGTCTCACAAGAGGACCCGATCGGGTCACATATACCAAACCCAGGGCATAAAAATCGATCTACTGACTGTAACCGGTGATCCCGGAGGAAGGGAAAGCCCCGGATTGAGGGTCCCCTTGAAGAGCGAGATAACAATTCCCACTCCTGCCTTCACCCCTGAGATCAGCCGAAGCCGAAAAACAATTTACATGCTTCCCTGAAGGTAAAAAAATTTTGTCTCGCCCACCAGTGAACCTGTCCGGGAGAGCCCTTATTTCAAATCTGGTTTGCTCCGAGGGAGACAAAACTTTGGACTTAATTCCGTCACTCCTGGAAATCCCCAACTGCAGAGCCACGGGCTACTGGACCATGGCAACGGGGGAAAATTTTATTGGCCGTGAAAATGCACCGGCTTTGAATTGTACGAAGTTAAACATTCTTAAAAGAACCACCCTTACAACATAAGATTAGCAACATCAGCATGAAATATAAAAGATTACCTGACACATATCCGTTGAACCAGGGTTTATTCTTGAGGACTGAACACTTCACAGGAAAGAGGGGACCAGGGTCTAACCTGACCCAAACGGGCCAACAATCCCCACCTTGGAGGTACTGATAATGGTTCAAGGTCCAAGTCCCACCTAACCCTGTCTCCTACATCCCTGAACCCTGAAATCATCCAAGAAGGATTCTGATTAACACCAAGGGATAGGCCTATCTCTGCAAATACACAGATTGACATACAAGACAGACGGAGAAAACCAGACTTGCATACCCACTCAAACACAGAAGGAACACAAATGACGGGTATTAAACTCTAAGCAAGGTGAGCTTAAAAACAACTAAGGAGCTCTTTAACTTAATCTATACCGATACAACCTATCTGGGTCTGCATGAAAATTTCACTGGCAACTCCCAACACAGACAACCAGATTTAAAGGAAACCAATCAACAAATAAATAATTGCAGCCGGGGAAAACTGACCCAGTCCCAGAACTGACACAGACAAATTAACTCCTAACGCCAAACCCAAAGAACACCAACTCAGCTGTGAGAAGTCAGACTGTGCAACCGCAAAACGATTTTTCGGGCGATGCACCATCAAGGAGGCCAAAAGCTGGAGGCTGTTTCGGCAATGTAAGCCAAAACCTGTTTTCCTGATGCTCCGGTTTTAAAAAAGCGGTTTACCTACTCCCAGAAAAAGGGAGCCTTCCACGTGATTTTGTCCGGAAACCAGCCGGTACCGGATATGTAGGAGCGTTCAGCCTATACAGGTGGGGAAAAATGAACGGTCGGTAAAGTGCAGAAAAAAAGAATAAAAGATTAAGCGTGAAAAAGCAGTCGCCAGCATTACACACACAAACAGCTATCAGGCAGCCAATAACCACACTATGCACACAAGAAAATCCCCCCGTCACTGCATATTAACTTACACAAAAAGCATCAGCACAACCAAAGAACTTCTCTTACAGCCCAACTCTCTCCCACTGATAAACAGGTCACAACCTCTCCCTACGTTAAATCGGCAGAAGAAAAATGGAGGCCGGCCAAGCTTTTAAACACATGACCCCTCCAAAGCAAGCCAATCACGCAATGCCCTCCTGGCGATGATGGTGGACCTGCCATTCATCTCCGTGCCCACAGGTAACGTCCCTCATTGGCGAAAAAAAGGCACCTCAAAAAACGGGAAATCCGCTTTGGTGTCGACCGCATGCCACTTCACCTAGGCGGTTTCGGTTAATGAAACCCACTAAGGCAAAGTCACGACTTATGAACGAGCCGACTGTTTTGCTCAACTCATCATTGGCTCTTTGTCATGCACTCCCTGCTCGCCAAACATATTAAACCCCAATCACAGGCCACAGTGTAAGCGGTTGGGATGCAGGACAGACAGGGGGCAGAGCAAGGGTTAACAAAATTTAATAATTTAATTAAACAAGATATTAACTCCCCCCAGGGAGGCAAATGGTTAAAGAAATAGATAAAAAACAATGCAAAATAAAGCTCAATTTAGGAACTTATTGTTACTTTAGCTCCTCCCAGCAGATGACCCCAGGGGGTTAAGACCGCACGGCCGGAAAATGTCCACAGAGGGAGTCCTTAAAAGATGATCGCTTCTGGCGGCAGCGGTATCCCGGTCCTCCCTAGCCCCGAATCCATGAACGGCACCAAAGCAAACAAGGCCGTGTCCCCAGAGCCACGGAGCGGCATACAGCAACCGGCAGGGAAGGCTGCAAAAGTATTTCGTTACTCGTTTCTCTCTTCCCACGTGTGCGGTACGACCACCGAAGCCAGAACCTCTCTCCTTATAGCACTGGGCACATGGCACCTTTCTCCTCAGAGGTCCCACGGAACGGAGGGACCAAGAACCGTACCTTCATGGCGCCGGTGCCAGGGATGGAGCACGCTGCCACCTGGCTGCTCCTGCTGCTGATTCGGCCAAGCTCCTGCGCCGCGCGCTTTTTATTTTAACTACTCCTCCACCTGGGTCAGAGGTTGGTCCAGTCCCCATTTCTTGCCCCTGCAACATGGGAGGCAGCCTCAAACCGTTCCGGACCCGGTTGGGCAGGTACCCGCACCGTCCCCCTTACAACAGCCAGAGGAGCAAAATTTTTTGCAGGGGTTGAAAGCCCTGTGTTTGTACCTGTTACCCGGCTTTAACTCCAACCGCTTTAAACCCTTCCTCTTTCCCCCAATTAGCTGGAAGCGTTGTCAGCTACTGTAGGATGCTGCCAGTTCCAACTCCACTCGTACCGACATGCTTGTCCTTACTTACGTATAAGTTCCTTACTAGCAAATTAATTCGGTGTCAGGGTGCGCGGGCCGCACTTCCCCGCTTTTATGAGGAAGGTGTTGCTGAATTGCTGCCCACCTATCCTTGAGGCAGCTCATATACATTAGGTCCAAAATATTTGGACAGGACAACATTTATCTAATTTTGGTTCAGACATTACCACAAAGATTTGAAACAAAACAAATCAGATGCATTTGAAGTTTCAGACTTCAGCTTTCATTGAGGGGTATCCACATTAAATTGGATGAAGGGTTTTAGGAGTTTCAGCTCCTTAACATGTGCCACCCTGTTTTTAAAAGGGACCAAAAGTAATTGGACAAATGACTCCAAGGCTATTTCATGGACAGGTGTGGGCAATCCCTTTGTTTATCATTCTCAATTAAGCAGATGAAAGGCCGAGTTTGATTTTGAGGTGTGGTGTTTGCATTTGGAAGGTTTGCTGTGAAGAAACATGCGGTCACAGGAGCTCTCCATGCAGGTGAAACAAGCCATCCTTAAGCTGCAAGAACGAAAAAAACCCATCCAAGAAATTGCTACAACATTAGAAGTGGCAAAATCAATCTATTTGGTACATCCTGAGAAAGAAAAAGCACTGGTGAACTCATCAATCCAAAAAGACTGGGAGCCCACGAAGACAACAGTGTGGATGATCGCCGCATACTTTCTTTGGTAAGAAGAACCCGTTCACAACACAACTGAATCCAAACTGTTTGTGAATGGGCTTGAGATGAATTCTGAGCAGAGGCTCCCTCTGGTGGTTACAAAGCGGTACTGTCTGTCCAGTGAAGATTGGAAGATTGTGAGATTGGGAATCAGGTGTTACTGACTGGCTTATATAAGGGAGTCACCTTCCCATCAGGGTTGCCGGTGATCATTGTTTTGGTCTCTATCCTTGATTCCTGTTTTCCCCTTGTAGCCTGCTGTGTCGTGTCTGCCATCTCCTGCTTACAGATAAGACATTTTCTCTTTTTGTTTTTGTGCTTGATTTTGCATTTTGTCCTGCACTTCTGTGGGACCTTCAGGTCCCCTCCGGGGGCTTTTGCCCTCTCAGTTTAGTTCAGCCACTGATGTTTGTACTTTTGCTTTTTCCCAGTTTTTTCAGTGCTGCTGTTTTTGATTTTGTTACACCAGAGAACTATTTAGGTGGTAGAGGTCGTGTGACTCAGGTGTTTTGAAATTAGTAGAGTTGGTGCTTTCAGGGTTTTCTAAGATTGCAGTAAGTACCCTTCCTATCCTTTTCTATTTAGTTAGTTTGGTCCCCAACGTTTGCTCATACTATTTTCTGTCTGTGTCAGTATTTCTTCTTGTCTAACCGCCATTACATGTTTGGGGGCTTTCTATATCTTGGGGTTCTGCTCCGGGGCAGATAGCTTTCCTATATCTATCTTTAGGTGTAGTTAGTTTCTCAGCTGTGCGAGGCGTCTAGGACCAACGTAGAACGTCCACGCTGCCCTAGTTGTTGTGGTTAGTCAGGGTACTGCAATCCATAGATTCCAACTGCTCTGGTGTAATTGCCTTTTTTGCCTGCACTCCTCAGCTACCGAAACATAACACAAACACTCTCATGAAGTAGGTGTATCTGTCTCTAAGTCAACAGTAAAGAGAAACTCCATGAAAGTAAATAACAAAGGGTTCACATCTAGATGCAAACCATTCATCAATTCCAAAAATAGACAGGCCAGAGTTAATTTGCTGAAAAACACCTCCAAAGCCAGCTCAGTTCTGGAAAAGATATTCTATGGACAGATGAGACAAAGGTCAACCTGTACCAGAATGATGGGAAGCCAAAAGTTTGGAGAAGAAGGGAACGGCACATGATCCAAGGCACACCACTCCTCTGTAAAACATGGTGGAGGCAACGTGATGGCATGGGCATGCATGGCTTCAAAGGCACTGGTCACTTGTGTTTATTGATACATAACAGCAACAAAGTAGCCGATGAAATCTGAAGTGTACCGTGAATACTTACAGCCCGATTTCAGCCAAAAGCTGCAAACTTGATATGGGACAGCGGCTTCATAGTACAGATGGATAATGACCCCAAGCCTACAGCCAAAGCTACACAGGAGTTCATGATTGCAAAAAAGTGGAACATCTTCATGGCCAAGTCAATCACCAATCTTAACCCAATTGCATGCATTTCATGTCTCAAAATCCAGACCTTAAAGGGAAAGAACCACAAACAAGCAAGACCTGAAGGTGCGGCTGTAAAGGCCGGCAAAGCATTAAGAAGGAGGAACCCGCGTTTGGTGATGTCCCTGGGGTTTTTCCCGACTTAGGCAGGATGCCTCCAAAGGTTCGCCACAAAAAAATTTTAAAATAAAAAAATTTTTTTTGGGTTATTTAAATTTTTCCAATTACTTTTGACCTCCTAAAATGTGAGGTTTGAAAGAAATGTGTACAATTCCTACATTTCTAACACATATTTTTGTTCAACCCTTCAAATTAAAACGTTAAACTGCACTTGAATTCTGTTGAGAGGTTGCATGCAGCGCCCAACCGCAAAATTGTGGCACTGTCCAAATATTTCTGGCCTGACTGATAAAGTCCCAGCCTGTGGGGCATTGCCAGAGCTTCGCATTAAGTTCGAGTCGCATTCCGTTTGATGTTCAGCTTCTTCCGCATGTCGCAGTTCAGGTGAGCGAGCCTGTCTTTCGCCTGTTCGGGGCGAGACCCAATTCCCTTTCGTTATCACTTTGGACATCGATTCTAGTTCCTGGACTTATCCGTAATGTTTGTTTCCTGAATTACGATCCCTGTTTGGCCCGAATCCTGATTCCTGCTGTTATGCTCCTAAGCTCCTCGTGTCCTGAATCCGTGCACATGACTGTCGTTTTGCTAACTGGCTTTTCGTATCTAACCTGGGTTCATCTTGGAAGTAGGGTCCGATTGTCTCTGATCTCTGTTGCTCTGGCTCACAGTTATTTCGGGCAATCTCTGGCCGGCCCATTTAACTTGCGGGCTTGCCCAACCGCTTAGGTTCCTTTGAGGTCACTGCAATGTCCGGATCCGAAGACCACGGCCTGATGTCCATCCGTTTTTCCTGAGTCTGTGTTCCGAGTCATTGTTTCCGTTCTTGTTCCGAGTCTGTTTTCCTGATGTCCGATCCTGTTTTTTCCCGAGGTCTGTTTCTGTGTTCCTGAGGTCCTGTCCGTGTTCCTGAGTCCGATTCCAATGTCCACCGTTCCAAATGTCTAGTTCCTGTTCTGGGGTCCAAGTATGCTTTGACCGGTCTCCTTATGTTCTGGAGGATTCCCCTCCTGTTTCCGGGAGTCTCCAGCTCTGTTCCCCCCGGGGGTCCCCCCCTGAGCCAATCTACCAGCCCAAAGCCCGCTGTAATGCCCACCCTGGGCCAGTTTATCCGGTATGTTTCGACCGCCATTCCCCGGGGGCTTTACCTTGATAAACCCTACCATCTCTGAAATCTCCCAGGGCGGGTTCTGACTTTTTCCCCGCTGTGAAGTGGGATAGTTAAAATCCCGCAGTTTTCTGGGTTGGACGGCAGCAGCCGCGTGGTTTGGGGACATTCCATCACAGTGGTGGCAGCGGGGGATCACAAGCCGTGACCCCCGGGCACCGTGTTGGGGGGACTGTGGCCCGTTCTCACATAGGTCAGCGGTGGATCACAAGTCTACCCCGGGACCGTGTGGCGGGCTGTTCGTTTTCGCACATATATGTGATGAACGGCACAAGGCCCCCACGTACCCGGGGTATCACGGGCCCGGATCCCTCCTTTCCGCCAATGACAAAACGCGCACACAACACGGGTCTGCCGCCACCCGGAAACTGCAGGGACTTTTTAAAATCCCACTTCCCTTTGAACTTTTCAGCTCTCTGGCCCCCCCTTCCCTCAGGTCAGCAGGGGAAAGCCCTAGAAATTGGTCCCAATACGGGT
>JARQOD010000001.1:561010982-561056295 GCA_033576555.1 Oophaga sylvatica | reverse complement strand
TTTTGAGGGAGTGAGGGATGGATGGAGATAGTGAATGGGCTACACACACACACTTACACATAGAATGACTTTGATTAGTGAATGTGATAGGCCGCTCTGAACAAATGTGTTTTGAGGGAGCGCCTGAAACCATGCAAATTGTGGATAGTTCTAATTTCTTGGGGTACAGCATTCCACAGTATTGGCGCAGCGCGGGAGAAGTCTTGGATTCGGGAGAGATGTTCTTTAGGTGTAGGCGGCAATAGCGGGCAACAGATTGTATATGGGAGGTGAAGGAGAGATTGGTGTCAAACATAACACCCAGACAGCGAGCCTGTTGACCGATATGAGCACAGATGTGGCCAAACGTCAACAGGCCGTCCTGAAATTAATTTCCATGGGGAATCAAAGCCACACAGCGCTGGAGCTCTGGAATGCCATAAAGCAAGAGAGCGACATGTGTATTTTGCCAGCGAATCTCCAGCCAGGCTTGGTAGTGTGTGACAATGGCCGAAATCTGGTGGCAGGTCTGGGCCTAGGCAACGTCACTCACATACCATGTCTGGCACATGTGCTAAACTTTGTCGTCCACAGTTTTTGAGGGACTATCCGGATCTTGATTCACTGCTGCACAAGGTCCGCCTACAGTGCGCTAACTTGCGACGTTCCACCATGGCCAGATCGCGCATTGCAGCTCTGCAACGCAGATTTTGCCTTCCTGAACATCGCATCATATGTGACGTACCCACCAGGTGGAATTCCACGTTACATATGTTGGAGCGGTTGTGTGAGCAGCAGCCAGCAGTAATGGAGTATCAGCTGCATCAGTCGCAATCAACTCGCAATTTGCGCCGTTCACTTCACCACTACTGAGTGGGCCTCTACTATAATAATCTTTATTTATATAGCGCCAACAGATTCCGCAGCGCTGTACAGTTTAACAGTTTCATAACACAAGTCATAAGTGACAACGTTAACAATACAATAATTAAAGCAATATAAGCCGCCCCTGCTCGTGAGACCTTACAATCTACAATGAGGAGGGGGAGCTCAAAGTACAGTTGTTTATATACAATGGTGTATTTACAATGATGGTCCAGCCATTTTCAGGGAGTGAGGGATGGATGGAGATAGTGAATGGGCTACACACACACACAGTTACACATAGAATGACTTTGATTAGTGAATGTGATAGGCCGCTCTGAACAAATGTGTTTTGAGTGTGGAAGTAGGGCTGTTAATGGGGATGTTGAAGTCTCCAAGGATAAGGGTTGGTACTTCTGAGGACATGAAAGTGCGGCAGCCAGGCAGAGAAGTGGTCAAGGAACTGTGTGGCTGAGCCTGGGGTCCGATATATTACCGCTACTCTGAGGGAGAGGGGACGAAAGAGCCTGATGGTGTGGACCTAATAATTTGCAAAATCTTAATCTAAAATTTACATGTTACATATTTACATCTAGTATAAAACATTTAACCATTAAGCCTACTTACAGAACAAGGAAGTGTAAAAAAACTTGTGCTTAAAAAAAAAAGTGAAAATAAAATGTGAGAAGGGCAGTGTAACAAATAATTTAGGAAAAAGATAAACTAACATCAAGTGCTGTGTGCTGTGTAAGAGCCAGACACATTAACATTAAATCAGTCTGGAATAGCGGTGATTTTCTCCCCATAACCCGAGTAACATTCTGGGGAGAGGGGTGTAGAGTCAACGATCAGCAACTAGCTACGGTAGATCAAATACCTGAAAAAAAAAAAAAAAGTTATTTAACATTCATAACATACATTTTATTTTATAAAAAACCCAAAAAAAATTATTTAACATTCATAACATACATTGTATTTAACCAAAAAAATAACAAATTTATTTAACATTCCTAAGATAAATTTTTTTTAAAACATAAAAACTATAATACACAGCAGGATCTTTAGTAAAAACCAGACTTACCACTGTAACCTCTTAATCCTTGCAAGCTTCAACACAACTTTGACAAGGTACACAGCAGGGGTGGTCGGTCTCCTAGACAACGAGCAAACTCTTTCATGTTGAGAGAGGCCACCATCTCCTTAGCTTTCAGGTACTTTTCTGTGGGAATGAGCTTGTCTCCAACCAGCCAGGAATATCCATTGAATGCCACACCATGGTTTGGTATTAGCACCCAGCCAGTACCAAAAGTGAAGCCAACCACAGTTCCCATTTCTCATGAACTTTATTTGATATACTGGCTGGCCAAACATTAGTTTCTCACAAAGGAGCTGAAGACCCTGAGTGGCAGTAGGTGCAAGTCTCTCCAGCATGACCTGTTTGTTAGATATTTGCCGTCTACACACCTAAAGAACATCTCTAGAATCCGCCCTTTTCTCACCATGGAAACAACAAAAACCCTCACTGTAGCATTGATCCACTCCTGCCTGGACTACTGCAATGCTCTATTACTTGGCCTCCCCATTACTCGACTATTCCCTCTCCAGTCCATCCTTAATGCAGCAGCCAGGGTCATCCATCTGGCTAATCGGTACTCGGACGCGTCCGCTCTTCGCCAGTCCTTACACTGGCTGCACATTCATTATAGGATCCAATTCAAAGTACTGGTTCTCACCCACAAAGCTCTCCACAGTGCAGCACCCCCCTACATCTCCTCCCTCATTTCTATCTATCGGCCTAACCGACTGCTGCGCTCTGCAAATACTTTCGACTAACCTCTGCAGTAATCCGTACCTCCCACTCCCGACTACAAGACTTCTCCCGCGCTGCGCAAATCCTCTTGAATGCTCTACCACAAGAAATTAGGACTATCCACAATTTGCCTGGTTTCAGGCGCTCCCTCAAAACACATTTGTTCAGAGTGGCCTATGACATTCAATAACCAAAGTCGTTCTATGTTTAAGTGTGTATGTGGAGCCCATTCACTATCTCCATCCATGCCTCACTCCCTCAAGATGGCTGGACCATCATTGGAAATGCACCATTATATATACACACCTGTACTTTGTATCTCCCCCACCTCATTGTAGATTGTAAGCTCTCACGAGCAGGGTCGGCTTATTTTACTTTAATTATTGTATTGTTAACGTTGTTACTATGACTTGTGTTTTGAAACTGTTAAAGTGTAAAGCGCTGCGGAATATGTTGGCGCTATATAAATAAAGATTATTATTATTATTATATCAGAGGGAGAAGAGGATTGGGCCTTGACAAGTGCCCGATTGCATCTTAAGTGTTATTGAATGTTGGAGCCAGTCCACCGTATAAAAAGCAGCCATACAGTGTCCGGGTACCTGCTTGGATTTCGATCAAAATGAAGACTACTTTGATGTACATGTACACCAATTAGAGAAAAATGACAAGGATGAGGCAGTAAGACACGCTCAGCAGAGTACAAGCAGCTTTGCTTGAAGAAGTAACTTGAGCGTGATCAAAATTGAATAAATTAAAATCTCAGACTACAGTGAACACAACTCTTAGCTGTGAAAGGGCTTTTGTGTCCTTCTACAGTGTTTTCAACCAATGTATTGGATACGGATGGAAGCACGTCACACTATAATTTCAATTGAATTGAGCAGCAAGAATTACACTAAAGAAAAAAAAAAAAGAGTGTGAGAGTGACATGTGCAGATGCCTACATACAGCGTTGTATGCCGAGCAAACTGCAGCGCGTCACCTGCACTCACACACACACCTTGCAGACCTGTGAAAAAAACACTGCAAGGCAAAAGGAAGATGTACACAGCGGTTGGTAAAGTAGCCTGCCTAAAACATAGTACACAAAATCGCAATCTCTAACTGTCCCTCAGAGTCAGCAGAGCAGCGTTCTGTCCCAAACAGAATTAACAGCACAGTGACGCTAAAATGGCGGCTTTATCCGGCAACAATACCTTCCTTGTGTCACGGTTAGGGTAGCGTGTGTCTATTATATGAGTGTCTGTAAAATGTAACGTTACGCAGACTTATTCTGCCCTTGGGACGCAAAAAATAAGACAGCAGTAATCATTTACTGTATAAAACTCCACCTATGCGCAACAAAACATGCACGTTCCCTCTTACGGTTCCTGCGCTGACATGTGAGTAGGGAGTTTGGAGACGTTCCTGAATTTATCCCAGGTATCCAAGCATATCAGGCCGATAGGAGAGCATTAAAACCACCCACGGTGGTGACTTAAATATGGTGAATCTAAACAGTGAAGAACTGTAGGTCGATGCGAATGAATGTGCGATCACATGACACACGTTTATAATAACCCTTGCTAGACACGAGTAACTTTGTAGACATTTTGACACACCTGAACCCAGATGGCAGTGAATATTCATTCTATTCGGCGCCACATGACTCTTGGTCCAGAATAGATTATATATTGCTAGCACACGAGCTATTAAGGGGAGTGGAAGAGGCAGATGTGCACAACGTAGCTAAATATGACCACGCGCCCGTATCAGTGACCCTGCCAGATATGGTGCAGATGGGGCCAAACCAAACTTGGCGCTTCCCGACCTATTTGTTAATGGATGAGAAGTTTCGACATCACGTGAAGCAATGGTGTTTTTAATATGTAAGGGATAATGGAGATACTAGGGATAGGCCGGAACTTTTATGGGCAGCAGGGAAGGGAGTAATGCGCGGGAAACTAATAGGTTATCAGACAACGCTAAAAAAGAAGATCGCGACAAACTACTCGCAGGCTAGCAGGATATTACGCGATAGGTACACGGCAAACAAGACAAGTTCATCAACACAGGTTAAAAATAGATGTAAGCAGGCTAAGGCTGACTTACACGTATGGGTATATCGACGAGAGACAAGCAGTAATAACAATTATAGAGCCGATGTATATCGTTATGGTAGCAAATGAGGGAGACTATTATCACGACTAGCGAAAGGAAATCACATTCGTCATCAACATATTACAGCGTTAACGAATAAACATGGGATCATGAACACAGACCCTCGAACCATAAACACCATTCTACAAGAATACTACTCAGACTTATATAAGGTGGAACATACGGATAGTGCGGAGGGTAACACCTTTGTAGATGGAATACGGTTACCATCCATCACAAACTATCAGCTTCTCCTTTTAAAAAAACAAATTGAGGTGACGGAAGTGACAGCGGCGATAAGTTACTTTAAATACGGAAAAGCTCCAGGACCTGACGGGTTTACAGCCAAATTATTTAAATTATTGAGTGAGGATATCCCGTCCACATTGGTACGCACCTTCAATCATATATTGGAGACAGGAGAGTTGCCCAGCCATTCAAACATGTCACACATGAAGTTGCTACTAAAACCAAACAAACATTCACATCTGCCTGGATCCTATCGTACATTCTCACTCATTGACCATTATATCAAGATTTTGTCCAGGATCATGGCAGATCTTTTGAGTAGCATTGGTCCTACGCTGATAGGGCGATCACAAGTGGCCTTTGTTTGCTACTTTGTTGGCTACTATCAGTCTCACTATGCATAACACATGTGTGCAGTGGGCAGTATTACCTTTGCCTTCGGTGGAGTAGGAAAACCCCTCTCCTATCGAAGTGTTAGTTGGGGAGATGGAAGATTTGACACTGGGACCTGAATTGTAACACTTAAATGTGACAGGTGACAAATTTGTTAAGGCGCAACTCCGCGGCCCCTACGTTGAGTCTAGCCCGTGAAAATTTACTGGTTGTCAATGGGGAACCCCAACACCCCGGGGCAGCTACAGTATTTCAACAATTAGAGCTGAACCAAGATTTGCTGTATCAGGTTTATAAAATACATGTTGAAATTTTTTAACAATTGCTGCTACCGCAGTCATATCGGAGGTTGGTAATGGACTTAGCGCATGCGCATGTACTAGGGTGACATTTGTGCCAAAAGAAAACCCTACACAGAATTATACAACGGTTTTACTGGCAGGGGGTCTATCAAGAAGTTAAACGGTATTGTAACTCTTGTCGCATGCGCCAGGTACACAGTCCTCAGCCTCATTTAGTGAGTCCCTTGGTGCCATTAAAAATTTTAGAGGTCCAGTTTGAGAGAATACCCATGGATCTGGTGTAGCCGGTTAATAAATCAGCAAGGGGTCATCAACAGGGGCAATAAAAGGGGCACTGTGTGGGTCACCAGTTTTGAGCACACCCGAGTTCAAAAGAGAATTCATTGTCCAGACTGATGCGTCAGAGGTAGGTATGGGTGCCGTGTTGTCTCAGGACTGGAGCTTAACGGGGAGGAGCATCCCATTAGTTTCCTGAGTCGAAAACTTACTCGATCAAAAAACAGAGACAGCATTGTAGAGAGAGAGTGCCTGGCGATAAAGTGGGCACTGGAGTCGTTGCGCTACTATTTGTTGGGGATAACATTTTGTTTTGTAAATGATCATTCCCCTGTGACTGGCAGTGTTGTAGCCCAGGGAGTAGAGTTCAGGTGGTAGAAAGATGAACATAACAGGAGACTTGGAAAACATTGGCAAACAGTTTTTAATCTGAAAACGGACAGGCAAATTCAGGTGAGATCCATGCCTTGTTCATTTTCTGAAAAATAAGCCGGTCTACATTGTCTGAGGATAGTCGCATGCGACGGTCTGTTAGTACACCACCTGCAGCACTAAAGACGCGCTCAGATAATACACTGGCAGCAGGGCAAGCCAGCACCTCCAAGGCATACCACACATCAAATACAAAGATAACAGTAATAATAATATTATTAATAAAAAATGAAATTGCACACACAGTACACAGACACAGCTCATATGTGTGTATAAGAGAGAGTGTTTCTGTGTGTAGTTCATGCCTCTAGCCTAGAAGATCAGTCTTGCTAAAATCTTTAACACTGACCCCTGTTCTGTTCTTAAAATGGTGGATGCTGAACTGCTTCTCAGCCCCCTCATACACAATCATTATGTGGCACTGCTGGGCTCAGTCAGAGGCATCAGATTGAACTAGGCTGTCCTGAGTCATTCTCAATAGAACATTTTGTTCAGCAGTTCATCTAGTTCATTTAGTTCAGAGGTCACATGATGCATTTCCTATCAGCTCCTCACAGGATAGGGTGGAGAAAAACTGAACTAAATGAACTAAATGAACTAATCTTTTGAACTAATCTTTTCAGTGAACTAGTTCATGGTGAACTAATCAACAAAATTAACTAGATTTCCCATCACTATGGTGTACACCTTGGTGGCGCTGTCACAAAACTTCGCCACATTTGTAACATACAGCTCTTGCCCTGTGCAGAGGCGCTGCTTGTGCTCCCTCTTGTTGCAGAGGTGTCTACAATGCCTCGACGCACAGAGCTGCTTTGTAAAGCAGTAGCAGCAGCAGCGCTCTCGGCTGGAATGGAGAACATTATGGATTTCAACAGTGTGTCTTGGTCTTCCAGCATTTTACGGTCCCGGTTCAACGGTGTGATGAGGCTTTGTAAGTTGTCCCGGTAACGAGGGTCTAGGAGGGTGTACACCCAATAATCTGACGTGGTGAGAATGTGGCCGATGCGGCGGTCGTTTCTCAGGCACTGCAGCATGAAATCAACCATGTGCCGCAGACTCACAACTGGCCAACAAACGCTGTCCTCTGGAAGAGCGTCACACTAATAGATTTTTGTAAATTTAAAATAGAAGAAAGCAGCAGCAATTTTTGAAAAATTACAAGGATGAGCCAGTGACAGACACTCAGCAGAGTACACGCTGCAGTGGTTGAAGTAAGTGGAGCGGGATCTACACTCCTACAAAAAATTAAAGCTCAGACTAGAGTGAACACTGAAACACAACTGTTCACTTGCTGTGAAAGGCTTTTTGTGGACTTCTATTATGTTTGCAAGCAATGTATTGTATTTTGATGGAAGAGCATCACACTAATAGATTTTTGTAAATTTTAAATAGAAGAAAGCAGCAGCAATTTTTGAAAAATTACAAGGATGAGCCAGTGACAGACGCTCAGCAGAGTACACGCAGCATTAGTTGAAGTAACTGGAGCGTGATCTGCACTCAAAAAAAAAAAAAAAAAAATCACAGACTGCAGTGAACACTGAAACACAACTGTTCACTTGCTGTGAAAGGCTCCATTGTGGACTTCTATAGTGTTTGCAACCAAGGTATTGTATACGGATGGAAGCACGTCACACTATTATTTCAATTACATGGAGCAGCAAGAATTACACTGAAGAAAAAAAAAGAGTCTGTGAGTGACACGTGCAGATTCCTACAGACAGCGTTGCATACAGAGCAAACTGCAGCGTCACCTGCACTCACACACACCTTGCAGAGCTGTTAAAACAACACTGCAGGCAAAAGGAAGCTTTACACAGCCGGTGGTAAACTAGCCTGCCTAAAGCACAGTACACTAAATCGCAATCTCTAACTGTCCCTCAGAGTCAGCACAGCAGCGTTCTGTCCCTTACTGAATTCACAGCACAGTGACGCTAAAATGGCGGCGGCGCCTTTTATACTGCATTCTGACATCATTTCAGCATCCAATCACAGCCATGCCATTAGTTAACATGACCGCAGCAGTACAGGATGTGCCCACACTTCTTAGGATTCCTCACTGGCTGACTATAATCACATTGCCTCTCAAAGAATTATGGGAACTTCCGATTCCGGTATACGATATATGAAAAATATGGGAACTAAGTATCGGAATTCCGATACAGCTAATATCGGCCGATACCCGATACTTGCGGTATCGGAATGCTCAACACTACTGGCGACTCAATGAGACACTGTTGGACGTTCAAGATAATATAAATGCCATTGAAATACCCCTTCAGGATTTCTTCCATAGAAATTACACTCCAGGCATGCCAATCCCCATCGTCTGGGAAACTCACAAATCTTTTGTCAGGGGTGAATTCATCTCACTGGCCTCTAGACTTAAAAAATCTAGGGAGAAACAAACCGATGCCTTGCTCCTTCAAATTTGCAAATTGGAGTCGCTCCACAAGCGATCTCTGTGCCAGCAACACCTCTCCGATCTCCTGTCCTTGCGTATGGCCCTTAAATCCCTCATAAACCTAAAAATTGCGAAAAATTTCTTACACGCGAAACACCGTCTTTATGCTTCAGGTGACAGAGGTGGGAAACTTATGTCCGCCTACGTCAAAGAAACGTCTCCGCGTACATCATCGCTGAGACGAGATGCCCCTCGGGTGCCGCACACACCGAGACGGCGCAAATCGCGCAAGATTTTCATCAATATTACACCGCCTTGTATAACTTACATAACCCCATGTATGAATCTGCCCCCACTGCAGACCCCCATCCTGCTATTGTGGACTTTGTCTCCTCCCTGAACCTCCCTAAATTGAAACCTTCCCATCACGCGGAATTGTTATCTCCAATTGCGGTGGAGGAAGTGGAGGAAGCTCTGAAGTCTACTCCATCGGGAAAATCTCCTGGCCCAGATGGTCTGACAATACTTTACTACAAAAAGTTTAAAGCTACCCTTCTCCCACACCTCACCCGACTTTTTAACGCCTTGATGACTGGCTCCTCCTTTCCTCCCCAATCCCTTTCTGCGGATATAGCTTTAATCCATAAGGAAGACAAAGATCCAGCACAGTGTAGTAGTTATCGGCCAATATCTCTTCTTAACTGTGATTTGAAGCTCTGGGCGAAGGTCCTGGCGAACCGGGTGTCTCGCTTGGTCCCCCTCCTGGTGCAGAGCGATCAGACTGGGTTTGTACTGGGTAGGGAGGGGAGGGAAAACTCCACAAAGATCTTACACCTAATCCATGGAGCAGTTTCCGAAAAACGCCTTTGTTGTTGTTAAGTACTGATGCCGAAAAGGCGTTTGACCGCATAGATTGGTCTTACATGAAGTCGGTCCTACGCCTATTTAATTTTCCCGATCGCTTTATAGACTCCATTTTTACACTTTACACCTCGCCCACTGCCAGGGTCAAGGTGAACAATTCTTTTTCGGCTCCATTCTCTATATCCAATGGAACCCGCCAGGGCTGCCCCTTGTCCCCCAGTCTGTTCGCTCTGTGCCTGGAACCTTTGTTACAGGCTTTTCGTACACACCCAGACATCCGAGGCGCGTCCACGCCTAAAGGCGAGGCCCTCGTGTCCGCATACGCTGATGACATCATGCTTAGTATCACTAACCCGGAGACTGCTATACCCGCTGTGCTGGATCTTTTTCACCATTTTGGTACTCTTTCAAACTTCAAAATCAATTATAATAAATCGGTCGCGTTTGCTATCGGCTTCCCCAGGGACACTCTAACCCGCCTCCAACGAATGTCACCGTTCACCTGGAAGACAGACCATGTAAAATATTTAGGCATTCTTATTCCGAGGGATATTTCTCGCCTCTACGCTCTGAACCACCTACGCTTACTCTCCTCGGTTAGGACACAGCTCCAGCGTCTACGAATACCGTTCATGTCTTGGTTGGGCCGAAAAAATTATCTGTCCACATATATAGTCCCAAAATTCCTCTACGTATTCCAGGCAGCTTCCTATATTCCTTCCCAATTCCTTTTTTCGTGCCTTACACGTTCTGTTCTCACGGTTCCTATGGAACCAACGTCCGGCTCGTATCGCTTTCTCGACTTTGACTCTACCCACAGATGCAGGTGGAGTGGGTATGCCCGACCTGAAGAACTATTACTTCGCTTGCCATCTTCGTCGTTGGGTGGAGATAAACAGCTGGAACAAAAGGTCTTTCTTGTCCTCCCTAGAAACGGCTCTTCTTTCGCCTCGGGAGGCACTTGAGTTATGGGGTGTGCATACTCAGATCCCTCGTACACGCAGCTTCTCCCCTCTTCTAAAGGGTTTGCTTCACACATGCCTGAACTGTCTACATCATGACACTATGAGTAAGTTCCCTCTCCGCTCATGCCTGTACACTTACTCCCTTTGTTGACCTGCTCGGATGAGGGTTTTTGGACTTTTCAGGGTTTGTGGAGCAAACTGGTAACACCCCTCAATTCCTTTTTTGCTGGAGGCAATGTCCCTTCGGCGGAGGGCCTGTCATCCATCCTCGGACCTACACACACCAACTTTTTATCGCTAGCACATGTACATCATGTCTGTCAGACCTTTATGGAGCAACATCGTCCCTTGCGGGCTGCCTCCAACTTGGAGCGGCTGTTGCTGGCACAGAGTCCTGTCAAAGGCGTGATCTCCACCATTTACAAATAGCTTATGTCTCTTCGCTCTAATACTGAGCCTACTTACCTTGCTGCCTGGGAATGGGAACTGGGGCACCCATTGTCCCTACGAGTCGCCAGGTGTATTAAAAGACACGCACTGGGATTTTCTAGGTGCATTCGCATTAAAGAGAATTCTTATAAACTGATTGCCAGGTGGTACCGAACCCCGTCCTTCCTATTTCGCCATGGCTTGCAGACCTCTGACATCTGCTGGAGATGTGGGGCGGGTTCAGGAACTTATGCTCACATCTGGTGGGATTGTCCCCTCATTGTGCCCTTCTGGAATGCGATACGACAAAAAATCAAAGATATCTGCCTTCTGCCTTGTGATTTACCCAGGGACTCAGTCCTTTTTTGGGTGCCGGCGAGGGTTATAACCCCATTAAGCACAAACTGGCGACCTTTATGTTGACGGCTGCCAAACTTCTAGTGCCTAAGCATTGGCTGTCTACTGTGGCGCCTTCTCTGGAGGAGTGGACTGTTGCTGTGGACCATATCAGGGACATGGAGGACCTGTCGGCATGGATCAACCATACCCGGGATAAATTCCAGACCATCTGGTCCCCGTGGATTGCCTTTCGTACCCCTTCGCCTACATAGTGTAAGTGACTCATTGGAGTGCTATTTTTGTATGTAAGATTCTCTGCCACGTGGTGTGCTGTGGGCGGAGACCGAGGGCGCCCCCCTCCCCTTCTTCCTTCCCCTTACCTTTAACCTTCTTCCTTTTTTTTTTGTCCAGTTATTTATTTTTCATTTAGGTTCATTTAATTCCCTTATTTTTCTTTATTTCCCCTTATATTTTCTGTGTCTTCTTGTTTTATTTTGTTCTTAGTTCTTGTTCTTGTAGAATGTTATTGGGGTTCGTTAGTCCAGGAACCCAATTTGTGTGCCAAATCTCACGCAATACTAGTAGTGATCCTCGATCACGCTGTTTCATTCATATATATTGTGCTCTGTTTTATTGGACATGACCTGATATGATGACGCTTGGCTTATATTATGTGACATGTTTTGTTACTGTTCATACCCTTGATATGTGTTATACATGTGTGTTAATAAATACATATTCAACAAAAAAAAAGAATATAAAAAGCAGAAAAAGGGTAATGTATCAGAATCATACAGCTGTATACAGTGTAGGGGTAATTGTAAATCTCCGTATATATTTCCGGAGTCAGACACAGACGCTCACAGGCTCGGTATGGATTAGACCAGAATATAAATAGCAGAAAAAGGGTAATGTATCACAAGAGTACAGCTGTATACAGTCTAGGGGTAATTGTAAATCTCCGTATATATTTCCGGAGTCACACACAGATAGTCAGCATGTATTTGTGATACCAGCCGGTACACGGTAGTGTGTGAGGAGCGTACAGCTCTATACGGTGTGGGAAAAAATGAACGCTCGGTAACTGTGCAGAAAAAAAGATCAGACCCAGAGCCGCTAACGGGAATGCCACAGCGCTATATGGCGATAAGTGCGAACTCACTTAGCTTCAGTGAGCCGCAAAGTAAAACGTTATAAAGCGAACCCTGTTGCGTCACAGAGCCGCTAAGAAAAAGACTGTGTCCTGTTAACACCACAGGGATACACAGATAACTGCTGTGCGGATAGTAGTCCGTGATCATGCAGACAGCAACGCAATCAAGCAATCTCCTCACCGGAGAAGCCGGTATTCTAGGAGCTTATTTCAGCCAAGCCCTAACCACGTGCACTCAAATCTCCTCACCGGAGGTGCGGGTATTCTAGGGGCTTATTTCAGCCGAGCCCTAACCACATGCGTGCATGATCACACTGGCGCAAAGCACATAATGCAATTGATACTACATGGGGCCAGCAATGCCACCCTTTTATAGTAACAGCTACAGGTCCTGCCAGATACAAGGACCAATGAGAAACTGTTCCAAAACACATGTAGTTTCAGGAGCTGCTGCAGTACCTGAACATGTGACCCCTGATCTCCAATGAGAGATCTCACCCTGGGCATGCTCAGAAGGGGAAACGCAGGACTTCGTCCCAAAGACGTCTGCTCCAGCACTGGCTATAATAGAAGATCCAGGAAGGGCAGCAGCAAGTCTCTGCACAGTATTGGAATGAGCAAGACGCTGGGACTGACGTCTCTGCTGAGCAGGCTTCACTGCGGATGGAGATGGATGGGGGACCACAGCGGGACTGGTTCGAGACACCCTTGGTGCAGCAGCGGGAACTCGAACCCTAACACTCCCTACACTAAGATAGGCAGAAGTAAAATGTCGGTCATCGGTCAGGGCTTTTATAGCCACTGTGACACCAAACAAAGCAAGCCAATAACTGCAATGCCCTTCTCTAAGATTGGTGCGTGCGCCGTTGCCCACAGTGTACGTCCTTGCTCATTGGCTGAGAAAAGGCACCTGCAAGCATTATGGGAAAACCGACTTTGGTGCTCGGGTCGACGACCGCATGGCCGACCTCACGCTATGGTCGGGTTTCGCCGAGCGAAACCCGACTTTGGCGAAAGTCGGCGATTTTTTAATCTGGCCGACCTGTTTCGCTCAACTCTAGTGCTGACTTTGGTGTCATCACTGCTCACCATCTTTTTTCAGTCCTCAAAGTCTTGGAGAACCAAACAAACGTCAGACATGCATGCACACACTTCAGTTGTTATGTGCGGAGGCTGACCAGAATACAAATGGGCCTGTTGGAGCTGGTACTCAGCCACCTTACTCTTCTGCTCACAAAGCCTTGCCTTCATGCGCAGTGTGGAGTTCCAGCACGTAGTGACATTGCACACCAATCGGTGAGCTGGCACTTGCATGCACTGCCTCAGCATTGCCAGAGTGGCGGCAGCAGTAGCCAACTTGCGGAAATGGGCGCTGACGCGGCGTACCTTGACCAGAAGCTCTGAAAAATCAGGGTATGTTTTCAGAAAGTACTGAACTACCAAGTTTATTACATGGTACGTGTGTGAGCTTGCCAAGCTCCACAGCCACCATCATGTTACACCCATTATCACACATGACCATGCCTGGTTTCGAGGTTCAGCGGCAAAAAACACAGATCTGTCTGGTCTGTTATTCTTTTAAATAACTCTGCCACAATGTGCGATTTGTCTCCTAGACAAATTAGCTTCAGCGAGCCTGTTACCACTTTGCTGAGGTAGTGCTCTAAGATACCACATTGGAGATGGAGAATGAGGAGGAGCAGGAGGGGGGAGGAACTTCTGTAGGAGGTGTAAGAAATCCTGATAGAAGTAGGGTCAGCAAACCTCGGCGTTCACCCAGTGTGCCGTCAGAAAATGTAGAGTTCTTGGCCACAAGAGCTTTTCCACGTGTCAGTCGATGAGTGGACAATGCCAGTAAATGCATTGGTAAGGGCACGGGTGATGTTCCTGGACATGTGCTGGTAAAAGGCATGGACGCCACTCCATGAGAAAAAGAGGCTGCTGTGGACCGAGTACCGGGTGACGTCTGCTGCCATGAGTTGGCAGAAATCCTCCTCGTCTACTAGCCTAAATCACAACATTTCCACAGCAAGGAACCTGGAAATGTGCCCAATTAGCATTTGGGCCTGTGGGTGGGTGGCTGGGAACTTTCTTTTTACTTCCAAGGCCTGTGGTAGGGACAGATGAACGCTGGGTTGGGACAAGTATTTGGAAGTCCCTGATGATGGTAAATAAGAATGTGCAAGGATCGGTGCAGGGCAGAAGTCATCTGCACCAGTGTTTTGGACTTGGGGTTGGGAAGCACCTAGCACAGGGGAAGAGGCAGTGTCACTCAATGGCACCAATCACCGAGGTGTTCAACCCACCGAATCGGGTGCTTAGATGACATGTGACTGATCATGCTGGTGGTGGTTAGGTTCTTAGTGTTCAAGCGCCTGCTGATCCTGGCATGGCACAGGATGCAAATGGTCATTTTATTTGTCTCAGGAATCTCTTTAAAGAAAGTTCCAGACTGGGGAACGCTTAGCTTTTTGACGGAGAAATTCAGGACTGTCGATGCTCTGTGGAACAGTTTCCCATTTGTCCATCTGGTCACCCCACTGCCTCTTCCTGTCTGTTTTGATGCTGACAATCTCTATCCCTCAGCGCTGCTGGCCTCGCTCTGCATGCCAGCTTTCCAGGTTGGGTTGGCGACTTCATCATTCACGACCTCATATTTCACCACTGCACCCTGGTTCTCCTGACTTCGTGACTTAACAACAAGACTTAGCAACAATTGTGTCTCATCATCATCTTCCTCCTTATCCCAAAATTGCCATTCCTCACCATCATGTTCTTGTGGCCGGGGTTGTACTACGTTTTCTGCATCATTAAATAGCTTGTTGTCCTGTTCCTCTTGGAGCATGCAGGTTGAGAGGCCACAATCAAAAAATGTTGTGGTAAAGAGCTCCTCAGAGTGTCCTAGTTTGGGCAGCACGGTGGCTCAGTGGATAGCACTGCAGCCTTGCAGCGCTGGAGTCCTGGGTTCGAATCTCACCAAGGACAACATCTGCAAGGAGTTTGTATGTTCTCCCCATGTTTGCGTGGGTTTCCTCCAGGTTCTCCGGCTTCCTCCCACACTCCAAAAACATACTGATAGTGAATTTAGATTGTGAGTCCCATCGGGACAGTGATGATAATGTGTGCAAACTGTAAAGCGCTGTGGAATATGTTAGCACTATATAAAAATAAAGATTATTATTTATTATTAGTCACATGGGACTAAAGATGGTGGAAGGAAGATCAGTGTGAGGATTAAGTGATCCAGACTCTAACTGGAGAGACTGGACCGTGCAGAAAACTGGGTGGTGCTGCCAAGCCTTCTGGAAGCATTATCTGCTATACAACCAACCACCTGTTCGCACTGCTTTGGCTTCAGAAAATGTGTACTGTGCCTCCTTTCAAAGTGGAACAGGAACCCATGTGTCATGGATGGGCGTGTTTCTTATGCTCCAGTAACAAGCGTAGTCACACCTGCCCCACGTACTCGGCATCTGCATACATCATCATCAGCAATTCCACTTCCCCATCCTTTAATGCACGCCTTCCGCATTTTGTAATTGCTATGTCTCTTCAGGCCAAGTTTATTATTTTTAATAAAAGAAAAAAGTTGTTATTGTAGCGATCAAAGCTTTTTTTGAGTTTACTCCACCATAATGTAACAGAAAGAAGCAAAAGTGTATGGATGACAATCAAATTCAATCCAGAAAATGGTTTCATGCTTTTTCTCAGTTTTAGAGATCAGAGAAATGTTCACTGTATGGTTGAGAAATGGAAGCCTACAAATTTTTTTACAAGCTTTTTATCAGTTTTAGGGATCACAGAATTGTTCACAGGCCACATAACACTGTATAGCTGAGAAATGTAAGCCTACTAAATTTTCAAAAGCTTTTGTTCACTTTTAGAGATCACAGAAATGTTCACAGAACATGTAACACTGTATGTCTGAGAAATGGAAGCCTACAACATTCTTAAAAGCTATTTAGCAGTTTTACAGATAACAGAAACGTTCACAGATGAAGTAACACTGTATGTCTGAGAAATAGAAACCTACAAATTTTTACAAGCTTTTATTCACTTTTAGAGACCACAGAAATATTCACAGAGCAAGTAACTGTATGTCTGAGAAATGGAGGCCTACAAAATTCGTAAAAGCTTTTTAGCAGTTTTAGAGATCACAGAAATGTTCACAGACCACGTAACACTGTATGTCTTAAAAATGGAATCCTACAAATTTTTAAAAGCTTTTGTTCACTTTTAGAGATCACAGAAATATTCATAGACAAAATACCACTGTAAGTCTGGGAAATGGAAGCCTACACAATTTGTAAAAGCTTTTTAGCAGTTTCAGAAATCACATAAATGTTCACAGACCACGTAATACTGTATGTCTGAGAAATGGAAGCCTACAAAATTTTAAAAGCTTTTGTTCACTCTATTCTGACAGATCGGGTGTGAATTTACTGTACTTGGCTGATGAAATGTCAAATTCCATTGAGATGTGTGCATAAACATCAGATGGTACATGCATGTGCCGTACGATTGTTTTCTTGCAGTCATTGACTTGCGTTGGCGAATCTCGTCCGATATATGCGGCCACTCGGAGCATGCTGCAATTTTTTTCTCAGTCGGATCCGGAACTTGCAGATGAGCATTGATTAACATTAATCAGAGTGCAATCCGATTTATACGCAGATGAGAACCATCCCTTAAAGACAGTCTCAGTTCTATCCATGATTTGTGCCTGGACTGCAGCAGCTCACTTTGATGATTTATGAGATGCAATTTCAGACATAACCCAGGGACAGTAGCACTGCTGTCTCTGGAAAAAGTAGTATTTTTCTTATATTGAAAAACCACATAATTTTCTTATGGTTCTTTCACTTGATTTAATCTTGATTTGTATTTTACCATCTTTAATACAGCCTGCTTACTTTATCCCATTTGACACTTGGCTTTTTATCAGGCTCAGCTTTTACCTCTCATCTTGAGTTAACTGTCCTGTACACCTAATGTCCCCAATGCCAGTTCCGAATACCAGCAGCATAAACACATGGTGTTATTTTCCCAAAATGCGCACACAGCATTTTTTATACCAACAATAATAGATTGTAAGATTGCCTGGATTACACACTGTTAAGTAAAGACTGTAGTTGGAGACAAGGGCAAAGCTATACTTAATCTAAACTTTGGGTTATGAAGCAGCCTGTGTGGGATAAATGGTTTTAATTAAATTCTATCCTTCCAGCTAAGAGCACTGTGATCATGCCACCATTAAGTTAATGATAGGGAAGGAGAAGCATGATTCCAATGTTTTCATACATTGCAGAAACTGCATGATCAACTTCATATTATTTCAAAAGATGTTCGTTTTATCAAAAAGACTATTCATGACAATAACCGATTACTGAAAATTCCATTGTGTTTCTTTAGGTTGTATAGTCACAATCGAAATTGGTTCAGGTTCACTTATAATTTTATGCAAAAGTAAAAACAAATTAAAAAGAACTATTTATATACCCAAAATCTGGGAACTTCACGACCAAACAAATGTAAATTGCAACTAGCTTGACACCCATTAGAGAGTAAAACTACATTTATACTGAATGAGAAATCTTAAAAATGCATTTCGTGAATATTTTGCAGCGTAAACAGGTTGCCGATCATCAAATGAATGAGCAAAACGTTGATTCATTGGGTGAAATAATTTTTTGTCAAGAGCATCCGGAGTAAACAGAACTTGCACTTTCAAAAATCATGGCAGCCTATGTGCACTGAGTGATCCACTGAAGATTTCTTACTGGGAATCGTCTACTGTGGCCTGCTTGTGTAAAGAGGCTATTAAACGACTGCCGATTGGTAAAGGTTTGCCAATCGGAGGCGCTTTCATGTAAATGAACCCTTAGAATGTTGGCTTGTACAAGAAAGAATTCTCCTTGCTATTAATAGCTGATTTTGATTTAATGTAATGTCAGATCAAATTCAAAATTATCCTCAATGACCTTCTCAACAACAATGGGTGGATTTTACTAATACTGGCATAAGAGAAAAGTGAAGTAGTTACCTGTAGCAACTATTACTTTTCCTTAAATTCTGCCTTGGTATCAATGGCACCTATACAAAAAGAGTTTTTCCAGAACACATATACTAATTCAAGAGTAGGGGAGGTCTTCGATTGTATACAGAAATGCAGTAATTCCTAAAGGGGTTGTCAGGCTTGGGATGAAAGTCTCCAGACACTGTATGTGACTGCAAACTTCTGAATCCTGACAGTGTGTGGGGTGCATGCTGCCAGGATTTTCCAGTGTTGCCGATGAGAGTGGGCAGTCACTTGACCGAATTTATGTGATTTCATACATGCAGTGACATGTGACCTAGATGTGCTCGTCCTCTCTCAGTGCACCCCTATTGAGAGAGTACGCACACGTCTAGTCAACAACTATGCAAAGCACAAGCTGCCAGGATTCAAAAGTCTGCAGTGAAATACAGTAACTGCAGACTTTCTTCTCAACAGGATGTTTTTAATTTGGCACAGAGGAAGACAAAGATGCAACATTTTAAATTATTTTTATGATTTTTTTTGTGCTAGAAAGTCACAAAACAGCTAAAAAAAAAGCATTATTATTTTGAACCAAATTCATAAACCACATGCACCATTTTAAATTATTTGGCTAAAAATGTCAGCGAATACCATGAGACAAAAAAATGAAAAATCGTAAATGATGAGTTTGAATATTTAAGTACTTTTTGTGTTTTTTTTTCATGATACATGTGGCTTCATTTTTATGTAACTGTCATTTTTTCATTTTATTTTGTTGTTATTGGGCAATATTGGTGGAAAAATAAAGGAAATTTAAAAAAAAATAAAAATTTATGATCACAGAGAATTATCAAAATGCATTAAAAAATGTATTGTATTGCCCATTCTGTAACAATTATTTTTATATTGGATTTGTTTTCTTACAGAGCGGGGTTAGTAACAGCAATTTGGATTGACAGTGGCATTTTTTTTTTACCTGTTATTTTTTATTTATTTATTTTTCATTTATTTTACACATTGTGTCCCCCATAAGGTCATAAAAGACCTGTGGGGTCACTTAAATATGGAATTATTTTTATTTTCATCTGCTTTTTCCCTTGTAGCTTGGGCTCCTATATTAGCCTTAATTACAAGAAAAATGTAGCTTCTACTTTAGGACTGTGTTTACAGTGATTGAGAAGGCATAAATGTAAAAAACCACCTGTGCCTTCTCTATGGGGTCTCCGGTTGTCTCTGACAGATGGATCCTCGCTACCCCAACTACACAATTGCATGTAGCTCCGATACTATGTAGTAACATTTTAGAATGTCACTACATAGTAGGAGCCAGCCGCCAATACATTTATAGTCAATGGACGGTCCTACAGCAGTTAAGGTGAACATTCATTTGTAGATTTAGTATTACTTTAGGAGGAGAGTAGTATGATGGTTGGGGTGCTGCCAGTGTACATTTTGCATCTTCTTTTCAGAAACTGCAGAAAGAAGATATTGAAACACCATTTCATCTTCTTACCTGATGGAATGTCCAGACTAATGATTGGCATCTTTATCTGCTTCATTGTTGCTAAAATTGTTGCCCATGGCTCTTTTAATTCTACAGTGTCTTCTTCAAGACCCAATACTGCATCCACCACAAAATTGTATGCATCATTGATTAGCTGTACCTGAAATATAGAAGAAAATGTAAAGGCTTTCACTACATCAAAACACCTAGGGTGGCAGTCGATCACAGTGGTTCTCTTGTTTCTTAAGTAAGGATACTCTTAGGGTATATGCACACAATGTCTTTTTCAGGGGCATTCCGCCTGGACCCCACCTGAAAAAGCACTAAAAAGCACCATAGAGAATGATCATATAAATAGCAATGCCAAAACTACTTGCTGTCCATATGTTCCATCTGTTTTCTTTTAACCGCTTCAGACTTTGACGGCCCAGAAGAAGCCAAAAGAAGAGACTGGACCGTTGTTGGAAGCCACAAGTGTCTTATAAATAAAAAAAAAACACTGCAAAAATGGCAAAAAAGAGGTCAAAGAAGATTTTTCAGTAAAAATACCACTGGTGTTTTTATGAAGCATCTTAGACTTTAAAAACAAAGCAGGTATGCCCAAGGGTATGTGCACACAATAAGTATTTGCTGTGTTTTTGTTGCATTTTTTCTGGGCAGATTTGTTAAAAAAACTTAAGCATTTCCTAGTGCCAGCAAAGTAAATGAAATTCCTAACGTCTGATGCTTATATTGCTTTTTTTTCCTTCCAAAACTGAAGCAGTGTCAGTTCTTTCAGCATTTTTTCAGCGATTTTCACTGATTCTAATGACTGGAGAAGAAGAAGCAAAAATGCATGGATGTCATATTTTATGCAACATTTTTCCTGCTTACACATTTGGTATAATCTTACTGACCTAGAGAATTATGTTAACAAATAAGTTTTACATTAAACACCATAAACGAACCCCAAACAATATGAGTAGAATTGCATTTTTTTCACCATTTTAACCCACTTGGATTCTTTTTCACAATTTTTATATTATATGGTAAGGTGAATGGTGTCATTCAATACTACAACTAGTCCTGCAAAAAAACCAAACCTTCATATGGCAATGTTTACACAAAAATAAAAACGTTATGGCTCTTGGAAAAGAACAGGAAAAAACAAAAGGTCAAAAATGTGTTGCTTCATAACTGGACAGATTGATTTCACAGAAGTGTGATTGACTTGGAGCTATGTTGTGTTTTTTAAGTGTTCCCTTTTTTTTTTTGAGCAGTGTATAAATATATATATACCATCCATCCTGGTACAGTTGTGCTCAAAAGTTTACATACCCCATCAGAATTTTTGCTTTCTTAGCCTTTCTTCAGAGAATATGAATGATAACACCAACCTTTTTCTCCACTCATGGTTAGTGGTTGGGTGAAGCCATTTATTGTCAAACTACTGTGTTTTCTCTTTTTAAATCATAATGACAACCCAAAACATCCAAATGACCCTGATGAGTTTCTGGGATCCAGACAGACTCTTGCATCTTTCATCCAGCCACTGAAGTTTCTGGAAAGGTAGTTGAACTGTATAAAACAGGAATGCCAGTTAGCCGCATTCAAACTGCGATTAACAAATGGAAAATCAGGGGCTCTGTAAAAACAAAACCACTGTCAGGTAGATATACAAAAATTTCATCCACAGCTGCCAGGAAAATTGTTCAGGATGCAAAGAAAAACCCACAAATAACATCAGCTGAAATACTGGACTCTCTGAAAACTAGCGATGTGGCTGTTTCAAGATGCACAATAATGAGGCACTTGAAGAAAAATGGGCTGCATGGTCAAGTCACTAGAAGAAATCCATTACTGTGCAATTGCCACAAAATATCTCACCAACAATACGCAAAACAGCAGAGAGACAAGCCTCAAAACTTCTGTAACAAGGTAATTTGGAGTGATGAGACCAAAATTTAACTTTTTGGCCACAACCATAAAATTACATTTGGAGAGAGGTCAACAAGGCCTATGATGAAAAGAACACCATTCCTACTGTAAAGCATGGAGGTGGATCGCTGATGTTTTGGGTATGTGTGAGCCACAAAGTCACAGGAAACTTGATCAAAGTTGAAGGAAAGATGAATGCAGCACATTATCAGCAAGTACTGGAGGCATATTTGCAATCAACAGCCTGGAAGCTGTGTATGGGACGTACTTGGATGTTCCAACATGACAAGGCCAAGTCGACCTGTCATTGGCTACAGCAGAACAAAGTGAAGGTTCTGGAGTGGCCATCTCAGTCTCCTGACCTAAATATCATTGAGCCACTCTGGGAAGATCTCAAGCGCACAGTTCATGCTAGACAGCCTAGGAATTTACGGGAACTGGAGGCTTTTTGCCAAGAAGCGTGGGCAGCTTTACCATCTGAGAAAATAAAGAACCTCATCCACAACTACCACAAAAGACTTCAAGCTGTCATTGATGTTAGAGGGGGCAATACACGGTATTAAGAAATGGGGTATGTGAACTTTTGATCAGGGTCATTTGGATGTTTTGGGTTGTCATTATGATTTAAAAAGAGAAAACACAGTAGTTTGACAATAAATGACTTTACTCAATCACTAACCATGAGTGCAGAAAAATGTTTGGTGTTATCATTCATAGTCTCTGAAAAAAGGCAAAGAAAGCAAAAATTTTGCTGGGGTATGTAGACTTTTGAGCACAATTGTACAGTATATACAAGTGCTTCTCACTAAATTAGAATATCATCAAAAAGTTAATTTATTTTAGTGCTTCAATACAAAAAGTGAAACTCATTATATAGAGTCGTTACAAACAGAGTGATCTATTTCAAGTGTTTATTTCTGTTAATGTTGATGATTATGGCTTACTGCCAATGAAAACCCAAAACTCATCTCAGTAAATGAGAATACTTTATAACACCAGCTTGAAAAATGATTTTAAAATCCAAAATGTTAGCCTATTGAAATGTATGTTTAGTAAATGCACTCAATACTTGGTCGGGGCTCCTTTTGCATCAATTACTGTATCAATGTGGCGTGGCATGGAGGTGATCCACCTGTGGCACTGCTGAGGGGTTATGAAAGCCCAGGTTGCTTAAAAGCAGCCTTCAGCTCATCTGCATTGTTGGGTATGGTGTCTCTCATCTTCCTCTTGACAATACCCTATATATTCTCTATGGGGTTAAGATCAGGCGAGTTTGCTCGCCAATCAAGCACAGTGATGCTGTTGTTTTTAAACCAGGTATTGGTACTTTTGGCAATGTGGACAGGTTTCAAGTCTTGCTGGAGAATGAAATTTCCATCTCCAAAAAGCTTGTCGGCAGAGGAAGCATGAAGTGCTCTAAAACTTACTGGTAGACGGCTGTGCTGACTTCGGTCTTGATAAAACACAGTGGACCTACACCAGTAGATGACATGGCTCCCCAAACCATCACTGATTGTGGAAAATTCACACTAGACCTCAAGCAGATTGGATTGTGTGCCTCTCCACTCTTCCTCCAGACTCTGGGACCTTGATTTCCAACTGAAATGCAAAATTTACTTTCATCTGAAAACGACACCTTGGACCACTGAGCAACAGTCCAGTTCTTTTTCTCCTTGGCCCAGGTAAGACGCTTTTGGCGTTGTCTATTGGTCATGAGTGGCTTGACACAAGGAATGCTTGTACTTGTAGCCCATGTCCTGGATACGCCTGTGTTTCGTGGCTCTTGAAGCAATGACTCCAGCAGCAGTCCACTCCTTGTGAATTTCCCCCAAATTTTTGAATGGCCTTTTCTTAACAATCTTTTCAAGGCTGCGGTTATCCCGGTTGCTTGTGCAATTTTCTACCACACTTTTTCCTTTCACTCAACTTTCCATTAATATGCTTGGATACAGCACTCTGAACAGCCAGCTTCTTTAGCAATGACCTTTTGTGGCTTACCCTCCTTGTGGAGTGTGTCAATGACTGCCTTCTGGACATCTGTCAATTCAAGTCTTCCCCATGATTGTGGAGCCTTCTGAAACAGACTACGGGACCTTTTTAAACACTTAGGAAGCCTTTGCAGGTGATTTTTGTTAATTATTCTAATAAACTGAGATAATGACTTTTTGGTTTTCATTGGCTGTAAGTCATAATCATCAACATTAACAGACATAAACACTAGAAATTGATCACTCTGTTTGTAATGACTCTATATAATATATGAGATTCATTTTTTGTATTGAAGAACTGAAATAAATTAACTTTTTGATGATATTCTAATTTAGTGAGAAGCACTTATATGTCCCTCATACTGGGCCCCATCCTGGTATATATATCGCCCATTCTGCTATGTATCTGTTATCCTGTGCTCCATTCTGGTATATATTCCCCACATCTTGGTATATGTCCCCCATTCTGCCGCTGTTCTTTAATGACTAGAAGAAAATAAACCATTAAACTCAATAGAGGAATACATAGAAGTCATGGGGCCTCATAGAAAAAGTATAAAGCACTCCCCATAGTCCTCCATATAGTATAATGCATCCCAAAGTCCTCCATATAATATACTGCACAGCCCATAGTCATCCATGTAGCATAATGCACAGCCCATAGTCATCCATGTACAATAATGCAAAGCTCATAGCCCACCATAAAGTATAATGCACCTCATAGTCATCCATAAAGTATAATGCACCCCATAGTTATTCATAAAGTATACTGCACCCCCATAGTCATCCATAAAGTCTGATATCACTGACATGCACCAAGTCATGTGCACGCTGACGTCAGCTACTTGCCTCTGATTGGCCGGCAGCATGTATTGTTGTGCACGTACCCAAGCAGTCTATGTGCCTCAATACACTTTAATTGGATGTGCATTTAAAGATGCACATCCAGTTGAAGTTTCTGCTGGCGTTGGTGGGCCTTCGACCAGCCAGGCCGAGTTGCATCGGCGACCACTGCAACAGGGTCATTACACACCTGGATACACCACCTAATAAGAGGATTCATTGCGAGGGATGGAGAAATTCTCTAGCATTCCCATCAAAGCTGAACGTGCCAAGACCATAGGCCTCCGTGCCTTCCACAGAGATACGCTCAAAAAACTCTAAGCATTCTTAGATGCTTCTGTCAAAGCAATTGCTGCTGTTGCCTACATTAAGACTGTGGACTCTAAAGGTCAGAGTTACATCGGATTCATTATGGGGAAAGCCAAACATGCACTGCTCCCAGAGCACACTATACCCAGGTTAGAGTTTTGTGCTGTAGTATTAGCTGTCAAGTTCGCTGAATTCATTACATCTGAAATTGACATTGAACTGGAAAAGACAGTTCTATACAGACAGTAAAATAGTCCAAGGTTTTAGCCACATCTAAACTAGGCAGTTCTATGTTTATGTTTACAACAGGGTGCTTGGAATTAGAAAATCCTTCCATCCAAAGCACTGGCAGTACGTATCTACAAACCAGAATCCTGCAGATCACGCTACTAGAGCAGTAGATACAAGTTGGCTAAAAAGCACAACATGGCTCTCAGTACGAAAACTCTTACATTGTGAAGAACAATTCCCGGAAACCTTTGAATTAGTAGAAGGTGACTCAGATGCTGAAATCTGTCTTCAGGTGTCTACATTTCATACAACAACCTTTGATATCCAACTGGAATCCCGCGTTTTTGACAAGTTTTCAGGTTGGAAATCATTTTTCCAAGCTATCACCTGCTTGTCTCACATAGCTTGCTCGTTTAGAGACACCAGAACTTGTGACATAGACATATGTAAAGGCTAGCATTATTATAAAAAATACCTATGCTACCTCAGGCCCCTTTGACACGTCAGTGTCTCCGGTATGTGTAGTGATTGGTTTCTCACGTACTGGAGACACTGACACAAGTAGACCCATTCAAATGAATGGGTCTATGTAGATGTCAGTGTGTTTGTGCAAAACATGCAGACATATCCGTTTTAACATGGACACACGGACACACGCAAAACGTCCCGCACACTGAGAACACACTTTGATGTCCTCCGTGTGCACGGACAGACGCCGGGGAAGAAGCGGCTACTGTAAGCGCTGTTCCCCTGCCTGTGGTGCTGAAGCTGCTTGTCATTCTTCTCTCCTGCTCTGCCATCAACAGCGAGCAGGAGAGAATGAATGAAAGAAAACCCGACGTGGGGTCCCCTCTCTTTGTAAACCAACCTGGCAAAACTATACAGGTGCGGGTTGCTATTCTCAGGCTGGTAAGGGGCGATGAATATGGGCTCCCCCCAGCCTAAAAACAGCAGCCTGCAGCTGCCCAGATAAGGCGCTTCCATTAGAGGCTCCCATTCTGGAGCTTTGTCGGGTTCTTCCCACTTTCCCTGTAGTGGTGGCAAGTGGGGTTAATAAGGGGTTAATGACACCTTTCTATTGTAAGGTGACATTAAGCCCGACTTAGTAATGAAGAGGTGTCAATATGACACCTCTTCATTACTAATCCTAGAGTTATTCAAGGGTTAAATAAACACAAACACAATAAGAAGAAAGCATTTTAATGAAAGAATACACTTCACAGTTTTAAAATCTTTATTATACTCCTAATCCCATATCGAAGCCCTTGATCTCCTTGAAAAAATACAAAATAAAAAAACAACTATATACCCATACCTGTTCGCCATACAGTCAAGTCCCACGGCGTAATTCATCTCAAGGGGTTAATCAGTTTACAGCCAGAGCGCTGCTAATGCAGCAACTCTGACTGTAAACTACTGGGGAATGAATGGAAGCAGCGCACACAGGCTCAGTGATGGGGAGGACTTCACTGAGTCTGTGCTCACTGACAGCTGAACTCCTGTGACCTCAGCACCTTGGGAAAATGACGGTGTTATTGACGCCTCTCCATTCCTGACCCAGGCTTAATGTCACCTTAGATTAGAAAGGAAGAACCATACAAAGCTCCAGAATAGGCGCCTCTAATAGAAGCACCTTATCTGGGCAGCTGCGGGCAGGTGTTTTTAAGTTTGGGGGTCCACATTCATGGCCCCTTATCAGCCTGAGAATAGCAACCCTCACGTGTATAGTTTTGCCGGGTTGGTTTCATTCATTCTCCCTGCTCGCTGTTGCCAGCAAAGCAGGAGAGAATAATGACAGGCAGCTTCAGCACCACAGGCAGGGGAACAGCGCTTACTGTAGCGCTTTTTCCCCTGCGGCAGTCCGTGTGGTCCTGATGCAGCACACGTGCGGCACACGGTTGCCACACGTATGTAGCATGTATACACCCGGACACACGGACACGGATATCTCCGGTACCGATTTTTCCGGTACCGGAAATATCTGGACGTGTGAAAGAGGCCTCAGATTTGGATTCTTCTAGAAACCACATAAGCCTCAAAAGTTCAATAAATTCAAAAACAGTAAACAGCGTGTTGAAAAAACTTGATCCATTTAAACGACAACAGTGGCCTGCTGAGAGTAGGGGGCCAACTTAAAGACACCAAAATGGACTTTATGGAGAAATTCCCTCTCATAGTTCCCAGAAAGTGTCAAGTCACTTATTTAATAGTGCAGCACTATCAGAATCTAGTCAAACACCAGAGGAGACAAATCCAAGACGTTCCTCAGACCAATACCAAAGTTATTCTTCTTCTACCCTTTAAGGACTAGGATAGTGCCATCCATCAATGCCAGATAGGGGGTGTCATGCCATCAGCATTGTTTCGTTTTTTAGTTTGTTTGCATTACATCGGCTCCATCTAGGGCTTAATTATCGGCACTACCTTTTTGTCCCTCTGCTCTTCCTTATGCAATGCTCTGTAGTGGTGCATTTTCAGAAGAAGAAGCTCATTACCTAACAGAATGGTATTCAGAGGACATCCACCATTTTACTCCCCCATCATTATAGCATGGTCCATGGTCCTCTGGAAGGTAGCTGGGGCTCCCTGTAGACCGAACAGCATCCTGGTATACTGAAAACACCCGTCAGGTGTAGAGAAGGCTTTCTTCTCCTTGGCACTTAGGGACAGGAGAATTTGTCAGTACCCTTTCATTAGGTCCAGGGTGGTGATATAGCTGGCTGACCCTAGCCTCTCAGTGATCTCATCTACCTGGGGCATCAGATATGCGCCAAACATGGGCACCTCATTTAGCTTCCTGTAGTAATTACAGAAACACCACTCTTCATCTGGCTTCAGAACAAGGACAATAGGGCTGGACCAGCCATTCTTTCACTCCTCGATGACAACCAGGCTCAACATTCTCCTAACCTCCTTAGAGATCACCTCACAAAGTGCTTCGGGAATCCGATACAGCTTTTAGTTCTTCAGATTTGGTTCCGTATTATGTCATGCTCCACAACCTGTGTACATTCTGGCAACTTCGAAAACAGGTCCCAGTTCCGCTGAAGCAGTTCTCAGCACTGCTGTTACTGGGCCTGTGACAGGGTCTCTGCCACTTCAGGATTGGCCCCAGTTGCTTCCACCGGTTCTCTGTCTCGCTATGGTTTGAGCAGGTTGTTGTGGTACACTTTGCAAAACTTTCTTCTTCATGGTTGGTGGACCTTGTAATTTACATCACTTAATTTTTTGACCACCTTGTAAGGCCCTTGCCACTTGGCCATGACTTTACTTTCGACAGTGGGTACCAACACCAACTCCCAGTCTCCAGGGCTAAACTACTGGCGGAGGAGTTTCTCAGTGTTACTACCTCAGGGTACCGAGTTGCATAGTCCATCACCACTATTATGTATTGGTGACCCGTGGCAGATTTAAATAGGAGCCCTACAAGGTCCATGGAAATCCAGTCAAATGGGACCTCTATAATGGACAATGGCACTAGAGGACTGCAGAAGTGGGATATGGGATCAGTTAGCTGACAGGTAGGGCAGGACCGACAGTAGTTAACAATCTCTCGGTGACACTCAGGCCAGTAGAACCTCTGAAGGATCCGTTCTTGGATTTTGTCTACTCCCATGTGCCCACACAAGACATGATGAGAATGGGCCAGGTCTAGTACCCTAAGCCTATAGGAATATGGTACTAAAAACTGCTTTACCACTTCCTCTCTTAGTTTTTTGACCCGATATAGCAGCTCTTCATTTAAAGCAAAATGTGGAAACCTAATGTCACCCCCCGGCTCTTGAGTGACCCCATTTATCACAGTTACATTGTCAAATGCTCCTTTTAAAGTAAGATTCCGCATTTGAGCAGTCCCATAATTTCCCAAAGAAACCCACAGTTCGGGAATCTCAACCTCATTGGTCACCGTCTCGTCCTCATCACCAGAAAAGATTCACAGGGCGAACTGTTATGATTTAATAGCTGAAGAGGGCAGGAGCAAAAAACCGCAAAGGCAGCCAAACACCAGAGAGGTTGGGATCTAATAGGTTGCAGACCCCTAAACTAACCGCACAACTAGAAACAGCCGTGGGACGTTCCTACGGTGCCCTAGACGCCTCGTCACAGCCTGAGAGATTAGCTACCCCTGAAGATGGAAAAAGGAAAGCTAACTACCCTAGAGTAGAGCCCCAAAGGAATAGGAAGCCCACAAACATATAATGGCGGTTAGACAAGATGAAAACATGAACGCAGACAGAAAATAGGATGAGCAAACGCTGGGGCCCAAAACTGTCTAGATAGGACAGCACTGGAGAGAATACTGTCTGCAACCCAGAAAAACCCTAGGAAAAACTCCAACAGTTCTGATTTCAAAAATGCTGAGACCACACGGTCTCGACCACCTATATCAGATCTCTGGTGTGAACATGCAGCTACCCAGCAGTAAAAAAATCACAAGAACTGAGCAAATGAACAAATACAAAAAGAGAACAGAGACCAGCACAAGCCCCCAAAGGGGACCCGGCTGAACTCAAAAGCAAGGCAGCAAAAACAAGGAAAATCAAACCACAGAAAAAAAAACAGAAAGTAACTTATCTGAATGATAGCATGAGACAGCAGAAAGCAAGCTGATTTCCAACCTAGACCAGGAAGTAACAATTGATCACCGGCGAGGATCATGGGAGGTCAGCTCACTTATATCAGGCAAGTCCGCCCCCCTGATAACCATTCATCAATTGCAGGTGGTGGACTTTTGCTGTTCAACATAGCTTCAATACCCTCAGCAACCACCAGAGCGAGCCTCAGCTCCGAAGTCGTCTCCAACACGTTCACAACAGTACCCCCCCTTGAGGAACCCTCACGTGCGCCACCAGGATGATCAGGATGAGCTCGGTGATAAGCAGGGACAAGTCTCTCAGCATGAATGTCAGAAGCAAACACCCAAGAATTGTCCTCCTGGCCATAACCTTTCCATTTAACCAAGTACTGGAGTCTCCGTCTAGCCAAACGAGAATCCAATATCTTCTCAACCTCATACTCCAAATTGCCTTCCACCAAAACAGGGTCAGGAGGCGCAGCCATAGGAACCACAGGCTCGAAAAACCTCTTCAATAAAGATTTGTGGAATACGTTGTGAATCTTAAGTGTCCCTGGAAGAAGCAAATGGAAGGAAACAGGATTAAGAATTTTCACGATCTTATAAGGTCCAATGAACCTTGGCTTAAATTTTGGAGACGCAACCTTCATAGGGATATTTTTTGAGGACAACCAAACCAAGTCACCCACTTTAAACCGAGGACCATCAGTGCTATGCCGGTTGGCAAACCGCTGGGTCTTCTCCTGAGAGAGAGACAACTTATCCACTACTTGATCCCAAATCTGCTGCATTCTCTCCACAAAAGAGTCAACACCCGGACAGACAGAAGCCTCCACCTGCCCTGAAGAAAATCGAGGATGAAACCCGAAATTGCAGAAAAAAGGAGACATCAAGGTGGCAGAACTAGCCCTATTATTCAAAGCAAACTCAGCCAAAGACAAAAAAGAGTCCCAGTCATCTTGATCAGCTGACACAAAACATCTCAAATAAGTCTCCAAGCTCTGGTTTATTCTCTCAGTCTGTCCATTGGTCTGAGGGTGGAACGCAGAGGAGAAAGACAGCTGAACTCCCAGTTTGCAACAAAATGTCCTCCAAAATCTGGAAACAAACTGGACTCCTCTGTCAGACACAATGTTCTCTGGAATGCCGTGCAACCGAACGACCTGTTGAAAAAACAAGGGCACCAACTCAGAGGAGGATGGCAACTTAGTTAGTGGCACAAGATGTATCATCTTGGAAAACCTATCACAGATCACCCAGATAACGGTCATTCTCTGAGAGACAGGGAGGTCGGAAATAAAATCCATAGAGATATGGGTCCATGGCCTCTTGGGCACAGGCAATAGCCTTAACAAACCACTAGAGCGAGAGCAAGGTTTGGATCGAGAACAAGTCCCACAGGACTGCACAAAGTCTCTGACGTCACGAGACAAAGTGGGCCACCAAAAGGACCGGCTCACCAAATCTCTGGTACCAAAAATACCAGGATGGCCAGCCAACGTGGAGCAATGAATCTCAGACACCACATTCTTCCTCCACTGGTCTGGGACAAACAATTTCCCAACAGGACAGCGTTCAGGTTTATCATCCTGAAATTCCTCCAGAGCCAGTCTCAAATTAGGCGAGATAGCGGAAAAAAACACACCCTACTTCAGAATAACAGCAGGCTCAGTTACCTCAGGAGAATCCGCTAAATAATTCCTCGAGAGGGTATCCGCCTTAACATTCTTAGTGCCCGGGAGAAAAGAGACCACAAAATTAAAATGTGTGAAAAACAAGGCCCACCTGGCCTGTCTAGGATTAAGTCGCTTGGCTGATTCAAGATAAACCAGGTTCTTATGGTCCGTGAGGACCATCACCTGATGTTTGGCTCCTTCCAGCCAATGTCTCCACTCTTCAAAAGCTCACTTCATGGCCAATAACTCCCGATTTCCCACATCATAATTACGTTCCGCTGGGGAAAATTTTCGAGAGAAAAAGGCACAAGGGTTACTCTTAGAGGTCTCCGGATCCCTTTGGGACAAAATGGCTCCTGCACCAATCTCAGAAGCATCAACCTCCACCTGAAATGGTAGAAAAACATCAGGTTGCCGCAGAGCAGGAGCAAAAGTGAATCTCCGCTTAAGCTCCTGAAATGCAGAAACTGCCTCAGGAGACCAATTCACTAATCAGAACCCTTTTTGGTCAAATCAGTCAGTGGTTTCACAATACTAGAGAAATTACCTATAAATTTAGGATAAAAATTAGCAAAACCCCAAAATCTCTGAAGAGCCTTCAATGTTGTGGGTTGAACCCAATCACAAATGGCCTGAAAATTGACATTTTGATCCCTTCACATACAATGCATTTTCTCTCAAAATCCGGAATAGAGTCCGAACATGTTCCACATGAGAATCCCAGTCATTGGAAAAAATCAAGATATCGTCCAAATAAACGATCAGAAATTTATCCACAAAATCCCAGAAAATATCGTTCATAAAGGATTGGAAGACGGAAGGGGCATTAGTGAGCCCAAAAGGCATCACTAGGTACTCAAAATGCCCCTCTGGGGTATTAAACGCCGTCTTCCATTCATCACCGTGCTTGATGCGAATAAGATTATATGCCCCCCTGAGGTCAAGCTTGGTAAACCAACTAGCACCTTTCACTCTGGAAAATAGGTCAGAAATCAAGGGTAACGGATATTGATATTTAACAGTGATCTTATTCAGGAGACGATAGTCAATACACGGCCGCAATGAGCCATCCTTCTTGGTCACAAAGAAAAAGCCGGCGCCCAAGTGTGAAGAGGATGGTCTGATATGACCCTTCCCTAAAGACTGTTTGATATAAGATTGCATAGCATCATGCTCAGGTACAGATAAATTAAAGAGCCGACCTTTGGGAAATTTACAACCAGGTACTAAGTCAATAGCGCAATCATAACTCCTATGAGGAGGTAAGTATGCAGACTTACTCTCATTAAACACATCAGAAAAATCAGTCAAAATAGTCAGGGACATCTTGAGACTGGGGAGAGGCAGATAAAACAGGAGTGTCAGCACGAACACATTGACAACCCCAACTGGTCACAGACACAGATTTCCAATCCAAAACAGGATTATGAGTCTATAACCAAGGAAAACCCAGTACAATAATGTCATGTAAATTATGTAACACCAAAAATTTGCAATTCTCTTGGTGGTCCGGGTCAACCCGCATTATCACCTGGGTAGAAAACTGGGGTTTATTCTCCGCCAAAGGGGTAGAATCAATGCCTGGCAATGGAATAGACTTCCGCAGGGGTATCATGGGAAAACCACAACATTTGGCAAAATCAAAATCCATCAGGTTTATAGCTGCTCCTGAATTAACAAAAGCCTGAGCCGAAAATGTGGACATGGAGCAAATCAAGGTAACAGTCAACAGAAATTTAGTCTAAACACTACCCAAAACAACTGAGCACGCAAAACGTCTTCCCCGCTTGGGGCAGACGGAAATAGCATGAGAAGCGTCACCACAGTAGAAGCACAACTTATTACGCTTTCGAAACTCATGACGTTGTGCCACAGAAGTAACTCCATCACACTGCAAGGGCTCAGGGGCTGGCTCGCAAGGCCTCACAATCTCACTCATATTTCTACGCTCACGCAAACGTCTGTCAATTTGAATAGCTAATGACATAGAGTCATTGAGACCAGAGGGGACAGGGAATCCCACCATAACGTCCTTTACAGTCTCTGCCAGACCCTTCCGAAAAAGAGCTGCCAGAGCATCATCATTCCATTTAGTAAGGACTGCCCTCTTTCGGAATTTCTGACAATACAGCTCAGCGGCTTGTTGACCCTGATTCAATGCCAACAAGGTTTTCTCAGCTTGATCAGTAACATTAGGTTCATCGTACAAAAACCCCAGAGCCTGAAAAAACACATCAACATCATTCAAAACAGGATCCCCAGGTGTCAGGAAATAGGCCCAATCCTGAGGGCCGCCGCGCAACAGGGAGATGACAATTTGAACCTGCTGCGCCGCATTCCCTGAGGACTTAGGCTTCAAGGCAAAAAACAACTTACAGTTAATTTTAAAATTCAAAAATTTAGACCGATCCCCCAAAATTAAATCCGGCATAGGGATCCTAGGTTCCACAACAGGCAACCCAGCAAGATAGATTGCAATACTCCAAACTTCAGCAGCAAGCTGCTCCACACGATCGGACAAATGCTTGACTTACATTGGTAAAAAAATTCCTCCTCAGCCCCCAGAGAAAAAAGCGGGAAAAAATGTAACAAACAAAAAAAAATTCTGACAACTCTGACAACTTTTTTTTTTACTATGTTTTCCTTCTGTTGAGTAACATAGAATTTTCAGTATGGCTGGTGATTCTGTTATGATTTGGTAGTTGAGGAGAGCAGGAGCAAAAAACCGCAAAGGCAGCCAAACACCAGAGAGGTTGGGATCTAATAGGTTGCAGACTCCTAAACTAACCGCACAACTAAAAGCAGCCGTGGGACGTTCCTACGGTGGCCTAGACGCCTCGTCACAGCCTGAGAGATTAGCTACCGCTGAAGATGGAAAGAGGAAAGCTAACTGCCCCAGAGTAGAGCCCCAAAGGAATAGGAAGCCCACAAACATATAATGGCGGTTAGACAAGATGAAAACACGAACGCAGACAGAAAATAGGATGCGCAAACGCTGGGGCCCAAAAATGTCTAGATAGGACAGCATAGGAGAGAATACTGTCTGCAACCCAGAAAAACCCTAGGAAAAACTCCAACACTTCTGATTCCAAAAATGCTGAGACCACACGGTCTCAACCACCTATATCAGATCTCTGGTGTGAACACGCAGCTACCCAGCAGTAAAAAATCACAAGAACTGAGCAAATTAACAAATACAAAAAGAGAACAGAGACAAGCACAAGCCCCCAAAGAAGACCCGGCTGAACTCAAAAGCAAGGCAGCAAAAACAAGGAAAATCAAACCACAGAAAAAAAACAGAAAGTAACTTAACTGAATGATAGCAGGAGACAGCAGAAAGCAAGCTGATTTCCAACCTAGACCAGGAAGTAACAATTGATCACCGCCCTATTATCACCGGGTGTAGTAGGCCCTTAACCACCCCAACCTCATGAGTCTCAGCATAACTGTTTATTTTATAGACACTCTGGCAACAGGGTAGTCCTTGGTGTCCCTGTGAATACAGTAGATACCCACATGTTGAGTCCAAGAGTCCTGACACCAGTACCCCATTTATTGTTACAGAACTTGCCTGCGGCCCTCACCTGGCTGACAGTCCACACTGCAGGAGGGGTAGGCATAGTACGAACAGAACCTCCCCATAATACAGTCCATTTGTTCTTAGGATAAGGGACACCGGGCAGCTAAATGACTAGGGCTGTGACATCTGCAGCAGAGCAAGTCTTTACCAGCGGCCTTTGGCAACCCTTCACCAACCGGCTTCCTTAGGGGACCTTTCGGCCACCTGGTAACTTTCTACTAGGCCTACCAGGTTATATGCATTTTGGGTATCTCCCTGGGCAACCCAGGTCTGCATCGGCCTGGGAAGGGAGTGGCTAAATCTGTCTATTACCACCTGCTCTACCATCTGGGCTCGAAGACTCCGGCTGCAACCACTTCTGTACCAGATGCAGCAAATCGAACATTTGGGAGTGAGGGGGTTAATCACCGCAATACACCCAGTGGTGGACCCTTTGCGCTCGGACAGACATAGTCACCACTGAGCATGCCAGTATCTCAGTTTCTAGTCTTACCGCCTTTCAGACATATGTGTCGTCACCTAGACTTTGGGAAGGAGCTGCTAGTCTCCCACGAACGGCCTCTGTGAGCAACCCAATCTGCTGGTGCTGCTGAATCTGTTGCATGAGCAACTGACCGATCTCCTGCTGGGCTTTCACAATGTGCTTAATCAGGTCCTTCATGCTGTCTGATGTCGCTTCCTGTCTTATGGCCACCTTCACTCAGGACATGCGGTTTGTCCACAGCTTCCTTGCCTTAGACGACTTCCGGGGCAAGGAAAGAGTAGCGCATGCGCTGTAATGATTTTATGCTTTGCCCACTGTTGGGCAAAGCACACTGCGCATGCACGGGGCCGAATCTGAAATGCGCAATTGCGGGAAGCCGAACCCCGTCTGTGGGATTCACAGACGGCGATACGCAAGTGGTGCCGAGGAGCGGGGGGAAGGGCACAGAAAACGCCGTCCTCCTGACCTGACCGCCCTGATTGACAGCGCAAAAAACAAACTTTACTAATGTATTTTGATATGAAAACGGGGGTATCAGGATATATGATACCTACCAATAGCTTATAGCTTTGTTATGGGACGCACTATTCAGCCATATCTTTAGTTGATATGGCAAAATTGGGGTGACAGATTCCCTTTAAAGAAGTGCTTGCATTAAACCATTTACTGAATCAATATTACTAATTCAGCTAATCTCTTACTTCAGTTGGAAGGTAAGACAGGAAAAGGATGTCCATCTTCTCACACTGAATTGTCAAGTCCTTGTAGACACAATTTACTGATCGCTTTGGGTAGAATATTGTTGGTTCATAGTCCTAGAAAAGAAGATATTACATGTAAAAAGTAATATATTAATATAAAATATACAACTTATTTATATTGAACACTGTTTTCTTATTGTCTTTCATAGCCTTCATAGAAAAAAGTTTCCATCCCATCTGGTGTCTAATTGCAAAATATTTTTTTTCAATAAAAAGGTAAAAATCACATGTTGTGTGTGAATATAGAGCAATTTTATGCTCGTGGAGCCCAGTAGATATGCATTCCATTTTACTTTGATTTAGACATTTGTCTTATGTTGCTTGTTACTGCCAAACACTGCTGAATATTAAAATAGAAAAAAACATGCTTTCTGGAATTGCTGCAGAATATCCGGATAGACCCATGGAGTGGCTGACTGGTATTAAGAAGGATTGGGCAGAATATTTAAAAACTTAGTGTAGAGATTTAAAGAGGATCTGTCACTTGCTCAAAAAATTTAGTTAAAGGGAACCTTTTTTTAAATTAATTTGTCCCCAATGTATTGCTAGTGATGCAATGTGCATCACTAACATGGTCTTCTCAAGCAAAACGTCATACTATTTATCTAACAAAAAAGACTTTTTATTCTTAGGTGATTTCATCACATACCTTCTCTTTCAGTCAAGGTTCTCTTCAAATTATTCATGCCCATCACAGCCTGATTGATTGCCTGGACTGCCCTGATGTCACATCAATTGCCCACTGAATTTGGAGCTGACCTTGGATGTCACAGTGGGGCAGTCCAGGCAATTAATCAGGCTGCAATTAGCATGAATAATTTAACCCCTTTACCCCCAAAGGTGGTTTGCATGTTAAATGACCAGGCCAACTTTTACAATTCTGACCACTGTCCCTTTATGAGGTAATAACTCTGGAACGCTTCCATGGATCCCGGTGATTCTGACAATGTTTTCTCGAGACATATTGTACTTCATGATGGTGGTAAAATTTCTTTGATATGACTTGCGCTTATTTGTGAAAAAAAGAGAAATTTTGTGAAAATTTTGAATATTTTGCAATTTTCCAAATCTGAATTTTCATGCCCTTAAATGACACAGATATGTCACACTAAATACTTAATAAGTAACATGTCTACTTTACATCAGCACAATTTTGGAACTAATTTTTTTTTTTATTAGGAAGTTATAAGGGTTAAAAGTTAAACTGCGATTTCTCAATTTTACACCATTTATTTTTAGGCCCCACGTCACATTTGAAGTCTATATGATAGAAAATACCCAAAAGTAACAAAACAAGAAAAGAGGGCATACTATGCACCAGGGAACTCCAATAAGTAAAAAATAACCAATTTTATTAGAACACTACAAAGTATCACACTACACAATTAAAAACAATTAAAAATAAAACAAACAATCCCTGAAAGGGATACATGGCTCCTGAAACCCATATAAATGTGTAAATATGACAAATACATATAGAATGTGGATATTAGTAATATCAATGTAAATATATCATAAGAAACACATTGCACAAGAATGTATATGAATATATATATATACCCAATCAAACCCCACAGAAATTCTTGGATATAAAATAGCATACATGTAAATAAAGATTTTTCTAGAACCTTAAATGCTAAAAGGTGATGGTATGACCAGATGCAACAATAACAATTAAATTGCAATATAGATGGCACCAATAACACTTAAAGCCTAAACAAAAACCTTGCTGATAGAAAAAATCATCATGTCAATGCAGCATGGAACAGATTGAGCACCTATAAGGTCAATGATCTAAGAAAAAAAAGTGCCCATAGAAGATGACCAAAATAATACCCAGCCTGTGGGGGAGGAAAAGGGGGGTCAGGGAGGGCAGAGCCCAACGCGTATCGCCACCTCCGTGGCTTCGTCAGGAGCAGTTATAGTGCTTCCCTTGTAGGGTTCAATATTTATAGAACACAAATAAAGCAAAAACTCACGTCAGCTGAGAACGGTATCCAACCCCTGAAGCAGGAAGTACCTGGAGGTGGAAATAATGCGATCAGGCATCGCGTTCTAAGAGTGCTAAGATGGCTGGCAAATGCACTAGAGCGCATGCGCTAATTCGTCGGTGATATCACAGAATTGCAAATGAACAGGATGTATCTGTAGGCGGAAGTGATGCGGCCAGGCATCACATAGCAGGAGTACCAAAATGGCTGTCAAATACGCTACTGCACATGCGCTATTTCGTCGATAACGTCACAGAATTGCAAATGAACAGGAAGTATCTGGAGGCGGAAGTGATACTGCCAGGCATCACATAACAGGAGTACCAAGATGGCTATCAAATACACTACTGCGCATGCGCTAATTCGTGCACAAGATCGCGATGCAAAAGATAAAAGCGTATGCACAAATAAACCACTAGAGCCGCGGTAAATAAAGGGGACTAAAAATGTGCGGATATCTATATTTTTTTTTTGAGTCCCTGAGTCCCCCAGATACTTCCTGTTCATTTGCAATTCTGTGACGTTATCGACGAATTAGCGCATGCGCAGTAGCGTATTTGACAGCCATTTTGGTACTCCTGCTATGTGATGCCTGGCCGCATCACTTCCGCCTACAGATACATCCTGTTCATTTGCAATTCTGTGATATCACCGACGAATTAGCGCATGCGCTCTAGTGCATTTGCCAGCCATCTTAGCACTCTTAGAACGCGATGCCTGATCGCATTATTTCCGCCTCCAGGTACTTCCTGCTTCGGGGGTTGGATATCGTTCTCAGCTGACGTGAGTTTTTGCTTTATTTGTGTTCTATAAATATTGAACCCTACAAGGGAAGCACTATAACTGCTCCTGACGAAGCCACGGAGGTGGCGATACGCGTTGGGCTCTGCCCTCCCTGACCCCCCTTTTCCTCCACCACAGGCTGGGTATTATTTTGGTCATCTTCTATGGGCACTTTTTTTTCTTAGATCATTGACCTTATAGGTGCTCAATCTGTTCCATGCTGCATTCACATGATGATTTTTTCTATCAGCATGGTTTTTGTTTAGGCTTTAAGTGTTATTGGTGCCATCTATATTGCAATTTAATTGTTATTGTTGCATCTGGTCATACCATCACCTTTTACCATTTAAGGTTCTAGAGCAATCTTTATTTACATATATGCTATTTTATATCCAAGAATTTCTGTGGGGTTTGATTGGGTATATATATATATATATATATTCATATACATTCTTGTGCAATGTGTTTCTTATGATATATTTACATTGATATTACTAATATCCACATTCTATTTGTATTTGTCATATTTGCACATTTATATGGATTTCAGGGAGCCATGTATCCCTTTCAGGGATTGTTTGTTTTATTTTTAATTGTTTTTAATTGTGTAGTGTGATACTTTGTAGTGTTCTAATAAAATTGGTTATTTTTTACTTATTGGAGTTCCCTGGTGCATAGTATGCCCTCTTTTCTTGTTTTGTTACTATACTATTTTGACATACTCCAGGTTGAACCTCTTTTTCAAGGTATTTGGGGTGGTGCCCTCCACTTTGGTTTTCTCAAAATACCCAAAAGTGACACCATTCTAAAAACTGCACCCCTGAAGGTGCTCAAAACCACATTCAAGAAAATCCCTCGATGGCGCCGCAGGTAACGGGAGCAGTCACTGAATCGGTCCCGAAGAAAGGTGAGGCACTGTCTCTTTGCTGTTGCGACATATCCTGGTCTCCTCAAACGTAGTCCTTTGGTCATGGAATGGGGTGCTGCACGAGAGGATACGTGAGGCACCGCGGAAGGTATACAAAGTCCCGGAGTGCAGGCAGTGATCACGGTACCTGAATCAACGTGCACCGCCTGAATCCTATGTAACGCGCTGGCCATCGTCAGCGGTACAGACCGGTTAGACTTACTGGAGTCAGAAGCTAAAGGAGTAACAGTCTCTGGTGATACACGGTCTATATGCACAGGGGATGCACAAGTACAACGCGGGCCTCCTAGCTGGCGTCGGTCTGCAGGGAGGGAGTCAACTTTCTCCTGTCCCACACACTGTCTTCACACCAAAGGGCCAGTTCTGGTGAGCTCAGTCCCTTATATGTCCGACCCGCCCCCACAGTCAGGTGCAAAGGTCCATTCCAGTCAGAAAGTCCTTCCCCCGGCAACAATGGGGACAACCTCAATAGTTCTGGCCCTGATACGAGAGAAACATCAGTAGCCCGGTCCATCTCCCTACACTGATACCCAATATGTGGGGGTAAACCACTGGGTGCATGGTAGACGTTTTTATGGCAAAAAATAGTTTTTGCATCACCATATTTTGAGAGCTATAATTTTTCCATATTTTGGCCCACAGTCATGTGAGGTCTTGTTTTTTGTAGGACGAGTTGAAGTTTTTATTGGTACCATTTTCGGGCACATTACTTTTTTGATAGTTTTTTATTCAAATTTTTGGGAGGCAGAATGAACAAAAACCAGCAATTCATAAATTTCTTTTGAGTGGGGTGTTTTTATCATTCCGTGTGTGGTAAAATTGATAAAGCAGTTTTATTCTTCGGGTTAGTACAATTACAGCGATACCTCTCATATCTTTTTTAAATTTTCGCGCTTTTATACAATAAAAACTCTTTTAAATAAAAAATAATTATTTTTGCATTGTTTTATTCTGAGAGCTTTGTCCAAGAAATATCGTCACTCCTTGCGGAGATCAACATGCTAAGCATGCAGATGAGGAGACTTAAAGCCGCAATGCTCCTCTGGGAAATATGCTAATTATGCAAATTGTCTCTTCAGAGAGGAAGAGAGCTAGAACTCTAGTGCCACCTTTTGGAAGGTAGCAATCCTATAAGTCAATGTCAACCCTTTAACGAGCCTTATCACATGACCTAGGATAATAGCCAAACCAGAATCTCAATTTGCAGACACTGTGTTTCGGGGTTCAGCCCCTCGTCAGTGCAAAGCGGAGATCTGGTTTGGCTGTGTGAGAGGCGTCAGACCATTGTCCAAGAAATATCGTCACTCCTTGCGGAGATCAACATGCTAAGCATGCAGATGAGGAGACTTAAAGCCGCAATGCTCCTCTGGGAAATATGCTAATTATGCAAATTGTCTCTTCAGAGAGGAAGAGAGCTAGAACTCTAGTGCCACCTTTTGGAAGGTAGCAATCCTACAAGTCAATGTCAACCCTTTAACGAGCCTTATCACATGACCTAGGATAATAGCCAAACCAGAATCTCAATTTGCAGACACTGTGTTTCGGGGTTCAGCCCCTCGTCAGTGCAAAGCGGAGATCTGGTTTGGCTGTGTGAGAGGCGTCAGACCATTGTCCAAGAAATATCGTCACTCCTTGCGGAGATCAACATGCTAAGCATGCAGATGAGGAGACTTAAAGCCGCAATGCTCCTCTGGGAAATATGCTAATTATGCAAATTGTCTCTTCAGAGAGGAAGAGAGCTAGAACTCTAGTGCCACCTTTTGGAAGGTAGCAATCCTACAAGTCAATGTCAACCCTTTAACGAGCCTTATCACATGACCTAGGATAATAGCCAAACCAGAATCTCAATTTGCAGACACTGTGTTTCTTTTTTTTTTTTTTTAAAACCATTCAGGTTAGTTATAAACAACTCAATATAAGCTCATCAACTTAAACGTCGTTGTTTCAACTCTCATCATCATGGTTCATATTTAATTCAGCATAACAAAACAAAGGTATACACAAAAGACGTCATAAACATCAATAAACATCACTAAAATTCACTGATATTTGATCAAGTGCTGCCATTTTTTAAATTTCCAAACGCCCTCTGCATCAGAACCACCACCGCCTTCACTATCTAATTTATAAATCAAGTATAATCTAGAAAGGATCAGCCCGACACACTTATTCACAGATAAATGCTTCTCTTTGAAAATACCTAAATTCCTCACATCCCACAAACTCTGCATCACACAAGTCATAATTAACCATAGGATTCTATTTTTCACACGACCACATGCACCAATTCCAAACATTGCAACACGCCAGTCAATAAAACTCACCCCCGCTAACTCCTTACACAACCCACCTACACACTTCCACACACTGTACGCGTAATCACAGTCCCACATAGTATGCCACACAGTCTCACATCCACCACAACCTTCTCTCGGGCACACTTCCGTTCTGGTCAGACCTCGTCTCTTCTGAACCTGTCGCACAGGCAAAATATTGTGCAAGGACATCCATACAATATCCCTCTGTCTATTAGACATCCCATGCGTTCCCAAACTCTTCCATGCAACCGAGACTTCATTCCCTCTCAAACCCAAAATATTACTCTCCACATCATTCTTATGTATTATCTTCATCACCTTCTTAGCCATTCTAAAATCATTCATCGGCACACTCAGTAAATCATGCTTCCTCACAAACTTTTCAATCACCTCATACCAGACCGGACACTTGAAAGCAACAGGCACTCTAGCATCCCTCTTTCTCCAACACAAGCCATACAACATCCAACCAGCAGAATCATTTGCCATATAAGCTCCTTTATTTCCTTTATTCAACAAAATAACTACTGTTTTGATATACTGAAGCCCCAGAAAAATCTCAATGTTTGGAAAAGCCATGCCACCATGGTGACATGCCTTAAAAAGACTTTCTCTCTTAAGTTTTTCTATTTTACTACTCCAGAAAAAAGTAAAAACTAACTTTTCCACTCTTTTTATTTTCCTATTAGACGGTGGAAAAACTGTTGCAATAAAAAGCAGAATCGGAAGAATCACCGCTTTTATGACCAAAATCTTACCACTCAAGGTCAAGTCTCTCAGTCGCCAAAAATTTAACTTACGCTCTATGCGCAATCCACACTCCTCCCAGCTCTCCTTACCTTCCAGCTCCTTATTAAATAATACTCCCAGCACTTTGAGAGCACCCTCCTCACATTTAACCCCCTCCATTTTAACCTCATCATCCCCAAAACATTTAAAACTACATTTATTCCAATTCACTCTAAAACCAGACGCACCACAGAAAAACTCCAAAAGCAACTTAACTCTACTCATAGACGCAACACTTTCACTCACAACCACAACATCATCCATATATCCAAGAACTTTCACATGCTTTCCACCACTCCCCGGTACCAACAAACCTCGCACCACTTTATCACGTCTCACCAAGCACAACAAAGGTTCAATCACACATACAAATAAGACAGGGGACATGGGACACCCCTGCCTTACACCAGACATAATATTCACTTTCCACTCAACCATCCATTAACAAGAAACTTGCTTGACACACAATCATACAAAGACATTATCCCATTCACAAATTTTTTAGGAAATCCCATTCTCTCCAGAACTTTAAACAAAAACACATGCGAGACCCTATCAAACGCTTTCTCAAAATCAATTGTCAGAACCATACACTTCTGTTTCCTTCCCATGCAGTCCCCAATCAAATCCCTTAATAACAATAAGTTATCACTCATACTTCTCCCAGGCACCGCACACACCTGATCCTCATCCACAACATTACCAATCACCTCACGCATACGATTCGCCAACAATTTGCTATAGATTTTGTAATCTGCATTCAGCAGCGTTATAGGTCTCCAATTCTCTAAACACTTTCTCTCACCTTTCTTATACACAAGCACAACCACCCCCTCCTTCATTGATTCACACAACTTACCATTCTCCCACATGTACTTACATATCTCAGTCAAATCAGCACCCAGGAAATCCCATGCTTTCACATAGAATTCTACCGGCAATCCGTCTTTCCCTGGTGTCTTATTCTTTTTAGCACTCTTCATCACGTTTTCTACTTCATCCATAATCACGTCCTCATTCAAAATATCACAATCTTCACTACCCAACTTGTTTTCTAACCCATTCAGCACTTCTGAAACAAGACCAGAGTCAATCCATTTTTTATCATATAACTTGCTGTAGAACCTATTCACCTCCTTTATCACATTCTCACCTGACACACACAAACCGTTCCTATCCAGGACTTTATCCATATCAACCTTTCTCCCATTCATTTTCTTAAAAAAGAACCTTGTGCACTTTTCATCTTTCTCAAGATGTTCTATTTTGGTGCGATAGATGATTTCCTTTCCTTTCGCATCCATAACACGCTTTAGTTCACTCTTTGTCTCAGCCAGCTCATCAGACACATCCATCCCACTTTCTCCACACTTCCTTAACCAGTCTATACGCCTGTTTAAATCATTAAATCTTTCCCGATAAATAGCAGCTTTTTTATAGCCCCATTTTTTGAAGAATTTTTTGCAACACACCTTAACCCAGTCCCACCATTCCAGCACACACGCAAAATTCCTCTTACATACTCTCCACTCTTTATACTTTATTTTTAATTCATTCATCACATCCTCATCTTCTAACAACCTAACGTTCAGCTTCCAAACCCCACCACCATACACACGGTCATCAATCGCACTAAACACACCTCTCAAACACTCATGATCAGAAAAAGGTACAGCATTTTGTTCAAAATTCATACACAACATATTTTTGGAAAACAACATTTTATCTATTCTGGATACAATACCACCCCTATCAGCATGGTATGTTGGCGGTGGTGGGATGCCAAATTTCAGAGCAGCAGCATCTAGAAGGGAAAAATCAGAAATAAGATTGGATAACTTTTTACCAGTTATGTCACAATTCCCTTCTGTGATGCAATTAAAGTCTCCAACTAAAACTGTAGGCATTTTGCCTGGAAGAAACAAACTTAATTTTTCCAAAAGAGCCAGACGCTCCTTTTTCCCATCCTTTCCTGATGGACAGTACACATTAATAATTCTAGCCCGCCACCCCCTATA
>JARQOD010000001.1:560888294-561010882 GCA_033576555.1 Oophaga sylvatica | reverse complement strand
ACCCCCAAAACCCCCTTGGGCCTTTAAACACCCCGACCCGTTCGTTTAAAATTTGTTTGAAATAGGGAGTTTTTTTGGGCTTGGGATTTTGAGTAAAATGGAGTTTGGGGGCCCGCCCTGTTCTCCCCTTTTTGTTTCTTAAGCAGCCAAGTGAGCAATCGTGCTTCAGAATCAGCCTGCAGTGAACCTGGCCTGACTCCTAAAGCCCTTTACCCATTTCCTACTGGGAACTCTGAAGCACTTGGGGACTCTAACCCCTGCTTTTTGAAAGACCCGTTTGCAGGGATTACAACAGAGAAAAAGATCCTGAACCTGTTTGGAGGTGATTGCTGAGTTTAGATTACTCTGGCCTCTGTGTCCCCTGCTTCGTGTCTGAAACCCCAAATTTTTTCCCAACTTGTATGAAGTAATACAAGACTTTCTATATAAAACCCTTGTCCTTTTTTTCATCGCCCCCAAACCCGACGCTATATAACTGTACTCATACTTACAAATTCTTGAACCCAAAACGTTAGGTCTGTGGGTCTGGAAAGGCTGTGTCTGCTGTAATGTGGATATGGATGTCCCGGTTTACTTTCTGTGATGACATGGTTGTGATTCCCCAAAAAACCATTCCAGGGAGAAAATTCCCTTAAGTTTTTTTTTTTCTCGTTTCCCCAAGGTAAACACATTTTTTTTTTTTTTTCCCCTTCCTCTTCTTCCGTACCCTGTTTTAAAAGACGGGAAAAGGAGGCCCGCTAAAGGAAACTTTGCGGATGACTGATAATATCCTTTGCGATTTGCAGATATAAAGACCCGTTTTTCAAGCCTACAGGCCTCACTAATCACAATTTGCAGTGTTTTGGGCGATGCCCCGGGTTTGCGAGCCAGGATTAGGGCAGAAAGCGAGTCCAGGGTCCTGCCCAGCCCCCCAGTTCTGGGGTTCCCAAGTTGCCCCCTTTTTTGTTTTTGGCGGTGAACGTGAGAAATTCAGGGGATTTATTAATCAATGCAATCTTTTTTTTTCTGCACATGCTTCACAATTTCCCACTGAACGATCTAAGGTGCTTACTATAATTATGTTGCTTACCAACAAGGCTTTGATGTGGGCAAACCCTCTGATTGAGACTGAGGATGATTGTTTGAATCACCTTGATGCTTTTATTTCAGCCATGGGGCAGGTGTTTGATGACCCCAATCGAGGTGCAACAGCTGAAGCAGCCATGTTAGCTTTGCGCCAAGGTAAGCACTCGGTAGCTGAATATGCCTTGGATTTCAGGAGATGGGCCCTTGATACCACCTGGGACAGTTCCGCCAAAAAATCTATTTTTCGAAAGGGGTTATCTCCACTGATTAAGGATGAACTTGCTCGTGCCGACCCTCCCACTGCGTTAGGTGACTTTATTAACTACTGCATCCGTATTGATACTCGTCTGACTGAACGCAGGCAAGAGAGATGGTTCGAAAGCAATCGCACTAACCTTTTCCTACCTTCCTCTCCAGCTAAGGAACCTTTGAGTAGGATTACACGGGAACCTGAACCTGAACCCATGCAGGTAGACTCTTTACAACGACGGGTTAGTGATGCACGCAAGGAACATCGTTTTAAGGAAAATCTATGTTTCTATTGTGGTAAGTCAGGGCACTTCATTATAAACTGCCCCAGCCGTTCTCGTAAGACTACTGCAGCGCTCATTCATTGTGAGTGTTGCGAGAGGGGATCTGTTATGTTACGGTAGCTGAGGAGTGCAGGCAAAAAAGGAAATACACCAGAGCAGTTGGAATCTATGAGATTGCAGTACCCTGACTAACCACCGCAACTAGAGGCAGCCGTGGAGCGTTCCTACGTTGGTCCTAGACGCCTCGTCACAGCCTGAGAAACTAACTACACCTAAAGATAGAAATAGGAAAGCTATCTGCCCCGGAGCAGAACCCCAAAGATAATAGAAAGCCCCCAAACATGTAATGGCGGTTAGACAAGAGGAAATACTGACACAGAAAGAAAATAGTATGAGCAAACGCTGGGGCCCAAACTATCTAAATAGAAAAGGACAGGAAGGGTACTTACTGCAATCCCAGAAAACCCTGAAAAACACCAACTCTACTAATTTCAAAATCACCTGAGATCACACGACCTCTACCACCTAAATTAGTTCTCTGGTGTAACAAAAACAGCAGCCACTGAAAAAACTGGAAAAAGCAAAAGTACAAAACACAGTGGCTGAACTAAACTGAGAGGGCAAAAGCCCCCGGGGGGGACCCTGAAGGCCCCCACAGAAGTGCAGGACCAAATGCAAAAATATAGCAAAAACACAAAATAAGAAATTGTCTTATCTGATAGCAGGAGATGCAGACACGACACAGCAGGCTACAAGGGAAACTGGAAAGAAGGATTCAGACCAGAACAATTGATCACCGGCAACCCTGATGGGAAAATGATTCCCTTAAATAAGACCAATCAGTAACACCTGATTCCCAGTCTTCACAATCCTCACTAGTACCGCTTGTAACCACCAGAGGGAGGCTCTGCTCAGAACTCATCTCAAACCCATTCACAACAGTACCCCCCCCTTGAGGAGGGGTCACCGAACCCTCATTTGAGCAACCAGGTCGGTCAGGATGAGTTCTATGATACGCACGGATAAGTCTCCTAGCATGGATGTCCGAAGCAAACACCCAAGAATTATCCTCCTGACCATAACCTCTCCATTTAACCAAATACTGGAGTCTTCGTCTAGAAAAACGAGAATCCAATATTTTCTCAACCACATACTCCAGATTGCCCTCAACCAAAACAGGGTCAGGAGGCACAGCAGCAGGAACCACTGGCTCAACAAACCTCTTCAACAAGGACTTGTGGAACACGTTATGGATCTTAAATGTCCCTGGAAGAAGCAAACGAAAAGAAACAGGATTAATAATCTCCATGATCTTATAAGGTCCAATGAACCTAGGCTTAAATTTAGGAGATGCTACTCTCATAGGAATATTCTTTGAGGACAACCAGACCAAGTCCCCCACTTTAAACCGAGGACCATCAGTCCTATGCCGGTTAGCAAACCGCTGGGCCTTCTCCTGAGAGAAGGACAACCTCTCCACTACCTGGTCCCAAATCTGCTGCATACGCTCAACAACAGAGTCAACACCTGGACAGACAGAAGCCTCCGTCTGTCCTGAAGAAAATCGAGGGTGAAACCCAGAATTACAGAAAAACGGAGACATCAAAGTGGCAGAGCTAGCCCTATTATTAAGAGCAAACTCAGCCAAAGGCAAAAAAGAGACCCAGTCATCCTGATCAGCAGACACAAAGCATCTTAGATAAGTCTCCAATGTCTGGTTTGTTCTCTCAGTTTGACCATTGGTCTGAGGATGAAATGCCGAGGAGAAAGACAATTGAACACCCAGTTTAGAACAAAAAGTCCTCCAAAATCTGGAAACAAACTGGACTCCTCTGTCAGACACAATGTTCTCAGGAATGCCGTGTAAACGAACCACGTGCTGAAGGAACAACGGCACCAATTCAGAGGAGGAAGGCAACTTAGGTAATGGCACAAGATGTATCATTTTGGAAAACCTATCACAAATTACCCAGATGGTGGTCATTCTCTGAGAAACAGGAAGATCGGAAATGAAATCCATAGAGATATGGGTCCATGGTCTCTTGGGCACAGGCAATGGCATCAACAAACCACTAGAGCGAGAGCAAGGCTTGGAGCGAGAGCAAGTCCCGCAGGACTGCACAAATTCCCTGACATCGCGAGACAAGGTAGGCCACCAAAAGGACCGACTAACCAAGTCTCTGGTACCAAAAATTCCGGGATGCCCAGCCAATGCGGAACAATGAATCTCAGACATCACACTCTTTTTCCATTGGTCCGGGACAAACAATTTTCCAACAGGGCAGCGCTCGGGCCTATCCTCCTGACACCCCTCCAGAGCAAGTCTCAAATTGGGCGAGATGGCGGAAAGAACTACACCCTCCTTCAAAATAACAGAGGGATCAGATAGCTCAGGAGAGTCCGCAAGGAAATCCTCGAGAGGGCATCCGCCTTAACATTCTTAGTGCCAGGAAGAAAGGAAACCACAAAATTAAAACGTGTGAAAAACAAGGCCCACCTGGCCTGTCTAGGATTGAGTCGCTTGGCAGATTCCAGATAGACCAGATTCTTATGGTCCGTAAGGACCACCACCTGATGTTTGGCTCCCTCCAGCCAATGTCTCCACTCTTCAAAAGCCCACTTCATGGCCAATAACTCCCGATTACCCACGTCATAATTATGTTCAGTAGGAGAAAATTTTCGAGAGAAAAAGGCACAAGGGTTACTTTTAGAGGTCTCTGGATCTTTTTGGGACAAAACGGCACCTGCCCCAATTTCAGAGGCATCAACCTCCACCTGAAATGGCAGAGAAACATCAGGCTGCCGTAGAACAGGAGCAGAAGTGAATCTCTGCTTAAGTTCCTGAAACGCAGAGACTGCCTCAGGAGGCCAATTCACCACATCAGAACCCTTTCTGGTCAAATCAGTTAATGGTTTAACAATAACAGAGAAATTACCAATAAATTTACGATAAAAATTGGCAAAACCCAAAAATCTCTGAAGAGCCTTTAATGAAGTAGGTTGGACCCAATCACAGATGGCCTGAACCTTGACCGGGTCCATTTCAATAACAGATGGGGACAAAATGAATCCCAGAAATGAGATCTTCTGTACGCCAAAAAGACACTTTGATCCCTTCACATACAGAGCATTCTCTCTCAAAATCTGGAATACAGTTCGAACATGTTTCACATGAGAGTCCCAGTCATTAGAAAAAATCAAGATATCATCCAAATAAACAATCAGAAACTTGTCCACAAAATCCCTGAAAATGTAATTCATGAAGGACTGGAAGACGGAAGGAGCATTAGTGAGCCCAAAGGGCATCACAAGGTACTCAAAATGCCCTTCAGGGGTGTTAAATGCCGTCTTCCATTCATCCCCGTGCTTAATGCGAATAAGGTTATACGCCCCCCTGAGGTCAAGCTTAGTAAACCAAGTAGCGTTTTTCACCCTGGAAAACAGGTCAGAAATCAAGGGTAACGGGTATTGATATTTCACAGTAATATTGTTCAAGAGACGATAATCAATACACGGCCTTAATGAACCATCTTTTTTGGCCACAAAGAAAAAACCGGCACCTAAGGGTGAAGAGGATGGTCTGATATGACCCTTCTCCAATGATTCCTTGATATAAGACCGCATAGCGTCATGTTCAGGTACAGACAAGTTAAAAAGGCGACCCTTAGGGAATTTACTACCCGACACTAATTCAATAGCGCAGTCATAGCTCCTATGGGGAGGTAAGGATGCAGATTTACTTTCGCTAAACACATCAGAAAAATCAAACAAAAAGTCAGGAACATCCTCAGCCTGGGGGAGGCAGAAAAAACAGGAGTGTTGGCACTAACACATTTGCAGCCCCAACTGGTTACAGACACAGATTTCCAATCCAAAACAGGATTATGAGACTGTAACCAAGGGAAACCCAGCACTATAATGTCATGCAGATTATATAGAACCAAAAATTTGCAGCACTCCTGGTGATCAGGTTCAACCCTCATTATCACCTGAGTAGAAAACTGGGGTTTATTCTCAGCCAAAGGGGTAGAATCGATCCCCAGTAAAGGAATAGACTTCTGTAGGGGTATCAAGGAAAACCCACAACGCTTAGCAAAATCATAATCCATCATGTTAATAGCTGCTCCAGAATCAACGAAAGCCTGAGCAGGAAATGAGGACAGAGAGCATATCAGAGTGACAGTTAATAAAAACTTAGTCTGAACACTGCCCAAGACAACTGAGCGTGCAAAATGTCTTCCCGCTTAGGGCAGACTGAAATAGCATGAGAGGCATCACCACAGTAGAAACATAACCCATTGCGCTTTCGAAACTCATGACGCTGTGCCCCAGACACCACTCCATCACACTGCATGGGCTCAGCAGCTGGCTCACAAGGCAACACCACTCCACGCATACTTCTCCGCTCACGCAAACGTCTGTCAATTTGAATCGCCAATGACATAGAATCATTGAGACCAGAGGGGACAGGGAATCCCACCATAACATCCTTTACATTATCCGACAGACCCTTCCGGAAAAGGGCCGCCAAAGCGTCGTCATTCCATTTGGTCAGGACTGCCCACCTACGGAATCTCTGACAGTATAACTCAGCGTCATCAAGCCCCTGATTTAATGCCAACAAGGCTTTTTCAGCTTGATCAGTGACATTAGGCTCATCGTACAATAACCCCAAAGCCTGAAAAAATGCATCAACATCACTCAAAACAGGATCCCCAGGTATCAGGGAAAAAGCCCAATCCTGAGGATCGCCGCGCAGGAGAGAGATGATAATTTGAACCTGCTGCGCTGCGTTTCCTGAGGACTTAGATTTTAAGGCAAAAAACAATTTACAATTATTTTTGAAATTCTGAAACTTAGCTCGATCCCCTAAAAACAAATCTGGCATGGGGATCCTAGGTTCCACAACAGGCAACCTAGCAAGATATGCAGCAATACTCTGAACCTCAGTGGCAAGCTGATCCACACGGCCAGACAACTGTGCAAACTCCATTGGGAGAAAAGATCCTCCCCAGCACCCAGAGATACAGAGGGAAAAAAAAAAAATGCAACAAACAGAAAAATATCTCTGACAACTTTTCTTCCTTCAAAATATTTTTTCCCTTCTGTGAGTACCATACAATTTTTATGGCCGGTGATACTGTTATGTTACGGTAGCTGAGGAGTGCAGGCAAAAAAGGAAATACACCAGAGCAGTTGGAATCTATGAGATTGCAGTACCCTGACTAACCACCGCAACTAGAGGCAGCCGTGGAGCGTTCCTACGTTGGTCCTAGACGCCTCGTCACAGCCTGAGAAACTAACTACACCTAAAGATAGAAATAGGAAAGCTATCTGCCCCGGAGCAGAACCCCAAAGATAATAGAAAGCCCCCAAACATGTAATGGCGGTTAGACAAGAGGAAATACTGACACAGAAAGAAAATAGTATGAGCAAACGCTGGGGCCCAAACTATCTAAATAGAAAAGGACAGGAAGGGTACTTACTGCAATCCCAGAAAACCCTGAAAAACACCAACTCTACTAATTTCAAAATCACCTGAGATCACACGACCTCTACCACCTAAATTAGTTCTCTGGTGTAACAAAAACAGCAGCCACTGAAAAAACTGGAAAAAGCAAAAGTACAAAACACAGTGGCTGAACTAAACTGAGAGGGCAAAAGCCCCCGGAGGGGACCCTGAAGGCCCCCACAGAAGTGCAGGACCAAATGCAAAAATATAGCAAAAACACAAAATAAGAAATTGTCTTATCTGATAGCAGGAGATGCAGATACGACACAGCAGGCTACAAGGGAAACTGGAAAGAAGGATTCAGACCAGAACAATTGATCACCGGCAACCCTGATGGGAAAATGATTCCCTTAAATAAGACCAATCAGTAACACCTGATTCCCAGTCTTCACAATCCTCACTAGTACCGCTTGTAACCACCAGAGGGAGGCTCTGCTCAGAACTCATCTCAAACCCATTCACAACAGGGATCTGTCAGGTCCGAGCCTCAGGCTCCAGAGAGATCTGCAGCAACAGATCTTGATTTCTCGGACTTAAACTCCGTTACCTCTGAGGACGTTGACTGTGTAAACGCTGCCATTTTTCAAGTTTCCTCAGCGGTGTCCCAGCTGAGTTGTAAGAAAAACAATTCTCATTGCTTTCTTTCCATCAAACTCTGGGTTGACTCAGCTTGGGTGTCTAGCTCTGCTATGATCAACTCAGGGGCAAGTGGAAATTTTATGGATGTCTCCTTTGCTCTGAAACAGGGGATATGTTCAGTGAAGAAGGCTACTCCAGTACAGATGGAAACTGTGGATGGCTCCCTGCTGACATCTGGACCAGTGGATCAGGAAACAGAGCCTTTGAGGGTTCTTATGGGTAAAGATCATCAAGAGAAACTGTCCTTTATGCTTATCTCTTCTCCCCACTTTCCCATTATTCTAGGGCTACCATGGCTGCAGGCTCAGAATCCTACCATTAACTGGGAGACCAAGGAATTACACTTTCCAGAGAAACAGATGAGTCCAAAAGTTTCAGCTTGCTCTGTTCCTAAAGGAACCATGTCAGTCCCTGAACTACCAGCTGTATACCAGGACTATGTGGATTTATGTGACAAGAAGAACGCTGACCAGCTTCCTCCTCACCGTCCATATGATTGTCCAATTGAATTATTGCCTGGAGCAGAGATACCTTTTGGTAAGATCTACCCCCTGGCGGGGCCCGAGCTAAAGGCTTTAAAGGATTACATAGACGAAAATCTAGCCAAGGGCTTCATACGCCCCTCTTCATCTCCTGCAGGTGCACCCATCTTCTTTGTAAAGAAGAAAGATGGATCTCTGAGACCATGCGTAGACTATAGGGAACTCAATAAGGTTACTATTAGAAACCGTTATCCATTGCCTTTAATCCCTGAGTTATTGGAGAGAGTGCGACATGCCAAAATTTTCTCTAAACTAGATCTTCGTGGGGCCTATAACTTAGTCCATATTAGACCTGGGGATGAATGGAAGACTGCATTCAGGTCACGCTATGGACACTTTGAATATCTAGTTATGCCTTTTGGTCTGAGTACCGCCCCAGCCACTTTCCAACACTTGGTGAATGACATCTTCAGGGATCTCCTAGATACATTCGTGGTAATTTATTTGGATGATATTCTAATTTTTTCTAACTCCACAGAGGAACATCATGGACATGTGAGAATGGTCTTGGAACGTCTAAGACAAAATCATCTTTACATCAAACTTGAAAAGTGTGAATTCCATAGGACCGAAATTTAATTTCTGGGGTATGTACTGTCTACACAAGGAATTAGTATGGATGGAAGCAAAACCCAAGCCATCAAGGATTGGCCAAGTCCTAGAAATGTGAAGGAGGTACAGCGCTTCATCGGGTTTGCCAACTTCTATAGACGTTTCATTAGAAATTTCTCTGAGGTAGTGTCACCTATCACCCAACTTACCCGGAAAGAGTCTAGGTTCTCCTGGACTCCCCAAGCCCAGGAAGCATTTTCCCATCTAAAAGATAAATTTACCACCGCACCTATCCTAGTACATCCCAACCCCGAGCTTGCCTTCATAATAGAGGTGGATGCTTCAGACTGTACCGTTGGAGCTATACTCTCTCAGAGAACAGGTGAGAAGAATGTCTTGCATCCCTGTGCCTTCTTTTCCCAGCAGTTTTCTTCGGCTGAGAGGAACTACGATGTGGGCAATAGAGAGTTGTTGGCCATTATTGCCGCCTTCAAAGAATGGAGACACCTTCTTCAGGGAGCTGCACAGCAAATAGTCGTCCTGACAGATCATCGTAACCTTGAGTTTATCAGGTCGGCTAAGTGCCTGACTCCTCGCCAGGCTCGCTGGAATCTTTTCTTAAACCAATTTAATTTTATAATTTCTTATAGACCAGGATCGCGCAATGGAAAGGCTGATGCACTCTCTAGATTTACTCAGCAGAGACACATCCAATTACTCCTCCTAAGACTATTCTTCCTGACTCTAGATTCCTAGGAGTAATTCATAATCAAGACCTACTTAGGGACATCAAGGAAGCATACCATGCGGATTCCTTTTTGGCACAACCCCCAAGGGACGTAAGTCTTGTCTTTAAGAATGGTGTGTGGATTCAGGGACAACGCCTGTATATTCCTGAAACAGTCAGATTGAGAGTATTGCAACTCATTCACGATTCCAAGATAGCTGGGCATAGAGGAATTCTAAAGACACAGGAATTTCTCTCTCGTTTCTTTTGGTGGCCCACTTGCAGGAAAGATGTTTTAAACTATGTCACTTCATGTGAAGTCTGTGCAAGATGCAAAACACCTCGCTCCTCACCAACTGGTCTGTTACAGCCTCTTCCCACCCCGTCCCGCCCGTGGGGATCCATTTCTATGGACTTCATTGTGGAGTTACCAACCTCTCAAGGGAAGAACACCATTCTAGTGGTGGTTGACCGTCTAACAAAGGCAGCTCATTTTATCCCTTGTGTCGGCTTACCCACTGCAAAACAGACATCAGATTTGATGATTAAAGATGTGTTTCGCTTACATGGAGTACCGGATGAGGTTATTTCGGATCGAGGGGTGCAATTCACTTCTAGGTTTTGGCAAAATTTCTGTGCAGCATTGGACATTAAAGTAAACCTTTCTTCTGCTTTTCATCCCCAGACTAATGGACAGACCGAACGAACCAATCAAACCCTGGAGCAGTATCTCCGCTGCTTTATCTGCCACCTACAGGATGATTGGGTGGATCTACTTCCATTAGCTGAGTTCTCGTATAACAACTCTCAGAGTGCCTCCACTAAGCAGTCTCCTTTTTACTCTAATCTAGGTTATCATCCTAACATTCTACCACGATTTCCCATAGAAACGCCTTTACCAGCAGTGGCTGAAAGAATCACGTCTTTACAGAAGAATATGGATCTTCTAAAGGAGAATCTGGAATCGGCTCAGGAAAGGTACAAGAAAGCAGCAGATAAATTTCGTAAACCTGCACCAGCTTTCAAGGTAGGAGACTTGGTCTGGCTGTCAACCAGAAATCTTAAGTTAAGGATTCCATCGTCTAAGTTGGGACATAAGTACATTGGACCCTATAAAATCAGTAAAATTATAAGTGCCGTTGCTTGTCGTCTTCAACTGCCCAGAACTATGAGAATTCACCCTGTCTTTCATGTATCCCTACTAAAGGCTGCGACACCCAATACGTTTCCTGGACGTTCTTCTCCTTGCCCTGACCCAGTGCTAGTCGATGGTCAGGAAGAATTTGTGGTGGAAAGGATTTTAGATTCCAGGTTGTATAGAAATCAGTTACAATATCTGATTAAATGGCAGGGCTACCCAGTGGAGGACAACTCATGGGAACCAGTCAATAACGTTAATGCTCCTCGCTTGCTCCGTCAGTTTCATCAGAGGTACCCACACAAGCCTGGCCTGAGGTCATCCGGAGGTTGTCCCTAAGGGGGGAGTAATGTAAGGTTCTGTGTACATGTTCCTGAAACTCAGTTTGTTCGTCAGCCATTTTACTTTCTGTCTTGCTGCAGCTATCTTGCCCTCAGTCAAAATGGAGTTTCCAGCTTGCATGTTCCCGCCCTGATTCTCTCCTTTTGCTTCTTAAGCAGCCACAGCTGAGCAATCAGTGCTTCAGAATCTAGCCTGCAGTGAACCTGTGACCTGACTCCTAAAGCCTTGGACCTTGTACTCCAGCTATTCCTACTGAGGAACTCTGAAGCACTTGTGGACTCTGAACCCTGCTCTTTGAAAGACCCACGTTTGCATGGACTTACGGTAACAGAGAAGAAGATCCTGAACCTGTTGTGGGAGTGATTGCTGAGCTTAGATTACTCTGGCCTGCTGTGTCTCCTGCTTCTGTGTCTGCAAACTGTGTGACTATTTTTGCCAACTTGTATGAAGTAATACAAGACTTTCTATATCAAACCTGTGTCTCATGTATTTTCATCGCACCCAAGCACAAGACGCTATATGAACTGTACTACATACATTACACCAGCTCTGCTACATCTGGATCCACACAAAAAAAGAAAAGCTGACAGCACTCAGACATCAAGATGCATGTTCAGATGCCATCTGACCCAGTAGGATGGACAAGTATGTACCATGTAAAAAAGGAGAACAGCATCAAATCCGGGTGAATAAAGGTTCTTTATTTTGCCAGATGCAACGTTTCAACCAATACAGGTCTTTTTCAAGCATACAATATAGTCATAATGGCAGCCTTAAATAGGAAGTGGATTCCAAATCCACCAATCACCATCCACAGGCCGTCCCATATAGAAAACATTACAGGTATATAAAAACAAATATTTACAATACATAGTTTAATGCAAACATCTACAATCAATTCATGTCATTAAAGAAACATCAATATTCCAGTTAAATAATAAGTTCATAAACCTTCACCAATGAGAAAAGAGCATCAAGGTAGTCAAGGGAATAACAGACCCAATCATGTGGCAGATATATGTAAACACACTTGAACGACCAATGGATGTGTTCACCAGCCTTGGCGCCCAAAAGGAGTGTTTATATTCATCACCCAATGAGATTACTTATCACAAACCGATGTACATATCAGTGTGACTCACTCACCACAATATGTCTCTGGAGCGGTATAAAGCAGGGCCAGCCCAAAATAGAAGCGTCACGACCGTAAAGTAAGAAAAAAGACGCTAACAGGCGGATACCCGCATATGACGCTTCCAAGCGGTCAGTCATGTGACTGATCATGTGGTCGCGCCCGTGCGGCGATATGCCTGCACATCAGAGAGGCGGTACAAATGACGTCCACAGGAGGCTCACCGCCCAGTTTCTAAGCAACGCTATAAACAGGAAGGCTGAGAACGCATCAGAGAGGCGGTGTCATGGGTGCATCGCCACGAAGATTGTCGCGATTGCACACTCTGACTTCTCGCAGCTGAGTTGCTGTTTCTTTGTGTTTGGTAATGAGGGAGTTAATTTTACCTAGCTCTTTGCTAAGACTAGGTCCAGCCTCGCCCGGCTGCTTTTGATTATGTTCTAATTAGCTTCCTTTATATAGCTGCCAGTCTGCTGGTTAGATGCCGGTGAAAGCATTCATACAGACTGCAGATAGGATCGGTTCTGAGAAGACTTAAGCTAAGAGCTCTTTTGTTGTTTCTCCTCACCTTGCTTATAGTTTATCTCCTAGACCTTTGGTGTTCCCTCTGTGTTTTAATGTTGTATGCAAGACAGTATTTACTTTATCCCCTGTCTGTCTCGTTTGTCTTTACTGTTTGTTAACCTTTACCTGTCCATTCCCTATGGTGGTAATCAGGGTCCTTCTAAGGACTAGATTACAGTGGTCAGGGATTTATAGGAGACAGGGTTTACGCTGGTGGCCTGGACCTCTGTACCATTAACAGTACCTCCAGGTAGAGGGACTAGTCAGGACCCCAGTTTAGGGTCAGCATAGACCCCGGTCCACCTCTAGCCAGAGACAGCGTGAAAAGGATTCAGTATTGACCCACAGGATATTATGTCAGGTAATACTATGCTATATATACATGTTAATGTTACCTATTTATATGTTATATAGAATGTTGTCCCACTTGATAGATTACTGACATTATATATTTATACATCTGCTAGACAGCGTGACATTTTCACCGGCCAAACTATAGATTCTCCCCAGCTACCATGGATCCAGTAGCCCAGCTTGCCCTGCAGTTGCAGAAATTGTCCATGGAGTTTACGGACATTAAGTCCAAGGTTTTGTCCCCCCCCGGAGCAAACCAGATCTGAACCTAAGGTTGCTCTCCCGGACAGGTTCACTGGTGGGCGGGACAATTTTTTTACCTTCCGGGAGGCATATAAATTGTACTTTCGGCTACGGCCTCGGTCATCGGGGAGTGAGGAGCAGAGGGTGGGAATTGTCATCTCGCTCTTACAAGGGGACCCTCAATCCTGGGCGTTCTCTCTTCCTCCGGGCTCCCGGCCCTCCAGTCAGTAGATCGATTTTTTGCTGCCCTGGGGCTGGTGTATGATGACCCGGATCGGGTCTCCCTTGCTGAAACGAAGTTACGTAGGATACAGCAGGGAGATCGTCCGGCGGAGGAATTTTCTTCTGAGTTCTGTAGATGGGCCACAGATACTCAGTGGAATGACCCAGCTCTTAGGAGCCAGTTTTGTCAAGGGTTATCTGACAAATAGAGTTGAGCGATACTTTCCGATATCCAAAAGTATCGGAATCGGAATGGTATCGCCGATACACAAAAAATATCGGCGATACCCGATACCGATACCGGAAGTCCCATGTAAGTCTATGGGAACAAAATATCGAAATAAAAAAAACCCCATTCTTGCCTTGTAGGTTAATTGTACATAAAGGAAAACAACAAAGAGTAATGTAGAATGTATTGGGGGAGGTTGAGGAGACATTAAAGGCATAGATGTTTAACCCAATCCAATGGAATAGCATTAATTTTTTTTTTTTAGGAAATACGTTCGGATTGACGAAGAAATTCACAATGTTGTTAACCTTTTTTCTATTTTGTCAAATATGTCTGTTTCACAACTTCCATGGTCTTCACCTTTTTAACTTTTCACACACTTTCTCCTTCATAATCTTCAGCAGCATCATCTTTCTCATCAAATTATTCTTCATCTTCACCTTCTTAATCTTCTAAAACTTCTTGCTATTCATCTTTTTGTTAACATTACTTATATTGTTCTTATTAAACAGTTATTATTCTTCATATTCTACTTCTTCATCTTCTTCCTATTCATCCTTTTCATCATATTCTTATTTGTGACAGACATTCCTGTACTTGTAATCTGTAAAACTCTGAATTTTCATCCTTCCGTTCTTGCTGTCACGAAAGATTTTAATTACAACAGTATTTGTCCGCGTTCAGTTTAGCCTGCAGCAGCATCAGGCATTTTCCAGGGGCACCACGAGGAGGAACGGACTCACCCCCATACACTGCTTAGTCTTCTTCTGCTTAGAATTTAGAGCATATATTTTGCTTTTCATTTTGGTCTTATACTTAATGTTCTTCTGCTTTTTGATCTTCTGCTTATTGTTCTTCTGTTCTTGTTTTGTATCTTGTAGTTTGTCTTAACCTTCTTTGTCCTGTTGGTGATGGTACAAAAGCCAATGGAAGTAACGAGGACCAGCTGACTGTGCTGGAATCCGGAGGGTCAGCAGAAGGAAAAGAGCCAATGGCACAACCGAGGACCAGCTGACGTTACTGGGACACGGTTACTAAGCAGGAGGTACCTGTGCTCCAAAGCACTACCAAGGACCAGCAGACGTTGCTGGAACTCGGATACCGACATGGAGGCACCTAGGCCAAAGGCACTGCGGAGAACCAGCTGACGGTACTGGAACCCGTATGGGTAGCAGAAGGTACAAGAGCCAATGAAAGTAACGAGGACCAGCTGACTGTGCTGGAACCCGGAGGGTCAGCAGAAGGAAAAGAGCCAATGGCACAACCGAGGACCAGCTGACGTTACTGGGACACGGTTACTAAGCAGGAGGTACCTGTGCTCCAAAGCACTACCAAGGACCAGCAGACGTTGCTGGAACTCGGATACCGACATGGAGGCACCTAGGCCAAAGGCACTGCGGAGAACCAGCTGACGGTACTGGAACCCGGATGGGTAGCAGAAGGTACCCATGGAAATTAAAGTTGAGGCAGCAGGACTGTTTGCCGTTCACACAGCAGGGGAACAGCTGACATTACTGAACCCCAGTAACACAGGAGCAAGTGTAGACTGTGCTAACAGCACTTCCGAGAAACAACTGGCGGTGTTGTAACCCAGGGATGAGAAGAGAACAGGGTGAGAGAGAACAGGGAGCAGCAGACATGTTTGCGTTCACACAGCATGGGGAACAGCTGACATTACTGAACTCCCCAGAGTAAACAACAGAGCAAGGTAGCGTGACTGTGCTAACAGCACTTCCGAGAAACAACTGGCGGTGTTGTAACCCAGGGATGAGAAGAGAACAGGGTGGAGGCAGCAGGACTTTTGCCGTTCACACAGCAGGGGAACAGCTGACATTACTGAACCCCAGTAACACAGGAGCAAGTGTAGACTGTGCTAACAGCACTTCCGAGAAACAACTGGCGGTGTTGTAGCCCAGGGATGAGAAGAGAACATGGTGGAGGCAGCAGGACTGTTTGCCGTTCACACAGCAGGGGAACAGCTGACATTACTGAACCCCAGTAACACAGGAGCAAGTGTAGACTGTGCTAACAGCACTTCCGAGAAACAATGGCGGTGTTGTAGACCCAGGGATGAGAAGAGAACATGGTGGAGGCAGCAGGACTGTTTGCCGTTCACACAGCAGGGGAACAGCTGACATTACTGAACCCCAGTAACACAGGAGCAAGTGTAGACTGTGCTAACAGCACTTCCGAGAAACAACTGGCGGTGTTGGAGCCCAGGGTCAAGGAGGATGTTTAAATACTAGATCAAGTATTTTCCTTGTTACGTGTCAATTAAAAATGTCTATACTCCAAACAAGAGAAATATAACCTTTAGTACCATAAGATGATGATTTTACTTTAAAAAATATATGTAAATTAATAATTGACAAACATAAACGCATACATTAACATGTTGAAAAGCAATGCAAACCACAATAAAAATCGGTTAAATAATCTGCTATACGGTTTTAAATAAAAGCATACAAGTACATATCAGAATCCATTAATGATGGATAAGTAACAGTATGTACACCATTTTCATTTGCTGAATAATATCACTAAAAAGTTTTTAAAAATATCTAAAATTTCCATCATGTAATACTGATAAATGTGCCAATCATTTATATTAACAAAAAAAACCTTTAAAAAGTGCATAGTGAAAACAGCTTTTTATGCCTGACTGTGGACTTGCAAGCATGACAACGGATAGATAAGGTATATATAGATGAGACTGCATAGCCACAGATGGTGAATGGCGATGTAATACTGTACCTCAATAAAGTGTGCGTTACTACTACATCCTTTTTTTTATATAGCTTTATAAAAGGGTACGTGCATGTATGCTTGCGCCTTTGTTTGGACGCACAGACTGGCTTCCTGCTGTGACGCGTTGGGTATTGGAGCGTCTGTGCGTCTTATGACGCAGACTAACATTCACGGTGCGCATCGTTCATCATCGCAAGCGTACCGACAACACAAAGGCGTTGTCATGACTGCTTTACTCAGTAAACATGCACCTATGATGAAACATACACGCATGTGCCCTATTACATAACAAGCTACAAGAAAAATGCGTGTGAGGTGTGACACAGCTGTTTTGTTAAGGTACAGTATTATATCGACATTGTACAGGTGTCGCTATTCAGTCTGATAAATAGATATCATTCACCTATTCTATCAGTTGTCGTTCTTTCAGCACCACTTACAGGTATATATTTTGCTATTGTGACTATGCACTATTGACTTTACCAAGGTAATGCATGATTTTTGTTAGCGATTATCATGTTTACATGAAGGACCTTTATGATATGGGCTGTTAACTTTCTAATCAAATATGTATTTTTTAAAATGACACAAATATAAGTAATGTTGAAGAGGACTATTCCTACATGCATTGTTTTCACAATATTACAGGTGTACATCACGTCCCTTAATCAACATTGGATATTATATTTACTTGTATGCTTTTATTTCAAAGGCAAGAACACTGAAGTATAACCTTCGCACTGCAGCAGTTGTCAAAGTTCAACCCACATTATGCACTTCCAACATTGCAGTATTTGAGTCATCATGATGTGAGTTGGATTTGTCTAAGCTATGGAGTGACAAGGTTGACCATCAGTATCCTATAACATAAGTAGGCTTTTGTGTTTGCATTTGTTTTCGACATGTGCATATCTGTAATAATATGTCACAATTATTTTGTTACAGATTTGTGACAAAGACAAATCATTTTATGGTTTGAAAGTTGACGTTTCAAATGTTTACAGCTTAGAAATCATGGTGTAGCCTCATATCTATGTGTAGCACTAGACACTTTGAGATGTCATGTTTTTTTCACCATGATTAGGTAGCTAGCAGTAATTTTTGCCGGACACACAGCAGGGGAACAGCAGGCGTTACTGAACCCCACAAACACATCAGCGATTGTTTTCATCTGTGCATCTAACACTTCTGAGCAGCAACTGGCGCTGTTGAAGCCCAGGGTCAAGGAGGGTGTAGGCAGAGGCCTAGTATGAGACGTTTGAAGTTGAAGTTGTAGTTAGCAGCAGTAATTTTTGCCAGACACACAGCAGGGGAACAGCAGGCGTTACTGAACCCCACAAACACATCAGCGATTGTTTTCATCTGTGCATCTAACACTTCTGAGCAGCAACTGGCGCTGTTGAAGCCCAGGGTCAAGGAGGGTGTAGGCAGAGGCCTAGTATGAGACGTTTGAAGTTGAAGTTGTAGTTAGCAGCAGTAATTTTTGCCAGACACACAGCAGGGGAACAGCAGGCGTTACTGAACCCCACAAACACATCAGCGATTGTTTTCATCTGTGCATCTAACACTTCTGAGCAGCAACTGGCGCTGTTGAACCCCAGGGTCAAGGAGGGTGTAGGCAGAGGCCTAGTATGAGACGTTTGAAGTTGAAGTTGTAGTTAGCAGCAGTAATTTTTGCCAGACACACAGCAGGGGAACAGCAGGCGTTACTGAACCCCACAAACACATCAGCGATTGTTTTCATCTGTGCATCTAACACTTCTGAGCAGCAACTGGCGCTGTTGAAGCCCAGGGTCAAGGAGGGTGTAGGCACAAAATATTGAGTTATTGCCTTGTTACGTGGCCATTGCAAATGTATGTACTTCAAACAAGAATAAATGAACTTTTACTACAACAATAAAATGATAAATTTCAATTACAAGAATAGAAAAATATTTATACTTGACAGTCCTCTGTGGTTGATAACGTTTAATGGCTAACTGAAAATATGGTAACAAATTCAAAGCTTTAGAGACTACTCAGGTGTCTTCATCAGGCTAAGAGTAAAGCCAAAAATGAAGAATCACATATTTCTACACACAACAGGACACAGGAATAGCTAAGACAAGTGAGGGAGGGACAAGTGAGGGGAGACCGGCAACAAAAAGGAGAACAAGGATGAATTATCAGCGCCACACAATCACAGATAAATTAATGAATTTACCTGTGGCAAAAGACTTTTGTATGCCCGGTCATAGCATCATGGATATGGAATTACTGGTATTAAAATATAACTTCAAATATGAGAAACGTACAAAGGTTTCAGAATATAAGCTCATCATGACCTTTGACACTGTTAGTGATGGAATGAATAGATCACATGGATTTATGTCATTCTATATCAATTAAGGAATCTGCGTCTATGCCCTTCCAGGGTCATGAAAACCCAAAAAAATACGCCAATGAGAGGGCAATCAAACTTTCTATCCTTATCTAGGAACTGTTCCAATATTTATGTTCATCCCTGTGAGATAATGACAGTTCTGATACACGTCACTTACTTGTCTTACCTATTGCACTATTCCTGTGTCCTGTTGTGTATAGAAATATGTGATGCTTAATTTTTTTAGTTAGTCTTTCCCTGATGAAGAGACGTGAGTAGCCTTGAAAGCTTGCAATTTGTTTCCATCTTTTCAGTTATCCATTAAAAGGTATCAACCACTGCTGACTCTGAAGTCTAAATATTTTTCTATCTACTGGCTAACACGGTACAAAGATACACATGTTTTCTAATTTCAAGAAGGAAAAATAAAGAAAATACAAATATAAACGCATATATGCACATGCCAAAAATAAATGGAACAACACAACACCCAAAAAATTGGTAACAAAATATAGTGTTGTAAATTTAAGAATAAAAGTCCATTTTTTTTTTTATGAATAATGCTTAAGGAACGCTATGTTAAACCATAACATAGTGAAGACAATGGATTTTGTAATAGTCACTCATCATCATCATCGCAAATTTTATGTGACAGTCACAGACATTTCAATTATTTAAGTTCATAAAATCGTAACTTTCTATAGCATGTATGACATGTCCAGCATGGACTCATCAATGTGATTGATGACACAATAATGTACAATAAAAAATAACCATTTAAAAAAACATTAGGCATTGTTTGTCACAATTTAAGTGTGTGCCTGCAAGTGTAGGTGAAACAAAGGCTACGGATAGCAAAGGTATATTCTATGTCTGTATCAGACAGTGGACAGCCTCTGATGGGTAATGCCGATGTTATACTGTACGTCAATAAAGTCTGCGGCTGAAATCATGCATTTTTTGCTTGTAGAGTGTTGAAGAGGGTAAAAGAATGTCTGGTTGCGCAAAGCTTTATCCGTCAACACTACCTTCCTACTGTCACGCGTAGGGTAGGGTAGCGTGTGGCAATTAGCTGACTATCAAATGTGAGGTTAGGCTGCGTTATTGCGCACTAGGGACGCAAAAAAAAATACAGCAGTAATAATTTATTAATACTTATTGACAAACAAAAAAATACGTCCCTCTTAAATGTACAAATAACAAGCTAATGTTGACGTGATTAATAGATCACAGTATTACATCAACATCAGTTGTCCATGAGTAACTATGCACTGTGTATACCTATTACCAGTATTAATTTATATCTCTTGTGGTTGTTTCAACAGCACTTGCAGGTATAACTACCTATTGTCAGTATGCATGATGCACTTTCTAGATGTAATAATTTATTATTGACATTATTACCATGTTTACATGCTGGCCATTTCATATATGGTGTTTGAAGTTACAGTTGGCATCAGTATGTGTATTTTATAATGTCTGTCATAAATAAAACTCGTGATGATGATGATGAGGATTTAATGATTCGTACATCCATTGACTGCATTATCTTACAGGTACAGATAAAGTTCCTTAAAAAGCATTAATTCATAAGTCTGAAATGTACTTTTATGCATTAATTTCAAAATGTGAAGAGTAGACTATGTTTTATTTTTTGTTACCATTTCTAATAGACATGTGCAGATATGCGCTGTGATGACAAATTATTATTTGTCCATATTTGTCATAAAAATTTATCATTCTAGGCCTGCAAAACTTCACAATTTCATGTTTTCAGCATAACAAGCAGGGTGACGGCTCTTCCCTATTTGGAGCATGTTGGTCATGTGTTTTTCTGTCCATGTGTCGGGAACAGGAGACTTCTTGCCGTTGACACAGCAGGGGAACAGCTGGCGTTACTGAACCCCACTAACAGTAGAGCTTGTGTTTTGTTCTGTGGACACGACACTTCTGAGCAGCAACTGGCAGTGTTGGAGCCCAGGGAGTAGAGTTCAGGTGGTAGAAAGATGAACATAACAGGAGACATGGATAACGTTGCGAACCAGTTATTTAATCTGAAAACGGACAGACAAATTCTGGCGAGATCCATGCCTTGTTCATTTTCAGAAAAGTAAGCCGGTCTACATTATCGGAGGATAGTCGCATGCGACGGTCTGTTAGTACACCACCTGCAGCACTAAAGACGCGCTCCGATAATACACTGGCAGCAGGGCAAGCCAGCACCTCCAATGCATACTGGCTAAGCTCTGGCCATGTATCCAGCTTAGAGACCCAAAACTTGAATGGGGAAGAGCCATCTGGGAGTACACTGAGAGGCAAAGCCAAGTAGTCTGTCACCATCTGACGGATACGTTGCCTCCCGCTGACTGGAGCCCTCTCGGATGGTGTAGACATTTGTGGCGCTGCCACAAAACTTTGCCACATTTTTAACATACTGGTCTTTCCCTGTGCAGAGGCACTGCGTGTGCTCCCTCTTGTTGCAGAGCTCTCTACACTGCCTCGACGCACAGAGCTGCTTTGTAAAGCAGTAGCAGCAGCAGTGCTCTCGGCAGTAAGGTAGAACATTAGGGATTGCACCAGTGTGTCTTGGTACTCCCGCATTTTACGCTCCCGGTTCAACGGTGTGATGAGGCTTTTGACGTTGTCCCGGTAGCGAGGGTCTAGGAGGGTGTACACCCAATAATCAGACGTCGTGAGAATGTGGGCGATGCGGCGGTCGTTTCTTAGGCACTGCAGCATGAAATCAACCATGTGCTGCAGACTCCCAACTGGCAAAGAAACGCTGTCCTCTGCAAGAGGCGTCATCTCTGCCTGCTCTGCATCACCCCACCCTCGCTCTACATACTGACTAGAGCGTTGTGTACCTCCCTCTGGAGCGATGTCTTCCTCCTCCATTGACTCCTCCTCCTCATCCTCCTCACAAAGTGAGCCCTGCCCAGCCCTTTGTGAGGAACCACGTTGCGCTGACTTTCCAGAAGGTGATGGAATTTGTGACTCCTCATCCTCCACCTCTTCCAAAACCTCATCCCTTATTGCTTGCAGTGTTTTTTGAAGCAGGCAGATAAGGGGGACAGTCAGGCTGACTAGTGCATCATCTGCACTCGCCATCCGCGTTGACTCATCAAACGCACGCAAAACGTGGCACATGTCCTTCATAATGGCCCACTCATTAATGGTGAAGTGTGGACGGCGCAAATTGCGTGTTGCTTGCGCCTGATGCAGCTGATACTCCATTACTGCTGGCTGCTGCTCACACAACCGCTCCAACATATGTAACGTTGAATTCCACCTGGTGGATACGTCACATATGATGCGATGTTCAGGAAGGCGCAATCTGCGTTGCAGAGCTGCAATGCGCGATCTGGCCATGCTGGAACGTCGCAAGTGAGCGCACTCTAGGCGGACCTTGTGCAGCAGTGCATCAAGATCCGGATAGTCCCTCAAAAAACTCTGCACGACCAAGTTGAGCACATGTGCCAGACATGGTATGTGAGTGAGTTTGCCAAGGCCCAGAGCTGCCACCAGATTTCGGCCATTGTCACACACTACCAAGCCTGGCTGGAGATTCGCTGGCAAAAAACCACACGTCGCTCTCCTGCTTGATGGCATTCCAGACCTCCTGCGCTGTGTGGCTTCGATTCCCCATGTAAATTAATTTCAGAACGGCCTGTTGCCGTTTGGCCACGGCTGTGCTCATATCGGTCGCATCAGGTAAGCGTCCACGGGTCCATGTGGAGGTAGACCGTGACGGCTCCTGCAGCGATGATTCTGAGGAACTGGAGTAGGAGGAGGAGTCAATGTGGACAGACTTAATTCCGGCAATCCTTGGAGTTGGCAGAACACGTACAGCGCCACTCGCAAGATCTGTACCCGGCTCCACAACATTCACCCAATGGGCAGTGAGTGAAAGGTATCGTCCCTGGCCATGGGTACTGGTCCACGCATCGGTGGTCAGGTGGACCTTGCTACTGACGGCGTTTAGTAGCGCATGTTTAATTTTTGCCTCAACATGCTTTTGCAGACCAGGGACGGCTTGCCTGCTGAAATAAAATCAGCTGGGCACATTGTATTGTGGGACTGCCAATGCCATTAATTCACGGAAACTGTCAGTCTCCACCAGCCTGAATGACAGCATTTCAAGGGACAGGAGTTTTGCAATGCCAGCATTCAGAGCCTGTGCTCGTGGATGGTTTGCCGAGTATGGCCGTCTTTTATCCCATGCCTGTGCTACCGATGGCTGTTTTGTGGCCTGGGTGTGTGAGGATGACAGGGAACTTGCAGCTGTGCGTGGAATAACACTGTGTCTCTGGACAACAGTGACAGAGGTTCTTCCATGGCGATCCTGTGAGGAAGCCGAAACAGCTGTGTGTGAACTGGAGGAAGAGGCTCCAACACGAGCTGAAGATGTAGGTGCTGCTGTAGGTTGGCCTACATCTCCAGTGTGTCTTTGTAACTCAACAAAGTGCTTTGACCGCACATGTTTCCACATATTTGTTGTATTAAGGTTACTGACACTTTTACCTCTTTTCATTTTTTGATTACACAGCTTGCATTTGACATAGCAAATATCATCTGCAACTGTATCAAAAAAGGACCACGCAGAGCAAGTCCTGGGAGCGCCCGGTTTGGCTGTTGTAAGAGAACTGCTCCGAACGGGTGCCAAACTGGAGGCTACAGGCAAGCGAGTCTGCAGCCTACCTCTCCCTACTGTTTGGACCGTTGGGGCAATCTCTTCCTCAGAGCTGCTCCCACCACCTTCCTGTTCCTCACGCCATGTTGGGTCTTGGACCTCATCATCTCCACCACTACCCTCTTCCAACACCTGCTGTTGTTGGGTGGTCTGGCCAGCACCATGCTCAACAGAAACTGGCAACTGAGTCTCATCATCATCAGATGCGTTCTGCGGTGTGCTGACCATCGGCACTGGCTCACCCGCCTCTTCAGATTCAGAGAGACACAGCTGTTGCGCATCACTGCATACTGCCTCTTCTTCACATTCCAGAATGCTGCTTAGCTGGGCCCCTGTTTGCAAGCCAACAGATTCTGAGAACAGAAGCAGAGACTCAGCTGGCTCCTGTACAGAGCTCTCTGACTGCCTGGGCAATTTGGCAGGCGGTGAAGAGACTGATGGTTGTTCAACAGTGCTGTGGTCCTGAGAGGAGGTGGAAGGTATTGAAGTCGATGCATTGGCTGCCATCCAACCAACAACGGCTTCAATTTGTTCTTGACGCAGCAGGGGGGTACGCTGAGCTCCTACAAAAGTGCGCATAAAGGAACGCTCACGGGGAAAACTGGTGGATGCTGTGTCACTGGGTGCGGCAGCAGCCACAGAATCCCCACGTCCTCTCCCTGCTGCAAATCCACGGCCACGACCACGACCACGTGCCTTACTCACTGACTTCTTCATCTTGGTAGATTGATAAAGAAAGTCAGAAAAGTTATAAGGCCTAAGTGTGGTTATTCCTCACAGACTACAGTGAACCCTGCAGACAACTGTTCAGTATCTGTTAAAGGCCCCTTTGTGTACTTCTATAGTGTTTGCAACCAATGTATTGTATACGGATGGAAGCGCGTCACACTAATAGATTAGATTTTTTTCCACTAAAATGGAGCAGCTCCAATTAGAGAAAAATGTGAAGGATGAGGCAGTGACACACGCTCAGCAGACTACAACCGGCAGTGGTTGAAGAACAAACTGGAGCGTAATCTGCACTCACAAAATGAAAAGCTCACAGACTACAGTGAACACTGAAACACAACTGTTCAGTAGCTGTTAAAGGCCCCTTTGTGTACTTCTATAGTGTTTGCAACCAATGTATTGTATACGGATGGAAGCGCGTCACACTAATAGATTAGATTTTTTTCCACTAAAATGGAGCAGCACCAATTAGAGAAAAATGTGAAGGATGAGGCAGTGACACACGCTCAGCAGACTACAACCGGCAGTGGTTGAAGAACAAACTGGAGCGTAATCTGCACTCACAAAATGAAAAGCTCACAGACTACAGTGAACACTGAAACACAACTGTTCTGTAGCTGTTAAAGGCCCCTTTGTGTACTTCTATAGTGTTTGCAACCAATGTATTGTATACGGATGGAAGCGCGTCACACTAATAGATTAGATTTTTTTCCACTAAAATGGAGCAGCACCAATTAGAGAAAAATGTGAAGGATGAGGCAGTGACACACGCTCAGCAGACTACAACCGGCAGTGGTTGAAGAACAAACTGGAGCGTAATCTGCACTCACAAAATGAAAAGCTCACAGACTACAGTGAACACTGAAACACAACTGTTCTGTAGCTGTTAAAGGCCCCTTTGTGTACTTCTATAGTGTTTGCAACCAATGTATTGTATACGGATGGAAGCGCGTCACACTAATAGATTAGATTTTTTTCCACTAAAATGGAGCAGCACCAATTAGAGAAAAATGTGAAGGATGAGGCAGTGACACACGCTCAGCAGACTACAACCGGCAGTGGTTGAAGAACAAACTGGAGCGTAATCTGCACTCACAAAATGAAAAGCTCACAGACTACAGTGAACACTGAAACACAACTGTTCTGTAGCTGTTAAAGGCCCCTTTGTGTACTTCTATAGTGTTTGCAACCAATGTATTGTATACGGATGGAAGCGCGTCACACTAATAGATTAGATTTTTTTCCACTAAAATGGAGCAGCACCAATTAGAGAAAAATGTGAAGGATGAGGCAGTGACACACGCTCAGCAGACTACAACCGGCAGTGGTTGAAGAACAAACTGGAGCGTAATCTGCACTCACAAAATGAAAAGCTCACAGACTACAGTGAACACTGAAACACAACTGTTCTGTAGCTGTTAAAGGCCCCTTTGTGTACTTCTATAGTGTTTGCAACCAATGTATTGTATACGGATGGAAGCGCGTCACACTAATAGATTAGATTTTTTTCCACTAAAATGGAGCAGCACCAATTAGAGAAAAATGTGAAGGATGAGGCAGTGACACACGCTCAGCAGACTACAACCGGCAGTGGTTGAAGAACAAACTGGAGCGTAATCTGCACTCACAAAATGAAAAGCTCACAGACTACAGTGAACACTGAAACACAACTGTTCTGTAGCTGTTAAAGGCCCCTTTGTGTACTTCTATAGTGTTTGCAACCAATGTATTGTATACGGATGGAAGCGCGTCACACTAATAGATTAGATTTTTTTCCACTAAAATGGAGCAGCACCAATTAGAGAAAAATGTGAAGGATGAGGCAGTGACACACGCTCAGCAGACTACAACCAGCAGTGGTTGAAGAACTAACTGGAGCGTGATCTGCACTCAAAAAATCAAAACCTCACAGACTGCAGTGAACACTGAAACACAACTATTCACTATCTGTGAAAAGCTCCTTTCTGTACTTCTATAGTGTTTGCAACCAATGTATTGTATACGGATGGAAGCACGTCACACTAATAGATTTGATTTTTTTCTAATATAATGGAGCTGCACCAATTCCACTAAATAAAATAAAAAAAAAAAAGAGTCAGTGACACGTGCAGATGCCTACAAACAGCGGTGGATGCAGAGCAAACTGCAGCATCACCTGCACTGTCACACACACACCTTGCACAGAGCTGTTAAAACAACACTGGCAAAATGAAGCTTTACACAGCGGTTGGTAAACTAGCCTGCCTCAAGCACAGTAGTACACAAAATCGCAATATCTAACTGTCCCTCAGAGTCAGCACAGCAGCGTTCTGTCCCTTACTGAGTTCACAGCACAGTGACGCTAAAATGGCTGCGGCGCCTTTTATAGTGCATTCTGACATCATTTCAGCAGCCAATCACAGCCATGCCATTAGTTAAGATGACCGCAGCATTACAGGATGTGCCCACACTTCGTAGGATTCCTCATTGGCTGACTAAAATCACATTGCCTCTCAAAGAATTATGGGAACTTCCGATTCCGGTATACGATATTGAAAAAGTATCGGAATTAAGTATCGGAATTCCGATAATGCGAATATCGGCCGATACCCGATACTTGCGGTATCGGAATGCTCAACACTACTGACAAATTAAAAGATGTTTTGGCTCAGTATGATTCTCCTCCGTCACTGGAGGCTGCTATGGCCCTTGCTATTCGTATTGATAGACGGCTTCGGGGGAGGTGCGAGGTAACTCCGCCCCTGTTATTACTCCACCCACTACTAAAGTCCCTTATATGGAGGTTCCCCTGGTCTGTTCTGAGGAACCTATGCAGTTGGGTGGGACATCATTTTGTAGGAGGGAATCGGCGGTGCGCCGCAAGACAAGAAGGTGTTTCTTCTGCGGGAGAGAGGGACATTTTGTTGGGGGGTGTCCCTCCCGTGCCTCATTGAGCAAAAAAGTCACCGAAAAACTGTTAATCCCAGGTTGTGTGGTGGACGACAACCTGGGAGTAGGTATTTCGTCCCCAGGTCCGTCTCAATTTCTCGTGCCTGCGGAGGTGGTGGTTGTTGCGAGAGTTGAGAGGATTTCTGTTCTTCTTGATAGTGGGTCTGGGGCTAATATGGTGGACGCTCGGTTTGCCCAGGTGCAAGGTATGCAACTGAGTGTATTGGCCATCCCTATACTTTCTATTGACGCCAGACCTCTCGGTCAAGGTAGCTTTGTACAAGCTGTTCATAACATAGACCTTCGAGTAGGGGCAATACATAAAGAACAGTTGTCTTGTTATGTGTTGGAGGGTCTTCCTACTCCTATTGTGTTGGGACTTCCCTGGTTGGCTAAACATAACCCAGTGATTGATTGGCAATCCAGAAAGATAAGCCAGTGGGGTGAATTTTGCAAGAATAACTGCATGAACACGGTCATCGGTGCGGTCGTGCCTAGGACTTTGCCTCCTTTTCTGGAGGATTTTGGGGAGATGTTCTCAGAGGAGGGGTGTCAAAAGTTACCTCCTCATCGCACGTATGACTGCTCAATAAAATTGCTTCCTGATGCCTTATCTCGTAGTTTCCCAGGGGCCGGAAAGACGGATGACCCGGTTCCTATCCTTCAGGAAGGAGTGGTGGTGTCGGCTGTGTGCTCTGAGCTTGAGGAGGAGGTGTTGGAGGCTCAGGGGGACGCCCCTCTAGGACCTCCAGGGAAACTGTTTGTTCCTAATCAGTTAAGACAAAAAGTTATCGAGGCACATCATAGTTCTGCTTTAGCAGGACATCCAGGGAGTAAAGCAACTGTGGATCTCCTTTCTCGCCGGTTTTGGTGGCCTAACTTAAATAAAGAGGTAATAACTTTTGTCGCGTCCTGTGGAGTTTGTGCTCGCTCTAAGACCCCACATACCCGTCCATCTGGGGTTCCTGAGGAGGAACGACTCTCGTCGTCACTTGCTTCAGTTTGGAGAGGAGTGCTGAGTGGTCTGAGTGCTATGGGGAACTGTTTCAAGCGGAGGTGTAAGGTTCTGTGTACATGTTCCTGAAACTCAGTTTGTTCGTCAGCCATTTTACTTTCTGTCTTGCTGCAGCTATCTTGCCCTCAGTCAAAATGGAGTTTCCAGCTTGCATGTTCCCGCCCTGATTCTCTCCTTTTGCTTCTTAAGCAGCCACAGCTGAGCAATCAGTGCTTCAGAATCTAGCCTGCAGTGAACCTGTGACCTGACTCCTAAAGCCTTGGACCTTGTACTCCAGCTATTCCTACTGAGGAACTCTGAAGCACTTGTGGACTCTGAACCCTGCTCTTTGAAAGACCCACGTTTGCATGGACTTACGGTAACAGAGAAGAAGATCCTGAACCTGTTGTGGAGAGTTATTGCTGAGCTTAGATTACTCTGGCCTGCTGTGTCTCCTGCTTCTGTGTCTGCAAACTGTGTGACTATTTTTGCCAACTTGTATGAAGTAATACAAGACTTTCTATATCAAACCTGTGTCTCATGTATTTTCATCGCACCCAAGCACAAGACGCTATATGAACTGTACCACATACATTACAGGAGGTCTGATAGGAGGAGAGTGTCTGGTCCGGACCTAGGTGTGAACGATCTGGTGTGGTTGTCTACCAAGAATATAAAACGCAAAGTTCCCTCCTGGAAACTGGGTCCCAGGTTCATCGGTCCATACAGGATCAGTTCTATAATTAATCCTGTGGCATTTCGTCTGGACCTCCCTCCTACGTTTAAAATCCATAATGTATTCCACAAATCGTTGCTTAAGAGGTACGTGGCGCCAGTTATACCGTCACTTCTACCTCCTCCTCCAGTGGTGGTCAATGGTAACTTAGAATTTCAAGTGTTGAAGATCATTGACTCACGTCTGAATCGCCGGTCCCTTCAGTATTTGGTTCATTGGAAGGGATATGGTCCTGAGGAGAGGACGTGGGTCTCTGCGTCTGAGATTAACGCAGATCGATTGGTTCGGACCTTCCACACGACTTACCCGGACAGACCTGGCCCTGAGGGTCCGGAGGCCCCTCGTAGAAGGGGGGGTACTGTCATGGGTGCATCGCCACGAAGATTGTCGCGATTGCACATTCTGACTTCTCGCAGCTGAGTTGCTGTTTCTTTGTGTTTGGTAATGAGGGAGTTAATTTTACCTAGCTCTTTGCTAACACTTGGTCCAGCCTCGCCCGGCTGCTTTTGATTATGTTCTAATTAGCTTCCTTTATATAGCTGCCAGTCTGCTGGTTAGATGCCGGTGAAAGCATTCATACAGACTGCAGATAGGATCGGTTCTGAGAAGACTTAAGCTAAGAGCTCTTTTGTTGTTTCTCCTCACCTTGCTTATAGTTTATCTCCTAGACCTTTGGTGTTCCCTCTGTGTTTTAATGTTGTATGCAAGACAGTATTTACTTTATCCCCTGTCTGTCTCGTTTGTCTTTACTGTTTGTTAACCTTTACCTGTCCATTCCCTATGGTGGTAATCAGGGTCCTTCTAAGGACTAGATTACAGTGGTCAGGGATATATAGGAGACAGGGTTTACGCTGGTGGCCTGGACCTCTGTACCATTAACAGTACCTCCAGGTAGAGGGACTAGTCAGGACCTCAGTTTAGGGTCAGCATAGACCCCGGTCCACCTCTAGCCAGAGACAGCAGACTACAACCGGCAGTGGTTGAAGAACAAACTGGAGCGTAATCTGCACTCACAAAATGAAAAGCTCACAGACTACAGTGAACACTGAAAACAAACTGTTCTGTAGCTGTTAAAGGCCCCTTTGTGTACTTCTATAGTGTTTGCAACCAATGTATTGTATACGGATGGAAGCGCGTCACACTAATAGATTAGATTTTTTTCCACTAAAATGGAGCAGCACCAATTAGAGAAAAATGTGAAGGATGAGGCAGTGACACACGCTCAGCAGACTACAACCGGCAGTGGTTGAAGAACAAACTGGAGCGTAATCTGCACTCACAAAATGAAAAGCTCACAGACTACAGTGAACACTGAAACACAACTGTTCTGTAGCTGTTAAAGGCCCCTTTGTGTACTTCTATAGTGTTTGCAACCAATGTATTGTATACGGATGGAAGCGCGTCACACTAATAGATTAGATTTTTTTCCACTAAAATGGAGCAGCACCAATTAGAGAAAAATGTGAAGGATGAGGCAGTGACACACGCTCAGCAGACTACAACCCGGCAGTGGTTGAAGAACAAACTGGAGCGTAATCTGCACTCACAAAATGAAAAGCTCACAGACTACAGTGAACACTGAAACACAACTGTTCTGTAGCTGTTAAAGGCCCCTTTGTGTACTTCTATAGTGTTTGCAACCAATGTATTGTATACGGATGGAAGCGCGTCACACTAATAGATTAGATTTTTTTCCACTAAAATGGAGCAGCACCAATTAGAGAAAAATGTGAAGGATGAGGCAGTGACACACGCTCAGCAGACTACAACCGGCAGTGGTTGAAGAACAAACTGGAGCGTAATCTGCACTCACAAAATGAAAAGCTCACAGACTACAGTGAACACTGAAACACAACTGTTCTGTAGCTGTTAAAGGCCCCTTTGTGTACTTCTATAGTGTTTGCAACCAATGTATTGTATACGGATGGAAGCGCGTCACACTAATAGATTAGATTTTTTTCCACTAAAATGGAGCAGCACCAATTAGAGAAAAATGTGAAGGATGAGGCAGTGACACACGCTCAGCAGACTACAACCAGCAGTGGTTGAAGAACTAACTGGAGCGTGATCTGCACTCAAAAAATCAAAACCTCACAGACTGCAGTGAACACTGAAACACAACTATTCACTATCTGTGAAAAGCTCCTTTCTGTACTTCTATAGTGTTTGCAACCAATGTATTGTATACGGATGGAAGCACGTCACACTAATAGATTTGATTTTTTTCTAATATAATGGAGCTGCACCAATTCCACTAAATAAAATAAAAAAAAAAAAGAGTCAGTGACACGTGCAGATGCCTACAAACAGCGGTGGATGCAGAGCAAACTGCAGCGTCACCTGCACTGTCACACACACACCTTGCACAGAGCTGTTAAAACAACACTGGCAAAATGAAGCTTTACACAGCGGTTGGTAAACTAGCCTGCCTCAAGCACAGTAGTACACAAAATCGCAATATCTAACTGTCCCTCAGAGTCAGCACAGCAGCGTTCTGTCCCTTACTGAGTTCACAGCACAGTGACGCTAAAATGGCTGCGGCGCCTTTTATAGTGCATTCTGACATCATTTCAGCAGCCAATCACAGCCATGCCATTAGTTAAGATGACCGCAGCATTACAGGATGTGCCCACACTTCGTAGGATTCCTCATTGGCTGACTAAAATCACATTGCCTCTCAAAGAATTATGGGAACTTCCGATTCCGGTATACGATATTGAAAAAGTATCGGAATTAAGTATCGGAATTCCGATAACGCGAATATCGGCCGATACCCGATACTTGCGGTATCGGAATGCTCAACACTACTGACAAATTAAAAGATGTTTTGGCTCAGTATGATTCTCCTCCGTCACTGGAGGCTGCTATGGCCCTTGCTATTCGTATTGATAGACGGCTTCGGGGGAGGTGCGAGGTAACTCCGCCCCCTGTTATTACTCCACCCACTACTAAAGTCCCTTATATGGAGGTTCCCTGGTCTGTTCTGAGGAACCTATGCAGTTGGGTGGGACATCATTTTGTAGGAGGGAATCGGCGGTGCGCCGCAAGACAAGAAGGTGTTTCTTCTGCGGGAGAGAGGGACATTTTGTTGGGGGGTGTCCCTCCCGTGCCTCATTGAGCAAAAAAGTCACCGAAAAAACTGTTAATCCCAGGTTGTGTGGTGGACGACAACCTGGGAGTAGGTATTTCGTCCCCAGGTCCGTCTCAATTTCTCGTGCCTGCGGAGGTGGTGGTTGCTGCGAGAGTTGAGAGGATTTCTGTTCTTCTTGATAGTGGGTCTGGGGCTAATATGGTGGACGCTCGGTTTGCCCAGGTGCAAGGTATGCAACTGAGTGTATTGGCCATCCCTATACTTTCTATTGACGCCAGACCTCTCGGTCAAGGTAGCTTTGTACAAGCTGTTCATAACATAGACCTTCGAGTAGGGGCAATACATAAAGAACAGTTGTCTTGTTATGTGTTGGAGGGTCTTCCTACTCCTATTGTGTTGGGACTTCCCTGGTTGGCTAAACATAACCCAGTGATTGATTGGCAATCCAGAAAGATAAGCCAGTGGGGTGAATTTTGCAAGAATAACTGCATGAACACGGTCATCGGTGCGGTCGTGCCTAGGACTTTGCCTCCTTTTCTGGAGGATTTTGGGGAGATGTTCTCAGAGGAGGGGTGTCAAAAGTTACCTCCTCATCGCACGTATGACTGCTCAATAAAATTGCTTCCTGATGCCTTATCTCATAGTTTCCCAGGGGCCGGAAAGACGGATGACCCGGTTCCTATCCTTCAGGAAGGAGTGGTGGTGTCGGCTGTGTGCTCTGAGCTTGAGGAGGAGGTGTTGGAGGCTCAGGGGGATGCCCCTCTAGGACCTCCAGGGAAACTGTTTGTTCCTAATCAGTTAAGACAAAAAGTTATCGAGGCACATCATAGTTCTGCTTTAGCAGGACATCCAGGGAGTAAAGCAACTGTGGATCTCCTTTCTCGCCGGTTTTGGTGGCCTAACTTAAATAAAGAGGTAATAACTTTTGTCGCGTCCTGTGGAGTTTGTGCTCGCTCTAAGACCCCACATACCCGTCCATCTGGGGTTCCTGAGGAGGAACGATTCTCGTCGTCACTTGCTTCAGTTTGGAGAGGAGTGCTGAGTGGTCTGAGTGCTATGGGGAACTGTTTCAAGCGGAGGTGTAAGGTTCTGTGTACATGTTCCTGAAACTCAGTTTGTTCGTCAGCCATTTTACTTTCTGTCTTGCTGCAGCTATCTTGCCCTCAGTCAAAATGGAGTTTCCAGCTTGCATGTTCCCGCCCTGATTCTCTCCTTTTGCTTCTTAAGCAGCCACAGCTGAGCAATCAGTGCTTCAGAATCTAGCCTGCAGTGAACCTGTGACCTGACTCCTAAAGCCTTGGACCTTGTACTCCAGCTATTCCTACTGAGGAACTCTGAAGCACTTGTGGACTCTGAACCTGCTCTTTGAAAGACCCACGTTTGCATGGACTTACGGTAACAGAGAAGAAGATCCTGAACCTGTTGTGGAGAGTTATTGCTGAGCTTAGATTACTCTGGCCTGCTGTGTCTCCTGCTTCTGTGTCTGCAAACTGTGTGACTATTTTTGCCAACTTGTATGAAGTAATACAAGACTTTCTATATCAAACCTGTGTCTCATGTATTTTCATCGCACCCAAGCACAAGACGCTATATGAACTGTACCACATACATTACAGGAGGTCTGATAGGAGGAGAGTGTCTGGTCCGGACCTAGGTGTGAACGATCTGGTGTGGTTGTCTACCAAGAATATAAAACGCAAAGTTCCCTCCTGGAAACTGGGTCCCAGGTTCATCGGTCCATACAGGATCAGTTCTATAATTAATCCTGTGGCATTTCGTCTGGACCTCCCTCCTACGTTTAAAATCCATAATGTATTCCACAAATCGTTGCTTAAGAGGTACGTGGCGCCAGTTATACCGTCACTTCTACCTCCTCCTCCAGTGGTGGTCAATGGTAACTTAGAATTTCAAGTGTTGAAGATCATTGACTCACGTCTGAATCGCCGGTCCCTTCAGTATTTGGTTCATTGGAAGGGATATGGTCCTGAGGAGAGGACGTGGGTCTCTGCGTCTGAGATTAACGCAGATCGATTGGTTCGGACCTTCCACACGACTTACCCGGACAGACCTGGCCCTGAGGGTCCGGAGGCCCCTCGTAGAAGGGGGGGTACTGTCATGGGTGCATCGCCACGAAGATTGTCGCGATTGCACATTCTGACTTCTCGCAGCTGAGTTGCTGTTTCTTTGTGTTTGGTAATGAGGGAGTTAATTTTACCTAGCTCTTTGCTAACACTTGGTCCAGCCTCGCCCGGCTGCTTTTGATTATGTTCTAATTAGCTTCCTTTATATAGCTGCCAGTCTGCTGGTTAGATGCCGGTGAAAGCATTCATACAGACTGCAGATAGGATCGGTTCTGAGAAGACTTAAGCTAAGAGCTCTTTTGTTGTTTCTCCTCACCTTGCTTATAGTTTATCTCCTAGACCTTTGGTGTTCCCTCTGTGTTTTAATGTTGTATGCAAGACAGTATTTACTTTATCCCCTGTCTGTCTCGTTTGTCTTTACTGTTTGTTAACCTTTACCTGTCCATTCCCTATGGTGGTAATCAGGGTCCTTCTAAGGACTAGATTACAGTGGTCAGGGATTTATAGGAGACAGGGTTTACGCTGGTGGCCTGGACCTCTGTACCATTAACAGTACCTCCAGGTAGAGGGACTAGTCAGGACCTCAGTTTAGGGTCAGCATAGACCCCGGTCCACCTCTAGCCAGAGACAGCGTGAAAAGGATTCAGTATTGACCCACAGGATATTATGTCAGGTAATACTATGCTATATATACATGTTAATGTTACCTATTTATATGTTATATAGAATGTTGCCCCACTTGATAGATTACTGACATTATATATTTATACATCTGCTAGACAGCGTGACAGGCGGTACGTCACTATGACGACCATGATAGAAAAAAACGCCATATCCATGGCAATGTATCTACTCTCATCGCTAGTTCAAAACATATCCCATATTTAAGAAAAACTGTAAAGAGATATATCATTCAATTACATATGAGTGCATATTATAAAACACAAATGACCGAATGGGAACCCAAATAAAGATGTACATAATGTTGTAACCACCACATTTTTATTATAGTATCATTGGTGTCCCCTGATTATATGTACATCATAATCCCATCAAATACGCTAATTTCAGAAAATGAAAATAAACAAAGGGTAAAGGGGAAAGAGAGCCCAGAAATTTCGGGACATCCAGTCCACTCCATCCCATGTTCATCAGATAAATCATGACCTAAAAAAGAAAAAAAGAGAAAAAGAAAAATAAATAAAATAATACCTAAATAAACAGATGAAGTACATCGACAGATCACATAAAAAAAGAGAGACTAATCAGGGAGCACATATCTGTAAATTATAGTCTATATTCAGACCTCTTGGTTGCAAAGTACCCAATCTAGAAATCCACTTTAACTCCTTCTGCTTGAGAAGTCTGGACCTATCCCCACCCCGTCTCTGCAACGGGACACTATCAATCACACGAAATCTAAGTTGACTGATAAGATGATTGTTCTCACAAAAATGTTTGGGAACCGGTAGTTCAACTGCCTTTGTTCTAATGGTACTTTTATGTTTCCCAATACGTGCCCTGACCTCCTGCCTAGTCTCTCCAATGTAAACTAATCCACAAGGGCACAAAAGCATGTATATATAGACTATAATTTACAGATATGTGCTCCCTGATTAGTCTCTCTTTTTTATGTGATCTGTCGATGTACTTCATCTGTTTATTTAGGTTTTATTTTATTTATTTTTCTTTTTCTCTTTTTTTCTTTTTTAGGTCATGATTTATCTGATGAACATGGGACGGAGGGGACTGGATGTCCCGAAATTTCTGGGCTTTCTTTCCCCTTTGCCCTTTGTTTATTTCCATTTTTTGCTGAAATTAGCGTATTTGATGGGATTATGATGTACATATAATCAGGGGACACCAATGATACTATAATAAAAATGTGGTGGTTACAACATTATGTACATCTTTATTTGGGTTCCCATTCGGTCATTTGTGTTTTATAATATGCACTCATATATAATTGAATGATATGTCTCTTTACAGTTTTTCTTAAATATGGGATATGTTTTGAGCTAGCGCTGAGAGTAGATACATTGCCATGGATATGGCGTTTTTTCTATTATGGTCGTCATAGTGACATACCGCCTCTCTGATGCTTTCTCAGCCTTCCTGTTTATAGCGTTGCTTAGCAACTGGGCGGTGAGCCTCCTGTGGACGTCATTTGTACCGCCTCTCTGGAAGCGTCATATGCAGATATCCGCCTGTTAGCGTCTTTTTTCTTACTTTACGGTCATGACGCTTCTATTTTGGGCTGGCCCTGCCTTATACCGCTCCAGAGACATATTGTGGTGAGTGAGTCACACTGATATGTACATCGGTTTGTGATAAGTAATCTCATTGGGTGATGAATATAAACACTCCTTTTGGGCGCCAAGGCTGGTGAACACATCCATTGGTCGTTTAAGTATGTTTACATATATCTGCCACATGATTGGGTCTGTTATTCCCTTGACTACCTTGATGCTTTTTTCTCATTGGTGAAGGTTTATGAACTTATTATTTAACTGTAATATTGATGTTCCTTTAATGACATGAATTGATTGTAGATGTTTGCATTAAACTATGTATTGTAAATATTTGTTTTTATATACCTGTAATGTTTTCTATATGGGACGGCCTGTGGATAGTGATTGGTGGATTTGGAATCCACTTCCTATTTAAGGCTGCCATTATGACTATATTGTATGCTTGAAAAAGACCTGTATTGGTTGAAACGTTGCATCTGGCAAAATAAAGAACCTTTATTCACCGGATTTGATGCTGTTCTCCTTTTTTACATGGTACGTACTTGTCCATCCTACTGGGTCAGATGGCATCTGAACGTGCATCTTGATGTCTGAGTGCTGTCAGCTTTTCTTTTTTTGTGTGGATTGAACTGTTGACCTTGGTTGGCGTGCACCGGACAACTATGACTGAAACTAATTATCCAGATGTGGGTGAACTGGATGTTGCCACTATGTTCTCTTATACTGATGAAGATGCTAGACGGATCATTGCGGGCACTTTGAATGATTCTTCGTTTTTAAGCAAACCCACTGGTGACATGTTGAAGAAACGTTACGAGAGCGAGAGAAAAGATGTATCTCTCTTGAATTACATGCTACAACGTTGGCTGAATACTATAAGGTACGTAGGGTACCACGTGGACTGAGACCACATTTACGACCTACCCTGATGTCAGATAATATGCAGTTCTGTACCAGATTTGAAGCCATTACGAATAAATATTGCTTTGATCTTATGCTTCTTAATATTGAATTTCTGCATAAAGAGATGGAGATCATTGATAAAAATGTTAAGGACTTGGAACAACAATTAACCACACTGCTGACAGTACAGGAGTTTAACTCCTTTAAGACCCTACTGGAGGACAATCTTTTGAAATTTCGTAAAGATTTGGAAGGTACTAAAAGAACCAAATGGTTCCGTGACTTGGAAGATTATAAAGTTGGACGTATCTTCTCATGGCAAGCTGGTAATCTACCGGGTAAACATGTAAGGAACCGGAATGGACAAACAAGAAGGATAAAGAGGGTTCCAGACAGGAACCGCCAGTTCGGCTTCAATACAGCGGAGTCAGAATCCACAGAGGATTCCTGTACCAGTGCTTCGACCTCTTCCCTTTTTTTAGCCAAAGAGCAGGTTACCAAGGACAACACAAGAAAAGGAACCGCAGGGGCGGGAGGAAACACCGGAAATACAGGAAACACTTCATTGAAGAAGATTCCACAAGAACAGAGACAGACACGCAATACTACCACGAGATCCAAGAACTCGGAGGACAAACAGAGAGACAATTAGATGGCCAATCCTTAGTGGTAAATATATCCTCAATCACATTATCAGATTTTGAAAAAAGTGTATTGGAGAGGGGTTTATCATTCTGCCTGACTAATTTACCTAATTGGTTTGATTTGGAAGTTGATTTGTTTTCTTTTTTCAGGCGACTTCGATTGGCTGTATATTTTTCAGATAAGATTAATGTCAACAATGACCTGAGTAACACACAAGGGGCGAAATTTATGCTACAGGCTTTAGGTCTATACAACAGGAGCACTTTTCAACCACCGGTTGTAAACCATTTTGTTGAATCATATATTCAATTGGTTGAGAAAGATTTTGATAAGCTTAAGAAAGACTTTAAATATCGACAGAAGTGTAATTTATCCCCTAATGAGAAAAAGGCCTTGTTTGACTTGTCCAGTAACCCTGCTATAACAATAAAACCAGCCGATAAAGGCGAAGCAGTGGTTATTATGGACACAGTTCAATACAAGGCTGAGGTGTTGAGACAATTATCCGATGATGAGGTCTATCGTAAACTGACAGGAGATCCTACTATAGGCTATCAGAGGGAGCTTAAACTTTTGGTCAGTGAGTCTCTCAATGATGGACTCATTGATCAGAAGTTGGCTGAATTTTTGATTGTTGATTCACCAGTCAGACCTATTCTATATACACTACCTAAAATACACAAAGATTTGAGGAATCCTCCTGGCCGTCCCATAGTGTCAGGTAGAGGGTCTATGTTTAATAAGGTGGCCATCTTTTTGGACAAAATTCTATGCAGATTTGCTTGCTCAGCAAGGTCTTACATTAAAGATACGGGTGACTTCTTGGATAAGAACAATGGCTTGACTATTTCGGCTAATACATGGCTTGTCTCTCTTAACGTAGTTTCGTTATATACATCCATTGAACATACGAAGGGTCTTGATGCCGTCGATGTGGCGCTATCGGGCTCGGATGTGGAGCCTGACTGTGCACGTCTTGTCCTCACACTGTTGGAGTTCATCCCCAGGAGAAATGTCTTTCTCTATGGGGATGATTAATACCTTCATTTGAGAGGCACCGCCATGGGGTCCAATGTGGCCCCCACTTATGCTAACATCTACATGGCGGTGCTTGAGGACAGGTACGTGTACAGTTCCCAGTTTTGGCCCCATGTCAGGGCCTGGTGGTGCTACATCTACGACATCTTTATGGTGTGGGAGGGCGACATCTGTGACCTTAACAGATTTCATGCGGGACTCAATGACATATATCCAGAGTTAAAATTCACGCTTACACATTCTTTAGAACGTATACAATTTCTGGACACTATGGTCTACAAAGAAGGTACTGTACTCAAAACTGACTTGTTTGTCAAGCAGACTGACAAAAATAGTATGCTCCACTATGACAGCCATCATCCAAGGAAGATGGTGGAGTGGTTACCATGGAGCCAAATGGTCAGGGTACGGAGAATTGTGTCTGATGACAGATTGCTATCCCCCAGATTGGATGAGATGTGCCACAAATTTGTAAATAGGGGTTATCCTATTGAAGAAGTTACCTCATATGTTAATAAGGCCAAGGATTTGACATGCCAGAATTTGTGTCATTGGAGATTGAAGGAAAGGGGAAACGCATTCCTGTTGTCTCTACATTTTCAACTACTAGTGGTAGAGTGAGCAATGTGCTGAGGAAACACTGGCATCTTTTACAACAGGGTTTGCCTAATGTTACTGAATTTTCAACACCCCCATTGCTGTCTTATAGACGTGGCCGTAATCTTAGAGATAAGCTTGTTAAATCAGATGTTGGACCCAACAAACTTTCTATTCAGACCACACTGTTTCCACCTAGGATGGGTAATTTCCCATGCCTAGGATGTGCCTCTTGTAACAATATGATTAAGGGGGATTTTTTCTATCATCCCCATACGGGTAAAAAGATATGGCTTAAAGAGAGATATACTTGTATGTCTAGCTTTGTTATATACATGCTTTTGTGCCCTTGTGGATTAGTTTACATTGGAGAGACGACGCAGGAGGTCAGGGCACGTATCGGGAAACATAAAAGTACCTGTCATGTGTGCATTGCCACGAAGATCGTCGAGGTTGCACATTTTGACTTCTCACAGCTGAGCTGCTGTTTCTTTGTGTTTGGCAGCTAGGGAGTTAATTCTGTCTGTGCTCGGTTCTGGGACTGGGTGCAGTTTCTCCCGGCTGCAATTGATTATTTGTTGATTGGTTTCCTTTAAATTCCTGGTTGTCTGCTTGGGGAGTTGCCAGTGAAACCTTCATGCAGACCACAGATAGGAATGAATCTGTATAGACTTTAGTTGTGAGCTCCTTAGTTGTTCTAAGCTCAACTTGGTTAGAGTTTATTTCCCAGACCATTTATGTTCCTTTGGTGTTTGAGTGTGTATGCAAGCGAGTGTTATCCTGTCTGTCTTATATGTCTAATCTGTGTATTTAGCTGAGATCAGCCCATATCCCTTTGGTGGTAGTCAGGATCCTTCTTAGGACTGATTACAGGGTTCAGGGTCTGATAGGAGACATGGTTAGGTTGGAGACTTGGACCTCTGAACCATTATCAGTACCTCCAAGGTGAGGGATTAGTTAGGACCCCAGTTTAGGGTCAGGTTAGATCCCGGTCCACCTCTTTCCTGTTTCAGCTCATCAAGTCCTCAAGATTAACCCTGAGTTCAGCAGATATCGTGTCAGGTAAATCTATTCTATACTTACATGCTGATGTTGCTATACTAGTTGTTGTATAGAGTGTTGTTCCTGTATTAATAGTTTACTGACATTGTATACATATCATTAGACAGCGTGACATTTTCACTGGCCCTAAAAATTATCTCCAGTTACCATGGATCCAGTAGCCCAGCTGGCTCTGCAGTTGCAGGGATTATCCATGGAGCTGACGGACATTAAGTCCAAAGTTTTGTCTCCCCTGGAGCAAACCAGAGTTGAACCTAAAGTAGCTCTCCCGGACAGGTTCACTGGTGGGCGAGACAAATTTTTCACCTTCCGGGAGGCATGTAAATTGTATTTTCGGCTTCGGCCTCGATCATCAGGGAGTGAGGAGCAGAGAGTGGGAATTGTTATCTCACTTCTGCAAGGGGACCCTCAATCCTGGGCATTTTCCCTTCCTCCAGGATCCCCGGCTCTACTGTCTGTAGATCAATTTTTTACTGCCCTGGGATTGGTATATGATGACCCAGATCGGGTCTCTCTTGCTGAGACTAAATTACGTAAGATACAGCAGGGAGATCGTCCGGCAGAGGAATTTGCTTCTGAGTTTCGTAGATGGGCCACAGATACTCAGTGGAATGACCCAGCTCTTAGGAGCCAGTTTTGTCATGGGCTTTCTGATAAATTAAAAGACGTTTTGGCTCAGTATGAGTCTCCTCCTTCTCTGGAGGCTGCTATGGCCTTAGCTATCCGTACTGATAGACGGCTTCGGGAGAGGGGTGAGGTAACCCCACTCCCTGTTGTTTCTCCACCTACCACTAAAGTCCCTTATGTTGAGGTTCCCTTGTCTGTTCGGATGAGCCTATGCAGTTGGGAGGGACATCATCTCGTAGGAGGGGATTGGCGGTACGCCGCAGGACTAGAAGATGTTTTTTCTGCGGGAAAGAGGGACATTTTGTTGGAGAATGTCCATCCCGTGCCTTGTTGAGCCAAAAGTCGCCGGAAAACTGTTAATCCCAGGTTGTGTGGTGGACGACAACCTGGGAGTATGTATTTCATCCGCCAGTTCTTCTCAGTTCCTTGTACCAGTGGAGGTGGTAGTTGGTACGAGAGTGGAGAGATTGTCTGTTCTTCTTGATAGTGGTTCCGGGCTAATCTGGTTGACGCTCAGTTTGCTCAGGCTCAAGGTATACATCTGAGTGTATTGGTCAAACCGATCCCTATATTCTCCATTGACGCCAGGCCTCTCGGCCAAGGTAGCTTTGTTCATGAGGTTCATAACATTGACCTTCGGGTAGGGGCAATACATAGGGAACAATTATCTTGTTATGTGTTGGAGGGTCTACCTACTCCCATTGTGTTGGGACTTCCTTGGTTGGTTAAACATAACCCTGTGATTAATTGGCAGTCCAGAGAAATAAGCCAATGGGGTGAGTTTTGCAAAAGCAACTGCATGAACACAGTCATCAGTGCGGTCGTGCCTAGTACATTGCCTCCTTTTTTGGAGGATTTTGGGGATGTTTTCTCTGAGGAGGGGTGTCAGGAGTTGCCTCCTCATCGCGTGTATGACTGCTCTATTAATCTCCTTCCTGATGCTAAGTTGCCTAAAGCTAGGTTGTATAATCTTTCTGGTCCTGAGAGGCAGGCTATGAAAGATTATATTTCTGAAAGTCTGGCCAAAGGGCATATTAGACCTTCATCTTCCCCAGTAGCCGCGGGGTTCTTCTTTGTGAAGAAGAAAGATGGAGGCCTACGCCCTTGCTTGGATTTCCGCGAACTTAATCGGATTACTGTTCGAGATCCGTATCCACTCCCTCTTATTCCTGATCTCTTCAATCAAATTGTTGGCGCCAAATGGTTTTCTAAATTGGATCTCAGGGGGGCGTATAATCTGATTAGGATAAAAGAGGGGGATGAGTGGAAAACGGCGTTTAACACGCCGGAGGGACATTATGAGAACCTAGTCATGCCTTTTGGTCTGACTACTGCACCAGCAGTATTCCAACATTTTGTTAATGACATTTTTCGTCACCTTGTGGGGGTGTTTGTGGTCGTATATTTGGACGACATTTTAATTTACTCGCCAGATCTTGTGTCTCATCAGGAGCATGTGAGACAGGTGTTGCAGATCTTGCGAGACAATAAACTATACGCCAAACTGGAGAAGTGTGTATTTGCCGTACAGGAACTTCAGTTTTTGGGTTTTTTGGTGTCAGCCTCCGGTTTCCGTATGGACCCTGAAAAGGTGAGAGCAGTGCTTGAATGGGATCAGCCAGGGGATCTTAAGGCTCTGCAGCGTTTTTTGGGGTTTGCTAACTACTACCGGAAATTTATTTGTAATTTCTCATCTGTCGTCAAACCTCTCACTGACATGACAAGAAAAGGGACGGATTTTTCTAAATGGTCGGACAAAGCTTGCCAAGCCTTTTACGCTTTGAAGAAATGTTTTGCTTCGGCACCCGTTCTCATCCAACCAGATGCATCTCAGCCGTTCATTGTGGAGGTGGATGCGTCTGACGTAGGGGTGGGTGCTATATTGTCCCAGGGTCCGTCCCCTGGTAAATGGCATCCGTGCGCTTTCTTTTCTAAGAAATTGTCGTCCGCCGAAAGGAATTATGATATCGGCAATAGGGAACTTTTGGCCATTAAGTTAGCTTTTGAAGAATGGCGTCACTTTTTGGAGGGGGCAGTCCACCCGGTTACCGTTATTACTGATCACAAGAATCTGTTGTATTTGGAATCCGCTAAGCGTCTGAATTCCAGACAAGCTCGATGGTCGTTGTTTTTTACCAGGTTTAATTTTGTCGTCACTTATCGCCCGGGGTCTAAGAATGTAAAGGCTGATGCCTTGTCTCGCAGTTTCCCAGGGGCCGGGAAAACGGATGACCCGAGTCCTATCCTTCAGGAGGGGGTGGTAGTGTCGGCTGTATTTTCTGAGCTTGAGGAGGAGGTGTTAGAGGCTCAGGGGGACGCCCCTGCAGGACCTCCAGGGAGACTGTTTGTCCCAAATCTGTTGAGACAAAAGGTTATTGAGGCACATCATAATTCTGCTCTAGCAGGACATCCAGGGAGTAAGGCTACTTTAGATCTCCTTTCTCGCCGGTTTTGGTGGCCTAATGCTAATAAAGATGTTATAACTTTTGTCGCGTCATGTGGGGTGTGTGCTCGCTCTAAAACCCCTCATACCCGTCCGTCTGGGACCCTTTTACCCTTGAAACTTCCGGAGCGTCCATGGACTCATTTATCTATGGACTTCATTACGGACCTTCCTCCGTCGTCAGGGAATACTGTCATACTGGTGGTTGTTGACAGGTTCAGTAAGATGGCACATTTCGTTGCTCTTCCTGCACTCCCTAATGCTAAAACTCTGGCGCAGGTGTTCATTAGGGAGATCGTTAGACTTCATGGGTTGCCTTCTGATGTGGTGTCAGATAGGGGGTCTCAGTTTGTGTCCAAATTTTGGAGGGCATTTTGTTTACGTCGGGGGATGCAATTTTCATTTTCCTCGGCTTTTCATCCGCAGACCAATGGTCAGACAGAGCGTCTGAATCAGAGCTTAGAGACATATCTCCAGTGTTTTGTCTCAGAGAACCAAGAGGACTGGTCTTCTTTCTTGCCTCTGGCAGAGTTCGCTCTTAACAACAGGCGGAGCGAGTCCACTGGTAAGTCCCCGTTTTTTGGGGCATATGGTTTCCATCCCCAGTTTTGTACTTTCAATGGGGGGGGCCCTTCTGGGGTTCCTGAGGAGGAGCGTTTCTCGTCGTCACTTGCTTCTGTGTGGAGAGGTGTATTGAATAATCTGAGTGCGATGGGGAACCGTTACAAACGTATGGCTGATAGGAGGAGAGTTTCTGGTCCAGATCTGAATGTGAACGATCTGGTATGGTTGTCTACCAGGAATATAAAACTTAAAGTGCCCTCCTGGAAACTGGGTCCCAGATTCATCGGGCCGTACAGGATCAGTTCCATAATTAATCCTGTGGCATTTCGTCTGGACCTCCCTCCTACGTTTAAAATTCATAATGTGTTCCACAAGTCATTACTTAAAAGGTATGTGGCACCAGTCATACCGTCACCTCTACCTCCTCCTCCTGTGTTGGTCAATGGTAACTTGGAATTTCAAGTATCAAAGATCATTGACTCACGTCTGAATCGCCGGTCCCTTCAGTACTTGGTGCATTGGAAGGGGTATGGTCCAGAGGAGAGGACGTGGGTCCCTGCGTCTGATGTTAACGCAGATCGTTTGGTTCGGACCTTCCACAGAACTCACCCGGGCAGGCCTGGCCCTGAGGGTCCGGAGGCCCCTCGTAGAAGGGGGGGTACTGTCATGTGTGCATTGCCACGAAGATCGTCGCGGTTGCACATTTTGACTTCTCACAGCTGAGCTGCTGTTTCTTTGTGTTTGGCAGCTAGGGAGTTAATTCTGTCTGTGCTCGGTTCTGGGACTGGGTGCAGTTTCTCCCGGCTGCAATTGATTATTTGTTGATTGGTTTCCTTTAAATTCCTGGTTGTCTGCTTGGGGAGTTGCCAGTGAAACCTTCATGCAGACCACAGATAGGAATGAATCTGTATAGACTTTAGTTGTGAGCTCCTTAGTTGTTCTAAGCTCAACTTGGTTAGAGTTTATTTCCCAGACCATTTATGTTCCTTTGGTGTTTGAGTGTGTATGCAAGCGAGTGTTATCCTGTCTGTCTTATATGTCTAATCTGTGTATTTAGCTGAGATCAGCCCATATCCCTTTGGTGGTAGTCAGGATCCTTCTTAGGACTGATTACAGGGTTCAGGGTCTGATAGGAGACAGGGTTAGGTTGGAGACTTGGACCTCTGAACCATTATCAGTACCTCCAAGGTGAGGGATTAGTTAGGACCCCAGTTTAGGGTCAGGTTAGATCCCGGTCCACCTCTTTCCTGTTTCAGCTCATCAAGTCCTCAAGATTAACCCTGAGTTCAGCAGATATCGTGTCAGGTAAATCTATTCTATACTTACATGCTGATGTTGCTATACTAGTTGTTGTATAGAGTGTTGTTACTGTATTAATAGTTTACTGACATTGTATACATATCATTAGACAGCGTGACAGTACCATTAGAACAAAGGCAGTTGAACTACCGGTTCCCAAACATTTTTGTTGAGAACAATCATCTTATCAGTCAACTTAGATTTCGTGTGATTGATAGCGTCCTGTTGCAGAGACGGGGTGGGGATAGGTCCAGACTTCTCAAGCAGAAGGAGTTAAAGTGGATTTCTAGATTTGGTACTTTGCAACCAAGAGGTCTGAATATAGACTATAATTTACAGATATGTGCTCCCTGATTAGTCTCTCTTTTTTAATGTGATCTGTCGATGTACTTCATCTGTTTATTTAGGTATTATTTTATTTATTTTTATTTTTCTCTTTTTTTCTTTTTTAGGTCATGATTTATCTGATGAACATGGGACGGAGGGGACTGGATGTCCCGAAATTTCTGTTATAGGAAAGATGTGTATCTTCGTACCGTGTTAGCCAGTAATTTCTGGGCTTTCTTTCCCCTTTGCCCTTTGTTTATTTTCATTTTTCTGAAATTAGCGTATTTGATGGGATTATGATGTACATATAATCAGGGGACACCAATGATACTATAATAAAAATGTGGTGGTTACAACATTATGTACATCTTTATTTGGGTTCCCATTCGGTCATTTGTGTTTTATAATATGCACTCATATGTAATTGAATGATATATCTCTTTACAGTTTTTCTTAAATATGGGATATGTTTTGAACCAGCGCTGAGAGTAGATACATTGCCATGGATATGGCGTTTTTTCTATCATGGTCGTCATAGTGACGTACCGCCTCTCTGATGCGTTCTCAGCCTTCCTGTTTATAGCGTTGCTTAGCAACTGGGTGGTGAGCCTCCTGTGGACGTCATTTGTACCGCCTCTCTGATGTGCAGGCATATCGCCGCACGGGCGCGACCACGTGATCAGTCACATGACTGACCGCTTAGAAGCGTCATATGCGGGTATCCGCCTGTTAGCGTCTTTTTTCTTACTTTACGGTCATGACGCTTCTATTTTGGGCTGGCCCTGCTTTATACCGCTCCAGAGACATATTGTGGTGAGTGAGTCACACTGATATGTACATCGGTTTGTGATAAGTAATCTCATTGGGTGATGAATATAAACACTCCTTTTGGGCGCCAAGGCTGGTGAACACATCCATTGGTCGTTTAAGTATGTTTACATATATCTGCCACATGATTGGGTCTGTTATTCCCTTGACTACCTTGATGCTTTTTTCTCATTGGTGAAGGTTTATGAACTTATTATTTAACTGGAATATTGATGTTCCTTTAATGACATGAATTGATTGTAGATGTTTGCATTAAACTATGTATTGTAAATATTTGTTTTTATATACCTGTAATGTTTTCTATATGGGACGGCCTGTGGATAGTGATTGGTGGATTTGGAATCCACTTCCTATTTAACCCCTCTCTTCCATCAGACGTACTATTCCGTCCATGTGACCCTGGACCTAATTCCCATGGACGGAATAGTACGTCATGGGAGATCAGCTGCGCTTCCGGGGGAGCGCAGCTGATCGCCGCCGGGTGTCAGCTGATTATCACAGCTGACACCCGTGACTGTGTGTCAAGAGCGGTCACGGACCGCTCCCGGCACATTAACCCCTGGCACACCGCAATCAAACATGATCGCGGTGTACCCAGGGCACAGGGGAGGATCGCGCAGGGTGGGGGCTCCCTGCGCGCCCCCCTGAGACCCTCAGAGCAACGCGATGTGTCGCGCTGTTCCGAGGGTCCGTCCTCCCTCCAGGTCCCCGGATCCAAGATGGCGCCGGGGACCTGCAGGGAGGCGGCTTCCTCAGTGCCTGCTGAGAGCAGGCACTGAGAAGCCCGCAGCACTGCCAGAGTGATCGCTGGTGTGACAGAGTGCTGCGCACTGTGTGTGCGCTGTACACCAGCGATCTGATAAAATACAGTGATGTCCCACCCTGGGACAAAGTAAAAAAAATAAAAATAAAAAGTGGTAAAAAAAAATCATAAAAAAAAAAAATATATTCATTCAATAAATTCATTCTTTCCTGTAAATAAAAAAAACAAAACAATAAAAGTACACATATTTGGTATCACCGCGTCCGTAACGACCCCCCCTATAAAACTGTCCCACTAGTTAACCCCTTTAGTGAACCCCTTAAAAAAAAAAAGAAGAAAACGAAGCAAAAAATCAATGCTTTATCATCATACCGCTGAACAAAAAGTGGAATAACACGCGATCAAAAAGACCGATATAAATAATCATGGTACCACTGAAAACGTTATCTTGTCCCGAAAAAACAAGCCATCATACAGCATCATCAGTGAAAAAATAAAAAAGTTATAGCTCGCAGAATAAAGCGATGCAAAAATAATAATTTTTTATATAAAATGGTTTTCATTCTATAAAAGCGCCAAAACATAAAAAAAATGATATAAATAAGGTATCGCCGTAATCGTACTGACCCGAAGAATAAAACTGCTTTATCAATTTTACCACACGCGGAACGGTACAAACGCCTCCCCCCAAAAGAAATTCATGAATTGCTGATTTTTGTTCATTCTAACCTCCCAAAAATCGAAATAAAAAGCGATCAAAAAATGTCACGTGCTCAAAAATGGTACCAATAAAAACATCACCTCGTCCCGCAAAAAATAAGACCTCACATGACTCTGTGGGCCAAAATATGCAAAAATTATAGCTCTCAAAATGTGGTGATGCAAAAAACTATTTTTTGCAATAAAAAGCATCTTTTAGCGTGACAGCTGCCAATCATAAAAACCCGCTATAAATAGTAAATCAAACCCCCTTTATCACCCCCTTAGTTAGGGAAAAATAATAAAATTAAAAAAATGTATTTATTTCCATTTTCCCATTAGGGTTAGGGTTGCGGCTAAAGTTAGGGTTAGTGTTGGCGCTAACGTTAGGATTAGGATTAGGGTTGGGACTAGGGTTAGGGGTGTGTTGGGGTTAGGGTTGGAGTTAGAATTGGAGGGTTTCTGCTGTTTAGGCACATAAGGGGCTCTCCAAATGTGACATGGCGTCTGATCTTAATTCCAGCCAATTCTGCGTTGAAAAAGTCAAACGGTGCTCCTTCACTTCTGAGCTCTGCCATGCGCCCAAACAGTAGTTTACTCCCGCATATCGGTATCAGCGTACTCTGGACCACAAGAGTTATTGTGCAATTTGTCCTATTTCTCCTGTTACCCTTGGGAAAATAAATAACTGGGGGCGACAAAATCATTTTTGTAAAAAAAAAAAATCATTTTTTTGTTTTTACGGCTGTATGTTATAAAACTTCTGTGATGCACTTGGGGCTTCATAGCGCTCACCACACTTCTAGATAAGTTCCTTGTGGGGTCTATTTTCCAAAATGGGGTCACTTGTGGGGGTTTCCACTGTTTAGGCGCATCAGGGGCTCTCCAAATGCGACATGACGCCCCCAGACCATTCCATCAAAGTCTGCAATCCAAAACGTCACTACTTCCCTTCCGAGCCCCGACGTGCGCCCATACAGTAGTTTACTCCCACATATTGGGTATCAGCGTACTCAGGACAAATTGGACAACAACTTTTGGGGTCCAATTTCTCCTGTTACCCTTGTGAAAATAAATATTGGGGGCGAAAAAATCATTTTTGTAAAAAAAAGAAGGATTTTTTATTTTTACGGCTGTACGTTATAAACTTCTGTGAAGCACTTCGGGGTTCAAAGTGCTCACCACACATCTAGATAAGTTCCTTGTGGGGTCTATTTTCCAAAATGGGGTCACTTGTGGGGGGTTTCCACTGTTTAGGTGCATCAGGGGCTCTCCAAATGCGACATGACTCCCCCAAACCATTCCATCAAAGTCTGCAATCCAAAACGTCACTACTTCCCTTCCGAGCCCCGACGTGCGCCCATACAGTAGTTTACTCCCACATATTGGGTATCAGCGTACTCAGGACAAATTGGACAACAACTTTTGGGGTCCAATTTCTCCTGTTACCCTTGGGAAAATAAAATATTGGGGCGAAAAAATCATTTTTGTAAAAAAAAAAGGATTTTTTATTTTTATGGCTGTACATTATAAACTTCTGTGAAGCACTTCGGGGTTCAAAGTGCTCACCACACATCTAGATAAGTTCCCTGTGGGGTCTATTTTCCAAAATGGGTCACTTGTGGGGGGTTTCCACTGTTTAGACGTATCAGGGGCTCTCCAAATGCGACATGACTCCCCCAGACCATTCCATCAAAGTCTGCAATCCAAAACGTCACTACTTCCCTTCCGAGCCCCGACGTGCGCCCATACAGTAGTTTACTCCCACATATTGGGTATCAGCGTACTCAGGACAAATTGGACAACAACTTTTGAGGTCCAATTTCTCCTGTTACCTTTGGGAAAATAAAATATTGGGAGCGAAAAAATCATTTTTGAAAAAAAAAAAAAAGGATTTTTTATTTTTACGGCTGTACGTTATAAACTTCTGTGAAGCACTTCGGGGTTCAAAGTGCTCACCACACATCTAGATAAGTTCCTTGTGGGGTCTATTTTCCAAAATGGGGTCACTTGTGGGGGGTTTCCACTGTTTAGACGTATCAGGGGCTCTCCAAATGCGACATGACTCCCCAAGACCATTCCATCAAAGTCTGCAATCCAAAACGTCACTACTTCCCTTCCGAGCCCCGACGTGCGCCCATACAGTAGTTTACTCCCACATATTGGGTATCAGCGTACTCAGGACAAATTGGACAACAACTTTTGGGGTCCAATTTTTCCTGTTACCCTTGGGAAAATAAAATATTGGGGGCGAAAAAATCATTTTTGTAAAAAAAAAAAAGGATTTTTTATTTTTACGGCTGTACGTTATAAACTTCTGTGAAGCACTTCGGGGTTCAAAGTGCTCACCACACATCTAGATAAGTTCCTTGTGGGGTCTATTTCCAAAATGGGGTCACTTGTGGGGGATTTCCACTGTTTAGGCGCATCAGGGGCTCTCCAAATGCGACATGACTCCCCAGACCATTCCATCAAAGTCTGCAATCCAAAACGTCACTACTTCCCTTCCGAGCCTCGACGTGCGCCCATACAGTAGTTTACTCCCACATATTGGGTATCAGCATACTCAGGACAAATTGGACAACAACTTTTGGGGTCCAATTTCTCCAGTTACCCTTGTGAAAATAAAATACTGGGGGAGAAAAAAATCATTTTTGTAAAAAAAAAAAGAGATTTTTTATTTTACGGCTGTACGTTATAAACTTCTGTGAAGCACTTTGGGGTTCAAAGTTCTCACCACACATCTAGATAAGTTCCTTGAGGGTCTAGTTTCCAAAATGGTGTCATTTGTGGGGGGTTTCCACTGTTTAGGCAGATCAGGAGCTCTCCAAACACGACATGGCATCCAGCCAATTCTGCGTTGAAAAAGTCAAACGGCGCTCCTTCCCTTCCAAACTCTGCCATGCACCCAAACAGTGGTTTACTCCCACATATGGGGTATCAGCGCACTCAGGACAAATTGCACAATAACTTTTGGAGTCTTGTTACCCTTGGGAAAATGAAAATTGGGGTGAAAAGATCAATTTTGTGGAAAAAATATGATTTTTTAATTTTACGGCTCTACGTTATAAACTTGTGTGAAGCACTTGGGGTTCAAATTGCTCACCAAAGATCTAGATAAGTTCCGTAGGGGTCTAGTTTCCCAAATGGGGTCACTTGTGGGGGGTTTCCACTGTTTAGGCACAGCAGGGGCTCTCCAAATGCAACATGGCGTCCAATCTCAATTCCAGCCAATTTTGGTTGGAAAAAGTCAAATGGTGCTCCTTCCATTCCAAGCTCTGCCATGCGCCCAAACAGTGGTTCCCCCCTACATATGGGGTATCAGCGTACTCAGGACAAGTTGGACAACAAATTTTGTGGTCTAATTTCTCCTGTTACCCTTGGGAAAATAAAAAATTAGTGACTAAGAGATAATTTTTGTGGGAAAAAAATAGGATTTTTTATTTTCATGCCCGGGCATTATAAACTTGTGTGAAGCACTTGGGGGTTCAAAGTGCTCACCAATGATCTAGATAAGTTCCTTAGGGGTCTAGCTTCCAAAATGGGGTCACTTGTGGGGGGTTTCCACTGTTTAGGCATATCAGGGGCTCTCCAAACACGACATGGCGTCCAATCTCAATTCCAGCCAATTTTAGTTTGAAAAAGTCAAACGGCGCTCCTTCCCTTACGAGCTCTGCCGTGTGCCCAAACAGTGGTTTTCCCCCACATATGGGGTATCAGCGTACTCAGGAGAAATTGCACAACAACTTTATCTGCCCATTTTCTCCTTTTACCCTTGTGAAAATAAAAAAAAGTTTGTAAAAGATCATTTTTGTGGCTAAAAAGTTAAATATTAATTTTTTCCTTCCACGTTGCTTCAGCTCCTGTGAAGCACCTGAAGGGTTATTAAACTTCTTGAATGTGGTTTTGAGTACCTTGAGGGGTGCAGTTTTTAGAATGGTGTCACTTTTGGGTATTTTCTGCCATATAGACCCCTCAAAGTGACTTCAAATGTGAGGTGGTCCCTAAAAAAATGGCTTTGTAAATTTTTTTGTAAAAATGAGAAATCACTGGTCAACTTTTAACCCTTATAATTTCCTAACAAAAAAAGATTTTGGTTCCAAAATTGTGCTGATGTAAAGTAGACATGTGGGAAATGTTATTTCTTAACTATTTTGTGTGACATATCTCTCTGTTTTAAGGGAAAAAAATTCAAAGTTTGAAAATTGCAAAATTTTCACAATTTTCGCCATATTTGCATTTTTTTTCAAAAATAAACGCAAGTTAAATCGAAGAAATTATACTTCTAACGTGAAGTACAATATGTCACGAGAAAACAATCTCAGAATCGCGCAGATCCGTTGAAGCGTTCCAGAGTTATAACCTCATAAAGAGACAGTGGTCAGAATTGTAAAAATTGGCCCGGTCATTAACGTGCAAACCACCCTTGGGGGTGAAGGGGTTAAGGCTGCCATTATGACTATATTGTATGCTTGAAAAAGACCTGTATTGGTTGGAACGTTGCATCTGGCAAAATAAAGAACCTTTATTACTTCACCCGGATTTGATGCTGCTACATCTGGATGGCAGGCTGAGCCTGACATCCAGACACAGCAGAGCAGCTTACCTGTGCAGATTCCCCGGCGGTGACCTCATCTGGACTGCTTTACTGCCAGCTGTCGCGTGAGTACAGCTGGCCGAGATTAACCAGTACCCGGCAGCACGTGCAGTTATCGCGAGAAGCTGCACGTGACCGCCAGGGAGAGGGTAATGGCCGGCCATCCAGGACGTGACCACCGGGGATCTTCTGCCAGGTAAGTGCTGAGTCCTGACTCCTGACAGACCCGACCGACACTGACAGTGACACTTTCGGGAAGTTCCTGTGTCACGTACTTCGTTCTGTGACACAGGAACTCCCCATAGACTTTACAGGAAAATTCCGATTCCGGTATCCGATATGCAAAAAATATCGGATCTCAGAATCGGAATTCCGATACAGCGAATATCGGCTGATACTGATATTTGCAGTATCAGAATGCTCAACACTAGTTGCTAGACATTCATCTTGTGTATGTTATGTTTGTTACCTCTGTCCCTTCCCCTTTACTTACCTTGCTTATCCTCCCCCCCTCATGCTCTTCCCTCCTCCCCTCCCCACTCTTCCCTACTTTCTCCTTCCTCTGTTAAAATCCAATAAAAATATTGAGAAAGAATAGTTCCAGGGATCGAATACTTTCACAAGTCACTGTATATCAATGTTTCTCAACTCCAGTCCTCAGGACCCACCAACAGGTCATGTTTTCAGGATTTCCTTAGTATTGCACAGGTGATAATTTCCTCACCTGCTCAAGCATTAATTCCATCACCTGTGCAATACTAAGGAAATCCTGAAAACATGACCTGTTGGTGGGTCCTGAGGACTGGAGTTGAGAAACACTGCCAGTGCATATGTACATCTATTCTATGTGTATATATCTCTTCTATCTATTCTATTCTAACTTGTCACTCTGTGATTACACTGTACGCGGCAGATGATTTGCCGACTTTTAATCTATCTATCTATATATATATATGTGTGTGTGTTTTGAAGAATATTTCGTTTGAAAACGATGTGTAAATGACAGAGAACTGATGTAAAAGCTCCTGATAAAATCGCATTGCAATCGGATAGCAATCGCACTGCATTCGGATGTAAATCGGATGCTAGGTGTGAGAAATCGGATTGTACGCTCATGGCACTCGCATGACACTCGCATTACACTCCTGCGACTCTCGGCAGGGAGACTCGAACCGATTTTTCATACATTAAGTGTGATCCCGGCCATAAGCTGAGTCTCAGTGGCACAATCAGTGAGACACTGACAGTCTCATACACGGCAAGACAAGAGTACAGCAGTATATGAGACAAGTGATCAAAATAAAAATTATACATGTCCCACAGTGAAAAAGTGTAAAAAAGTGAAAAAAAGTAAAATATGTAAAAAAGTAAAAAAATACAAAAAAAGCACACAAATCACAAAAATCTGTATCACCACTCAAAATGCAGCGTTTCTTCTAAAACAAAAATAAACAAAAAAAGTACACGTAATTGGTGTAGCCGAGTCCTGAACGACCCAAAACTGGCATATTATTTATTCCATTTGGCGAATGCTGTAAATTAATAAAATCATATGTAAAATAAAATGGTAAAAATAAAAACGCCAAATCATCTTGCAAAAAACAAGCCCTAATATGGCTCATTCGGCAAAAAAATAAAAAAATATGACAGCTCTCAGAAATTGAGGATTCAAAAACATTCATTTTGCTAAAAAAATTGTTTAAGTGTGTAAAAATAGCAAATCATAAAAAAATATAAATATTTACCGCACGGTGAACGGCGCAGAAAAAAAAAATTGAATTGCTGTTTTGTTCATTCTGTGTCTGAAAAATCTGTATTAAAAAGTTATCAAAAAATATTATGTACCCCCAAATGGTTCCAAAAAAATCTGCAACTCATCCTGCAAAACAATAAGCCCTCATACAGTTCTGTTCGCCAAAATATAAAAAAGTTACAGCTCTCAAAACATGGCGACAAAATCCTAAAAAATAACTAAATCTGGTATTGCTGTAATCACACCGACCCAAGGAATAAATCCGCCTTATCACTTGTACCGCATGGTGAACCGCGCAAAAATAAAAATAAGAACTGTTCTTGTACTACTGTCTATTTGTTCATTCGACCTCCCAAAAATCAGATTAATCCTCACATTAATCCTGCACTCTCTGCTAAGCACTTACATTGGTGATTTCTGTGTAAATTCCCCAAAACCACGATTCAGACAAAACCCCAGACAGAACCTCTCACTTATGAGGCAGATTTGAACTGGTCTGTGTTCCAATGGTGTCCCATCATTTTAGGTGTCTTTTTAGCGCACAAGTATGGGCAACCACAGATCTGTAAACATCTAAAAAGATGGATACCACCAGCGCAGATGCCAAATGGAGTACGAAGTGTTTCCATCTGCCTCATTATGGTTGGATGGTTTCATTGGGAGGTTTTGTCTGAATCACATTTTTGTGGGATTTACACGGAAACCCCGACATAAGTGCTCAGCGTAGAACACAAGAATGTGATCCCAACCTTATTCTGGAATCGATCAAAAAATATCATGCACCCCAAAATGTTACCGATAAAAATCCTAAATTTATCCCTCACAAACCAGCCCTAACTCAGGTATGTCATCTATCACTGGAATTACACGGGGTTCCCACGTTACTCAGGACCGGAGTGTGCGGCTGAATGCTCCGGTCCGAACCGCCGGTGGCAGTGACGGGTTTACTCCCGCATATCGGGTATCAGCGTACTCGGACCACAAGAGTTATTGTGCAATTTGTCCTATTTCTCCTGTTACCCTTGGGAAAATAAATAACTGGGGGCGACAAAATCATTTTTGTAAAAAAAAAAATCATTTTTTTGTTTTTACGGCTGTATGTTATAAAACTTCTGTGAAGCACTTGGGGCTTCATAGCGCTCACCACACTTCTAGATAAGTTCCTTGTGGGGTCTATTTTCCAAAATGGGGTCACTTGTGGGGGGTTTCCACTGTTTAGGCGCATCAGGGGCTCTCCAAATGCGACATGACGCCCCCAGACCATTCCATCAAAGTCTGCAATCCAAAACGTCACTACTTCCCTTCCGAGCCCCGACGTGCGCCCATACAGTAGTTTACTCCCACATATTGGGTATCAGCGTACTCAGGACAAATTGGACAACAACTTTTGGGGTCCAATTTCTCCTGTTACCCTTGTGAAAAATAAAATATTGGGGCGAAAAAATCATTTTTGTAAAAAAAAAGGATTTTTTATTTTTACGGCTGTACGTTAATAAACTTCTGTGAAGCACTTCGGGGTTCAAAGTCTCACCACACATCTAGAAAGTTCCTTGTGGGTCTATTTTCCAAAAATGGGGTCACTTGTGGGGGGTTTCCACTGTTTAGGCGCATCAGGGGCTCTCCAAATGCGACATGACTCCCCAAACCATTCCATCAAAGTCTGCAATCCAAAACGTCACTACTTCCTTCCGAGCCCCGACGTGCGCCCATACAGTAGTTTACTCCCACATATTGGGTATCAGCGTACTCAGGACAAATTGGACAACAACTTTTGGGGTCCAATTTCTCCTGTTACCCTTGGAAATAAAATATTGGGGCGAAAAAATCATTTTTGTAAAAAAAAAAGGATTTTTTATTTTTATGGCTGTACATTATAAAATTTCTGTGAAGCACTTCGGGTTCAAAGTGCTCACCACACATCTAGATAAGTTCCCTGTGGGGTCTATTTTCCAAAATGGGGTCACTTGTGAGGGTTTCCATTGTTTAGGCGCATCAGGGGCTCTCCAAATGCGACATGACTCCCCCAGACCATTCCATCAAAGTCTGCAATCCAAAACGTCACTACTTCCCTTCCGAGCCTCGACGTGCACCCATACAGTAGTTTACTCCCACATATTGGGTATCAGCATACTCAGGACAAATTGGACAACAACTTTTGGGTCCAATTTCTCCTGTTACCCTTGTGAAAATAAAATATTGGGGGCGAAAAAATCATTTTTGTAAAAAAAAAATCATTTTTTTGTTTTTACGGCTGTATGTTATAAAACTTCTGTGAAGCACTTGGGGCTTCATAGCGCTCACCACACTTCTAGATAATTTCCTTGTGGGGTCTATTTTCCAAAATGGGGTCACTTGTGGGGGGTTTCCACTGTTTAGACGTATCAGGGGCTCTCCAAATGCGACATGACTCCCCCAGACCATTCCATCAAAGTCTGCAATCCAAAACATCACTACTTCCCTTCCGAGCCCCGACGTGCGCCCATACAGTAGTTTACTCCCACATATTGGGTATCAGCGTACTCAGGACAAATTGGACAACAACTTTTGAGGTCCAATTTCTCCTGTTACCTTTGGAAAATAAAATATTGGGAGCGAAAAAATCATTTTTGAAAAAAAAAAAAAGGATTTTTTATTTTTACGGCTGTACGTTATAAACTTCTGTGAAGCACTTCGGGGTTCAAAGTGCTCACCACACATCTAGATAAGTTCCTTGTGGGGTCTATTTTCCAAAATGGGGTCACTTGTGGGGGGTTTCCACTGTTTAGACGTATCAGGGGCTCTCCAAATGCGACATGACTCCCCAAGACCATTCCATCAAAGTCTGCAATCCAAAACGTCACTACTTCCCTTCCGAGCCCCGACGTGCGCCCATACAGTAGTTTACTCCCACATATTGGGTATCAGCGTACTCAGGACAAATTGGACAACAACTTTTGGGGTCCAATTTTTCCTGTTACCCTTGGGAAAATAAAATATTGGGGGCGAAAAAATCATTTTTGTAAAAAAAAAAAAGGATTTTTTATTTTTACGGCTGTACGTTATAAACTTCTGTGAAGCACTTCGGGTTCAAAGTGCTCACCACACATCTAGATAAGTTCCTTGTGGGGTCTATTTTCCAAAATGGGGTCACTTGTGGGGATTTCCACTGTTTAGGCGCATCAGGGGCTCTCCAAATGCGACATGACTCCCCCAGACCATTCCATCAAAGTCTGCAATCCAAAACGTCACTACTTCCCTTCCGAGCCTCGACGTGCGCCCATACAGTAGTTTACTCCCACATATTGGGTATCAGCATACTCAGGACAAATTGGACAACAACTTTTGGGGTCCAATTTCCCAGTTACCCTTGTGAAAATAAAATACTGGGGAGAAAAAAATCATTTTTGTAAAAAAAAAAAGAGATTTTTTATTTTACGGCTGTACGTTATAAACTTCTGTGAAGCACTTTGGGGTTCAAAGTTCTCACCACACATCTAGATAAGTTCCTTGAGGGGTCTAGTTTCCAAAATGGTGTCATTTGTGGGGGTTTCCACTGTTTAGGCAGATCAGGAGCTCTCCAAACACGACATGGCATCCAGCCAATTCTGCGTTGAAAAAGTCAAACGGCGCTCCTTCCCTTCCAAACTCTGCCATGCACCCAAACAGTGGTTTACTCCCACATATGGGTATCAGCGCACTCAGGACAAATTGCACAATAACTTTTGGAGTCTTGTTACCCTTGGGAAAATGAAATTGGGGTGAAAAGATCAATTTTGTGGAAAAAATATGATTTTTTAATTTTACGGCTCTACGTTATAAACTTGTGTGAAGCACTTGGGGTTCAAATTGCTCACCAAAGATCTAGATAAGTTCCGTAGGGGTCTAGTTTCCCAAATGGGGTCACTTGTGGGGGGTTTCCACTGTTTAGGCACAGCAGGGGCTCTCCAAATGCAACATGGCGTCCAATCTCAATTCCAGCCAATTTTGGTTGGAAAAAGTCAAATGGTGCTCCTTCCATTCCAAGCTCTGCCATGCGCCCAAACAGTGGTTCCCCCCTACATATGGGGTATCAGCGTACTCAGGACAAGTTGGACAACAAATTTTGTGGTCTAATTTCTCCTGTTACCCTTGGGAAAATAAAAAATTAGTGACTAAGAGATAATTTTTGTGGGAAAAAAATAGGATTTTTTATTTTCATGCCCGGGCATTATAAACTTGTGTGAAGCACTTGGGGGTTCAAAGTGCTCACCAATGATCTAGATAAGTTCCTTAGGGGGTCTAGCTTCCAAAATGGGGTCACTTGTGGGGGTTTCCACTGTTTAGGCATATCAGGGGCTCTCCAAACACGACATGGCGTCCAATCTCAATTCCAGCCAATTTTAGTTTGAAAAAGTCAAACGGCGCTCCTTCCCTTACGAGCTCTGCCGTGTGCCCAAACAGTGGTTTTCCCCCACATATGGGGTATCAGCGTACTCAGGAGAAATTGCACAACAACTTTATCTGCCCATTTTCTCCTTTTACCCTTGTGAAAATAAAAAAAAGTTTGTAAAAGATCATTTTTGTGGCTAAAAAGTTAAATATTAATTTTTTCCTTCCACGTTGCTTCAGCTCCTGTGAAGCACCTGAAGGGTTATTAAACTTCTTGAATGTGGTTTTGAGTACCTTGAGGGGTGCAGTTTTTAGAATGGTGTCACTTTTGGGTATTTTCTGCCATATAGACCCCTCAAAGTGACTTCAAATGTGAGGTGGTCCCTAAAAAAATGGCTTTGTAAATTTTTTTGTAAAAATGAGAAATCACTGGTCAACTTTTAACCCTTATAATTTCCTAACAAAAAAAGATTTTGGTTCCAAAATTGTGCTGATGTAAAGTAGACATGTGGGAAATGTTATTTCTTAACTATTTTGTGTGACATATCTCTCTGTTTTAAGGGAAAAAAATTCAAAGTTTGAAAATTGCAAAATTTTCACAATTTTCGCCATATTTGCATTTTTTTCAAAAATAAACGCAAGTTAAATCGAAGAAATTATACTTCTAACGTGAAGTACAATATGTCACGAGAAAACAATCTCAGAATCGCGCAGATCCGTTGAAGCGTTCCAGAGTTATAACCTCATAAAGAGACAGTGGTCAGAATTGTAAAAATTGGCCCGGTCATTAACGTGCAAACCACCCTTGGGGGTGAAGGGGTTAAGGCTGCCATTATGACTATATTGTATGCTTGAAAAAGACCTGTATTGGTTGGAACGTTGCATCTGGCAAAATAAAGAACCTTTATTACTTCACCCGGATTTGATGCTGCTACATCTGGATGGCAGGCTGAGCCTGACATCCAGACACAGCAGAGCAGCTTACCTGTGCAGATTCCCCGGCGGTGACCTCATCTGGACTGCTTTACTGCCAGCTGTCGCGTGAGTACAGCTGGCCGAGATTAACCAGTACCCGGCAGCACGTGCAGTTATCGCGAGAAGCTGCACGTGACCGCCAGGGAGAGGGTAATGGCCGGCCATCCAGGACGTGACCACCGGGGATCTTCTGCCAGGTAAGTGCTGAGTCCTGACTCCTGACAGACCCGACCGACACTGACAGTGACACTTTCGGGAAGTTCCTGTGTCACGTACTTCGTTCTGTGACACAGGAACTCCCCATAGACTTTACAGGAAAATTCCGATTCCGGTATCCGATATGCAAAAAATATCGGATCTCAGAATCGGAATTCCGATACAGCGAATATCGGCTGATACTGATATTTGCAGTATCAGAATGCTCAACACTAGTTGCTAGACATTCATCTTGTGTATGTTATGTTTGTTACCTCTGTCCCTTCCCCTTTACTTACCTTGCTTATCCTCCCCCCCTCATGCTCTTCCCTCCCTCCCCTCCCCACTCTTCCCTACTTTCTCCTTCCTCTGTTAAAATCCAATAAAAATATTGAGAAAGAATAGTTCCAGGGATCGAATACTTTCACAAGTCACTGTATATCAATGTTTCTCAACTCCAGTCCTCAGGACCCACCAACAGGTCATGTTTTCAGGATTTCCTTAGTATTGCACAGGTGATAATTTCCTCACCTGCTCAAGCATTAATTCCATCACCTGTGCAATACTAAGGAAATCCTGAAAACATGACCTGTTGGTGGGTCCTGAGGACTGGAGTTGAGAAACACTGCCAGTGCATATGTACATCTATTCTATGTGTATATATCTCTTCTATCTATTCTATTCTAACTTGTCACTCTGTGATTACACTGTACGCGGCAGATGATTTGCCGACTTTTAATCTATCTATCTATATATATATATGTGTGTGTGTTTTGAAGAATATTTCGTTTGAAAACGATGTGTAAATGACAGAGAACTGATGTAAAAGCTCCTGATAAAATCGCATTGCAATCGGATAGCAATCGCACTGCATTCGGATGTAAATCGGATGCTAGGTGTGAGAAATCGGATTGTACGCTCATGGCACTCGCATGACACTCGCATTACACTCCTGCGACTCTCGGCAGGGAGACTCGAACCGATTTTTCATACATTAAGTGTGATCCCGGCCATAAGCTGAGTCTCAGTGGCACAATCAGTGAGACACTGACAGTCTCATACACGGCAAGACAAGAGTACAGCAGTATATGAGACAAGTGATCAAAATAAAAATTATACATGTCCCACAGTGAAAAAGTGTAAAAAAGTGAAAAAAAGTAAAATATGTAAAAAAGTAAAAAAATACAAAAAAAGCACACAAATCACAAAAATCTGTATCACCACTCAAAATGCAGCGTTTCTTCTAAAACAAAAATAAACAAAAAAAGTACACGTAATTGGTGTAGCCGAGTCCTGAACGACCCAAAACTGGCATATTATTTATTCCATTTGGCGAATGCTGTAAATTAATAAAATCATATGTAAAATAAAATGGTAAAAATAAAAACGCCAAATCATCTTGCAAAAAACAAGCCCTAATATGGCTCATTCGGCAAAAAAATAAAAAAATATGACAGCTCTCAGAAATTGAGGATTCAAAAACATTCATTTTGCTAAAAAAATTGTTTTAAGTGTGTAAAAATAGCAAATCATAAAAAAATATAAATATTTACCGCACGGTGAACGGCGCAGAAAAAAAAAATTGAATTGCTGTTTTGTTCATTCTGTGTCTGAAAAATCTGTATTAAAAAGTTATCAAAAAATATTATGTACCCCCAAATGGTTCCAAAAAAATCTGCAACTCATCCTGCAAAACAATAAGCCCTCATACAGTTCTGTTCGCCAAAATATAAAAAAGTTACAGCTCTCAAAACATGGCGACAAAATCCTAAAAAATAACTAAATCTGGTATTGCTGTAATCACACCGACCCAAGGAATAAATCCGCCTTATCACTTGTACCGCATGGTGAACCGCGCAAAAATAAAAATAAGAACTGTTCTTGTACTACTGTCTATTTGTTCATTCGACCTCCCAAAAATCAGATTAATCCTCACATTAATCCTGCACTCTCTGCTAAGCACTTACATTGGTGATTTCTGTGTAAATTCCCCAAAACCACGATTCAGACAAAACCCCAGACAGAACCTCTCACTTATGAGGCAGATTTGAACTGGTCTGTGTTCCAATGGTGTCCCATCATTTTAGGTGTCTTTTTAGCGCACAAGTATGGGCAACCACAGATCTGTAAACATCTAAAAAGATGGATACCACCAGCGCAGATGCCAAATGGAGTACGAAGTGTTTCCATCTGCCTCATTATGGTTGGATGGTTTCATTGGGAGGTTTTGTCTGAATCACATTTTTGTGGGATTTACACGGAAACCCCGACATAAGTGCTCAGCGTAGAACACAAGAATGTGATCCCAACCTTATTCTGGAATCGATCAAAAAATATCATGCACCCCAAAATGTTACCGATAAAAATCCTAAATTTATCCCTCACAAAACCAGCCCTAACTCAGGTATGTCATCTATCACTGGAATTACACGGGGTTCCCACGTTACTCAGGACCGGAGTGTGCGGCTGAATGCTCCGGTCCGAACCGCCGGTGGCAGTGACGGGTATTGAGGTGAGAGACTCGCATTAGTTTCTCGCATTGCAGTTGCAAGTGGGACACCGGACCTAACAGTAATTTCTGACAATATATGGGGCAGCTCTGCATCGGGAGAAATTGCACAATAAATTGCGGGGTCTAGTTTCACCTCTTAACTCTTGCATACCTGGCAAATTTGCAGCAAATACAAAAATGACATTTTTACCACTAAAATGTCATATTTCCACGTCTCAATGTTATAAAATTCTGTGAGACATCTATGGGTTCAAAATACTCACTGCACCCTTAGATGAATTCCTTGAGGGGTCTAGTTTCCGAAATGGAGTCATTTGTTGGGTGTTTCTGCTGTTTTCACATGTCAGGGGCTCTTCAAATGCGACATGGCATTCACAATGTATCCCAGGCAAATAACACTCTTTCCTTTCCTAGTTAAATGTTCATTGTTTCCTACCACATTGCTTTAGTTCTAGTGAAGCACCGGAAGGGTTAATAAACTTCTTGAATGTGGTTTTGAATACTTTGAGGTGTGCAGTTTTTAGAATGCTGTCACTTTTGGGTATTTTCTGTCATATAGGTCCCCCAAACTCATGTAACAGGGCCAAGGTGGTAGTCATGGCGAGGGACTGTTGTTCCGACACGCCCTGGCACCCCACTGCATTAATACAGTGTCCCTTCTCTGATGTGGTGTGTGTGCGTGGTGCATTTCACTCACTTGAGAATCAGAGTCCTCCTCAGCTTGCAGGTCCTGGTCTTCTGCAGCAACACACAATAGCCATCAGATTCCAAGTTCAATTGAAACATAACTTTCCTCAGCTCATCCAGTTTAGATACATACACCGCACAGCAATCTTCATACAGGATGGACATTCCTTTCCCTGAACTGTCCCTGCTTCTTCCTGTCACCACTTATTCCCATACCGTATCCTTCAGTACCGAAGCTCCCTGAGTAGCTGGACTAGCTTGTTCCTGGTGCTCCCCGTCCACTTTCCCCATCCTGGGCAAAAGTAAATGATGCCGCTGCCAATCCGTGTCAGACCCTAGGTCTTGGACATCACGGAAGTTTCCCATAAGCCTAGCAGCTGTTTCTCTCATGCTGCCGAAATCTGCTCATGCTTGTGAGTCTTTCCACCCGTAGGGCCTGGATTTATGAGCCTCTGACATAACACAGCTCTGGTCAGCATGCTAACTGTTCTTCTTCCTACTCACAACTAACTACCTCAGGAACACTCTCTCCTCGCCCTTTGTTAGCTCCTCCCACTAGCTGTTCCCTATTGGCTTAACTATTTCTTACCCTAACTCAATCTACTTCCCTACCCTACAGTGCCCCCCACTGTTCTAAGTCCTAAATTTCCCCTTACTAACACTGAATCTTACTCAAATACTATATCTCCCTATCTCTGTTCCTAACCCATAAAGATATACAATGTAGGAACATAAGCACATTACTTGACACATTAATGTACAGTAAAACAACATCACATTATATGCAACATTGTAACAACCCTGCTGGCATGCTGGCTCGCTGCATGGCCTCCCATCCCCCACACACCAACTTACTCATTGCTCCAGGCTATGCTGTGATTTCTGTCTACTGTCTTGCTCCATGCTCTGTACCTCTTGTCTCCTATCTGATCTGTGCATGTTTCCTGGCTGTGTGCATAGGGGGGCGGTGCCAGAACTCTCTGGTTCTTATGGAGTCAGGGTGCACCTGTCTAATGTGTCCCTGACCTATTACCTAGAGCCCTCTAGTATTTAGGGTAGCTCCACCCTGTGGATCTTGCCTGTGCAATGTGTTAACTCAGTTAGTGTCTTGCTACTGAGCTGCCAGGTCTTTCTCTGTGTCCCTCCTTCTTTGGAGGCTTCACTCCTTGCTTTGCTTTGTACCTGTCTGTCCGCCCTCAAGGAGGCAGTATATTCTGGTCTCTGTGCTATTGCTCCTGACCTTGTCTTGTACTTGTCCTTGCCGCCCTCCAGGAGGCAGAATATCCTGGTCCCTGTGTCTTTGTCCCTGTACCTTGTCTCGTGTCATTACCTTGTCTGAACTTTGTCCTACCTCTGTCTGGTAGTCTCCTTGTCTGTGGCTTTTTTCCCTGCTGTGTCTTTCCTTGTGTTCTCTCTGAACCACTTTCTGCCTCTGCTCCGCACTTCTGCGGTTCTGCTCCATTTCACTCTGCTCTGCTCCTGCTGTTGCAGAAATCTCTTGCTGCTTCTCCTCTCTGCATACCTTGCGGTTCCGCTTTGCTTCGCTCCTGCTGCTGCAGAACCTCTTGCTGCAGCTCCTCTCCGCATACCTTGCTGTTCCGCTTTGCTTTGCTCCTGCTGCTGCAGAACCTCTTGCTGCTCTAAAGCCCTTCTCCGCAGCCTTGCGGTTTTCCTATGTTAACAGGTCCAAACCTGTTCTGTCATACTCCACTCCTTCCTGTCTGCACCCGTGCCTGTACCTCCTGTGTGAACAGGTCCAAACCTGTTCCGTCATACTCCACTCCCTCCTGTCAGTACCAGTACCTGCATTTGCTGTGTGAACAGATCTCTACCTATTCCTCCATACTCCATTCCTTTCTGTCAGTACCAGTACCTGCACTTCCTGTATGAACAGGTCTCTACCTGTTCCTCCATACACCATTCCTTTCTGTTAGTACCAGTACATGTACTTGCTGTGTGAACAGGTCTCTACATGTTCCTCCATACACCATTCCTTCCAGTCAGTACCAGTAACTGTACTTGCTGTGTGAACAGGACCCTACCCATTCCACACACCACTCCATTTCCCTGTGCCTCTCCAGCCATGCCTACCTGCCCTGTATCTCAGCCGTTCCTGCCTGCCCTGTGTCCCAGCCGTGCCTGCCTGCTCGTGTCTCTGCTGTGCCCGCCTGCCAGTGTCTCAGCCGTGCCAGCCTCCCCAAGTGGGATGAGCAGCCACAACCAGACACCACCCTGGAGTGGCACCTGGCAGCTGCCTGCCGCACAAACCTGACCTCACCATTAGAGGCTCCAGTGAAAACCAAGGCAGCTGTCCTAGTCACGCCCCTTCCAGGGTAATCTGGTTTGTGGCACAGTGGGGCCACAACCCCCTGGCTCACGCCCACCAGTCAGGGCATGAGCGTGACAAACACGTACCCGATTTTACCAAGAAGGTACGCACAGGGGTGCAGGGCACAAGCTAGCCTCCATAAGAGTCCATTGTTTCCCTGTTTAACTCTGACCCAGTTCCTGGTCAGGCCTGGTACCAGTCCCACTTGGTTTAATAACATGGCCCTTTGGCCAGCAATACACATATTGCCCGTTGACGCATGGGAACAGTCCATTATAACCGGGCACGATCTTTGGGTTGTCCAGTCAGCACTACGGGTCCATTAGACCCCGGTCCCTTTGATTCCGGGACCCAGACACGTACACAGTTCACAAAAGGACACACCAGGCCCATTGGCCAGTCCCTTTTCTGTTTCTAAATGTCCACGTACCCATCATGGCCCACGTGGCCAACTCACCACAGCTCCAACAGTCCAGGAGCGTTTACAGTCCATCTTCTTCTGACCCGGCTCATTCATCAGGTCCTCCTGCTCACGTTTTCCCCCTCCCTCCTATGCACAGATCACGGTCCCTTTAAAACATGTGTGCTGCTTTTAACCCCCTAAGGATAGAATTCAGGTTAGGCAAAATCAGTAGAAAGTAGAAAGTCAATATAACACAGTCCTTATAGCAGCCACACATTGTCCGTTTTTCACAAAGGGGTCTCAGTCCCGTTATCCAGCAGGGGATGCGCAACAAGTGCAAAGAAACTTGAATAGGGGAAAACAAAACTTTTAACTCTTCAACTGCGGCCGCCCCGACCGCGCTGTATCCAGAGCTCCTGCCCTCAGGGACGTGAAACAGTCCTGCGGCTTATCATTAGGTTCAACTAGCACAGCTTTCTCTTACAGGGGTGTCAGCCTTAGTCACTGTCCCGGTGGCTAACAGCCTCCAGCGCCTCAGACCAGAGAGGGACAGAGCCTGGTCACTCTGCAGGCTTCTGTTGTGATGCAGCCCACACCCGAACCCGCTCTAAGTGCTCAAGCAGTTCCAGATCTACCTCCAGGGGTAGTAAGGTGACGGCTACCGCATAAAAGCCCCTGGGACCCGAGGTCCACCATGCAGAAATGAATCTGCTGCTAGTGGGAATAATAATGGAGCAAAACAGAGAACGTTACCTTAAACACACTGTGTTAACGCCACACAGTGTGAACAGAACACAGAGTATCAAGCTAAGTAACTTCACAGAGATGTACTGCCCTGAGAATGCCAAGTACTAGACACTGTTAACCGTCACAGGGATGTTAGGACGTGGATTGAGCTTGCTTTGCGACTAAATTGTGCCAACTGCACATACGAATGGTGCAGATGCTGTGCCAAGAGCAAGAACTCTTATGACGCTAGATACAATAACCTGCTGCCTTTACTGAAAGGAGCATAAGGATTGAGCTTGCTTTGTAACTGAACTGTGCTAACCGCACACATGAACGAAACAGATGCTAAACCAAGTGGTAGTTACCCCTGTCCTGAAGCTATAGAATTTCTGCCAGACCGACACCCTAAGCATGTAGCCGACTTGAGACTCAGGTGTTGAGCCATGGGAACGAACTTGCATAAGTGTGCTACCTGCCTGCCAATGTGTACCCGTCTCTGAGCACAGACAGACACCAGAAAACATGCAGACAGAGTGGTAGCGTATCCACCGACACACACCAAAACACAAATGACACTAGCGTGCCCGCGTGCACCGCTGAGAGCCTTTTATACGCTAGGCTCCACCCCAAACACTCATGCCCAGTCAGTCGAGGCGTCGCCCGCGGGCCAATCCGGAGCTGCCATGTCACCAGAGCAGCTAACGTCCGACCACCAATGAGAAAACACATCACGGACATGCTCAGTAAGTTGATCTCTGGACTTAGACTCCAGAGCGCAAGGCTGCACCTGTATATCACTGGTTACTAAAGACTTGGCTGGAGAGCCAGCAGTAATCATATACCACGAGCCTGAATAAGACACTGGGACCAACGTCTGTGCTGAGCAGCAACCACAGCGGCTGGACCTGAATGAGAGTTCACTGTACCAGATAATGCTTGGGATCTATCCCACGCAGAGGGAGAATCCCGACGCCTAACATTACCTCCTCGCTAGCATTCCCCCCGGCAACGTTCACCATGCTCGAAGGCCGCAATAAGTTTAGGGGCACGAATGTGCTCAATAGGCTCCCAGGTCCTATCCTCTGGTCCATGACCCTTTCAGTCGACCCAAAATTTTTTTTTGCTGTGCACCACCTTGGACCCGACAATATTATTGACCTTAAAATCGTCCGAGGACGTATTCGAACCCCCAGCAGGAGTCCCAGAAAACCGGGCCATATACACGGGTTTTAAAAGAGACACATGAAAATTGTCAGTGATATCCAAGTGCGGCGGAAGACTGAGGCGATAAACTACAGAATTCACTTACTCAAGAACCTTGATGGGCCTAAGTAGCGGGGGGGCAAGTTTAGTAGTCTCTACACGCAGCTTGATGTTACGAGTTGGCAGCCGCAGTAAATCTCCTGGGGCAAAGACTGGAGCAGGACGACGATGCGTGTCGGCGAAAGCCCTCATTCTCTCCATTGACACTTTAATTGCATCCTGTGTGCAGTCCCAGATGTCACGAGCCTCCACTGCCCATGAGACAACCTCCGGCTACAGATTAAGTGATATATAAGATTCGCCTGGAGGCACCTGCTCTAGAGACACCAATGCCACTGTTGAAGGCTCTCCGAAGGGACTATTAAACGTGACTCGTCCCCATCCTGATTACACCCTCCTTTTCTAATTTTTATATTTTGGACATTTTCAACACTCATCAATGGTCTCTTTCCAACTTTCTGAACAGACCTATTTATTAGCTCAAAGTCAGTATGAAGCCTTTCAACCCTTTTCGGGGAATTGCTCCTTATAGACTGAATGTTATATTTATTCTTCTGTTTGTGGAGACTACGTTGCTCACATCGAAGTGCTGCTGGACTGTGGGAGGTATTTTTTTTCTGATTTAACAATCATCTTGTGTGTCCTCACTCTTGTTTTTAACACTACTCTCCATAGCTGCCGATACTGTGCCGCTCGCTCGGGCTGGGACTCCCAAGAACCCGAGTTGGGACTCCTGGCAGCATTCTCTCCTGCTCCTCTCTGCAGTGGGTTGTGGTGATGAAGTCTCTCACATGAACTACTCCATTCCTGCTGCCTAATCTATACGGGGTGAGTGGCGACGCAACCAAGGTATGCCCAAAAGTACCTCATCCATGCCCTCAGAAATTACAAGAAAAGAGATTATCTCCTGATGTTTTGGAGACATCAAGAGGGTAAGAGGTATAGTCTGATGAGTAATTTGGGTAGGAAGAACTGACCCATTAACCACCTGGATGGTGACTGGCTTTGGTAGCATTACTAAGGGAATTGCGTGCCGTTGGGCGAAGGTGGAAGACAAAACAATTGCTCTCAGTCACGGAATCCACGCAGGCCTCAGTAGTGAGGGTAGTCGACCCATATGACAGGGAAACCTTAAACGTTAACTTGGAGGACAAGTCTACCGTGTCTAGTGAGCCTACTCCCATAGCCACTAGAGGCGGTTGTTCACTCTGACGCCTGAGACACTTATTGGCGTAATGACCAGCCTGCCTACAGACAGAGCAGGTCGGTTGTGAACGTACGGGACGGGAGTTAGATTTCGCCTCAAAAACTTTCTTGGGCTCCACATGATCACTCGTCAGAGCTGGAGATTCCAAAGGACTAACAAAGTCTGAAGCTAAGTGAATCCTATGTTTATTGTGGTCTCGCTCTAATCGTCGCTCAGTGTGTGGAAGATCGATGCAATTGGATACAGAAATTAAGTCCTCCAGAATAGTTGGAATCTCCCTAGCGGCCAAAGCATCCTTTACATGGTCAGCAAGACCCCTCCAAAAGTATTGAGTGCAATACAACAAATGAATTTAGCAAACATTCAGCAGGCACTGTTATATACCATTAAATTAAATGTTGAGTGGTAAAAATCAGATGACAGCAAGCAGGGATTGTAGCTGAAATTGTACATTAAGTAAATGTTGCAGAGTGGTAAAAATCAGATGACAACAAGCAGGGATTGTAGCAGAGATTGTACCATTAAATTAAATGTTACAGAGTGGTAATAAATAATGCACAGATGTAAGCAAGGTTGTAGCATAGATTGTACCATTAAAGTAAATGTTGCAGAGTGGTAAAAATTAGATGACAGCAAGCAGGGATTGTAGCAGAGATTGTACCATTAGGCTAAGTTCACACGTTGCGGAATTGCCGCGGAAATTTCCGCGGCAATCCCGCACTTCTCCCGCAGGAAATACGCACGTTTTTTGTATGCTGATTCCCGCCAGAATAATAGCGTTTTGCAAGCGTAATTAGCTTGCAGAATGCTAGCGTTTTCCTAGCGATCTGTAGCATCACTTGGAAAACTGATTGACAGGTTGGTCACACGAGTCACACATAGTGTTTGACACGTGTGACCAACTTTTTACTATTGATGCCGCCTATGCCGCATCAATAGTAAAAAGATCTAATGTAAAAATAATAAAAAAAATAATAAATAATGATATTCTCACCTTACGGCGTCCCACGCAGCTTTCCCGCCTTCAGCGATGCTCCCGGCAACTTCCGGTCCCAGAAGTCCTTTGCGACAAATCACCCCGATGACGTAGCATCACGCGAGACCGCTACGCCATCTGGGTGATCTCGCAAAGCATTACTGGGAACGGAAGTTGCCGGGAGCGTCGCTGAAGGCGGGAAAGCTGCGTGGGACGCCGGAAGGTGAGAAATATCATTATTTTTTATTTTAATTATTGTTTTAGCAGGGATATGGTACCCAGGGCCTGGAGGAGAGTCTCCTCTGCTCCAGACCCTGGGTACCATCCGCACATGAACCGCTTACATTGCGCATAGTGGGCATAGCCACATGCGGAAAGTAAGCGGTTCAATGCATTCCTATGGCGGCGGAATCACCGCGGTTACGCTAAATTAATGAACATGTTGCTAGATTTTCACCGAAGCGTTTTTTTCGCGGAAAATACCGCAACATGTGTACAAAACATGCGCAATCAATTAACAAGTATAGAATGCTTAATGCTTGCGATTAATCGCGGAAAAAACGCGAAAAAAACGCAATTATTCCTGATCGTGTGCACTTAGCCTTAAAGTAAATGATGCAGAGTAGTGTTGAGCGATATTGCTCGATATCTAAAAATATCGTATCGAAATTGTATCGCCGATAGCACTAAATATCGTCGATATCCGATTTCGATAGCGGAAGTCCCATGTAAGTCTATGGGAACAAAATATCGAAATTAAAAAAAAACATTCTTGCCTTGTTGGTTAATTGTACATGAAGGAAAACAACAAAGACTAATGTAGAATGTATTGGGGGAGGTTGAGGAGACAATAAAGGCATACATGTTTAACCCAATGCATTGGAATAGCATTAATATATTTTTTTGTGGAAATACGTTTGGATTGACTAACAAATTGACAATGTTGTTAACCTTTTTTCTATTTTGGCAAATATGTATGTTTCACAACTTCCATGCTCTTCACCTTTTTAACTTTTGCCAGTGCCACACTTTCTCCTTCATAATCTTCAGCAGCAGCATCATCTTTCATCAAATTATTCTTCATCTTCACCTTCTTAATCTTCTTCTTAAACTTCTTGCTATTCATGTTTTTGTTTACATTACTCATATTGTTATTATTAAACTAATTAATCTTCTTCATATTCAAATTCTTCATCTTCTTCCTCTTCATCTTCTTCATCATATTCTTATTTGTGACAGAGATTCCTGTACTTGTAATCTGTAAAAGTATGAATTGTTCATCCTTCCGTTCTTGCTGTCACAAAAGATTTAAATTACAACAGTATTTGTCCGTGTTCAGTTTAGCCTGCAGCAGCAGGCATTTTCCAGGGGCACCACGAGGAGGAACGGACTCACCCCCATACACTGCTTAGTCTTCTTCTGCTTAGAATTTAGAGCATATATTTTGCTCTTCATTTTGGTCTTATACTTCATGTTCTTCTGTTTTTTGATCTTTTGCTTATTGTTCTTCTGTCTCTTGTTCTGTATCTTGTAGTTTGTCTTAACCTTCTTTGTCCTGTTGGTGATCTTCTTCTGGGTAATCTTTTATTTTTTCTTTGTGATGGTGTTCAGGCTGGTTGGCTTCATGCTCGTCGTCCTTGTTGTCGTCATCTTCTTCTGGGTGGTCTTTAATGTCGTCTAATTTCCGAGAAACAGCTGACGTTACTGGAACCCTGACGGGTATCAGATGGAGCAAGAGACAATGGAAGTAACGAGGACCAGCTGACTGTGCTGGACCCCGGACGGGTAGCAGAAGGAAAAGAGGCAATGTCACAACCGAGTACCAGCTGACGTTACTGTGACACAGTTACTAAGCAGGAGGTACCTGTGCTCCAAAGCACTACCAAGGACCAGCAGACGTTGCTGGAACTCGGATACGGAGATGGAGGCACCTAGGCCAAAGGCACTGGGGAGAACCACTTGACGGTACTGGACCCCGGACGGGTAGCAGAAGGAAAAGAGGCAATTTCACAACCGAGTACCAGCTGACGTTACTGTGACACGGTTACTAAGCAGGAGGTACCTGTGCTCCAAAGCACTACCAAGGACCAGCAGACGTTGCTGGAACTCGGATACGGAGATGGAGGCACCTAGGCCAAAGGCACTGGGGAGAACCACTTGACGGTACTGGACCCCGGACGGGTAGCAGAAGGAAAAGAGGCAATGTCACAACCGAGTACCAGCTGACGTTACTGTGACACGGTTACTAAGCAGGAGGTACCTGTGCTCCAAAGCACTACCAAGGACCAGCAGACGTTGCTGGAACTCGGATACGGAGATGGAGGCACCTAGGCCAAAGGCACTGGGGAGAACCACTTGACGGTACTGGACCCCGGACGGGTAGAAGAACGCACCCATGAAAATGTAAGTTGACAGGACGCAAGCCGTCCGCAGTTACCGAATCACACAGTCCTACAGTGGGTGCTTATCCTATTGTCACAATGGAAACCGCCTTTATTTACATATCCCACAGCACACATAGGAATCACCTAAACTGCAGGCACCATAGAGTCGGCTAACCCGAATGCAACACGACAGCACAACTTATTGGAGGATAATTGACGTTCACACTGCCAGGAAACAGCTGTCGTGCTGTAACCAGGCTGGCCAGGAGTCAGTACCCCTGCCAATTACTTACGAGCAACAAATGGCGGTGTTGTAGCCCAGGGAGTAGAGTTCAGGTGGTAGAAAGATGAACATAACAGGAGACATGGAAAACGTTGCCAAACAGTTATTTAATCTGAAAACGGACAGGCAAATTCAGGTGAGATCCATGCCTTGTTCATTTTCAGAAAAGTAAGCCGGTCTACATTCTCTGAGGATAGTCGCATGCGACGGTCTGTTACTACACCACCTGCAGCACTAAAGACACGCTCAGATAATACACTGGCAGCAGGGCAAGCCAGCACCTCCAATGCATACTGGCTAAGCTCTGGCCATGTATCCAACTTAGAGACCCAAAATTTGAAAGGGGAAGAGGCATCTGGGAGTACACTTAGAGTGAAAGCCAAGTAGTCTGTCACCATCTTACGGAAACGTTTCTTCCTGGTGACTGGAGCCGTCTCGGATGGTGTAGACCTTGCTGGCGCTGTCACAAAACTTTGCCACATTTGTAACATACAGTTCTTGCCCTGTGCAGAGGCGCTGCTTCTGCTCCCTCTTGTTGTAGAGGTGTCTACACTGCCTCGACGCACAGAGCTGCTTTGTAAAGCAGCAGCAGTAGCAGCAGCAGCTCTCTCGGCTGGAATGTACAACAGTATGGATTGCACCAGTGTGTCTTGGTACTCCTGCATTTTACGGTCCCGGTTCACCGGTGTGATGAGGGTTTGTAAGTTGTCCCGGTAGCGAGGGTCTAGGAGGGTGTACACCCAATAATCTGACGTGCTGAGAATGTGGGCGATGCAGCGGTCGTTTCTCAGGCACTGAAGCATGAAATCAACCATGTGCTGCAGACTCCCAACTGGCCAACAAAGGCTGTCCTCTGGAAGAGGCGTTATCTCTGTCTCCTCTGCATCACCCCACCCTCGCTCTACATACTGAGTAGAGCGTTGTGTACCTCCCTCTGTAGGGATTTCTTCCTCCTCCATTGACTCCTCCTCCTCCTCATCCTCCTCACAAAGTGAGCCCTGCCCAGCCCTTTGTGAGGAACGACGTTGCGCTGACTGTCCTGAAGGTAATTGAATTTGTGACTCCTCATCCTCCACCTCTTTCAAAACCTCTTCCTTTAGTGCTTTCAGTGATTTCTGAAGCAGGCAGATAAGGGGTACAGTCATGCTGACTAGTGCATCATCTGCACTCGCCATCCGCGTTGAGACATCAAACGCACGCAAAACGTCGCAGATGTCGTTCATAGAGGCCCACTCAGTAGTGGTGAAGTGTGAACGGCGCAAATTGCGAGTTGATTGCGCCTGTTGCAGCTGATACTCCATTACTGCTGGCTGCTGCTCACACAACCGCTCCAACATATGTAACGTGGAATTCCACCTGGTGGGTACGTCACATATGATGCGATGTTCAGGAAGGCGAAATCTGACTTGCAGAGCTGCAATGCGCGATCTGGCCATGCTGGAACGTCGCAAGTGAGCGCACTCTAGGCGGACCTTGTGCAGCAGTGCATCAAGATCCGGATAGTCCCTCAAAAAACTCTGCACGACCAAGTTGAGCACATGTGCCAGACATGGTATGTGAGTGAGGTTGCCAAGGCCCAGAGCTGCCACCAGATTTCGGCCATTGTCACACACTACCAAGCCTGGCTGGAGATTAGCTGACAAAAACCACACATCGCTCTCCTGCTTGATGGCATCCCAGAGCTCCTGCGCTGTGTGGCTTCGATTCCCCATGGGAATTAATTTCAGTACGGCCTGTTGACGTTTGGCCATGGCTGTGCTCATATCAGTCACAACAGGTAAGCGTTCACGGGTCCATGTGGAGGTATACCGTGACGGCTCGTGCAGCGATGATTCTGAGGAACTGGAGTAGGAGGAGGAATCAATGTGCACAGACTGGATTCCTGCAATCCTTGGAGTTGGCAGAACACGTACAGCGCCACTGGCAAGATCTGTACCCGGCTCCACAACATTGACCCAATGGGCAGTGAGGTAAAGGTATCGTCCCTGGCCATGGGTACTGGTCCACGCATCGGTGGTCAGGTGGACCCTGCTACTGACGGCGTTTAGTAGCGCATGTTTAATGTTTCCCTCGACATGTTTTTGCAGAGCAGGGACAGCTTGCCTGCTGAAATAAAATCGGCTTGGCACATTATATTGTGGGACTGCCAATGCCATAAAGTTCCTGAAACTGTCAGTCTCCACCAGCCTGAATGACAGCATTTCAAGGGACAGGAGTTTTGCAAGGCCAGCATTCAGAGCCTGTGCTCGTGGATGGTTTGCCGAGTATGGCCGTCTTTTATCCCATGCCTGTGTTACCGATGGCTGTTTTTTGTTCTGGGAGTGTGACGATGACTGTGAACTTGCTGCAGTGGGTGGAATAACAGTTTCTCTATGGACAACAGTGACCGAGGTTCTTCCATGGAAATCCTGTGAGGAAGCCGAAACAGGTGTGTGAGAGCTGGAGGTAGAGGCTCGAACATGACCTAAAGATGTAGGTGCTGCTGTAGGTTGGCCTACATCTCCAGTGTGTCTTTGGAACTCAGCTACGTGCTTTGTCCGTACATGTGTCCACATATTTGTGGTATTCAGGTTCCTGATATTTTTACCTCTTTTAACTTTTTGCTTACACAGCTTGCATTGAACATAGCAAATATCATGTACAAGTCTGTCAAAAAAGGACCACGCAGTGCAAGTCATGGGAGCGCCAATTTTGACAGTTCTAAGAGAACTGCTCCCAACAGGTGCCAAACTGGAGGCTACAGGCAAGCGAGTCTGCAGCCTACCTCTCCCTCCTCTTTGTACCGTTGGGACAATCTCTTCCTCAGAGCTGCTCCCACCACCTTCCTGTTGCTCACGCCATGTTGGGTCTCAGACTTCATCATCTCCACTACCCTCTTCCAACACCTGCTGCTGTTGGATGGTCTGGGCAGCACCATGCTCCACAAAACCTGCCACCTGAGTCTCATCATCATCATAAGATGCGTTCTGCGGTGTGCTGTCCATCGGCACTGGCTCACCCGCCTCTTCAGATTGAGAGAGACACAGCTGTTGCGCATCACTGCATACTCCCTCTTCTTCAAATTGCAGAATGCTGCTTGACTGTGCCCGTGTTTGCGAGCCAACAGATTCTGAGAACAGAAGCAGAGACTCAGCTGGCTCCTGTACAGAACTCTCTGACTGCCTTGGCAATTTGACAGGCGGTGAACAGACAGATGGTTGCTCAACAGTGTTGTGTTCCTGAGAGGAGGTGGAAGGAATTGAAGTCGATGCATTGGCTGCCATCCAACCAACAACGGCTTCAATTTGTTCTTCCCGCAGCAGGGGGGCACGCCGAGCTCCTACCAAAGTGCGCATAAAGGAACGCTCACGGGGATAAATGGTGGATGCTGTGTCACTGAGGGCGGCAGCAGACACAGAATCCCCACGTCCTCTCCCTGCTGAAACTCCACGGCCATGACCACGTGCCTTACTCACTGACTTCTTCATCTTGGTAGATTGATAAAGAAAGTCAGAAAAGTTATAAGGCCTAAGTGTGGTTATTACGCAGAGACTGAAGTGAACACTGAAACACAACTGTTCACAATCTGTGAAAGGCTACTCCTTTGTCTACTTCTATAGTGTTTGCAACCAATGTATTGGATACGGATGGAAGCGCGTCACACTAATAGTTAAATTGCATGGAGCTGTAAGAATTACACTGAAGGAAAAAAAAAATAGTCTGTGAGTGACAGGTGCAGATGCCTACAGACAGCGTTGCATGCAGAGCAAACTGCAGCGTCACCTGCACTCACACACACCTTGCAGAGCTGTTAAAACAACACTGCAGGCAAAAGGAAGCTTTACACAGCGGTTGGTGCTAGCCTGCCTACAGCACAGTACACTAAATCGCAATCTCTAACTGTCCCTCAGAGCCAGCACAGTAGCGTTCTGTCCCTTACTGAATTCACAGCACAGTGACGCTAAAATGGCGGCGGCGCCTTTTATACACTGAAGAAAAAAAAAAAAGAGTCTGTGAGTGACAGGTGCAGATGCCTACAGACAGCGTTGCATACAGAGCAAACTGCAGCGTCACCTGCACTCACACACACCTTGCAGAGCTGTTAAAACAACACTGCAGGCAAAAGGATGCTTTACACAGCGGTTGGTGCTAGCCTGCCTACAGCACAGTACACTAAATCGCAATCTCTAACTGTCCCTCAGAGTCAGCACAGTAGCGTTCTGTCCTTTACTGAATTCACAGCACAGTGACGCTAAAATGGCGGCTGCGCCTTTTATAGTGCATTCTGACATCATTTCAGCATCCAATCACAGCCATGCCATTAGTTAACATGACCGCAGCAGTACAGGATGTGCCCACACTTCTTAGGATTCCTCATTGGCTGACTAAAATCACATTGCCTCGCAAAGAATTATGGGAACTTCCGATTACGGTATTCGATAAGACGAAAATATCGAAACGAATTATCGAAAGGTCGATAGAGCTAATATCGGCCGATAGCCGATATTTGCATTATCGTATCGCTCAACACTAATGCAGAGTGGTAAAAATCAGATGACAGCAAGCAAGGATTGTAGCAGAGATTGTACCTGTGTGAAGAGAGGAGATGGATGTTAATTCTCAGCCATTGAAATAACTGCAGCTTCTTGATACTTTTGCTGCAGTGATACTCATGCTGCAGAATTACGTGTGCCAGACCCCACACGCGGGGGGCATATAGCTCTGGAGTGCCCATGGCGGGTGAACTTCATCGTTAAACTAGAGGGCTCCGAGCCTAGGGGACATTGCACGGAGCCAGAATTGAAAGTAAGGAGTAGTGAAAGTCCCACAAAACTGGTGTCCACATGCCCGCTGGTCTGGGCTGAATTTGACAGACGGGTGGTGCGTTGTTTGGTGGATACTAAATCTCAGGTGACCACGATGCCCGAAGCTTATTTCCATCGACACTTTCCGGAGACCCTTAGGCCCAGTAGTAAAGCTGACAGCGGCAAACCACCTGCCCATCCTGGTCACAGGGGTGGTGTGGATGCAGGTTTCTTTGTGCAGCCACGACCTTGGACGGAATGTCATAGTGTTGACACAGGGCGAGGCCCGCCTCAGTCATACTGTCACTCTGGGGATGAACGTTTTGAAAGAGCTCGGGAGACTGCTTCTGGAGGAACCTGCCCATTTGTCCCTGAAACAGTGGAATACGCATACCCCCAGCGGCAAATATCCCAGCGTTTGCTTTGTGCCGCACAAGCTCAGGAGTCGTCTAGCGAAATGTTGGGAAAGGTGATAGTGCCAAGCTTACCCTACCACTTGGACAAACAGTGCTGACCCTGCCTATCCGAGCCCACAATCCATTGGAGGGGGTGGAAGTACAGCTAGAACCCCCCTTGACTGAATCACAGCCCGCAGGACTGTTGGTGGCGTGAAATCTGGCCATTGTACAAGATGGAAATTTGCTTGTGCACTGCGTTAACTTGACAGATCAAGAAGTAGTAATGTCACCCAGGAGCGAAGTAGCACGGATAGTAGGAATGCCTGAGGAAATCATCCTGCCCCAGGTCGTACAGTTGTCCGTTAAACAGGAAGACTCGTGGTCAGTGATGGTCACTACTTCTTCAACACCAGAGCCCAGTACATCAACGAGGGGTGACGTATATTAGGTCAGATGCGTGCTGAACTGTCTGAGCTCACGCCTGCCCAGGTACAGCAGGTGGAGGCAGTGTTGGGGAAATACCAGTCAGTGTTTACAAGTCATGAAGACGATTTTGGCTGTACCACGGCCATTACTCATGAAATACCAACAGCGAATACAGCGCCGATCAGAGAATGTTACCAGCAGATTCCTCCACATTTATACCAGGAAGTGCGAGAGATGCTTGATCAGATGCTACAGGTGGGTGTCATCAGGGAATGCCAAAGTCCGTGGGCGGCCCCCATCGTACTAGTAAGGAAGAAAGATGGAACATTTTTATTATTATTATTATTATACATTTATATAGCGCCATTTATTCCATGGCGCTTTACATATGAAAAGGGAAAAGTATAGACAGGTACAATAAACATGTGCTAGACAAGGGACACACAAGTACAGAAGGAGAGAGGACCCTGCCCGCGAGGGCTCACAGTCTGCAGGGATGGGTGAGAATACACTAGGAAAGGGTAGAGCTGGTCGTGCGATGGTTCAGTAGACTGAGGATCATTGCAGGTTGTAGGCTTGTCGGAACAGGTGGGTCTTCAGGTTTTTCTTGAAGGTCTCCGTTGTTTGTGAAAGTCTGATGTTTTGCGGCAGGGAGTTCCAGAGTATGGTAGAAGTCTTGTATGTAGTTGTGGGAAGAAGAGATGAGGGGGGAGTCGAGAAGGAGATCTTAAGAGGATCAAAGGTTGCGTGTAGGTAGGTAGCGGGATACCATGTCACAGATGTATGGAGGAAAAAGGTTGTGGATGGCTTTGTATGTCATGGTTAGGGTTTTGAACTGGAGCCTCTGGGCAATAGGAAGCCAGTGAAGGGCCTGGCATAGGGGGGAGGCTGGGGAATAGCGGGGAGACAGGTGGATTAGTCGGGCAGCAGAGTGTAGGAAGGACTGCTGGAGTGGTGCCAGAGTGCTAGAGGGGAGGCCAGACAGTAGGAAGTTGCAGTAGTCGAGGCGGGAGATGATAAGGGCGTGCACTAGTGTTTTTGTGGTTTCATGGTTGAGGAATGAGCGGATCCGGGAAATATTTTTGAGTTTGAGGCGGCAGGAGGTGGCGAGGGCTTGTATATGTGGTTTGAAAGAGAGGGCAGAGTCGATGATCACCCCGAGGCACCAAGCATGCGGGACCGGGGAAAGTGAGCAGCCATTGACATTGATGGATAGGTCTGGTGGAGGGGTAGAGTGAGGTGGGGGAAAGATGATGAATTCTGTTTTGTCCATGTTCAGTTTGAGAAAGCAAGCAAAAAAGAAGGTTGAGATAGAAGACAGACACTATGGGATTTTGGTCAGTAGGGAGGTGAGGTCAGGTCCAGATAGGTAGATCTGCGTGTCATCGGCGTAGAGGTGAAACTGCAAGCCGTGGGATTCTATGAGCTGTCCCAGGCCGAAGGTGTAGATGGAGAAGAGTAGGGGTCCAAGGACTGAGCCTTGAGGAACACCGACAGACAGGGGGCGAGGTGAGGAGGTGGTGTGTGAGAGGGAGACACTAAATGTTCGGTCTGTTAGGTATGATGAGATCCAGGATAGGGCCAAGTCTGTGATGCCAAGAGATGAGAGAATCTGTAGCAGGAGGGAATGGTCCACGGTGTCGAAGGCAGAAGACAGGTCCAGGAGAAAGAGGACAGAGTAGTGTTGCTTGCTCTTGGCGGTTAGCAGGTCGTTAGTGACTTTAGTTAGGGCAGTTTCAGTTGTGTGATGTGGTCGGAAGCCAGATTGTAACCAGTCAAAGAGGGAACAGGAGGAGAGGTGGGAGAACAGTTCAAGATATACATGCTGTTCCAGTAGTTTTGAGGCGTAGGGGAGAAGAGATATCGGGCGATAGTTAGACACAGAGGATGGGTCGAGGGAGGGCTTTTTGAGGATGGGTGTGATTGAAGCATGTTTGAAGGATGAAGGAAAGACACGATTTGTAAGTGAAAGATTGAAGAGGCAAAGTGGCAAAGTTAGGGATGAGGTGGGATGGGAGTGGTTCAAGAGCGCAAGTGGTGAGGTGTGATCTTGACAGGAGAGTGGAAAGCTGATCTTCTGTCATGGTGGTGAAGCTGGTTTTGGAAGAACAGGACTGAGTGGCTAAGAGGGGCATTGGGGGCTGCGGGCCAAAGCCTTCTCTGATAGTATCAATCTTTTGCTTAAAGAAGGAGGCAAAGTCTTCAGCAGAAATGAGAGGAGAGGGAGGAGGTGCTGTGGGATGGAGTAGAGAATTGAAACATTGAGGTTCTGTGTGGACTATCGTAAACTTAACGCCTGCACTGTGCAGAACTCCTACCCTCTGCCTGGAATTGAAGAGTCCCTGTCTGCTCTGGGGAAGGCCAAATTCTTCGACGTTGGATCTCGCTAGCGCATACTGGCAACTGCCCATGTCAGAGAAGGACTAGGCGTAGATGACCTTTATTCTACCATGGGACTCTTCGAATTCAACAGGATGCCCTTCGGCCTGGCCAAAGCCCCTGGACATTCCAGCAACTGATGGAAAGGTGCTTAGGTGACCTGAACTTCGAGGCTGCGCTCATATACTTAGATGACATCATAGTGTATGCTTCCGCATTTGAAGATCACCAGCGGAGACTGGAGCCACTTGTTCCGGACTCAGATCGAGTATCGGGCATGTTGTCTCACCGGACGGAGTGGAATCGTCCCAGGAGAAGATCAGAGTAATTCAGGACTGGCCAACCCCTGAGTCCATGAAAGACGTCCGGGCATTCCTAGAATTGACGGGGTACTATCGTCACTTTGTAAAGAACTTTGCCCATGTGGTGCAGCCCCTGCTAGAGCTTTTAAAAGGGGTACCCCTGAACGCAAAAGGCCGCCCCATCCACTGGGAAGAAAAACAGGAAAAAGCTTTTCGGGACTTGAACAAAGCGCTGACTGAAGCCCCGGTGCTGGCCTATGCCGACTTTTCTGTGCCGTTCATTTTCCACACTGACGGAAGCTTAGACGGATTGGGGGCTGTGATGTCACAGGTGCAGGACGGGAAAGAGAGGGTGATCGCTTACGCTAGTCGGTCCCTTCACGATTCCGAATGCAACCCGGACAACTACAGTTCCTTCAAGCTGGAGTTGCTGGCGTTGGTGTGGGCTATGACGGAGCAGTTCTCAGAATACCTGTCTGGCTCAGAAGTGTTAGTGCGCACTAATATTAATCCGTTGGCGAACCTGGAGAACGCGAAGTTAGGGGCTCTCGAACAGCGTTGGGTAGCCTGTATGGCGAAGTTTCAGTATAAGATTGCCTACAGGAGGAGGGCCGAAAACACCCACGCCGACGCATTGTCCAGACCAAGACACGTAACCCCTGGGAAGAGCAAGGATGAGATGCTGGAGGATGAGGAAGTTCCCTGATTTTGGAAGACTGCTGGGACGGCAGCAGCTATGCTGGAACAAATATGGACCGACCCACATGAAGGAGTGTTGGGAAGGTACAGGGGTGAGTGGGTCCGCTTACAGCAGGAGGACGGTGAACTCGCTCTGTTCCATCAATGGATAACCGTGAAACAGTTGCCCAGACAAGAACAAATAAGTACTCTTACCCTTGAACTGCTGAAAATACTAGACAGTGGGAGCGACTCCAGATGCGAAAAGGGCTGTTGTATCGGAAGATCCGGCTACAGAAAGAACTGGGGGCCTCCTGGCAGGTAGTGATCCCAGAGACAGTGTTATCCAAAATCGTTGCTGAAGCACACGAAAAAGGAGCGCACTTCGGACCGACGCATCAGGATGTGACCACTGTCTAGTGATGATTGATAATTTTTTAAAGTTTGCTGTAGTTACACCCACTCGAGATCAAATGGCAGAGTCGGCTGCTCATGCCATCTGCAAAAATTTCATTCAGGTCAATGGATGTCCGCAGCGGATCCACTCTGATCGGGGGGCCTGCTTCTTAGGGAGAAGAAAAACAGCTAGCACAGCCAATAGTGGAGATGCCTCCGGTAGGTTCCCAAACCATGAAATATAGTATAGAAAACCAGGCACACTCTATTATATTAATAAGATGTGTAGTCGAGGGGTTACAAGGACACTAAACTTCAGGAAGGCAAATTTCCAACGGATGAGAGATGATCTTGGTGCAATAAACTGGGACGATATCCTGAGACATAAAAATACACAAAGAAAATGGGAGACGTTTATTAGTATCCTGAATAGGACCTGTGCACAGTATATACCCTATGGGAATAAACATGCTAGAATTAGGAGGAAACCACTATGGCTAAATAGAGCTGTAAGGGGCGCAATAAGGGACAAAAAGAAAGCGTTTAGGGAATTAAAGCAAGTAGGTAGTGAAGAGGCATTAAATAAATACAGAAGACTGAATAAATTCTGTAAAAAGCAAATCAAGACAGCAAAGATTGAGGCAGAGAGACTCATTGCCAGAGAAAGTAAAAATAATCCCAAAATATTCTTTAACTACATAAATAGCAAGAAACTAAAAAATGATAGTGTTGGTCCCCTTAAAAATAGTCTGGGTGAAATGGTGGATGAGGATGAGGAAAAAGCCAATATGCTAAATGACTTTTTTTCAACTGTATTTACACAAGAAAATCCCATGACAGATAACATGATCAGAGATAAAAAAATGTCTCCATTAAATGTCACATGCTTAACCCAGCAGGAAGTACAGCGGCGTCTAAAAATCACTAAAGTTGACAAATCCCCGGGCCCGGATGGGATACACCCCCGAGTACTGCAGGAATTAAGTACAGTTATAGATAGACCTTTATTTTTAATCTTTAAAGATTCCATAATAACGGGGTCTGTACCACAGGACTGGCGTATAGCAAATGTGGTGCCAATATTCAAAAAGGGGGCAAAAACTGAACCTGGAAATTATAGGCCAGTGAGCTTAACATCTACTGTGGGTAAAATCCTGGAGGGTTTTTTAAGGGATACTATATTGGAGTATCTGAAGCTGAATAACCTCATGACACAGTATCAGCATGGGTTTACGAAGGACCGTTCTTGTCAGACTAATCTGATAAGCTTTTATGAAGGGGTAAGTTCAGGACTGGACCAAGGGAATGCAGTGGACGTGGTGTTCATGGACTTCTCAAAAGCTTTTGATACAGTGCCACACAAAAGGTTGATACATAAAATGAGAACAATGGGGATAGGGGAAAATATGTGTAAGTGGGTTAAGAACTGGCTCATGGATAGGAAACAAAGGGTGGTTATTAATGGAGCACACTCGGACTGGGTCACGGTTAGCAGTGGGGTACCACAGGGGTCAGTATTGGGGCCGCTTCTCTTTAACATATTTATTAATGACCTTGTAGGGGGCATACAGAGTAGTATTTCAATATTTGCAGATGACACTAAACTCTGCAGGGTAATAAATACAGAGGAGGATAATTTTATATTACAGGAGGATTTATGTAAACTAGAAGCTTGGGCTGATAAATGGCAAATGAGCTTTAATGGGGATAAATGTAAGGTCATGCACTTGGGTAGAACAAATAAGATGTATAATTATGTGCTTAATTGTAAAACACTGGGCAAAACTGTCACTGAAAAAGACTTGGGTGTATGGGTGGACGACAAACTCACATTTAGTGGCCAATGTCAGGCAGCTGCTGCCAAGGCAAATAAAATAATGGGATGCATTAGACGAGGCATAGATGCTCATGAGGAGAACATAATTTTACCTCTATACAAGTCACTGGTGCGACCACACTTAGAATACTGTGTGCAGTTCTGGTCTCCGGTGTATAAGAAAGACATAGCTGAACTGGAGCGGGTGCAGAGAAGAGCGACCAAGGTTATTAGAGAACTGGGGGGTCTGCAATACCAAGACAGGTTATTACACTTGGGGTTATTTAGTTTGGAAAAACGAAGGCTTAGGGGTGATCTTATTACAATGTACAAATATATGAGGGGACAGTACAAAGACCTTTCTAATGATCTTTTTACTCTTAGACCTGTGACGGGGACGAGGGGGCATCCTCTACGTCTGGAGGAAAGAAGGTTTAGCCATAATCACAGATGCAGATTCTTTACTGTAAGAGCAGTGAGACTATGGAACTCTCTGCCGTCTAATGTTGTAATGAGTGATTCCTTACTAAAATTTAAGAGGGGACTGGATGCCTTTCTTGAAAAGTATAATATTACAGGCTATATTCACTAGTTTCCTAGATACAGCGTTGATCCAGGGAGCTAGTCTGATTGCCGTATGTGGAGTCGGGAAGGAATTTTTTTCCCCAATGTGAAGCTTACTGTTTGCCACTTGGGTTTTTTTTGCCTTCCTCTGGATCAACATGTTAGGGCAGGTTAGGATAGGATATGGGTTGAACTAGATGGACTTAAAGTCTTCCTTCAACCTTAATAACTATGTTATGTTATATGCAGTGAAAAGGTTTTAATGTGCAATACATCTTCAGTAGTCACAAACGTTTCGGTCTATCAAGACCTTCATCAGTGTATTACAAAATGAAAATACAATAATAGTGAGAACAAAACATAACAAAAAAACAAAAGCATATACAAGTAAGTAAATACATGAATATGCATATAGATAGGGGTCAAATTGATAATGAGAGGAACCCAGAGATTAATCCACCAAAAATTGTCAAATAACAAAGAGGGTATAAACCCTGGTGCAGAGTACAAGAAATATATAGAGAACAACGAGATAAAGCAGGAAACCTACCTATTGAATATAATGCTGGGGTGTATGATAATGTGTCGACCCGCCACCACAATTGTGGGTTACCAGGGCAATGGGGTACTCAGAGCCGAGCCCATGGGAGTCTATGGGGATTCTTGTCACAGGTAGCTGTGGCTCGGTCTGTGGCCCGGGCGGTCTGGCGTATGTTGGGGATATATTTACATGGGATTGATTTATGTACAGTTCGTGACGCCACCTGTAGTATTCTGGTAATTAGTACCAGCGCTGCTGTAGATCTCTGAGGGGATGGTGATGCAGCTAGATGTCGGGTCCCCTACAGGTGGGACTCTTCCCTCAAAGTCTGTTAAGATGGTGAAGTCGGGTGCCGGTAAATAACACAGTCTCACACAGTCAGCGTCTTTCCATACCTTTACTTGCAAGATGGTAAGGCAGGTCCAGGGAGGCTGATCCAAGGGGAGTGTATCTTGAGACGGCAGCTGGACAAGTTAGGGGCCTCCTTTAACTCCAATAAACGAGTACAACCAGCCTGAAGCGTAGTTCCCTCAAATCTCCAGCTAATCTTAGCTGTACCTGCCCAGTCAGCTTAGTGTTAGGAGCCTTCCTGTGAAGGAGCTGAATTCTTACGTAGTCCTGCAGAACTCCAAAGTCTTCACTCCCCTGACCCCAGTTACGTACTGACTATAAGGGGCTTGTCTGCCGCGACCAAGGGTCCGGTAGATTCCTGGTTTTCCTGTCACCGTGCCTGAAACAACAGTGACTCTTCGGTCCCCAGTGACCGGGTGCAATGTCCTGGACTTCTGCAATCCTGTAGCACCAATTCTATAATCCACTTGCCTTTCGCCTTGTCCACGCTGGTAACATAAGCACTCTTACTAGCCCAGGGTCGAGCAGTCTCTTCCTTCCTTTTCCTTCCAATGAAGCTAGCCACAGATGCTCAGTTATCACAGGCAGGAGCACGTCTCTGTACCTGATACTGTCCTCTAGACAGGAATGCTGAAGTCTTTCTGTGCTGATACTTCTTCCTTCTTCAGTGTGTGCTGAGAGATGATACAGCTCTGACCAGACTAAGGTGTAGTCCAAACACCTATACCAGACTCCACTATATGAACTGGTAATGAAGCAGGCTAGACTCTTCTCTCCCTCCAAACGTCTTCTCACAAAAGTCTAAGCTCTACTCCACACGTCCTCACTGTCCGAAGACAGGAACAAGACTCTCCACTCTAACACCTACTACTTTGACCACTCCCTCTAGAGTATACTCCACTACCCTAAGGGTGTGTCTAGTGTGTGTAGAGTGAATGCATATTGAGCATTAAGCTGCCGTCTCGCCATACACTCTCCAGGGTACTGCGTGTGCCTACCACCAGGGCTACACATTCCCCATGGTAAACGACAGCACTCCCGGGCTGTGAAATACAAAAGACAGAAAATTTTGTTTATGCATAACAACAAACATTAACTTCTTCCCATACGGGAGGTGAGAATACCTTGAACGTTACAAACTTTATAGAAAAATACAAATAGTATCAAATAGCATTTAATAATTATATATATACAAGATACTTGTGAAGGACCCGCACCAAACCTTCAACGTGGGTCCTGGGTGGGCTGCAGGACATCCAAGTGCAGACCTCACTCAGTGCCACACCACACGGGTTTTGTTTTTCAGAGGTAGATATGGATGGCTTATGTAAAACCAAGATAGGGCGCCGAAGCGCAACTATGTACAAGAAAGTTCTGGGTTAGCATAGTCCTTAACCTCAAAAGTCCATTTACAAAGAAAGACATATTCATATTAAATCAGATTATAAAAGTGCAACTGTTTATCAATTCTCATCTATTATTTACCATTTATCAGTTACCATTTACCCAGCCGGGCATTCTATAATTAGAAATATATATTCACTATATATAATACCTGTGCAAAACTTTTTCAAAACATTTTAAACTTTTTGCTTTTTTTTTTTTTTTTTTTTTTACTTGTGGTAGATCCGATAGGGATCTCACCAACTCTTTACTATTTATTCGTCTTCTACTAATACATTTTCCACCACATCTTTCACGCCGGGGGCTGGAATGATGCAATGAGCCCTAGATCCTAAGACCAACAAATCATGTGCTGCGATCAGGGTTTGGGTTGCGACAGTTCTGGTTTGAACCTCTAGGGGCGCAACGGGTACACTTTCTTCGCATGACACCGATTGCGTCTCCATTACAGTCAACGATATAGACCGCGTCAGGGTTTGCGATCTAGACTGGGTCGCATGTGGCGATGTGGAGGTGGCTTTCACTTGCGATGAACGCTGGGTCGCTAGTTGCGATGACTTTGCAGGGGGCGATGCTGGGGCACGGCCGGATGCTGCTGAAGCTGGAAACGGGGACGCTGCGGTAATGGTGACGATACCTGCGTCTGGGACGGGGTCGCGGACGATGGCGACGTTCAGGGCATACCATCCCTTCATTCCCCAATGCCGCGTATAGGTGACTATATCTCCGTTCACTAAGTCTCTCCCGGGATGACCTTGCTGCAGGTGAGATTCCACGTCACGCCTGCTGACGAAGACCGCTGGGTAGAGGCCCGGTTCGCGGATAAAGCCCCAGCCCTTCCGGAGCTGGAACTCAGTCACACACCCCCGCCGCCGCGGTTCCCGTAAGGTACCTTTGTCGCGACGAACAGTCTCCTTGTCAGCAATCAGCTCGGCAAACTGTCGCTGGCGGTTCCTCTGGATTTCCCGCTTTTCCTCCTGCTGACGCCTCTTCTTCTCCTCACGACTCTGCCATTCTTGTTCCCACTGGGCGGTGTGAGGCGACGTCATCCAGGCGCGCCATTTCGTCCCAGTCCACATCTGGTAGTGACGGACAGGACCCCTCCGGTGTCCCTGCCGGGGACCGATAATCTGCTGCGGCCTCCTGGCCGGGCGGGCGTTCCGGGATTGGCTGTACCTCCTCCACCTCCTCCGCTTCCACCGCTTCACCGGTGGGGTCAGGAACGGTACTTTCGGGGGCAGCCTCCGGTTGCTCCTTCGCCTTGGGCAGCAGACTCTTCGGTACTTTGAATCGTGGGGGTTCGTTGAGGGGAGAGGACGCCGTGTTCGTCAGTTGCCACTGTAGCAGGTTACATCGGCGTCTCTCAATCTCCTCTAGTCCAGGTTGGAACAACTTCTTTAGGCGTGAGTTCTCCTCCCGAACCTCTAACAACGCCTGTTGCAGGTGCAGGATCGCATAGGCCTCGGATGCCGATGGCAGCTTGGCGGGGGCACGGGGCCTGCCTTCCTCCGCTGCCCCGCTCGGCTCCACACGTCCTGCCTCCATCATGTTCCAGAAGATTCTTTCTTTCTGCGGAGACATCCGGTCTCTTCCGTGGAGGTGGGGTTTGCGTCTCCTCCTCCTCGCAGGGAAGGTGAAGAGGAGGCGGACCTCCTTTGCTGTAGGGCAGGACCGCATGTTGTAGTAGCACTTTGAGAGGGCAGGCATTTTCTTCGCGCCACAGGGGGGTAGACGCCCACGAAGGTACGCCCACCTTCTTCTCCAGCGCCTGAGGGCGCGAATATGGCGACAAAAATGGCGATTTTGGCGCCAAAAGTGCAAACAGTCCTTTTCACAAAAACAAGTCCTTAGGCACACAGGGCTCGCAATTTCGCGAGTTTCGTATCCTGTTCGTGACGCCAAAGTTTGTGTCGACCCGCCACCACAATTGTGGGTTACCAGGGCAATGGGGTACTCAGAGCCGAGCCCATGGGAGTCTATGGGGATTCTTGTCACAGGTAGCTGTGGCTCGGTCTGTGGCCCGGGCGGTCTGGCGTATGTTGGGGATATATTTACATGGGATTGATTTATGTACAGTTCGTGACGCCACCTGTAGTATTCTGGTAATTAGTACCAGCGCTGCTGTAGATCTCTGAGGGGATGGTGATGCAGCTAGATGTCGGGTCCCCTACAGGTGGGACTCTTCCCTCAAAGTCTGTTAAGATGGTGAAGTCGGGTGCCGGTAAATAACACAGTCTCACACAGTCAGCGTCTTTCCATACCTTTACTTGCAAGATGGTAAGGCAGGTCCCAGGGAGGCTGATCCAAGGGGAGTGTATCTTGAGACGGCAGCTGGACAAGTTAGGGGCCTCCTTTAACTCCAATAAACGAGTACAACCAGCCTGAAGCGTAGTTCCCTCAAATCTCCAGCTAATCTTAGCTGTACCTGCCCAGTCAGCTTAGTGTTAGGAGCCTTCCTGTGAAGGAGCTGAATTCTTACGTAGTCCTGCAGAACTCCAAAGTCTTCACTCCCCCTGACCCCAGTTACGTACTGACTATAAGGGGCTTGTCTGCCGCGACCAAGGGTCCGGTAGATTCCTGGTTTTCCTGTCACCGTGCCTGAAACAACAGTGACTCTTCGGTCCCCAGTGACCGGGTGCAATGTCCTGGACTTCTGCAATCCTGTAGCACCAATTCTATAATCCACTTGCCTTTCGCCTTGTCCACGCTGGTAACATAAGCACTCTTACTAGCCCAGGGTCGAGCAGTCTCTTCCTTCCTTTTCCTTCCAATGAAGCTAGCCACAGATGCTCAGTTATCACAGGCAGGAGCACGTCTCTGTACCTGATACTGTCCTCTAGACAGGAATGCTGAAGTCTTTCTGTGCTGATACTTCTTCCTTCTTCAGTGTGTGCTGAGAGATGATACAGCTCTGACCAGACTAAGGTGTAGTCCAAACACCTATACCAGACTCCACTATATGAACTGGTAATGAAGCAGGCTAGACTCTTCTCTCCCTCCAAACGTCTTCTCACAAAAGTCTAAGCTCTACTCCACACGTCCTCACTGTCCGAAGACAGGAACAAGACTCTCCACTCTAACACCTACTACTTTGACCACTCCCTCTAGAGTATACTCCACTACCCTAAGGGTGTGTCTAGTGTGTGTAGAGTGAATGCATATTGAGCATTAAGCTGCCGTCTCGCCATACACTCTCCAGGGTACTGCGTGTGCCTACCACCAGGGCTACACAATAAACACATACTCAATGGAGGTTAACTGTGGGGAGAGAGTGAACTAGATCTATGTCAAATGAAAAAATGACAGGTGATTTGAAGAGAGTACTCATAAGGACAATAACACCTACCAATTAAGTTGGTATGGTCACGGCATAGCATGCCGTTTTCCCAGATATAGGATCTATGGGGAACAGTGTACAATCAACACCATGCTCAATGTCATGTTACACGCAATAAAATTGAGTTAGATATATGGAGCTTACCAAAAAATAGTGTGGGACCGTGAGTCTCAGGACGTGGTATCCACCGCTAGTCGATGAAGTACTGAGCCAGGATAAAGTGCTCCTATAAATAGCGGTGGCATGTGTGTGAGCCAACGTTGGGGGCCTTGCAGGGAGAAAGCCGGAAGTGACGTTTGCGTGTCGCAGACAGGAAGTTCCTGTCCTGAGTGTTCCATAGACCGGAAGTGCCAGGAGGATGCGTTCCACTGAACTGAACATAGTGGTGAGAGATCAAGGGCAGAGGCTTTCGTGTCACAAGACAGCAGTGCAGTGAATTGTGACAAAGAGGATGGATGGCAGTAGAACTGTGGTAGACACAGTGGTATCAAAAGGACACGGAGAATTCACAGCAAAATTCAATACAGATGGCTCTGCAAAATAAAGATAATGCGTTAGTGTCATAATATGGGGATTAGATGATGTAAGCATATGGGAGTTGAATAACGCATAGGATGAATAAATCAAACATATTATGACAATTGTACAGATATATTTACAGTGGCAATGTTGAGATTCCTCAAGGCTGAAATTCTTGACACCCGCAGTAAAATTAAAGGATAACCAATTGAACAAAATGCTGGATAAAATATTAATAAAATATTGAGTCACATGAAGTCCATAAAAAAGCAATAACAACTATGGAGGCAATTCAAATGAATGATTGTAAATCATAGTCTTTATTGAGGCCCCTGGGTGTTAGAGTGTTAACTTCTTTTTCTGAACTTTGTGATTCCGTGCGAGGCCTTGTTCCCCCTGCAGCCTGTACGGTGTTGTGCTCCCGATGTACCGCACCCTCCTTAAGGAACCAGGAGAAGGCACTGTATCAACGCCCTAACGGACCAAGCTCAACGGACTCAAAACCCATGGATCCGGATACTTTGGCACGGTCAGGAGAAAGTGCATCTTGTTTCTACACAGCAGAGCCAGAGACTTTGTTCACGGATTGCGACGACGTCGGAAGCTGTTCCAACCACCTTCCAACCAGAACTTCAATCGATAAGTCATTACTTTCTTCAAGCTCCTGAGTTCCCCCCTCAACTCTAGCAGTGCATCCAGACTCCTGAGTGTCCCCCCAGACTCTTATTTTGCTGGCAGGCTCCTGAGTGTCCAACCCTAGGCTTTTAATTTGCAGTGGTGGATACTGTTCACATCAGGATCAGTGTGAGGAAAAACTAAGTTGGGAAGTCGAGCAGAGCTCTCTCTACACTGCACCTCAGGCTCGCAATGCAATGCGAGCTCCACATCTCCACACATCAAACAGAACAGGGCCATCCACTGCCACCCGTCCACATTCTTTGGTCAATTCATCCTGCAGAGTGCTTGCCAGTCGTCACCTCCCTCCTCTCCCAGTAATCAAACATGAATGAATATGCAGAGTGAAGTGCTAAGTACCATTAAGATGGAGTGTAACTAGAGGACATGGAGGGGGTAGTTGTGGCTGAGTTATTTAAAGGGCTAGTTCACAGGCAGAGTCCACTGAGCACACAGTCAGCGAGTACCACCCGGCCCCTTGTACATGCAATACTAGTTTGATGTAGTTTTCCCAACGGGTAATCTTTTCCTTCAGTCTCAGCAGTCCAGGCGATACAGAGTCCACAAAGGCAACTGTATTCCAACAGGGAAAATAATTATTGAATTAACAGTGGTAAAGTAGAAAAAAGGCATGAGTACAACACTGGCTTTCCTGCTCTCCAGGGATGTCATGCTTTCCAACCGCACCCACAGCAGCTGCAGCAGCCAAAGATTAGAGGAATTCCAAGCGCTGGAGTCTGGGCGCTTACTTCCCCTCCAGCGAGGAACCTTCTGGAGTCCTGGGTCCCGTATTGCAGTCTTTGGCCCTGCTGTACAGTCCTTGGTCCAGGGCAACAGATCTCTCCCATTCGGGGGCATCTGGCAGTGCCCCTCTTTAAGTCACGTTTGTCTTAGCCAACGTCTCAGGCAGATCTGAGTAAGCAGCAGCTTCCTCTTTCCTTGTGGCTGCTAGTCCAATCCCCAACATTAACTATCTCTGTCCCTATTTACAGCATTAAAGGGGAACACACACTATATAATACAATACAATACAGTACAATTAAATCAGTCAACACATAAGGGCACGAGGGTGACATGAAAGAAGGAGAGCATGCAACTGAGAGGACCTACAACTCCCTTACAGGAGCACAAGAGGTGCAGACGGCTGTCTCTTCTTTCTCCTCAGCAGTGTTGGTGTCAATATTCTCTGCTTTGATTGGTGGAGCATTAGCACACTAACTGCTCATCCACCAATCAGAGCAAAGCTCCTCTCCTACTCATCTCAAGTCACAGCTGCAGCCAGACTGTGAAGCATTTTCTGCCTCGTGATCCTCCCACCTTCCTCACTGCACCTACTTACAGAATAATGGTAAAAAAAAAAGTTTTTCTTGCTCAGACACCATCCCCACAGCTTGTGGCCCTAGGCACTGGACCTCTGATTCCTAGTGAGAAATATAGGCCTGCCTAAAAGGCCATCAAGGGGTTTCTCTGACCTCCTGACAAACCAATAGGAAGGCCATGACACACTGCTAAGAACAGGAGAGGAAATTATGCAGGAATATATAAAACCCAGGGTGAGAAAATTAAAACACATTTATATATTGTGGAGAGAGCAAGCTAAGGAGATCCAAATGTAAACACAACAAGTTTAACCTCCCAGAAACCTAAAGAGATGAAAGAAAGAGGTAATGCAATGTAAACCCCTTATGTGAAGGACTGGAACTCCTAAACCCAAGTCCACCAAGAGGTATAGCCAGCAAGGAAGTGCAGTGAAGGGTGAATATATGATATACCCAGAATGTGATAGGGCAGACCAAAACAGGAAAATTTAAAACACATGGAGAGGAGCAAATCAAAAAAAGGAAACAAACAATTGGAATCATCAGCAGTTCAACAGGGAAAATAAGGCAATAGCTCAGCAGACAGGGGGAACTGACCATGCAGCAACAGGTCAGTGGACTGTATCTCCAAACCGAGCTATGACAGTTGTGTGGAATTCTACAGCTATAGGAATGTGCATTGTGCTTCAGATTTGCTTACAGATTTGTAGTTCTGACCCAGCTAAAATATAATTAAAATGGATCAAGGATATTTTACTTGCTCAAACAATTCAGCTAAATACAGTACCTTGTAAAAAATCTTTATGCTTCCCTGATTCTGCTTTTCCATTTTGCACTACATTGCTCAATTACACAGATATTCGCATTTGTTGCTTTTGGAGAGCAGTATATGAAGTGTCTGCTTGATGTCCAATTGGGCATTTCTTCAGAGTCTTCTTTGGTAGCGTATACTTTTATCCCTACCTCTCAAATATTACCAATCACAGCTTGGCAGTGTCTGACATTGCTAGACTGCAAGTTCAACTGCCGAGTTGTGATTGTCAGACTTTGAGAATGTGGGGTGGGGGGTTGAATACTGTATTTCTCTACTGCAATCCAAAAGTAACAAATGGGAATATCTCTGCAATGGAGTGATGCAGCACAAAATTGAAAATAGCTGCAGATTCAGGGGAGCTTTGAATTTTTATAAGGTATTTAAAAGGAACCTGCCATGAACTTTTTTGATATGCGCATCACTAACATGGTCTTCTCAAACAAAGTTTCCCACTACTTATCTAAAAAACCTCACTTTTTATCCTTTTTATCCATAACCATAAGTGATTACATCACATATCTTCGGTATCAGTCATGGGGGTGGCTTTTTCTATCCTTTCAGTCACGGTCAGTCATGTTCATCTTTAATCCCTCTCTGCCATCTTACGTACTATTCCGTTCATGTGACCTGGGACTTAATTCCCATGGACGGAGTAGAACGTCATCGGCGATTGCGGACATGTGTCAGCTGATTTTCACAGCTGACACCCGGCACTTTAACCCCAGGAACATTGCGATCAAACAAGATCGCAGCGTTCCGGGAGCAGGCAGAGGGCTGACAGCCCCTCTGCCTTTGAATCGGAGACCCTGCGGCGTGATGTGGGGTCCCGATCGCTGCTATGGTAACCCGATGTTGTCATGATGACATCCGGGTTACCAGAACTGAGAAACTTCCTGTCACGCGAAGTGCATGTCAGGAAGTCTCACAGGTCAGTGTGCAGAAAGTGCAGCGCTGACAGCTTCTGAAGCATGTAGATGCTGCTTGATCTGCATGCTATAGAAGCGATCAACCTGCAGAAAATGATTGTCCCATAGTGGGAAAAAGTGTAAAAGGTAGAACTGAATAATTTTTTTTTAAATAATTGTAAAAATATTGTAAATGATAAAAAATAATAATAAAAAATCAATATTTATTCTATCAATAAATAAATATTTGAATGAAAAAAAAAAATAAACAATAAAAGTACACATATTTGGTAACGCCAAGTCCATAACGACCTGACCTATAAAACTGTCCCACTAGTTAACCCCTTTAGTGAACACCATTAAAAAAAACAATGCTTTATCATCATACAGCCGAACAAAAAGTGGAATAACACGCAATCAAAAAGATGGATATGAATAAAAGTGGTACCGCTGAAAACATCATCTTGTCCTGCAAAAACAAGCCCCCATACAGCATCATCAGCAAAAAAAAGTTATAGCTCTCAGAATAAAGCAATGCAAAAATAATTATTTTTAATATAAAATAGTTTTTGTTGTATAAACGCACCAAAACATAAAAAAAGATATAAATGAGGTATCGCTGTAATCGCACTGACCCGAAGAATAAAACTGCTTTATCAATTTTACCAGACGCGGAACAGTATAAACGCCCTCCCCAAAAGAAATTCATGAATTGCTGGTTTTTGTTCATTCTGCCTCCCAAAAATTGGAATAAAAAGCGATCAAAAAATGTCATGTGCCCGAAAATGGTACTAATAAAACATCAACTCGTCCCACAAAAACAAGCCCCAATACAGCTCCATCACCAGAAAAATAAAAAGTTACAGCTCTCAGAATGGTAGAACTCTAGTGCCACCTTTTGGAAGGTAGCAATCCTACAAGTCAATGTCAACCCTTTAACGAGCCTTATCACATGACCTAGGATAATAGCCAAACCAGAATCTCAATTTGCAGACACTGTGTTTCGGGGTTCAGCCCCTCGTCAGTGCAAAGCGGAGATCTGGTTTGGCTGTGTGAGAGGCGTCAGACCATTGTCCAAGAAATATCGTCACTCCTTGCGGAGATCAACATGCTAAGCATGCAGATGAGGAGACTTAAAGCCGCAATGCTCCTCTGGGAAATATGCTAATTATGCAAATTGTCTCTTCAGAGAGGAAGAGAGCTAGAACTCTAGTGCCACCTTTTGGAAGGTAGCAATCCTACAAGTCAATGTCAACCCTTTAACGAGCCTTATCACATGACCTAGGATAATAGCCAAACCAGAATCTCAATTTGCAGACACTGTGTTTCGGGGTTCAGCCCCTCGTCAGTGCAAAGCGGAGATCTGGTTTGGCTGTGTGAGAGGCGTCAGACCATTGTCCAAGAAATATCGTCACTCCTTGCGGAGATCAACATGCTAAGCATGCAGATGAGGAGACTTAAAGCCGCAATGCTCCTCTGGGAAATATGCTAATTATGCAAATTGTCTCTTCAGAGAGGAAGAGAGCTAGAACTCTAGTGCCACCTTTTGGAAGGTAGCAATCCTACAAGTCAATGTCAACCCTTTAACGAGCCTTATCACATGACCTAGGATAATAGCCAAACCAGAATCTCAATTTGCAGACACTGTGTTTCGGGGTTCAGCCCCTCGTCAGTGCAAAGCGGAGATCTGGTTTGGCTGTGTGAGAGGCGTCAGACCATTGTCCAAGAAATATCGTCACTCCTTGCGGAGATCAACATGCTAAGCATGCAGATGAGGAGACTTAAAGCCGCAATGCTCCTCTGGGAAATATGCTAATTATGCAAATTGTCTCTTCAGAGAGGAAGAGAGCTAGAACTCTAGTGCCACCTTTTGGAAGGTAGCAATCCTACAAGTCAATGTCAACCCTTTAACGAGCCTTATCACATGACCTAGGATAATAGCCAAACCAGAATCTCAATTTGCAGACACTGTGTTTCTTTTTTTTTTTTTTTTTTTTTTTTTTTTTTTTTAAAACCATTCAGGTTAGTTATAAACAACTCAATATAAGCTCATCAACTTAAACGTCGTTGTTTCAACTCTCATCATCATGGTTCATATTTAATTCAGCATAACAAACCAAAGGTATACACAAAAGACGTCATAAACATCAATAAACATCAATAAAATTCACTGATATTTGATCAGGTGCTGCCATTTTTTAAATTTCCAAACGCCCTCTGCATCAGAACCACCACCGCCTTCACTATCTAATTTATAAATCAAGTATAATCTAGAAAGGATCAGCCCGACACACTTATTCACAGATAAATGCTTCTCTTTGAAAATTCCTAAATTCCTCACATCCCACAAACTCTGCATCACACAAGTCATAATTAACCATAGGATTCTATTTTTCACACGACCACATGCACCAATTCCAAACATTGCAACACGCCAGTCAATAAAACTCACCCCCGCTAACTCCTTACACAACCCACCTACACACTTCCACACACTGTACGCGTAATCACAGTCCCACATAGTATGCCACACAGTCTCACACCCACCACATCCTTCTCTCGGGCACACTTCCGTTCTGGTCAGACCTCGTCTCTTCTGAACCTGTCGCACAGGCAAAATATTGTGCAAGGACATCCATACAATATCCCTTTGTCTATTAGACATCCCATGCGTTCCCAAACTCTTCCATGCAACCGAGACTTCATTCCCTCTCAAACCCACAATATTACTCTCCACATCATTCTTATGTATTATTTTCATCATCTTCTTAGTCATTCTAAAATCATTCATCGGCACACTCAGTAAATCATGCTTCCTCACAAACTTTTCAATCACCTCATACCAGACCGGACACTTGAAAGCAACAGGCACTCTAGCATCCCTCTTTCTCCAACACAAGCCATACAACATCCAACCAGCAGAATAATTTGCCATATACGCTCCCTTATTTCCTTTATTCAACAAAATAACTACCGTTTTGATATACTGAAGCCCCAGGAAAATCTCAATGTTTGGAAAGGCCATGCCACCATGGTGACATGCCTTAAAAAGACTTTCTCTCTTAAGTTTTTCTATTTTACTACTCCAGAAAAAAGTAAAAACTAACTTTTCCACTCTTTTTATTTTCCTATTAGACGGTGGAAAAACTGTTGCAATAAAAAGCAAAATCGGAAGAATCACCGCTTTTATGACCAAAATCTTACCACTCAAGGTCAAGTCTCTCAGTCGCCAAAAATTTAACTTACGCTCTATGCGCAACCCACACTCCTCCCAGCTCTCCTTACCTTCCAAGTCCTTATTAAATAATACTCCCAGCACTTTGAGAGCACCCTCCTCACACTTAACCCCCTCCATTTTAACCCCATCATCCCAAAACATTTAAAGCTACATTTATTCCAATTCACTCTAAAACCAGACGCACCACAGAAAAACTCCAAAAGCAACTTAACCCTACTCATAGACGCAACACTTTCACTCACAACCACAACATCATCCATATATCCAAGAACTTTCACATGCTTTCCACCGCTCCCCGGTACCAACAAACCTCGCACCACTTTATCACGTCTCACCAAGCACAACAAAGGTTCAATCACACATACAAATAAGACAGGGGACATGGGACACCCCTGCCTTACACCAGACATAATATTCACTTTCTCACTCAACCATCCATTAACAAGAAACTCGCTTGACACACAATCATACAAAGACATTATCCCATTCACAAATTTTTTAGGAAATCCCATTCTCTCCAGAACTTTAAACAAAAACACATGCGAGACCCTATCAAACGCTTTCTCAAAATCAATTGTCAGAACCATACACTTCTGTTTCCTTCCCATGCAGTCCCCAATCAAATCCCTTAATAACAATAAGTTATCACTCATACTTCTCCCAGGCACCGCACACACCTGATCCTCATCCACAACATTACCAATCACCTCACGCATACGATTCGCCAACAATTTGCTATAGATTTTGTAATCTGCATTCAGCAGCGTTATAGGTCTCCAATTCTCTAAACACTTTCTCTCACCTTTTTTATACACAAGCACAACCACCCCCTCTTTCATTGATTCACACAACTTACCATTCTCCCACATGTACTTACATATCTCAGTCAAATCAGCACCCAGGAAATCCCATGCTTTCACATAGAATTCTACCGGCAATCCGTCTTTCCCTGGTGTTTATTCTTTTTAGCACTCTTCATCACGTTTTCTACTTCATCCATAATCACTTCCTCATTCAAAATATCACATTCTCCACTACCCAACTTGCTTTCTAATCCATTCAGCACTTCTGAAACAAGACCAGAGTCAATCCATTTTTTATCATATAACTTGCTGTAGAACCTATTCACCTCCTTTATCACATTCTCACCTGACACACACAAACCGTTCCTATCCAGGACTTTATCCATATCAACCTTTCTCCCATTCATTTTCTTAAAAAAGAACCTTGTGCACTTTTCATCTTTCTCAAGATGTTCTATTTTGGTGCGATAGATGATTTCCTTCCCTTTTTCATCCATAACACGCTTTAACTCACTCTTTGTCTCAGCCAGCTCATCAGACACATCCATCCCACTTTCTCCACACTTCCTTAACCAGTCTATACGTCTGTTTAAATCATTAAATCTTTCCCGATAAATAGCAGCTTTTTATAGCCCCATTTTTTGAAGAATTTTTTGCAACACACCTTAACCCAGTCCCACCATTCCAGCACACACGCAAAATTCCTCTTACATACTCTCCACTCTTTATACTTTATTTTTAATTCATTCATCACATCCTCATCTTCTAACAACCTAACGTTCAGCTTCCAAACCCCACCACCATACACACGGTCATCAATCACACTAAACACACCTCTCAAACACTCATGATCAGAAAAAGGTACAGCATTTTGTTCAAAATTCATACACAACATATTTTTGGAAAACAATATTTTATCTATTCTGGATACAATACCACCCCTATCAGCATGGTATGTTGGCGGTGGTGGGATGCCAAATTTCAGAGCAGCAGCATCTAGAAGGGAAAAATCAGAAATAAGATTGGATAACTTTTTACCAGTTATGTCACAATTCCCTTCTGTGATGCAATTAAAGTCTCCAACTAAAACTGTAGGCATTTTGCCTGGAAGAAACAAACTTAATTTTTCCAAAAGAGCCAGACGCTCCTTTTTCCCATCCTTTCCTGATGGACAGTACACATTAATAATTCTAGCCCGCCACCCCCTATAGCTAACATGTGCAATTATACATCTACCCACCTCTACCACCGTGTAGCTATCTAAACTAATCTCCCTGTTACCCATTAATATCCCTACACCATCATTCCTATTAACACATGAGCCAGACCATACATGCTGACCGTAAGGCCAGTCCTTATCGCTTGGAGCGTCCTCAATCCCACATTCCTGAAGACAAAAGATGTGAGCATTCATCTGTTTAATATAATCTAGGACGACTGCCCTCCTGGATTTAGATCTAATTTGTCTGACATTCAGGGACGCAATGCCCCAACCAGCTTGGGGGGCCATAACATGATGGTGTTATTTACATGACGACAAACAGGCCACTTCTTCTTCAGCCGTTTTCGTCTTCCATCTGGAACTGCAACTCCCCGAATCTGTTTACGTCTGCGGGAATGCCTAAAAAAACACTGGTGTCAGGAGAGAAGACATTCTGAGGGTAACTACGTTCACTCACCGGACTTAAACAATCTTCACCGCGTCCGCCCAATCCGTTCTGGGCTTTTTACAGGAAGTTCCAGGCTCCTCCTCCTCCTCAGAGGGCCTTGCAAGAGTGAAGTCACCTTGATCTCCACAACTGGTCAACTCCTCCTCAGTAGCTAACCAAGATATACTGGGGGTATTACCAAGAGAACCCTCCAACTCCCCTCCCCACAGACATCAGACTGATGAGGGAGCTCACATTCAACCTCAGCAAGTTCCAAACCTGCCACCTCTGGCTGGGAGTCTCCGTTTCGGGCAGGGCCTCCTCATGCGCATCCATGATTTCAGGTTCCTCAATAAGATCCGGGTCTGTAACCTGTGGAATGTCAACAACAGCAGCAGGGGGCGCAGCTGCCCCACCTGTGACCTCAGCGTAAGACCTAGGACTGATCCTGGCCTTACAATCCCGATACTTATGGCCCTCCTCACCACAAGCATTACACATAACAGGATTTGTGCAGTCTTTTGCCATATGGCCGGAACCATTGCAATTCCTACAAGTTGGCATGTCCTTGCAACTATCCTGGGTATGCCCGAAATTTTTACACCTCCTGCAATACAGTGGGCATCGGGAAAAAACAAAAAACCACTATTTTTCCCAATTGAAAAATTAAGAGGGGGGTAATGGATGCCTCCCGGCCTTGGGGATCCATCCCAAATCTCACAAAAAATTTGTACTTCCCAGTCCAGAGCCCTTCTCCATTCAGGACCCTGTGGGAGTACTGAACATAAATGCAATGTCTTTTCAAAATAAATAAGTCCTCCAGGGAAACAAAAGGTTGTGCATGAAACCACAAGTGGGATATCCCCCTTGAGTATAACACAGTAAAGGTAATCCTTCCACAAAGGATTTGCCACTCCATTTTTCAGGGCAGTAAACAAATTCTGGCAAGCCGCCATAGAAGATAGCACCAGCACATACCTGCTTCCTCCTGAACTCTTGCAGGCATATTATATCGACTTCCGAAATCTTCAGATGTCATAAAACACCAGTTGACCAAATTTTCCAGGGAAAAATGCAACTTCTTATCTTCAGCGATTTCAATCCGGAACATTTTTGACCCGCTATCACCGGCCCCAAAGAGAATTGAAGTGGGACTCCCATCGTCCACAACCCCAGGGACTTCTCCCTGAATCCTCCTGGCTATCTCCCTAAAGCAGCAACCGGCTTAAGCCACCGAAGTGGCGATGCCGAAGGCCAAGAGACAGCACTCAAGGTATCTCCAGGAAAACTTTAAGCTCTCACAAAGCGAATTGTTTCAACTTCTATATGGTTCATATTATTCAGTCAAAACAAGGTATCACAGCTCCTTCAATAACATCACTAAATTCACTGAAGATCAGGCTGTTTTTAAATTCCAAGCCCTCTGCATCGAACACATCGCTCACATTTTTATCAAGTATCTAGAAAGATCAGCCGAAACTCACAGTGCTTCCTTTGAAAAAAAGCACACCCCCCTAAACAAGTCAATAACCTGGTTAAACGACCATACCCAACATGACCCCGTAATTACCCCTAATTACCAAACCTAACACACTTCCACACATGTAGGTAATCACAGTTTTCTTTTTTTTTTTTTTTTAAACCATTCAGGTAGTTATAAACAACTCAATATAAGCTCATCAACTTAAACCGCGTTTTTCAACTCTCATCTTCATGGTTCAATTAAAATTCAGCATAACAAAACCAAAGGTAACCCAAAAGACTCATAAACATCAATAAACATCAAAAAAATTTCACTGATATTTGATAAAGGTCCCTGCCATTTTAATTTCCAAACCCCTCTGCATCAGAACCACCACCGCCTTCACTGAAAAATTTTTATAATCAGTATATCTAGAAAGGACCAGCCCAAAACACACATTCACAGATAATGCTTCTCTTTGAAAATCCTAAATTCCTCACCATCCCACAACTCTGCATCACACAAGTCATAATTAACCATAGATTCTATTTCCACACGACCACAAGCCCAATTCCAAACATTGCAACACGCCAGTCAATAAAACTCACCCCCCCTAATACCTTACACAACCACCTAAAACACTTCCCACACTGTACGCGAATCCAGTCCCACATAGTATGCCACACAGTCTCACATCCACCACAACCTTCTCTCGGGCACACTTCCGTTCTGGTCAGACCTCGTCTCTTCTGAACCTGTCGCACAGGCAAAATATTGTGCAAGGACATCCATACAATATCCCTCTGTCTATTAGACATCCCATGCGTTCCCAAACTCTTCCATGCAACCGAGACTTCATTCCCTCTCAAACCTACAATATTACTCTCCACATCATTCTTATGTATTATTTTCATCACCTCTTAGCCATTCTAAAATCATTCATCGGCACACTCAGTAAATCATGCTTCCTCACAAACTTTTCAATCACCTCATACCAGACCGGACACTTGAAAGCAACAGGCACTCTAGCATCCCTCTTTCTCCAACACAAGCCATACAACATCCAAACCAGCAGAATATTTGCCATATATGCTCCTTATTCCTTTATTCAACAAAATAACTACCGTTTTGATATACTGAAGCCCCAGAAAAATCTCAATGTTTGGAAAAGCCATGCCACCATGGTGACATGCTTAAAAAGACTTTCTCTCTTAAGTTTTTCTATTTTACTACTCCAGAAAAAGTAAAAACTAACTTTTCCACTCTTTTTATTTTCCTATTAGAAACGGTGGAAAAAAAATGTTGCAATAAAAAGCAAATCGGAAGATAACACCGCTTTATGACCAAATCTTACCACTCAAGGTCAAGTCTCTCAGTCGCCAAAATTTAACTTACGCCTATGCGCAATCCACACTCCTCCAGCTCTCCTTACCTTCCAGCTCCTTATTAAATAATACTCCCAGCACTTTGAGAGCACCCTCCTCACATTTAACCCCCTCCATTTTAACCCCATCATCCCAAAAACATTTAAAGACTAACATTTATTCCAATTTCACTCTAAACCCAGACGCACCACAGAAAAACTCCAAAAGCAACTTAACCTACTCATAAAACGTCAACACTTTCACTCACAACCACAACATCATCCATATATCCAAGAACTTTCACATGCTTTCCACCACTCCCCGGTACCAACAACCTCTCCGCACATTATCACGTCTCAACCAAGCACAACAAAGGTTCAATCACACATACAAATAAGACAGGGGACATGGGACACCCTGCCTTACACCAGACATAATATGTCACTTTCTCACTCAACATTCCATTAACAAGAAACTCGCTTGACACACAATCATACAAAGACATTACCCATTCACAAAATTTTTTAGAAATCCATTCTCTCCAGTAACTTTAAACAAAAACACATGCGAGACCCTATCAAACGCCCTTTTTTTTTCCCCAAAATCAATTGTCAGAACCATACACTTCTGTTTCCTTCCCATGCAGTCCCCAATCAAATCCCTTAATAACAATAGTATCACTCATACCTTCTCCCAGGCACCGCACACACATGATCCTCATCCACAACATACCAATCACCTCACGCATACGATTCGCCAACAATTTTTTTTCTATAGATTTTGTAATCTGCATTCAGCAGCGTTATAGGTCTCCAATTCTCTAAACACTTTCTCTCACCTTTCTTATACACAAGCACAACCACCCCCTCCTTCATTGATTCACACAACTTTACCATTCTCCCACATGTACTTACATATCCAGTCAAATCAGCACCCAGGAAATCCCGCTTTCACATAGAATTCTACCGGCAATCCGTCTTTCCGGTGTCTTATTCTTTTTAGCACTCTTCATCACGTTTTCTACTTCATCCATAATCACATCCTCATTCAAAATATCACATTCTTCACTACCCACTTGTTTCTAACCCATTCAGCACTTCTGAAACAAGACCAGAGTCAATCCATTTTTTATCATATACTTGCTGTAGAACCTATTCGCCTCCTTTATCACATTCTCACCTGACACACAAAAAACCCGTTCCTATCCTGGACTTTATCCATATCAACCTTTCTCCCATTCATTTTCTTAAAAAAGAACCTTGTGCACTTTTCATCCTTTCTCAAGATGTTCTATTTGGTGCGATAGATGATTTCCTTTCCTTTCGCATCCATAACACGCTTTAGTTCCTCTTTGTCTCAGCCAGCTCATCAGACACATCCATCCCACTTTCCACACTTCCTTAACCGGGTTCTATACGCCTGTTTAAATCATTAAATCTTTCCCGATAAATAGCACTTTTTTATAGCCCCATTTTTTGAAGAATTTTTTGAAAACACACCTTAACCCAGTCCCACCTTTCCCAGCACACACGCAAAATTCCTCTTACATACTCTCCACTCTTTATACTTTATTTTTAATTCATTCATCACATCCTCATCTTCTAACAACCTAACGTTCAGCTTCCAAACCCCCACCATAACACACGGTCATCAATCGCACTAAACCACACCTCTCAAACACTCATGATCAGAAAAGGTACAGCAATTTTGTTCAAAATTCATACACAACATATTTTTGGAAAACAACATTTTATCTATTCTGGATGCAATACCACCCCTATCAGCATGGTATGTTGGCGGTGTGGGATGCCAAAATTTCAGAGCAGCAGCATCTAGAAGGGAAAAATCAGAAATAAGATTGGATAACTTTTTACCAGTTATGTCACAATTCCCTTCTGTGATGCAATTAAAGTCTCCAACTAAAACTGTAGGCATTTTTTCCTGGAAGAAACAAACTTAATTTTTCCAAAAGAGCCAGACGCTCCTTTTTCCCATCCTTTCTGATGACAGTACACATTAATAATTCTAGCCCGCCACCCCTATAGCTAACATGTGCAATTATACATCTACCCACCTCTACCACCGTGTAGCTATCTAAACTAATCTCCTTTACCCATTAATATCCCTACACCATCATTCCTATTTAACACATGAGCCAGACCATACATGCTGACCGTAAGGCCAGTCCTTATCGCTTGGAGCGTCCTCAATCCCACATTCCTGAAGACAAAAGATGTGAGCATTCACTGTTTAATATAATCTAGGACGACTGCCCTCCTGGATTTAGATCTAATTTGTCTGACATTCAGGGACGCAATGCCCCAACCAGCTTGGGAGCCATAACATGATGGTGTTATTTACATGACGACAAACAGGCCACTTCTTCTTCAGCCGTTTTCGTCTTCCATCTGGAACTGCAACTCCCCGAATCTGTTTACGTCTGCGGGAATGCCTAAAAAAACATTGGTGTTTAGGAGAGAAGACATTCTGAGGGTAACTACGTTCACTCACCGGACTTAAACAATCTTCACCGGCGTCCGCCCAATCCGTTCTTGGATTTTTACAGGAAGTTCCAGGCTCTCCTCCTCCTCAGAGGGCCTTGCAAGAGTGAAGTCACCTTGGGTCTCCACAACTGGGCAACTCCTCCTCATAGCTAACCAAGATATATGGGGCTATTATCCAAGAAGAACCCTCCAACTCCCCCTCCCCACAGACATCAGACTGATGAGGGAGCTCACATTCAACCTCAGCAAGTTCCAAACCTGCCCCCTCTGGGCTGGGAGACTCCGTTTCGGGCAGGGCCTCCTCATGTGCATCCATGATTTCAGGTTCCTCAATAAGATACCGGTCTGTAACCTGTGGAATGTCAACAACAGCACATGGGGGGCAGCTGCCCCACCTGTGACCTCAGCGTAAGACCTAGAACTGATCCTGGTCTTACAATCCCGATACTTATGGCCCTCCTCACCACAAGCTTTACACATAACAGGATTTGTGCAGTCTTTTGCATATGGCCGGAACCATTGCAATTCCTACAGTTGGCATGTCCTTGCAACTATCCTGGGTATGCCCGAAATTTTTACACCTCCTGCAATACAGTGGGGCATCTGGAAAAAACAAAAAACCAATTTTTCCCAATTGAAAAATTAAGAGGGGGGTAATGGATGCCTCCCGGCCTTGGGATCCATCCCAAATCTCACAAAAAATTTGTACTTCCCGGTCCAGAGCCCTTCTCCCATTCAGGACCCTGTGGGAGTACTGAACATAAATGCAATGTCTTTCAAAATAAAGTAATGTCCTCCAGGAAACAAAAGGTTGTGCATGAAAACCACAAGTGGGATATCCCCCTGGAGTATAAACACAGTAAAGGTAAGTCCTTCCAGCAAAGGAATTGCACTCCATTTTTCAGGGCAGTAAACAAATTCTGGAAGCCGCCATAGAAGATAGCACCAGCACATACCTGCCTTCCCTTCTGAACTCCTGCAGGCATATTATATCGGACTTCCGAATCTTCAGGATGTCATAAAACACCATGTTGACCAAATATCCCAGGGAAAAATGCAACTTCTTATCTTCAGCGATTTCAATCCGGGAAACCATTTTTGACCGGCTATCACCGGTCCCAGAGAATTGAAGTCGGAACTCCATCGTCCACAACTCCAAGGATCTTCTCCCTGAATCCTCCTGGCTATCTCCCTAAAGCAGCAACCGGCTTAAGCCACCGAAAGTGGCGATGCCGGAAGGCCAAGAACAGCACTCAAGGTATCCAGGACACTTTGCACCTCGTCAGTGCAAAGCGGAGATCTGGTTTTGCTGTGTGAGAGGCGTCAGACCATTGTCCAAGAAATATCGTCACTCCTTGCGGAGTCAACATCTAAGCATGCAGATGAGGAGACTTAAAGCCGCAATGCTCCTCTGGGAATATGCTAATTATGCAAATTGTCTCTTCAGAGAGGAAGAGAGCTAGAACACTTAGTGCCACCTTTTGGAAGGTAGCAATCCTAAAAGTCAATGTCGAACCCTTTAACGAGCCTTATCACATGACCTAGGATAATAGCCAGGTTCATGTATAAGGGCTCGTATAAGGGTCGACCATTGACTGTTTAGGATTGCTTAACCTTCCAAAAGGTGGCACTAGAGTTCTAGCTCTTACCTCTCTGAAGAGACAATTTGCATAATTAGCATATTTCCCAAGGAGCATTGCGGCTTTAAGTCTCCTCATCTGCATGCTTAGCATGTTGATCCCGCAAGGAGTGACGATATTTCTTGGACAATGGTACTAGACGCCTTCACTCACACAAGCAAAACCATATCTCCGCTTGTGGCACTGACACGAGGTGCAAATGTTTCCCTGGATACCTTGAGTGCTGTCCTCTTGGCCTTCCGACATTCGCCACTTCGGTGGCCTTGGGGGAGCCCGGTTGCGTGTCTTTAGGGAGATAGCCAGGAGGATTCAGGAGAAGATCCTTGGAGTTGTGGACGATGGGAGTCCGACTTCAATTCTCTGGGACCGGTGATAGCCGGGTCAAAAATGGATTCCGGATTGAAATCGCTGAAGATAAGAAGTTGCATTTTTCCCTGGGATATTTGGTCAACATGGTGTTTTATGACATCCTGAAGATTCGGAAGTCCGATATAATATGCCTGCAGGAGTTCAGGAGGGAAGGCAGGTATGTGCTGGTGCTATCTTCTATGCGGCTTGCCAGAATTTGTTTACTGCCCCTGAAAAATGGAGTTGTAAATCCTTTGCTGGAAGGACTTACCTTACTGTGCTATACTCTAAGGGGATATCCCACTTGTGGTTTTCATGCACAACCCTTTTGTTTCCTGGAGGACATTACTTTATTTTTGAAAGACATTGCATTTATGTTCAGTACTCCCACAGGGTCCTGAATGGAGAAGGGCTCTGGACCGGAAGTACAATTTTTTGTGAGATTTGGGATGGATCCCCAAGGCCGGGAGGCATCCATTACCCCCCTCTTAATTTTTCAATTGGAAAATAGTGGTTTTTTGTTTTTTCCAGATGCCCCACTGTATTGCAGGAGGTGTAAAAATTTCGGCATACCCAGGATAGTTGCAAGACATGCCAACTTGTAGGAATTGCAATGGTTCCGGCCATATGGCAAAAGACTGCACAAATCCTGTTATGTGTAATGCTTGTGGTGAGGGGGCCAGAAGTATCGGGATTGTAAGGCCAGGATCAGTCCTAGGTCTTACGCTGAGGTCACAGGTGGGGCAGCTGCGCCCCCTGCTGCTGTTGTTGACATTCCACAGGTTACAGACCCGGATCTTATGAGGAACCTGAAATCATGGATGCACATGAGGAGGGCCCTGCCCAAACGGAGTCTCCCAGCCAGAGGGTGGCAGGTTTGGAACTTGCTGAGTTTGAATGTGAGCTCCCTCATCAGTCTGATGTCTGTGGGGAGGGGGAGTTGGAGGTGTTCTCTTGGTAATACCCCCAGTATATCTTGGTTAGCTACTGAGGAGGAGTTGACCAGTTGTGGAGATCAAGGTGACTTCACTCTTGCAAGGCCCTCTGAGGAGGAGGAGCCTGGAACTTCCTGTAAAAAGCCCAGAACGGATTGGGCGGACGCCGGTGAAGATTGTTTAAGTCCGTGAGTGAACGTAGTTACCCTCAGAATGTCTTCTCTCCTGACACCAATGTTTTTTTAGGCATTCCCGCAGACGTAAACAGATTCGGGAGTTGCAGTTCCACGATGGAAGACGAAAACGGCTGAAGAAGAAGTGGCCTGTTTGTCGTCATGTAAATAACACCATCATGTTATGGCTCCCCAAGCTGGTTGGGGCATTGCGTCCCTGAATTGTCAGACAAATAGATCTAAATCCAGGAGGGCAGTCGTCCTAGATTATATTAAACAGATGATATGCTCACATATTTTGTCTTCAGGAATGTGGGATTGAGGACGCTCCAAGCGATAAGACTGGCCTTACGGTCAGCATGTATGGTCTGGCTCATGTGTTAATAGGAATGATGGTGTAGGGATATTAATGGGTAACAGGGAGATTAGTTTAGATAGCTTCACGGTGGTAGAGGTGGGTAGATGTATAATTGCACATGTTAGCTATAGGGGGTGGCGGGCTAGAATTATTAATGTGTACTGTCCATCAGGAAAGGATGGGAAAAAGGAGCGTCTGGCTCTTTTGGAAAAATTAAGTTTGTTTCTTCCAGGCAAAATGCCTACAGTTTTAGTTGGAGACTTTAATTGCATCACAGAAGGGAATTGTGACATAACTGGTAAAAAGTTATCCAATCTTATTTCTGATTTTTCCCTTCTAGATGCTGCTGCTCTGAAATTTGGCATCCCACCACCGCCAACATACCATGCTGATAGGGGTGGTATTGCATCCAGATAGATAAAATGTGTTTTCCAAAAATATGTTGTGTATGAATTTTGAACAAAATGCTGTACCTTTTTCTGATCATGAGTGTTTGAGAGGTGTGTTTAGTGCGATTGATGACCGTGTGTATGGTGGTGGGGTTTGGAAGCTGAACGTTAGGTTGTTAGAAGATGAGGATGTGATGAATGAATTAAAAATAAAGTATAAAGAGTGGAGAGTATGTAAGAGGAATTTTGCGTGTGTGCTGGAATGGTGGGACGGGGTTAAGGTGTGTTGAAAAAAATTCTTCAAAAAATGGGGCTATAAAAAAGCTGCTATTTATCGGAAAGATTTAATGATTTAAACAGGCGTTATAGACGGGTTAAGGAAGTGTGGAGAAAGTGGGATGGAGATGTGTCTGATGAGCTGGCTGAGACAAAGAGTGAACTAAAGCGTGTTATGGATGCGAAAGGAAAGGAAATCATCTATCGCACCAAAATAGAACATCTTGAGAAAGATGAAAAGTGCACAGGTTCTTTTTAAGAAAATGAATGGGAGAAAGGTTGATATGGATAAAGTCCTGGATAGGAACGGTTTGTGTGTGTCAGGTGAGAATGTGATAAAGGAGGTGAATAGGTTCTACAGCAATTTATATGATAAAAAATGGATTGACTCTGGTCTTGTTTCAGAAGTGCTGAATGGGTTAGAAAACAAGTTGGGTAGTGAAGAATGTGATATTTGAATGAGGATGTGATTATGGATGAAGTAGAAAACGTGATGAAGAGTGCTAAAAAGAATAAGACACCAGGGAAAGACGGATTGCCGGTAGAATTCTATGTGAAAGCGTGGGATTTCTGGGTGATGATTTGACTGAGATATGTAAGTACATGTGGGAGAATGGTAAGTTGTGTGAATCAATGAAGGAGGGGGTGGTTGTGCTTGTGTATAAGAAAGGTGAGAGAAAGTGTTTAGAGAATTGGAGACCTATAACGCTGCTGAATGCAGATTACAAAATCTATAGCAAATTGTTGGCGAATCGTATGCGTGAGGTGATTGGTAATGTTGTGGATGAGGATCAGTGTGTGCTGTGCCTGGGAGAAGCATGAGTGATAACTTATTGTTATTAAGGGATTTGATTGGGGACTGCATGGGAAGGAAACAGAAGTGTATGGTTCTGACAATTGATTTGAGAAAGCGTTTGATAGGGTCTCGCATGTGTTTTTGTTTAAAGTTCTGGAGAGAATGGGCATTTCCTAAAAAATTTGTGAATGGGTTAATGTCTTTGTATGATTGTGTGTCAAGCGAGTTTCTTGTTAATGGATGGTTGAGTGAGAAAGTGAATATTATGTCTGGTGTAAGGCAGGGGTGCCCCATGTCCCCTGTCTTATTTTGTATGTGTGATTGAACCTTTGTTGTGCTTGGTGAGACGTGATAAAGTGGGCGAGGTTTGTTGGTACCGGGAGTGGTGGAAAGCATGTGAAAGTTCTTGGATATATGGATGGATGTTGTGGTTGTGAGTGAAAGTGTTGCGTCTATGAGTAGAGTTAAGTTGCTTTTGGAGTTTTTCTGTGGTGCGTCTGGTTTTTAGAGTGAATTGGAATAAATGTAGTTTTAAATGTTTTGTGGATGATGGGGTTAAAATGGAGGGGTTAATGTGAGGAGGGTGCTCTCAAAGTGCTGGGAGTATTATTTAATAAGGAGCTGGAAGGTAAGGAGAGCTGGGAAGAGTGTGGATTGCGCATAGAGCGTAAGTTAAATTTTTGGCGACTGAGAGACTTGACCTTGAGTGTAAGATTTTGGTCATAAAAGCGGTGATTCTTCCGATCTGCTTTTTATTGCAACAGTTTTTCCACCGTCTAATAGGAAAAAAAAGAGTGGAAAAGTTAGTTTTTACTTTTTTCTGGAGTAGTAAAATAGAAAAACTTAAGAGAGAAAGTCTTTTTAAGGCATGTCACCATGGTGGCATGGCCTTTCCAAACATTGAGATTTTTCTGGGGCTTCAGTATATCAAAACGGTAGTTTATTTTGTTGAATAAAGGAAAAAAGGAGCTTATATGGCAAGATTATTCTGCTGGTTGGATGTTGTATGGCTTGTGTTGGAGAAAGAGGGATGCTAGAGTGCCTGTTGCTTTCAAGTGTCCGGTCTGGTATGAGGTGATTGAAAAGTTTGTGAGGAAGCATGATTTACTGAGTGTGCCGATGAATGATTTTAGAATGGCTAAGAAGGGATGAAATAATACATAGAATGATGTGGAGAGTAATATTGTGGGTTTGAGAGGGAATGAAGTCTCGGTTGCATGGAAGAGTTTGGGAACGCATGGGATGTCTAATAGACAAAGGGATATTGTATGGATGTCCTTGCACAATATTTTGCCTGTGCGACAGGTTCAGAAGAGACGAGGTTTGACCAGAACGGAAGTGTGCCCGAGAGAAGGTTGTGGTGGATGTGAGACTGTGTGGCATAAATATGTGGGACTGTGATTACGCGTACAGTGTGTGGAAGTGTGTAGGTGGTTGTGTAAGGAATTAGCGGGGGTGAGTTTTATTGACTGGCGTGTTGCAATGTTTGGAATTGGTGCATGTGGTCGTGTGAAAAATAGAATCCTATGGTAATTATGACTTGTGTGATGCAGAGTTTGTGGGATGTGAGGAATTTAGGAATTTTCAAAGAGAAGCATTTATCTGTGAATAAGTGTGTCGGGCTGATCCTTTCTAGATTATACTTGATTTATAAATTAGACAGTGAAGGCGGGGGGTGGTTCTGATGCAGAGGGCGTTTGGAAATTTAAAAAATGGCAGCACTTGATCAAATATCAGTGAATTTTAGTGATGTTTATTGATGTTTATGACGTCTTTTGTGTATACCTTTAGTTTGTTATGCTGAATTAAATATGAACCATGATGATGAGAGTTGAAACAACGACGTTTAAGTTGATGAGCTTATATTGAGTTGTTTATAACTAACCTGAATGGTTTTAAAAAAAAAAAAAAAAAAAAAAAAGGATACCTTGAGTGCTGTCTCTTGGCCTTCCGGCATCGCCACTTCGGTGGCTTAAGCCGGTTGCTGCTTTAGGGAGATAGCCAGGAGGATTCAGGGAGAAGATCCTTGGAGTTGTGGACGATGGGAGTCCGACTTCAATTCTCTGGGACCGGTGATAGCCGGTCAAAAATGGATTCCGGATTGAAATCGCTGAAGATAAGAAGTTGCATTTTTCCCTGGGATATTTGGTCAACATGGTGTTTTATGACATCCTGAAGATTCGGAAGTCCGATATAATATGCCTGCAGGAGTTCAGGAGGGAAGGCAGGTATGTGCTGGTGCTATCTTCTATGGCGGCTTGCCAGAATTTGTTTACTGCCCTGAAAAATGGAGTTGCAAATCCTTTGCTGGAAGGACTTACCTTTACTGTGCTATACTCTAAGGGGGATATCCCACTTGTGGTTTTCATGCACAACCCTTTTGTTTCCCTGGAGGACATTACTTTATTTTTGAAAAGACATTGCATTTATGTTCAGTACTCCCACAGGGTCCTGAATGGAGAAGGGCTCTGGACCGGGAAGTACAAATTTTTTGTGAGATTTGGGATGGATCCCCAAGGCCCGGGAGGCATCCATTACCCCCCTCTTAATTTTTCAATTGGGAAAAATAGTGTTTTTTTGTTTTTTCCAGATGCCCCACTGTATTGCAGGAGGTGTAAAAATTTCGGGCATACCCAGGATAGTTGCAAGGACATGCCAACTTGTAGGAATTGCAATGGTTCGGCCATATGGCAAAAGACTGCACAAATCCTGTTATGTGTAATGCTTGTGGTGAGGAGGGCCATAAGTATCGGGATTGTAAGGCCAGGATCAGTCCTAGGTCTTACGCTGAGGTCACAGGTGGGGCAGCTGCGCCCCCTGCTGCTGTTGTTGACATTCCACAGGTTACAGACCCGGATCTTATTGAGGAACCTGAAATCATGGATGCACATGAGGAGGCCCTGCCCGAAACGGAGTCTCCCAGCCCAGAGGTGGCAGGTTTGGAACTTGCTGAGTTTGAATGTGAGCTCCCTCATCAGTCTGATGTCTGTGGGGAGGGGGAGTTGGAGGGTTCTCTTGGTAATACCCCCAGTATATCTTGGTTAGCTACTGAGGAGGAGTTGACCAGTTGTGGAGATCAAGGTGACTTCACTCTTGCAAGGCCCTCTGAGGAGGAGGGAGCCTGGAACTTCCTGTAAAAAGCCCAGAACGGATTGGGCGGACGCCGGTGAAGATTGTTTAAGTCCGGTGAGTGAACGTAGTTACCCTCAGAATGTCTTCTCTCCTGACACCAATGTTTTTTTAGGCATTCCCGCAGACGTAAACAGATTCGGGAGTTGCAGTTCCAGATGGAAGACGAAAACGGCTGAAGAAGAAGTGGCCTGTTTGTCGTCATGTAAATAACACCATCATGTTATGGCTCCCCAAGCTGGTTGGGGCATTGCGTCCCTGAATGTCAGACAAATTAGATCTAAATCCAGGAGGGCAGTCGTCCTAGATTACATTAAACAGATGAATGCTCACATCTTTTGTCTTCAGGGAATGTGGGATTGAGGACGCTCCAAGCGATAAGGACTGGCCTTACGGTCAGCATGTATGGTCTGGCTCATGTGTTAATAGGAATGATGGTGTAGGGATATTAATGGGTAACAGGGAGATTAGTTTAGATAGCTACACGGTGGTAGAGGTGGGTAGATGTATAATTGCACATGTTAGCTATAGGGGGTGGCGGGCTAGAATTATTAATGTGTACTGTCCATCAGGAAAGGATGGGAAAAAGGAGCGTCTGGCTCTTTTGGAAAAATTAAGTTTGTTTCTTCCAGGCAAAATGCCTACAGTTTTAGTTGGAGACTTTAATTGCATCACAGAAGGGAATTGTGACATAACTGGTAAAAAGTTATCCAATCTTATTTCTGATTTTTCCCTTCTAGATGCTGCTGCTTTGAAATTTGGCATCCCACCACCGCCAACATACCATGCTGATAGGGGTGGTATTGTATCCAGAATAGATAAAATGTTGTTTTCCAAAAATATGTTGTGTATGAATTTTGAACAAAATGCTGTACCTTTTTCTGATCATGAGTGTTTGAGAGGTGTGTTTAGTGCGATTGATGACCGTGTGTATGGTGGTGGGGTTTGGAAGCTGAACGTTAGGTTGTTAGAAGATGAGGATGTGATGAATGAATTAAAAATAAAGTATAAAGAGTGGAGTGTATGTAAGAGGAATTTTGCGTGTGTGCTGGAATGGTGGGACTGGGTTAAGGTGTGTTGCAAAAAATTCTTCAAAAAATGGGGCTATAAAAAAGCTGCTATTTATCGGGAAAGATTTAATGATTTAAACAGGCGTATAGACTGGTTAAGGAAGTGTGGAGAAAGTGGGATGGAGGTGTCTGATGAGCTGGCTGAGACAAAGAGTGAACTAAAGCGTGTTATGGATGCGAAAGGAAAGGAAATCATCTATCGCACCAAAATAGAACATCTTGAGAAAGATGAAAAGTGCACAAGGTTCTTTTTTAAGAAAATGAATGGGAGAAAGGTTGATATGGATAAAGTCCTGGATAGGAACGGTTTGTGTTTGTCAGGTGAGAATGTGATAAAGGAGGTGAATAGGTTCTACAGCAAGTTATATGATAAAAAATGGATTGACTCTGGTCCTGTTTCAGAAGTGCTGAATGGGTTAGAAAACAAGTTGGGTAGTGAAGAATGTGATATTTTGAATGAGGATGTGATTATGGATGAAGTAGAAAACGTGATGAAGAGTGCTAAAAAGAATAAGACACCAGGGAAAGACGGATTGCCGGTAGAATTCTATGTGAAAGCGTGGGATTTCCTGGGTGCTGATTTGACTGAGATATGTAAGTACATGTGGGAGAATGGTAAGTTGTGTGAATCAATGAAGGAGGGGGTGGTTGTGCTTGTGTATAAGAAAGGTGAGAGAAAGTGTTTAGAGAATTGGAGACCTATAACGCTGCTGAATGCAGATTACAAAATCTATAGCAAATTGTTGGCGAATCGTATGCGTGAGGTGATTGGTAATGTTGTGGATGAGGATCAAGTGTGTGCGTGCCTGGGAGAAGTATGAGTGATAACTTATTGTTATTAAGGGATTTGATTGGGGACTGCATGGGAAGGAAACAGAAGTGTATGGTTCTGACAATTGATTTTGAGAAAGCGTTTGATAGGGTCTCTCATGTGTTTTTGTTTAAAGTTCTGGAGAGAATGGGATTTCCTAAAAAATTTGTGAATGGGTTAATGTCTTTGTATGATTGTGTGTCAAGCGAGTTTCTTGTTAATGGATGGTTGAGTGAGAAAGTGAATATTATGTCTGGTGTAAGGCAGGGGTGTCCCATGTCCCCTGTCTTATTTGTATGTGTGATTGAACCTTTGTTGTGCTTGGTGAGACGTGATAAAGTGGTGCGAGGTTTGTTGGTTCCGGGGAGTGGTGGAAAGCATGTGAAAGTTCTTGGATATATGGATGATGTTGTGGTTGTGAGTGAAAGTGTTGCGTCTATGAGTAGAGTTAAGTTGCTTTTGGAGTTTTTCTGTGGTGCGTCTGGTTTTAGAATGAATTGGAATAAATGTAGCTTTAAATGTTTTGGGGATGATGGGGTTAAAATGGAGGGGGTTAAATGTGAGGAGGGTGCTCTCAAAGTGCTGGGAGTATTATTTAATAAGGAGCTGGAAGGTAAGGAGAGCTGGGAGGAGTGTGGATTGCGCATAGAGCGTAAGTTAAATTTTTGGCGACTGAGAGACTTGACCTTGAGTGGTAAGATTTTGGTCATAAAAGCGGTGATTCTTCCGATTCTGCTTTTTATTGCAACAGTTTTTCCACCGTCTAATAGGAAAATAAAAAGAGTGGAAAAGTTAGTTTTTACTTTTTTCTGGAGTAGTAAAATAGAAAAACTTAAGAGAGAAAGTCTTTTTAAGGCATGTCACCATGGTGGCATGGCCTTTCCAAACATTGAGATTTTTCTGGGGCTTCAGTATATCAAAACGGTAGTTATTTTGTTGAATAAAGGAAATAAAGGAGCATATATGGCAAGATATTCTGCTGGTTGGATGTTGTATGGCTTGTGTTGGAGAAAGAGGGATGCTAGAGTGCCTGTTGCTTTCAAGTGTCCGGTCTGGTATGAGGTGATTGAAAAGTTTGTGAGGAAGCATGATTTACTGAGTGTGCCGATGAATGATTTTAGAATGGCTAAGAAGGTGATGAAGATAATACATAAGAATGATGTGGAGAGTAATATTGTGGGTTTGAGAGGGAATGAAGTCTCGGTTGCATGGAAGAGTTTGGGAACGCATGGGATGTCTAATAGACAAAGGGATATTGTATGGATGTCCTTGCACAATATTTTGCCTGTGCGACAGGTTCAGAAGAGACGAGGTCTGACCAGAACGGAAGTGTGCCCGAGAGAAGGTTGTGGTGGATGTGAGACTGTGTGGCATACTATGTGGGACTGTGATTACGCGTACAGTGTGTGGAAGTGTGTAGGTGGGTTGTGTAAGGAGTTAGCGGGGGTGAGTTTTATTGACTGGCGTGTTGCAATGTTTGGAATTGGTGCATGTGGTCGTGTGAAAAATAGAATCCTATGGTTAATTATGACTTGTGTGATGCAGAGTTTGTGGGATGTGAGGAATTTAGGTATTTTCAAAGAGAAGCATTTATCTGTGAACAAGTGTGTCGGGCTGATCCTTTCTAGATTATACTTGATTTATAAATTAGACAGTGAAGGCGGTGGTGGTTCTGATGCAGAGGGAGTTTGGAAATTTAAAAAATGGCAGCACCTGATCAAATATCAGTGAATTTTAGTGATGTTTATTGATGTTTATGACGTCTTTTGTGTATACCTTTGGTTTGTTATGCTGAATTAAATATGAACCATGATGATGAGAGTTGAAACAACGACGTTTAAGTTGCTGAGCTTATATTGAGTTGTTTATAACTAACCTGAATGGTTTTAAAAAAAAAAAAAAAAAAAAAAAAAGGATACCTTGAGTGCTGTCTCTTGGCCTTCCGGCATCGCCACTTCGGTGGCTTAAGCCGGTTGCTGCTTTAGGGAGATAGCCAGGAGGATTCAGGGAGAAGATCCTTGGAGTTGTGGACGATGGGAGTCCGACTTCAATTCTCTGGGACCGGTGATAGCCGGGTCAAAAATGGATTCCGGATTGAAATCGCTGAAGATAAGAAGTTGCATTTTTCCCTGGGATATTTGGTCAACATGGTGTTTTATGACATCCTGAAGATTCGGAAGTCCGATATAATATGCCTGCAGGAGTTCAGAGGGAAGGCAGGTATGTGCTGGTGCTATCTTCTATGGCGGCTTGCCAGAATTTGTTTACTGCCCTGAAAAATGGAGTGGCAAATCCTTTGCTGGAAGGACTTACCTTTACTGTGTTATACTCCAAGGGGGATATCCCACTTGTGGTTTTCATGCACAACCCTTTTGTTTCCCTGGAGGACATTACTTTATTTTTGAAAAGACATTGCATTTATGTTCAGTACTCCCACAGGGTCCTGAATGGAGAAGGGCTCTGGACCGGGAAGTACAAATTTTTTGTGAGGTTTGGGATGGATCCCCAAGGCCCGGAAGGCATCCATTACCCCCCTCTTAATTTTTCAATTGGGAAAAATAGTGTTTTTTTGTTTTTTCCAGATGCCCCACTGTATTGCAGGAGGTGTAAAAATTTCGGGCATACCCAGGATAGTTGCAAGGACATGCCAACTTGTAGGAATTGCAATGGTTCCGGCCATATGGCAAAAGACTGCACAAATCCTGTTATGTGTAATGCTTGTGGTGAGGAGGGCCATAAGTATCGGGATTGTAAGGCCAGTATCAGTCCTAGGTCTTACGCTGAGGTCACAGGTGGGGCAGCTGCGCCCCCTGTGCTGTTGTTGACATTCCACAGGTTACAGACCCGGATCTTATTGAGGAACCTGAAATCATGGATGTACATGAGGAGGCCCTGCCCGAAACGGAGGCTCCCAGCCCAGAGGTGGCAGGTTTGGAACTTGCTGAGGTTGAATGTGAGCTCCCTCATCAGTCTGATGTCTGTGGGGAGGGGGAGTTGGAGGGTTCTCTTGGTAATACCCCCAGTATATCTTGGTTAGCTACTGAGGAGGAGTTGACCAGTTGTGGAGATCAAGGTGACTTCACTCTTGCAAGGCCCTCTGAGGAGGAGGAGGAGCCTGGAACTTCCTGTAAAAAGCCCAGAACGGATTGGGCGGACGCCGGTGAAGATTGTTTAAGTCCGGTGAGTGAACGTAGTTACCCTCAGAATGTCTTCTCTCCTGACACCAATGTTTTTTTAGGCATTCCCGCAGACGTAAACAGATTCGGGGAGTTGCAGTTCCAGATGGAAGACGAAAACGGCTGAAGAAGAAGTGGCCTGTTTGTCGTCATGTAAATAACACCATCATGTTATGGCTCCCCAAGCTGGTTGGGGCATTGCGTCCCTGAATGTCAGACAAATTAGATCTAAATCCAGGAGGGCAGTCGTCCTAGATTATATTAAACAGATGAATGCTCACATCTTTTGTCTTCAGGAATGTGGGATTGAGGACGCTCCAAGCGATAAGGACTGGCCTTACGGTCAGCATGTATGGTCTGGCTCGTGTTAATAGGAATGATGGTGTAGGGATATTAATGGGTAACAGGGAGATTAGTTTAGATAGCTACACGGTGTAGAGTTGGGTAGATGTATAATTGCACATGTTAGCTATAGGGGGTGGCGGGCTAGAATTATTAATGTGTACTGTCCATCAGGAAAGGATGGAAAAAGGAGCGTTGGCTCTTTTGGAAAAATTAAGTTGTTTCTTCCAGGCAAAATGCCTACAGTTTTAGTTGGAGACTTTAATTGCATCACAGAAGGGAATTGTGACATAACTGGTAAAAAGTTATCCAATCTTATTTCTGATTTTTCCCTTCTAGATGCTGCTGCTCTGAAATTTGGCATCCCACCACCGCCAACATACCATGCTGATAGGGTGGTATTGCATCCAGAATAGATAAAATGTTGTTTTCCAAAATATGTTGTGTATGAATTTTGAACAAATGCTGTACCTTTTTCTGATCATGAGTGTTTGAGAGGTGTGTTTAGTGCGATTGATGACCGGTGTAATGGTGGTGGGGTTTGGAAGCTGAACGTTAGGTTGTTAGAAGATGAGGATGTGATGAATGAATTAAAAATAAAGTATAAAGAGTGGAGAGTATGTAAGAGGAATTTTGCGTGTGTGCTGGAATGGTGGGACTGGGTTAAGGTGTGTTGCAAAAAATTCTTCAAAAAATGGGCTATAAAAAAGCTGCTATTTATCGGGAAAGATTTAATGATTTAAACAGGCATATAGACTGGTTAAGGAAGTGTGGAGAAAGTGGGATGGATGTGTCTGATGAGCTGGCTGAGACAAAGAGTGAACTAAAGCGTGTTATGGATGCGAAAGGAAAGGAAATCCTCTATCGCACCAAAATAGAACATCTTGAGAAAGATGAAAAGTGCACAAGGTTCTTTTTTAAGAAAATGAATGGGAGAAAGGTTGATATGGATAAAGTCCTGGATAGGAACGGTTTGTGTGTGTCAGGTGAGAATGTGATAAAGGAGGTGAATAGGTTCTACAGCAAGTTATATGATAAAAAATGGATTGACTCTGGTCTTGTTTCAGAAGTGCTGAATGGGTTAGAAAACAAGTTGGGTAGTGAAGATTGTGATATTTTGAATGAGGATGTGATTATGGATGAAGTAGAAAACGTGATGAAGAGTGCTAAAAAGAATAAGACACCAGGAAAAGACGGATTGCCGGTAGAATTCTATGTGAAAGCGTGGGATTTTCTGGGTGCTGATTTGACTGAGATATGTAAGTACATGTGGGAGAATGGTAAGTTGTGTGAATCAATGAAGGAGGGGGTGGTTGTGCTTGTGTATAAGAAAGGTGAGAGAAAGTGTTTAGAGAATTGGAGACCTATAACGCTGCTGAATGCAGATTACAAAATCTATAGCAAATTGTTGGCGAATCGTATGCGTGAGGTGATTGGTAATGTTGTGGATGAGGATCAGGTGTGTGCGGTGCCTGGGAGAAGTATGAGTGATAACTTATTGTTATTAAGGGATTTGATTGGGGACTGCATGGGAAGGAAACAGAAGTGTATGGTTCTGACAATTGATTTTGAGAAAGCGTTTGATAGGGTCTCGCATGTGTTTTTGTTTAAAGTTCTGGAGAGAATGGGATTTCCTAAAAAATTTGTGAATGGGTTAATGTCTTTGTATGATTGTGTGTCAAGTGAGTTTCTTGTTAATGGATGGTTGAGTGAGAAAGTGAATATTATGTCTGGTGTAAGGCAGGGGTGTCCCATGTCCCCTGTCTTATTTGTATGTGTGATTGAACCCTTGTTGTGCTTGGTGAGACGTGATAAAGTGGTGCGAGGTTTGTTGGTACCGGGGAGTGGTGGAAAGCATGTGAAAGTTCTTGGATATATGGATGATGTTGTGGTTGTGAGTGAAAGTGTTGCGTCTATGAGTAGGGTTAAGTTGCTTTTGGAGTTTTTCTGTGGTGCGTCTGGTTTTAGAGTGAATTGGAATAAATGTAGCTTTAAATGTTTTGGGATGATGGGGTTAAAATGGAGGGGGTTAAATGTGAGGAGGGTGCTCTCAAAGTGCTGGGAGTATTATTTAATAAGGACTTGGAAGGTAAGGAGAGCTGGGAGGAGTGTGGATTGCGCATAGAGCGTAAGTTAAATTTTTGGCGACTGAGAGACTTGACCTTGAGTGGTAAGATTTTGGTCATAAAAGCGGTGATTCTTCCGATTCTGCTTTTTATTGCAACAGTTTTTCCACCGTCTAATAGGAAAATAAAAAGAGTGGAAAAGTTAGTTTTTACTTTTTTCTGGAGTAGTAAAATAGAAAAACTTAAGAGAGAAAGTCTTTTTAAGGCATGTCACCATGGTGGCATGGCCTTTCCAAACATTGAGATTTTTCTGGGGCTTCAGTATATCAAAACGGTAGTTATTTTGTTGAATAAAGGAAATAAAGGAGCATATATGGCAAGATATTCTGCTGGTTGGATGTTGTATGGCTTGTGTTGGAGAAAGAGGGATGCTAGAGTGCCTGTTGCTTTCAAGTGTCCGGTCTGGTATGAGGTGATTGAAAAGTTTGTGAGGAAGCATGATTTACTGAGTGTGCCGATGAATGATTTTAGAATGGCTAAGAAGGTGATGAAGATAATACATAAGAATGATGTGGAGAGTAATATTGTGGGTTTGAGAGGGAATGAAGTCTCGGTTGCATGGAAGAGTTTGGGAACGCATGGGATGTCTAATAGACAAAGGGATATTGTATGGATGTCCTTGCACAATATTTTGCCTGTGCGACAGGTTCAGAAGAGACGAGGTCTGACCAGAACGGAAGTGTGCCCGAGAGAAGGTTGTGGTGGATGTGAGACTGTGTGGCATACTATGTGGGACTGTGATTACGCGTACAGTGTGTGGAAGTGTGTAGGTGGGTTGTGTAAGGAATTAGCGGGGGTGAGTTTTATTGACTGGCGTGTTGCAATGTTTGGAATTGGTGCATGTGGTCGTGTGAAAAATAGAATCCTATGGTTAATTATGACTTGTGTGATGCAGAGTTTGTGGGATGTGAGGAATTTAGGAATTTTCAAAGAGAAGCATTTATCTGTGAATAAGTGTGTCGGGCTGATCCTTTCTAGATTATACTTGATTTATAAATTAGATAGTGAAGGCGGTGGTGGTTCTGATGCAGAGGGCGTTTGGAAATTTAAAAAATGGCAGCACTTGATCAAATATCAGTGAATTTTAGTGATGCTTATTGATGTTTATGACGTCTTTTGTGTATACCTTTAGTTTGTTATGCTGAATTAAATATGAACCATGATGATGAGAGTTGAAACAACGACATTTAAGTTGATGAGCTTATATTGAGTTGTTTATAACTAACCTGAATGGTTTAAAAAAAAAAAAAAAAAAAAAAGAAACACAGTGTCTGCAAATTGAGATTCTGGTTTGGCTATTATCCTAGGTCATGTGATAAGGCTCGTTAAAGGGTCGACATTGACTTTTAGGATTGCTACCTTCCAAAAGGTGGCACTAGAGTTCTAGCTCTCTTCCTCTCTGAAGAGACAATTTGCATAATTATTAATGTTATGTGTACTGTATGATGCTCTTGTATTGACATATGTGTTAATAGTCATACCTCATATGTAATGTTCCTTTATTTCCTGTCTTTGTATTATACCTACTGTATGTTAGATTAGGGATATAAG
>JARQOD010000001.1:560518994-560888194 GCA_033576555.1 Oophaga sylvatica | reverse complement strand
TTTTTTCAGGGACCCCCATTTTTGTTAACCACCAAAAACAGACTGCTGGGGCCGGGTATTATCACTGCAAGGTTCTGGATTTTGGGGATCTTTAACAGCCTTAAATACCAGGCCTCAGAGTCTCTTCATCACGGGTTAACAAAAATAGGGGGACCCCAGCCATTTTTTTTTTCGGGGGGATCCCCTATTTTTGTTAACATTCACTTCAGGTCAGCCGGGACCCCCTCTGATGTCACTGATGCTGTGGGGTGCCCTGGCGACCTGAAGTGAAAGGGGGAAACAATAAATTATGTTTCCCATAACCATTCCTCCCCCTTCACCAGGGAGGAGAGATTAATTGGGGGTTTTCTGCAAGGCGGCAGCATTACTGCGGTCCCGCATAAACACTAACCCTTTCAAAAGGGATTACATCGGGGACCTGACTGGCGCGGATAGTTAAGAATAAGTTTTTTATTTTTTTATTTTTATTCCGGAAAAAAGGGGAATCGGAGGAGTACCGTACAAAAAAACAGGGTCAAAAACTGGTATTATTTCTTTAAAATGTTTTTCATTAAGGTGGCATTTTTTTTTATTTCAAACAATGGGATTAATAAGAGATGTCAATTGACAACCTCAATTATTAACCTGGCAAAGTCACCTTTCAATAGAAGGGGGGGCTTTAACCCATTTTTAAACCCATTCGCCACCGCTACAGGCAAGGGGAAAGACGGGGCTAAGTCCCAAAAGGGCAAATCAATTTAGATTTGCTTTTTCGGGGGTGTCTGGGGGCAGATGTTAGTAGCCGGGGGGGCCCAAAAATAAGGTCCCTCTCTGGGCTATTATTATCGCCCCCACTCGCTGGGTTTGTCTTCCCGGTTGAGAAAAAGGGCGGGGGGCAGTATGAATGTGCGAGATGGTTCTGAGCAGAGGCTCCCTCGGTGGTTACAGACAGTACTGAACCTTTCAGCGAGGAGTGCAATCTGGAATCACGACTGGCGTATAAAAGCGGTTCCCTCCCATGAGGGTTTCCGGGGATGAATTGTTTTGCTCAATTTTGGGGTTCCCGGTTCATTTGGGTGTTTGCTGGGGTCTTGCCTGCACTCCCTTTTAGATAAGATTTTTTTTCGTTTCTTTTTGTGCTTGATTTTTGCATTGTTTTCTGCACTTTTGTGGAGGTCAGCCAGGTCCCCTCCTGGGGCCTGAGCTCCTCACAGTTTTTCTGCAGCCACAGTTATTTGCTCATTTGCTTTTCCTGTTTTTTCAGCGGCTGTGGCTTGGTTCTTGTTCACACTGAGATCTGATTTAGTGGGTGACGAGATTGTGTGATCTCAGTATTTTTGTAATCAGAATTGTTGGATTTTTGTAGGGTTTTCTGGGTTGCAGAAAGTAATCTCTCCTGTCCTATCCTATTTAGTCAGCTTGTGGCCCCAGCGTTTGCTCTGTCTATTTTCTGCCTATGTTTGTATTTTCATCTTGTCTAACCGCCATTATATGTTTGGGGGCTTCCTATTTTCTTTGGGGATCTGCTCCGGGGCAGATAGCTTTCATCTTTCTGCCTTTAGGTGTAGTTATCTCTCAGGCTGTGACGAGGCATCTAGGATCAACGTAGGATCGCTCCACGGCTACCTCTAGTTGTGTCGTTAGTTTAGGAATCTGCAACCCATCAGTTACCAACATCTCAGGTGTTCGGCTGCCCTGCTGTTGTTCCTGTCCTCCTCAGCTACCAAAACATAACAGTATCACCGGCCACAACTGAAAATTATATGGTACTCACAGAAGGGAAAAATAGTGTGGAAAGAAAAAAGTTGTCAGAGTTGTCAGAGATTTTTTTTTTTCTGTCTGTTGCATTTTTTCCCTCTTTTTCTCTGGGTGCTGAGGAGGATTTTTTTTTTCTCAATGGAGTTTGCACAGTTGTCTGGCCATGTGGATCAGCTTGCCACTGAGGTTCGGAGTATTGCTACCTATCTTGCTGGGTTGCCGGTTGTGGAACCTAGGATTCCCATGCCAGATTTGTTTTTGGGGTATCGGGCTAAATTTCTGAATTTCAAAAATAACTGTAAGTTGTTTTTTGCCTTAAAGCCTAAGTCTTCAGGTAACGCAGCACAGCAGGTTCAAATTGTCATCTCTCTCCTGCGCGGCGATCCTCAGGATTGGGCTTTTTCCCTGACACCTGGGGATCCTGTTTTGAATGATATTGATGCATTTTTTCTGGCTCTGGGGTTATTGTACGATGAACTTAATGTCACTGATCAAGCTGAAAAAACCTTGTTGGCATTAAATCAGGGTCTTGAAGACGCTGAGTTGTACTGTCAGAAATTCTGAAAGTGGGCAGTCCTGACCAAATGGAATGATGATGCTTTGGCAGCCCTTTTTCGGAAGGGGCTGTCAGAGAATGTAAAGGATGTTATGGTGGGATTTCCTGTCCCCTCTGGTCTCAATAATTCTATGTCATTGGCTACTCAAATTGACAGACGTTTGCGTGAGCGCAGAGGTATGTGGGAGATAGTGTTGCCTTGTGAGCCAGCTTCTGAGCCCATGCAGTGTGATAGAGTGACTTCTGGGGCTCAGCGTCATGAGTTTCGAAAGTGCAATGGGTTATGTTTCTACTGTGGTGATGCCTCTCATGCTATTTCAGTCTGCCCTAAGCGGGGAAGACATTTTGCACGCTCAGTTGTCTTGGGGAGTGTTCAGACTAAATTTCTGTTGACTGTTACCCTGATTTGCTCCCTGTCCACATTTTCTGCTCAGGCTTTTGTTGATACAGCAGCAGCTATTAACATGATGGATTTTGACTTTGCCAAACGTTGTGGGTTTCCCATGATACCCTTGCGGAAGTCTATTCCCCTACTGGGCATTGATTCTACCCCTTTGGCGGAGAATAAACCCCAGTTTTCTACTCAGGTGATAATGAGGGTTGAACCAGATCATCAGGAGAGTTGCAAATTTCTGGTGCTGTATAATCTGCATGACATTATTGTACTAGGTTTCCCTTGGTTACAGTCTCATAATCCTGTTTTGGATTGGAAATCTGTGTCTGTGACCAGTTGGGGCTGCCAATGTGTTAATGCCGACACTCCTGTTTTTTCTGCCTCTCCCAAGTCTCAGGATGTTCCTGACTTTTTGACTGATTTTTCGGATGTATTTAGTTAAAGTAAATCTGCATCTTTGCCCCCTCACAGGAGCTACGATTGCGCTATTGAATTAGTGCCTGGTGGTAAATTTCCTAAAGGTCGCCTTTTTAACTTGTCTGTACCTGAACACGATGCTATGCGATCTTATATCAAGAAGTCATTGGAGAAGGGTCATAGCAGACCTTCCTCTTCAACCTTGGGTGCCGGTTTCTTTTTTGTGGCCAAAAAGGATGGTTCATTGAGGCCGTGTATTGATTATCGTCTCTTGAATAAGATCACTGTGAAGTATAAATATCCGTTACCCTTGATTTCTGACCTGTTTTCCAGGGTGAAAAGTGCTCCTGTTCTACGGCAGCCTGATGTTTCTCTACTGTTTCAGGTGGAGGTTGATGCCTCTGAAATTGGTGCAGGTGCCATTTTGTCCCAAAGAGATCCAGAGACCTCTAAGAGTAACCCTTGTGCCTTTTTCTCTCGAAAATGTACTCCATCTGAACGTAATTATGACGTGGGTAATCGGGAGTTATTGGCCATGAAGTGGGCCTTTGAAGAGTGGAGACATTGGCTGGAAGGAGCCAAACATCAGGTGGTGGTCCTTAAGGACCATAAGAATCTGGTTTATCTCGAATCAGCCAAGCGACTTAACCCTAGACAGGCCAGGTGGGCCTTGTTTTTCACACGTTTTAATTTTGTGGTTTCTTTTCTTCCTGGCACTAAGAATGTTAAGGCGGATGCCCTCTCGAGGAGTTTCTTTGCGGACTCTCCTGAGTTATCTGATCCTACTGTTATTTTGAAAGAGGGTGTAGTTCTTTCCGCCATCTCGCCCAATTTGAGACTGGCCTTGGAAGGGTGTCAGGAGAATAAACCTGAGTGCTACCCTATTGGGAAATTGTTTGTCCCAGACCAGTGGAAGAAGAGTTTTATGTCTGAGATTCATTGTTCCGCGTTGGCTGGTCATCCTCGGGATTTTTGGTACCAGAGACTTGGTGAGTCGGTTCTTTTGGTGGCCTACTTTGTCTCGTGACGTCAGGGAATTTGTGCAGTCCTGTGGGACTTGCTCTCGCTTCAAGCCTTGCTCTCGCTCTAGTGGTTTGTTAATGCCATTACCTGTGCCCAAGAGGCCATGGACCCATATCTCTATGGATTTTATTTCCAACCTCCCTGTTTCTCAGCGAATGACCGTTATCTGGGTAATCTGTGATAGGTTTTCCAAGATGATACATCTTGTTCCATTACCTAAGTTACCTTCCTCCTCCGAGTTGGTGCCTTCGTTCCTTCAGCACGTGGTTCGGTTACATGGCATTCCGGAGAACATTGTGTCTGACAGAGGAGTCCAGTTTGTTTCCAGATTTTGTAGGACATTTTGTTCTAAACTTGGTGTTCAATTATCTTTCTCCTCTGCTTTTCATCCTCAGACCAATGGACAAACCGAGAGATCAAACCAGACCTTGGAGACTTATTTGAGATGTTTTGAGTCTGCTGATCAAGATGACTGGGTCTCTTTTTTGCCTTTGGCTGAGTTTGCTCTTAATAACAGGGCTAGCTCTGCCAACCTGAAGTCTCCATTTTTCTGCAATTTTGGGTTTCACCCTCGATTGTCTTCGGGATAGGCGGAGGCTTCTGTCTGTCCGGGTGTTGACTCTGTTGTGGAGCGAATGCAGCAGATTTGGGACCAGGTAGTGGAGAGGTTGTCTCTCTCTCAGGAGAAGGCCCAACGGTTTGCCAACCGGCATAGGACTGATGGTCCTCGGTTTAAAGTAGGTGACTTGGTTTGGTTGTCCTCAAGAAATATCCCTATGAGGGTTGGATCTCCAAAGTTTAAGCCCAGGTTCATTGGACCTTATAAGATCATGGAGATTCTTAATCCTATTTCCTTCCGTTTGCTTCTTCCAGGGACATTTAAGATCCATAACGTGTTCCACAAGTCCTTATTGAAGAGGTTTGTCGAGCCAGTGGTTCCTATGGCTGCGCCTCCTGACCCTGTTTTGAGGGCAATCTGGAGTATGTGGTTGAGAAAATATTGGATTCTCGTTTTTCTAGACAGAAACTCCAGTATTTGGTTAAGTGGAGAGGTTATGGTCAGGAGGACAATTCTTGGGTGTTTGCTTTGGACATCCATGCTAGGAGACTGATCCGTGCCTTTCACCGAGCTCATCCTTATCGGCCTGGTTGTACAAGTGAGGGTTCGGTGACCCCTCCTCAAGGGGGGGGGGTACTGTTATGAATGTGCTAGAGATGGCTTCTGAGCAGAGGCTCCCTCTGGTGGTTACAGACAGTACGGAACCTTTCAGCGAGGAGTGGCAATCTGGAATCACGGACTGGTCTGATATAAGGGAGGTTCCCTCCCATGATGGTTGCCGGTGATCAATTGTTCTTGTCTCAATTGTGGTTCCTGGTTCATTTGGAAGTTTGCTGGAGTCTTGCCTGCATCTCCTGCTTTCAGATAAGATATTTTTTGCTTTTTTTTTGTGCTTGCTTTTTGCATTGTTTTCTGCACTTTTGCGGAGGTCAGCCAGGTCCCCTCCTGGGGCCTGAGCTCCTCACATTTTTCTGCAGCCACTGTTATTTGCTCATTTGCTTTTTCCTGTTTTTTCAGCGGCTGCGGCTAGGTTTTTGTTCACACTAAGATCTGATTTAGTGGGAGGCGGGATCGTGTGATCTCAGTATTTTTGTAATCAGAATTGTTGGATTTTTGTAGGGTTTTCTGGGTTGCAGAAAGTAATCTCTCCTGTCCTATCCTGTTTAGTCAGCTTGTGGCCCCAGCGTTTGCTCTGTCTATTTTCTGCCTATGTTTGTATTTTCATCTTGTCTAACAGCCATTATATGTTTGGGGGCTTCTATTTTCTTCGGGTGTCTGCTCCGGGGCAGATAGCTTTCATCTTTCTGCCTTTAGGTGTAGCTATCTCTCAGGCTGTGACGAGGCGTCTAGGATCAACGTAGGAACGCTCCACGGCTACCTCTAGTTGTGTCGTTAGTTTAGGGATCTGCAACCCATCAGTTACCAACATCTCAGGTGTTCGGCTGCCCTGCTGTTGTTCCTATCCTCCTCAGCTACCGAAACATAACAGGGAGCCCACGCATTTTTTTTCAACAATTTTACACCTCATATATATATAAATATATATACACATGTCATTGTGACATATATATATATATATATTTATAGTACATATACTTCTACATAGTATAATAGCCGCTAATTCAATTGCTGGCTTTTGTGAAATTACAGACCCGACATGAAATGACACATGGTTTACATAGAGTTAACCATGTCATTTCATGTAGTTTGATATATGGTTTTCACTAACAATTACATGAGTGTATGTGTGCAAAATGTCACACATATAGGGGTTAATTAAAGGTGTAAATTCATAGAAAAAAAGGCGTTTTTTTTTTACAACGAATTTACACCTTTAACCCCTTCCCGACCCATGACGCCACGTAGGCGTCATGAAAGTCAGTGCCAATCCGACCCATGACGCCTATGTGGCGTCATGAAAGGATCGCATCCCTGCGGGCCGGGTGACCGGGGTCACTGAAAGGTCACCCGACCCGCCGGCACAGGACCCTTTGTGCTTCACCACAGGGGGGTTGGCTTAACCCCCCTGTGGCCACGATCGCTCTGATTGGCTGTTAAAAGTGAAACAGCCAATCAGAGCAATCTGTAATATTTCACCAATATAATTGGTGAAATATTACAATCCAGCCATGGCCGATGCTGCAATAGCATCTGCCATGGCTGGACACCGAGCCCTGACCCCCCCACACGGATTCACGGCGGCGATCGGCAGCCGCCAGAGAAAGATGGCAGCGGTCGGTCACCGCCGTCACTAAGAGCTCCCCTCGTCCTGGCCTCCGCTGCCCCCACCTTCCGATCCCCCCCCCCCTCACTTCCGACCCCCATACTCACCTCTCCCGGTCCACCGATGTCCCTGGATCCTTCCCGGCGGCTGCCCGGGATTCTTCATGGGCGCCGCCATCTTGGAAAATGGTGGGCGCATGCGCAGTGCGCCCGCCGGCCGGCGCATGCGCAGTGCGCCCTGCATAGTCAAAAAATTTATTTTGATCACTGTGATAAACTGTCACAGTGATCAAAATAAAAAAAAAGTAAGTGAACCCCCCCTGTCATAGGTAGGGACAAATAATAAAGAATTTTTTTTTTTTTCCTATTAGGCCCTGTGCACACGTTGCGGATTTTGCTGCGGATCCGCAGCTGATTTCGCTGCTGATCCGCAGCGGATTTCGCTGCTGATCCGCAGCGGATTTCGCTGCTGATCCGCAGCGGATTTCGCTGCTGATCCGCAGCTGATTTCGCTGCTGATCCGCAGCTGATTTCGCTGCTGATCCGTTGCTGATTTCGCTGCTGATTCGCTGCTGATTTCGCTGCGGATCAGCAGTGAAATCAGCAGCGAATCAGCAGCGAAATCAGCAGCAGATCAGCAGCGAAATTAGCTGCGGATCAGCAGCGAAATCAGCTGCAGATCAGCAGCGGATTTCGCTGCTGATCCGCAGCTGATTTCGCTGCTGATCCGCAGCTGATTTGGCGCTACGGATTCACAGCAGATCCAGAAACCATGTACAGTACAATGCAAATAAATGGTAAAAAAAAAACGCTGTGCACATGCTGCAGATTTTTCAGCGCAGATTTGCTGCGGTTTTAAATCCGCAGCATGTCAATTCTTTGTGCGGATTCCGCAGCGATTTTACACCTATTCCATTATAGGCGTAAAACCGCAGAGAAAAACCGCAGCAAATCCGAGCTAAATACGCAGGTAAAAGGCAGGTCGTTTTACCTGCGGATTTTAGAAAAATCCGCAAGTGAATCCGCAACGTGTGCACGGGGCCTTAGGGTCAGGCTGGGTTCATATTGCATTATGGCAGTCCGTTAGATGGACTGCGTTTCACCGCGGTATAACGCGGTGTAACGCAGTCCGTTAACGCTGCCATTCACCCCATTTGTGTGCGCATCGCAACGCATGCCATGAAGCGGCATGCGTTCGCGACGTGTCGTCATTCAGTGACGGAGCCTTGGACGCAGGCTGCAGCGTCTGGGCTCCATCACCGCTAGCACAGATGAATCATCGCTGATTCCTCTGCACTAGCGGGTATAGCATAACGCGATCGCGTTATGCTATACCGTTACCAGCCCGTCAACGCTACGTGTTGAACGGGCTGGTAAAACGCAATATGAACCCAGCCCTAGGGTTAGAACTAGGGTTAGGGTTAGAACTAGGGTAAGGGTTGGAATTAGGGTTAGGGTTGGAATTAGGGTTAGGGTTGGAATTAGGGTTAGGGTTGGGATTAGGGTTAGGGTTGGGATAAGCGTTAGGGGTGTTTTGGGGTTAGGGTTGGGATTAGGGTTAGGCTTGTGGTTAGGTTTATGGTTAGAGTTGGGATTAGGGTTAGGGTGTGTTGGGGTTAGGGTTATGGTTAGGGTTTGTATTAGGGTTAGGGGTGTGTAGGGGTTAGGGTTGGGGTTAGGGGTGTGTTGGGGTTAGGGTTGGAGTTAGAATTGAGGGGTTTCCTCTATTTAGGTACATCAGGGGGTCTCCATACGCGACATGGCGCCAACATTGATTCCTGCAAATTTTGCGTTCAAAAAGTCAAACAGTGCTCCCTTTATTCCAAGCCCCGACGTGTGCCCAAACAGTGGTTTACCCCCACATATGGGGTACCAGCGTACTCGGGAAAAATTGCACAACAACTTTGGGGGTCTAATTTCTCCTGTTACTGTTGGGAAAAAAAAATTGGGGACTAAAAGAATTATTTTTGTGGAAAAAAAATGATTTTTTATTTTCACGGCTCTGCGTTATAAACTTCTGTGAAGAACTTGGGGGTTCAAAGTGCTCACCACACATCTAGATAAGTTCCTTGCGGGGTCTAGTTTCCAAAATGGGGTCACTTGTGGGGAGTTTATACTGTTTAGGCACATCAGGGACTCTGCAAACGTAACATGACGCCCGCAGACCATTCCATCAAGTCGGCATTTCAAAACGTCACTACTTCCCTTCCGAGCCCCGAAGTGTGCCCATACAGTAGTTTTCTCCCACATATGGGATATCAGCGTACTCAGGACAAATTGTTCAACAACTTTTGAGGTCTAATTTCTCCTGTTACCCTTGGGAAAATAAAAAAATTGGGGACTAAAAGATCATGTTTGTGGAAAAAATATGATTTTTTTATATTTTCATGGCCCAGCGTTATAAACTTCTGTGTAGCCCTTGGGGGTTCAAAGTGCTCACTACACATCTAGATAAGCTCCTTGGGGGTCTAGTTTCCAAAATGGGGTCACTTGTGGGGGGTTTCTACTGTTTAGGCACATCAGGGGCTCTGCAAACGCAACATGACGCCCACAGAACATTCCATCAAGTCTGCATTCCAAAATGGCGCTCCTTCCCTTCTGTGCTCTCCCATGCGCCAAAACAGTGGTTCCCCCCCACATATGGGGTACCAGTGTACTCAGGACAAACTGTACAACAACTTTTGTGGTCCAATTTCTCCTGTTACCCTTGTGAAAATAAAAATTGTGGGTTAAAAAAATCAGTTTTTGAGGAAAAAAATGATTTTTTTTATTTTCACGGCTCTGCATTACAAACTTCTGTGAAGCACGTGGGGGTTCAAGGTGCTCACCACACATCTAGTTAAGTTCCTTGAGGGGTCTAGTTTACAAAATGTGGTCACTTGTGGGGGGTTTCTACTGTTTAGGCACATCAGGGGCTCTGCCCGCCCGCAGACCATTCCATCAAGTCGACATTTCAAAGCGTCACTACATCCCTTCCAAGCCCTGACGTGTGCCCAAACAGTGGTTCTCCCCCACATGTGAGGTACTAGCGTACTTAGGACAAATTAGACAACAACTTTTGGGGTCCAATTTCTCCTGTAACCATTGTGAAAATAAAAAATATGGGGCTAAATAATCATTTTTTGAGAAAAAAAATGATTTTTTATTTTCACGGCTCTGCGTTATAAACTTTTGTGACGCACCTGGGGGTTCAAAGTGCTCACTGTGCATCTGCATAAGTTTCTTAGGGGGTCTAGTTTCCAAAATGGGGTCATTTGTGGGGGAGCTCCAAAGTTTAGGCATACAGGGGCTCTCCAAACATGACATGGTGTCCGCTAACGACTGGAGCTAATTTTACATTCAAAAACTCAAATGGCGCTCCTTCCCTTCTGAGCCCTGCCGTGCGCCCAAACAGTGGTTTATGACCACATATGAGGTATCTGTGTACTCAGGAGAAATTGCCCAACAAATTTTAGGATCCAATTTATACTGTTGCCCATGTGAAAATGAAAAAACTGAGGCTAAAAGAACATTTTTGTGAAAAAAAAAGTACTTTCTTTTTTTTACGGATCAATTTGTGAAGCACTTGGGGGTTCAAAGTGCTCACTCTGCATCTAGATAAGTTCCTTGGGGGGGTCTAGTTTCCAAAATGGGGTCACTTGTGGGGGAGCTCCAATGTTTAGGCACACAGGGACTCTCCAAATGCGACATGGCATCCGCTAAATATTCCAGCATATTTTCTATTCAAAAAGTCAAATGGCGCTCCTTCCCTTCTGAGCCCTGCCGTGCGCCCAAACAGTGGTTTATGACCACATATGAGGTATCTGTGTACTCAGGAGAAATTGCCCAACAAATTTTAGGATCCATTTTATACTGTTGCCCATGTGAAAATGAAAAAACTGAGGCTAAAAGAAAATTTTTGTGAAAAAAAAAGTACTTTCTTATTTTTACGGATCAATTTGTGAAGCACCTGGGGGTTAAAAGTGCTCACTCTGCATCTAGATAAGTTCCTTGGGGGGTCTAGTTTCCAAAATGGGGTCACTTGTGGGGGAGCTCCAATGTTTAGGCACACAGGGACTCTCCAAATGCGACATGGCAACCGCTAAATATTCCAGCATATTTTCCATTCAAAAAGTCAAATGGCGCTCCTTCCCTTCTGAGCCCTGCCGTGCGCCCAAACAGTGGTTTATGACCACATATGAGGTATCTGTGTACTCAGGAGAAATTGCCCAACAAATTTTAGGATCCATTTATCCTGTTGCCCATGTGAAAATGAAAAAACTGAGGCTAAAAGAAATTTTTTGTGAAAAAAAAGTACTTTCTTTTTTTTACGGATCAATTTGTGAAGCACTTGGGGGTTCAAAGTGCTCACTCTGCATCTAGATAAGTTCCTTGGGGGGGTCTAGTTTCCAAAATGGGGTCACTTGTGGGGAGCTCCAATGTTTAGGCACACAGGGACTCTCCAAATGCGACATGGCAACCGCTAAATATTCCAGCATATTTTCTATTCAAAAAGTCAAATGGCGCTCCTTCCCTTCTGAGCCCTGCCGTGCGCCCAAACAGTGGTTTATGACCACATATGAGGTATCTGTGTACTCAGGAGAAATTGCCCAACAAATTTTAGGGTCCATTTTATCCTGTTGCCCATGAAAAAATGAAAAAATTGATGCTAAAAGAAAAATTTTGTTGGAAAAATTAAAATGTCCATTTTTTCCTTCCACGTTGCTTTAGTTCCTGTGAAGCACATGAAGGGTTAATAATCTTCTTGAATGTAGTTTTGAGTAGCTTGAGGGGTGCAGTTTTTATAATGGTGTCACTTTTGAGTATTTTCTGCCATATAGATCCCTCAAAGTGACTTCAAATGTGAGATGGTCCCTAAAAAAAATGGTTTTGTAAATTTTGCTGTAAAAATGAGAAATCGCTGGTCAACTTTTAACCCTTATAACTTCCTAACAAAAAAAAATGTTGTTCCCAAAATTGTGCTGATGTAAAGTAGACATGTGGGAAATGTTATTTATTAACTATTTTGTGTCACATAACTCTCTGGTTTAACAGAATAAAAATTCAAAATTTGAAAATTGCAAAATTTTCAAAAGTTTGGCCAAAGTTCCATTTTTTTCACAAATAAACGCAAAAATTATCGACCTAAATTTACCACTAACATGAAGCCCAATATGTCACGAAAAAACAATCTCAGAATCGCTAGTATCCGTTGAAGCGTTCCTGAGTTATTACCTCATAAAGGGACACTGGTCAGAATTGCAAAAAATGGCCAGGTCATTTAGGTCAAAATAGGCTGGGTCATGAAGGGGTTAATTAACCCCTACATGTGTGAAATTTTGCACACATACACTCATGTAATTGTTAGTGAAAACCATACTGTATATCAAACTACATGAAATGACATGGTTAACTCTATGTAAACCATGTGTCATTTCATGTCGGGTGGTTCTGTAATTTCACAAAAGCCGGCATTGCCCGGCAATTGAATCAGCGGCCATTTTACTATGTAGAAGTGTATGAACTATAAATATATGTATATATATATATATATATATATATATATGTCTCAATGACATGTATATATATATGTATTCTATGTGTGTATATCTAGTGTTTACAAGGAAAGAAAGGGTTTATTTTAATTACGATATTTCTGTCCCATTGACTTGCATTGGGTTTCCGGTATCGGAATCGGCGATACCCGATACTTTTTGGGTATTGGTCCGATCCGATACTTCTTGATATCAGGAAGTATCACTCAACAGTACTAGCAACATATTAGCCAGAATATATGAAAGGATGCAACCCTTTAGTACAGTAATATTGCAAATAAACAATTCGTATTATACGATTTAAGGTATAGTGAAAACAATAACATAACATTCCTAAAGATCGAGAAATAAGAGACACCAATGAGAGAATTGAGCAAGAAAGCTGGTGAGACAGGTCGCCAATTAGTTCAGAAATCTGTCAACTTATCATGTCAAAGGAGGCGGAAAAGACTGGTCCCACTTACACCACTTCTTATAAAACTTACCAAATTGATTATTAGATAATGCGAATTTAAGTTCAATTGCTCTATGTTGAGAGATTAATTTGATAATTTCACTAGAATTAGGTAGTGTTTGACTCTTCCAGTGGAAAGCAATCAAAATTTTTGCAACTAAGCAAATATGTAAAATGATTAACTTTAAAGAATTGTTCAAAAGTTCACTATCTAAGGAGAGCAAAGCTAGTTGTGGTGTAAGAGAAAATTTGGTTCCTGACAGTTTGGTAATTATGGAAGTGATCTGAGACCAAAAGGCAACAACTGAAGGACAGTTCCAGAATACATGGAATATATCGCCTTTTTGTCCACAGTTCCTCCAACATAGTGGAGAGTTGGAGGTACCCATGTGTGCCAATCTGGCTGAAGTATAATACCATCTGGAGCATACTTTAAAGTGTGACTCCTGTAGGGACATGGATAATGTAGAATTATAGGACAGAGAAAGAGCCTCTTCCCAATTATCTGAGGAGAAAGTATGATTGAGGGCTTTTTCCCAGTTAAGCACGTAGGGGGACTTAGAGAATGATGAGTCTTTGTTGAAACTATCGTAAAGGAAGCTATGGCTCCAAAAAGTTTGATGATTAGGGTTATTTAGTATTTTTAGGGAAGCTTCGGAGAAGTTAGGTTTGTGACTAAGGAATTGTCTAATACTCTCTTTCAAAGACAAAAAATCCAATAAAAGAGATGAAGGTACGTTGAATTTGTTTTTTAAAAGACTAAAATTCAAAAGATCTGATCTGACCCATCTGAGATTTCACCCAATTTGCAAATCTTCAAATCTAGCCACTGGGGGGAAAGTAATTGACCCAAGAACGAAAGTATAAAAGCCAAAGTTAATTTGTGTAACGTGGTTAAGCTTTGTGCTCGGCCATCAACTCTCGAGATTTTATACCAAGCAAAGGCAATTGCCTGAAATATCGGATGGGCTAACTGACCGGGGAGGGAGCCTAATATAGCATTGAATACTAATGTTCTGGGATGCTTATCATTATTAATTAATATTTTGAGGTCCATTCATGCGGGAGCATCTAAGTCTGAAAACCACCGTGCGCTCTGCTTGAGAAGTAGCGTATGGTAGTGAGCTGCAACATTTGGGAAACTCAGTCCTCCATGTATTCTTTTTTTAAACAGGGATCTAGTGTCAGTTCTAGATTTCTTATTACCCCAAATAATGGCATTTAACTGAGACTGAATAATGGATAAGAGAGTAGTGGAAATAGGGAGAGGGATACACCTCAGGATATAGAGGATCTTGGGTAAGGTAAATGTTTTCACTGCCAGATTTCTCCCCCACCATGTTAGATCCTTGTCCCTAAAAACAATGCTATCCTTGTGAATTAGATCTGTTAATTCCTTCAGGTTGGACTTAACCGTCTTTGAAAGATCTTTATTGATGGTGACACCTAGATAAGATATTTCTTCCTCGCACCAATTGAGGGCAGTGAATGACTTGATGTGACTAATTCCCTCTGGTTTGACATGGATAGGAAGAATATTTGACTTCAAATTATTTATTTTAAAATTTGAGAGCAACTTAAATCTATTTAGTTCTGTAAAGGCTTCTAAAGTCGAGGTTTCGGGATTTGTTAGAGTTAAAATAATATCATCAGCAAATAGGCTGAGCTAATGCTGACGATTTTTTGTGGATAGTCCGGTTATTTTTGAATTTCATCTTATGTGTTCTACAAGTGATTCCAATGCCAAATTAAAAAGCAAGGGAGAGAGGGGACAGCCTTGCCTAGTACCATTTCTAATAGGAAGGGTTTCAGAAATATGGTTGTTGCACACGATCCTTGCCTTGGGGCCTACGTATAAGGCCATGAAGGTAGTAATCAATGTTTCATTGATTCCGAATTTACTCAGTGTATGTCTGAGAAAGCACCAATCGATACGATCGAATGCTTTCTCAGCATCTAATGAGATAAGGACTGTTGGTTTTCTAATTGAGTTGGCTAATTTGATTGAGTCGAGTACTCTTCTGGTGGCATCGGCCGGCTGTCTCCCCTTTGTAAACCTCATTTGGTCGTTGCCTATCAAACTGGGTAATATGTAACTCAATCTGTTGGCGAGTATCTTGGAGAATATTTTAATATCGGTGTTAATGAGTGAAATTGGTCTATAACTACCTAGTGACTCAGGATCTCCATTTTGCTTCGGAATCAGGGAAATTGATGCTTCCAGCATCTCGGGGGGAAATGAACCCTTTGTGGAAGCGTAGTTATACATCCCAACCAAGTGGGAAGATATGGTTTTACCAAAAACTTTGTAGTAGTTATTAGTAAAACCATCTGGTCCAGGCGATTTATGCAAGTCAAGGTTTTTAATGGTATCTTCTACTTCTTGGGTGGTAAAAGGCAATGAATAAGGACATCAAATCGTCGCTAGTAAGAGATGGTAAGTTAATGTCTGAAAGATATTTTTTAATATCAAGTTGGTTAGGCGGAGGGGATGAAAGATCTGAGTTGAGATTGTAGAGTTTACTGTAATATTTTGCGAACTCATTTGTGATGTCTTGTGGGTGGGATAACTTAGTATTACCCTCAATAGAGTTTATTCTATGTATTTGAATATAGGTTCTCTTCTTTTTAATCCTGTTGGCCATGTAACGTGTGGGTTTGTTCAAAGATGTATAGAATTTATACTTGGAAGAATTGATGGCTGCTTCATATGTGGAATAAAGCAGTGACCTAAGTTCCTGTCTTAGGCGAGTTAGATCAGATTGTTTTTGAGGGGAAGGAGAAGATAGGCCTAGTAAACTCTTTTCTATTGTACGTATTGCCGATTGAACCTTGCTTATTTTTTCCCTACTTTCTCTTTTTACTTTAGATGATATACTCATAATAATGCCCCTGACGACCGCCTTATGGGCGCACCAGTTGAGAGAAGGATTGGTGAGATCTGGGTTGTTTTCAAGGAAAAAATTATCCAATGCTTTCTGAATTGTCGCCTTATGAATCGGATCATGTATAATGCTGGCATTGCACTTCCACAATCTGGCGTTTTCTAGGGTGGGACCTATTAGTATTTCCCCAATGACCAGGGAGTGATCTGAAATCGTCCTGTTTCCAATATACACCTTACTGATTTTGTGAGAGAGAAAATGTCCGTCACAATCCGGTCTATCCTAGACGCCGATTGGTGAGCTGTAGAGAAATGAGTGAACTCTTTGGAGGTGGAATTCAGACATCTAAACATATTGTACAGCTCATTTCTGTCCAACCACCTATTTAAGTTATCCGATGCCGGTCTAGAGACAGAGGAGAAGTCCAAGACGTTGTCGGGAGTGAGATTAAAGTCTCCTAGTATTAGGAGATTACCTTTTTTAACCTCTATTACTTTCTTCATAAGCTTTGAAAGAAACCTAGTTTGATTTTTGTTGGGTGCGTAAACGTTTACTAAAGTGTATGTTTGACCATTAATTTCACATACTAAAATGTGGAATCTGCCCCGTTCATCCCCGTATTCCTCTAGGGCCCTGAAGGGGACAGAGTTCCTGATCACGGTTGTCACTCCAGCCTTTTTACTGGAATTGCAGGTGAGTCGCACGTACCAGGGCTTATGGGGTACTCGGCACCGAGCCCGTTCACTTCAATGGGGGAGAGGTCACGGGTAGCGCAGCTCGGTCCGTTGCCCTGGGCGCTCATTCAAAGGGGAATATTTACAGGGGATAATAGTAATTGTTCGTGACGCCACCTGTGGTTTCTGATCAGGGTGACCAGCGCTGCAGGGTGAATCCTCTGAGGGGTTATGACTGGGCAGCAAGGTGTTAAGTCTTCCACAGGTAAGACTGATCCCTCGAGGTATATGGCGGTGCAGGTGGTGCAAGCAATAAGGCAGACACACACAATGAGTCTCTTTCCGTACCTTTACTGGTGATATTTGCAGGCACGTCCCGGGAAGCTGCTCAGGGTGGAGGATGCACGTCCAGTAAACACTGAGTAGGTTTAAGGCATCCTTACTTCTCTGTGTGTGTGAGTTTCTAACTTGCATGAAGCTAAGTTTAACTCCTTCTCCTTGCTACGCCCGGCTGATCTTGTGATGAGGTCTTCTTGTGGACAGAACAGTGTCTCTATGGTGGTACCTGCCAGACCCCCGTCCTCCTAACCTCAGTTACGTATCAGCACTGCTGGGCCCCTGCGACTTGAAGTCCAGGGTCTCCGGTTTTCCCACTAGCTGTGAAGATACTAGCAAGCTCGGACCCGGTGTCCGGTAGTGCAGAGTGGAGGTTAGCTGTCACTGCTATTTTCTCCTCAGTCACTCTCTCCCTTTTGTCCACTCGCCTGTCGTCCTACGCACACCTTAATATAAGCACAGGCAGCAGTAGATGTCAGCTTCTCACTCAAACTTCCTCAGCCCTCAGGCTAATCTGACAGGAGTTTCTCCCTGGAGTTCTGAGGAGATCTTATCTCTCCCTCACAGCTCGTCTGAGGTAACTGCGTTCTAAGATGTGTCTACTCTCCTGAAGTAACACCAACAACTAACTAACGTTCAGCTAGACTGTCTTCATCTCACTGCTGTCTCAAGGGCTCCCTCTGGTGGAACCAGGAAAAATGTGAAGTGTTGTCTGCTTATCAGGTATTTGTGAATTACCTTTCTGTGCATCCTCCAGGGAACATGTGGCACCAAACGCAGCTGGGCTACACATCCCCCCCTAGTTATATTCAGCACTCCTGGGCTGAAAAAGAAAAACAATTTTTATAATAACATTAAACATAACTCATCCCTTGCGGGAGGTAAGGACACTTCAAACGTTACAATGTGTACAAATGGCAATAGAAAAATATCAAACACTTTCACACAAATAAATACAAGATTCTTGTGGAGGACCTGTACCAAACCTCCCACGGTGGTCCTGGGTGGGCTGCAGGGCTTCTTTGCTGCAAACCTCACTCAAGGCCACACCATATGGGTTTTTCTTCTGAGGTAGAGTGGCTTACATAAAACCAAGATGGGGCACTGAGTGCCAACTATTTACAACACAGTTTTTGGGCTGGCAAAGTCCTCAGCCACGCAGTCCTTCAAAACAGCATTTGTAGAAAAATCACATTTCACCTATCACATTACCCAACTAGGTATAATACTTCAGCATGTAACATTATCATCATATAATATTCTCAATAAAATGCAATTCTCTTCATAACTTTGTACAATTAAGTAAACCCTGTCTGGGTCATACTGGATTAATTTGCTAGGACTACTCTTGGTACCTAACAGGTAACCTTCCTTTCGTTGTGCGTACTGACCTACGTGGTGTGGTGTCAGGTATAGTAGCATCTAGCCTATCTGTGCTGCGTGCCGGCAAACTGTAAATCCGCCTCCACCTCTCTAGGGATCTGGCAAGCATACTAGCGACTGGGCGATGCGGTTCTGTTACGTCAGGGGATTCTTGTCACGCTGTCTAATGATATGAATACAATGTCAGTAAACTATTTATACAGGAACCACACTCTATACAACATATAGTTTAACAACATCAGAATGTAAGTATAAAATAGATTTACCTGACACAATCTCTGCAGAACTTAGGGTTAATCTTGAGGACTAGATGTGCAGAAACGATATAGTTGAACTCAGGGTTAATCTTGAGGACTTGATGAGCTGTAACAGGAAAGAGGAGGACCGGGGTCTAACCTGACCCTACACTGGGGTCCTAACTAATCCCTTACCTTGGAGGTACTGATAATGGTTCAGAGGTCCAAGTCTCCAGCCTAACCCTGTCTCCTGTCAGACCCTGAACCCTGTAATCAGTCCTAAGAAGGATCCTGATTACCACCAAAGGGATATGGGCTGATCTCCGCTAAATACACAGATTAGACATATAAGACAGACAGGATAGCACTCACTTGCATACACACTCAAACACCGAAGGAACATAAATGGTCTGGGAAATAAACTCTAAGCAAGTTGAGCTTAAAACAGCTAAGGAGCTCTCAACTTAAGTCTATACAGATTCATTCCTATCTGTGGTCTGCATGAAGGATTTCACTGGCAACTCCCAAAGCAGACAACCAGGAATTTAAAGGAAACCAATCAACAAATAATCAATTGCAGCCGGGAGAAACTGCACCCAGTCCCAGCACCGAGCACAGACAGAATTAACTCCCTAGCTGCCAAACACAAAGAAACAGCAACTCAGCTGTGAGAAGTCAAAATGTGCAACCGCGACGATCTTCGTGGCAATGCACACATGACAGTACCCCCCCTTCTACGAGGGGCCTCCGGACCCTCAGGGCCAGGCCTGCCCGGGTGAGTTCTGTGGAAGGTCCGAACCAAACGATCTGCGTTAACATCAGACGCAGAGACCCACGTCCTCTCCTCCGGAACCATACCCCTTCCAATGCACCAAGTACTGAAGGGACCGGCGATTCAGACGAGAGTCAATGATTTTTGATACTTGAAATTCCAAGTTACCATTGACCAACACTGGAGGAGGAGGTAGAGGTGATGGTATGACTGGTGCCACATACCTTTTAAGTAATGACTTGTGGAACACATTATGAATTTTAAACGTAGAAGGGAGTTCCAGACGAAATGCCACAGGATTAATTATGGAACTGATCCTGTACGGCCCGATGAATCTGGGACCCAGTTTCCAGGAGGGCACTTTAAGTTTTATATTCCTGGTAGACAACCATACCAGATCGTTCACATTCAGATCTGGACCAGAAACTCTCCTCCTATCAGCCATACGTTTGTAACGGTTCCCCATCGTACTCAAATTATTCAATACACCTCGCCACACAGAAGCAAGTGACGACGAGAAACGCTCCTCCTCAGGAACCCCAGAAGGACCCCCCCCATTGAAAGTACAAAACTAGGGATGAAAACCATATGCCCCAAAAAACGGGGACTTACCAGTGGACTCGCTCCGCCTGTTGTTAAGAGCGAACTCTGCCAGAGGCAAGAAAGAAGACCAGTCCTCCTGGTTCTCCGATACAAAACACCGGAGATATGTCTCTAAACTCTGATTCAGACGCTCTGTCTAACCATTGGTCTGTGGATGAAAAGCCGAGGAAAACGACAATTGCATCCCCCGACGTAAACAAAATGCCCTCCAAAATTTGGACACAAACTGAGACCCCCTATCTGACACCACATCAGAAGGCAACCCATGAAGTCTCACGATTTCCCTAATGAACACCTGCGCCAGAGTTTTAGCATTAGGGAGTGCAGGAAGAGCAACGAAATGTGCCATCTTACTGAACCTGTCAACAACCACCAGTATGACAGTATTCCCAGACGACGGAGGAAGGTCCGTAATGAAGTCCATAGATAAATGAGTCCATGGACGCTCCGGAAGTTTCAAGGGTAAAAGGGTCCCAGACTGACGGGTATGAGGAGTTTTAGAGCGAGCACAAACCCCACAGGACGCGACAAAAGTTATAACATCTTTATTAGCGTTAGGCCACCAAAATCGGCGAGAAAGGAGATCTAAAGTAGCCTTACTCCCTGGATGACCTGCTAAAGCAGAATTATGATGTGCCTCAATAACCTTTTGTCTCAACTGATTCGGGACAAACAGTCTCCCTGGAGGTCCTGCAGGTGCGTCCCCCTGAGCCTCTAACACCTCCTCCTCAAGCTCAGAACATACAGCCGACACTACCACCCCCTCCTGAAGGATAGGAATTGGGTCGTCCGTTTTCCCGGCCCCTGGGAAACTGCGAGACAAGGCATCAGCCTTTACATTCTTAGACCCCGGACGATAAGTGACGACAAAATTAAACCTGGTAAAAAACAACGACCATCGAGCCTGTCTGGAATTCAGACGCTTAGCGGATTCTAAATACAGCAGGTTCTTGTGATCAGTAATAACGGTGACCGGGTGGACAGCCCCCTCCAAAAAGTGACGCCATTCTTCAAAAGCCAATTTAATGGCCAAAAGTTCCCTATTGCCGATATCATAATTCCTTTCGGCGGACGACAATTTCTTAGAAAAGAAAGCGCACGGATGCCATTTACCAGGGGACGGACCCTGGGACAATATAGCACCCACCCCTACGTCAGACGCGTCCACCTCCACAATGAACGGCTGAGATACATCTGGTTGGATGAGAACAGGTGCCGAAGCAAAACATCTTTTTAAAGAGGAAAAGGCTTGGCAAGCTTTGTCCGACCACTTAGAAAAATCCGTCCCTTTTCTCGTCATGTCAGTGAGAGGTTTGACGACAGACGAGAAATTACAAATAAATTTCCGGTAGTAATTAGCAAACCCCAAAAAACGCTGCAGAGCCTTAAGATCCCCTGGCTGATCCCATTCAAGCACTGCTCTCACCTTTTCAGGGTCCATCCGGAAACCGGAGGCTGACACCAAAAAACCCAAAAACTGAAGTTCCTGTACGGCAAAAACACACTTCTCCAGTTTGGCGTATAGTTTATTGTCTCGCAAGATCTGCAACACCTGTCTCACATGCTCCTGGTGAGACACAAGATCTGGCGAGTAAATTAAAATGTCATCCAAATATACGACCACAAACACCCCCACAAGGTGACGAAAAATATCATTAACAAAATGTTGGAATACTGCTGGAGCAGTAGTCAGACCAAAAGGCATGACCAGGTTTTCATAATGTCCCTCCGGCGTGTTAAACGCCGTTTTCCACTCATCCCCCTCTTTTATCCTAATCAGATTATACGCCCCCCTGAGATCCAATTTAGAGAACCATTTGGCGCCAACAATTTGATTGAAGAGATCAGGAATAAGAGGGAGTGGATACGGATCTCGAACAGTAATCCGATTAAGTTCGCGGAAATCCAAGCAAGGGCGTAGGCCTCCATCTTTTTTCTTCACAAAGAAGAACCCCGCGGCCACAGGGGAAGATGAAGGTCTAATATGCCCTTTGGCCAGACTTTCAGAAATATAATCTTTCATAGCCTGTCTTTCAGGACCAGAAAGATTATACAACCTAGCTTTAGGCAACTTAGCATCAGGAAGTAGATTAATAGAGCAGTCATACACGCGATGAGGAGGCAACTCCCGACACCCCTCCTCAGAGAAAACATCCCCAAAATCCTCCAAAAAAGGAGGCAATGTACTAGGCATGACCGCACTGATGACTGTGTTCATGCAGTTGCTTTTGCAAAACTCACCCCATTGGCTTATCTCTCTGGACTGCCAATTAATCACAGGGTTATGTTTAACCAGCCAAGGAAGTCCCAACACAATGGGAGTAGGTAGACCCTCCAACATAAAACAAGATAATTGTTCCCTATGTATTGCCCCTACCCGAAGGTCAATGTTATGAACCTCATGAACAAAGCTACCTTGGCCGAGAGGCCTGGCGTCAATGGAGAAAATAGGGATCGGTTTGACCAATACACTCAGATGCATACCTTGAGCCTGAGCAAACTGAGCGTCAACCAGATTAGCCCCAGAACCACTATCCAGAAGAACAGACAATCTCTTCACTCTAGTACCAACCACCACCTCCACTGGTACAAGGAACTGAGAAGAACCGGCGGATGAAATACATACTCCCAGGTTGTCGTCCACCACACAACCTGGGATTAGCAGTTTTCCGGCGACTTTTTACTTAACAAGACACGGGATGGACATTCTCCAACAAAATGTCCCTCTTTCCCGCAGAAAAAACACCTTCTAGTCCTGCGGCGTGCCGCCAATCCCCTACTACGAAAAGATGTCCCTCCCAACTGCATAGGCTCATCCGAACAGACAAGGGGAACCTCAACATAAGGGACTTTAGTAGTAGGTGGAGTAACAACAGGGAGTGGAGTTACCTCACCCCTCTCCCGAAGCCGTCTATCAGTACGGATAGCTAGGGCCATAGCAGCCCTTAGAGAAGGAGGAGACTCATACTGAGCCAAAACGTCTTTTAATTTGTCAGAAAGCCCATGACAAAACTGGCTCCTAAGAGCTGGGTCATTCCACTGAGTATCCGTGGCCCATCTACGAAACTCAGAAGCAAATTCCTCCGCCGGACGATCTCCCTGCTGTAACTTACGTAGTTTGGTCTCAGCAAGAGAGACCCGATCTGGGTCATCATATACCAATCCCAGAGCAGTAAAAAATTGATCTACAGACTGTAGAGCCGGGGATCCCGGAGGAAGGGAAAATGCCCAGGATTGAGGGTCCCCTTGAAGAAGTGAGATAACAATTCCCACTCTCTGCTCATCACTCCCTGATGATCGCGGCCGAAGCCGAAAATACAATTTACATGCCTCCCGGAAGGTAAAAAATTTGTCTCGCCCACCAGTGAACCTATCTGGAAGAGCTACTTTAGGTTCAACTCTGGTTTGCTCCAGGGGAGACAAAACTTTGGACTTAATGTCCGTCAGCTCCATGGATAATCCCTGCAACTGCAGAGACTACTGGGCTACTGGATCCATGGTAACTAGAGATAATTTTTTATGGCCAGTGAAAATGTCATGCTGTCTAATGATATGAATACAATGTCAGTAAACTATTTATACAGGAACCACACTCTATACAACATATAGTTTAACAACATCAGAATGTAAGTATAAAATAGATTTACCTGACACAATCTCTGCAGAACTTAGGGTTAATCTTGAGGACTAGATGTGCAGAAACGATATAGTTGAATCAGGGTTAATCTTGAGGACTTGATGAGCTGTAACAGGAAAGAGGAGGACCGGGGTCTAACCTGACCCTACACTGGGGTCCTAACTAATCCCTTACCTTGGAGGTACTGATAATGGTTCAGAGGTCCAAGTCTCCAGCCTAACCCTGTCTCCTGTCAGACCCTGAACCCTGTAATCAGTCCTAAGAAGGATCCTGATTACCACCAAAGGGATATGGGCTGATCTCCGCTAAATACACAGATTAGACATATAAGACAGACAGGATAGCACTCACTTACATACACACTCAAACACCGAAGGAACATATATGGTCTGGGAAATAAACTCTAAGCAAGTTGAGCTTAAAACAGCTAAGGAGCTCTCAACTTAAGTCTATACAGATTCATTCCTATCTGTGGTCTGCATGAAGGATTTCACTGGCAACTCCCAAAGCAGACAACCAGGAATTTAAAGGAAACCAATCAACAAATAATCAATTGCAGCCGGGAGAAACTGCACCCAGTCCCAGCACCGAGCACAGACAGAATTAACTCCCTAGCTGCCAAACACAAAGAAACAGCAACTCAGCTGTGAGAAGTCAAAATGTGCAACCGCGACGATCTTCGTGGCAATGCACACATGACAATTCTTCTTCCTGAGACCCAACATCTGAAGGTTCCACATTTTGAGATTCCATTCTTTGAGATACTACTTCTGGAGATGCTACAGGAGCAGGTTCTTCTTGAACTATTTCTTCTGCTGCGGCAACTGGTTCAACTGGACGTTGAAGCGCTTCTTGTGGTTGGTAAAATTGAAGTACTGGAATAATCACAGCGTCTCCGATACAAGGCCAATCTGCAGGAAAATCTCCTAGGTCCGTGTGTATGACTTCACCTGATTTCTCTTTTTCCATAACAAGTTCTCCCTCATGAAGTTTTAACATGTCTGAACACAGTTTTAGGTGGTCTCAGGATACCGTGGTGGTCGTCTTTCCTCCATCTTTGCTAATGGTACAGGTTTTCCTGTTGTCAAACTTGGAATTTTGCACGACATATGGCTCTTGTTCCCACTGATCATCCAATTTGTGCATTTTTCTTTTTCTTTTTAGCACATTTTCTCCAGGCATAAAAGGTTCAGCTGGCGCACTTTTGTTGTAGTTCTCCTCTTGCTTTTCCCTTACTTTATTGAGACTATCTTCCACGCAGGCTTGTACTCTCCTGTACTGTTCCTGTCGGTTTGCGTCCCAATCTTCAGTAGTAACATCAGCTTCTGGTTCTACAACACCAAGTTCCAAATCCATGGGCAGCTTTCCTGGTCTTGCTCGCATAAGGTAGGCTGGAGTGCAGTTGGTGGAACTCACCGGTATGTGATTGTACAGATCTACTAGGTCAGGTAGTAGGTCTGGCCACCTATTCCTCTCCTCAAGTGATACCGTCTTCAGCAGATCAATGACTATGTGATTCATCTTCTCACAGAGACCATTGGTTTGGGGGTGGTTGTAATACTATTGTAGGAACTCGAGGATTCTGATAGCGTGGGGCAATGAACAATCAGAGACGGGTTTCTTTGAATGCAAATAATGTATTTGTGAAACAGCAAAACACCCAAAAACAATATTCAAACAACCCGTAGTGACATGCAATGAGTCCATATATATATACACAAGTCCAGTTATATGAATCCGGATATATAAGTCTTTGAACCTCTATAGCGAGGGTGGTAAAGTTCTTACGACGGAGTCCTCACACAAATGTGACCACAAGGTAAGGCTGATGCACAGATAACGTGGCTGGATTTACACACTGCTGGTGTGTGAAGAGTCAGATCCAGGTATGCAGAAAACACAGGGAGGTCCAGGAACAAGTTAATCTCAGTTGTGGCTTAATTCAGTGAAGTCCAACAACAAGTTCATATGTCAGTAAGGTTCCAGTAACAGTTCCAACAGCTCTCACCAGAGGTAATGCACAAAGGGTTAAACAGCAACAGTTCAGAAACACAGTTCTTATCAGATGGAGTGAACCAAGGGTTAAATTCCCAAGTCAACAGTTTAGTGATAACACAGTACTTTGTGCAACTTACATATGCAGAGAATGTCCAGAGCCATGGGTAGAAACTGCTGTGGCTGAGAAACACCTGAAGATAAGGCTATGCACTTTCCTGGTAAATACACAAAAGATCTGTGAGGTACAAAGCAGCTGGGTTGCAGGGAAACGGAAGCAGAATATTCCAGCAGTGAAACCAACACCTGAGCCAGGCTTTAAACAAACGAACAGGAAGTAGGGCACACAAAACAGCAAACTCCATTTTAACAAAGGGCAAAATCATTGACAAAGTTACCTAGAAAACCCGGAATACTGACAGTGGTACGGTGTGGTTCTTATCTTCTTACACCCGTACAAATGACAGAATTCCTTAAACAGTTCGGCTTCAAATGCAGGACCCTGATCAGTTAACATTTGCTCTGGATATCCATGGGGTCTGCAGAAATACGCCTGAAACATCTTTGCTGCTGTTTCAGCTGTCAGATCTTTGACAGGGGCAACCACCAGGAACCTGGAGTAGTGATCCACCATTGTCAGGGCATATGAGTATCCTGACTGCTGGATGACAACTTGACATGGTCCAAGGCCACGATCTCCAAGGGACGAGTCGTCTTGATGGGCTGCAGGGGTGCTTTCTGGCTACTGTAGTCTTTTCTTCAGAGGCTACAGGACGCACAGTTTTTACACCATTTCTCGATGGAACTTCGCATTCCCACCCAGTAAAAACGACACTTCAACAGGGTTTCCAGCTTCTTCCAGCCAAAGTGCCCCGCTTGATCATGGTAGGCTTCCAACACCATCTGGATGTCTGTTCTTGGCACTACTATCTGCCATACCATCTCATGGGTTCTGGGGTTGACGTACCTTCGGCACAGCTTCTCTCGGTAGATGAACAGCCGGCTTCTCTCATTCCACAGCTGCTTTGCTTGTTGAGACGCATCCTTCTCCAAGGAGGAACCTTCCTGAGTTATCAGTTCCTTGATGTGGCTGACAACCGGGTCACTGTTCTGGGTCTCCTTCCAGCTGTGGTGAGGTAAAGGGTTTAATGTCTTACCACGCTGCCTCCTGTAGGCTCGTTGCTCGTGGATCATCCCATTTCTGTGGAATGCAGGTAGCTCAATCTCTTCTAGATCATCCAATTCCTCTTCCGTGTCAGATTCATGCGGCATTCTGGACAAGGCGTCAGCGTTGGCATTCTTACGGCCCGCCCTGTACTTGATTGTGAACTGATAGTTCGATAGCCGAGCCATCCAACGTTGCTCCATGGCTCCCAGCTTGACTGTTTCAAGATGTGTCAAGGGGTTATTGTCTGTGTAAGCAGTGAACTTGCTGGAGGCTAGGTAATGCTTGAATCTTTCTGTAATGGCCCAGACTAGCGCCAGGAACTCCAATTTGAAGCTGCTATAGTTCTCTGGGTTTCTCTCGGTCGGCCGGAGCTTCCTGCTTGCATATGCGATGACTTTTTCTTGGCCATTTTGCTTCTGACTGAGGACAGCTCCCAATCCTTCGTTGCTGGCATCAGTGTACAGCAGGAACGGCTGGCTGTAGTCAGGGTAGGCTAAGATTTCATCGCCTGTCAGGATCTCTTTCATCTCTTTGAATGCCTCAGCTTGTTCTTTACCCCAGTGGAATGGAGGATTTCTGCTCTTGAGGGGTTGTCCTACCAGAAGGTCCTGCAGAGGCGCTTCTTTCTTGTTGTAGTCCTTTACAAACCTCCGGTAGTAACCTGTCAGTCCCAGGAACTGGCGCACCTCCTTGAGATTCCTTGGTTCTGGCCATTTCTGGATGGCAGTGACCTTCTTGGGGTCTGGCACTACTCCCTCTGAGCTGACAATGTGTCCCAGGTACTGTACCTTTTGTTTGAGCAGGTGGCACTTTGAAGGCTTCAGTTTCAACCCATACTGGGACAGTGACTCGAATACCTCTGCCAGGTGCTTCAAGTGGTCTTCATACGTTTTGGAATACACAATTACGTTGTCCAGGTACAGTAACACAGTCTCGAAGTTGAGATGTCCCAGGCAACTCTCCATCACTCTCTGGAACGTTCCCGGGGCACTGCTGAGTCCAAACGGTATACTGTCAAACTCACAGATTCCCATTGGGGTGGTGAAAGCCGTCTTCTCCCGATCCTCCTCAGCCACAGCTACTTGCCAGTACCCACTAGTGAGGTCGAGGGTGGAAAAGCAGTTAGCAGTTTTTAAGGCAGCTAAGGATTCCTCAATGCGTGGTAAAGGGTATGCATCTTTATGTGTTATGCGATTTACTTGTCTGTAATCTACACACATTCTCATGCTTCCATCCTTTTTCTTAACTAGGACTAGAGGTGCTGCCCAGGGACTACAACTATCCCTTATCACCCCTGCTTCCTTCATGTCACGCAACATTTCCTTAGCTTTCTGGTAGTGTGCTGGAGGTATAGGCCTGTACCGCTCTTTGATGGGAGGATGGCTGCCTGTAGGGATATGATGCTGTACTCCCTTAATTGTCCCAAAGTCAAGTGGATGTTTGCTAAATACCTGTGTGTACTCCTGTACCACCCGTAGTACTCCCTGTTTCTGGTGGGCGGGAGTGGTGTCTGTCCCGACATGGAGCTGCTGACACCAATCCTCCACCTGGGTTGCTGGGCCATTATCCTCCGCTGGTTGGCGGGAGGCTAAGTACTCTGTCGTGAGAATAGAGTTGTTATCTACGGTATGTAATTTAGCAACTGTGGCATAGCGTGGTAAATTCACTTCATCTTCTCCCCAGTTGAGAAGACGTACTGGTACTCTCCCATTTCGTACTTCTACTACCCCTCTAGCAGTCAAGAGTGTAGGTCTGTGCTCTGAACAATGGGGCTCTACTACTGCTTGGTAGTTCTGTCCTCTCAGACCTATTGCTGCTCTACACCATATAAGCATTTCACTCATTGGGGGTATCACAATGGGTTCGGGTCTGTTACCCGTACATTACCAATTTCACCATCTGTCAGCTTCGCTTGCTGCTGGCACATCAGGGCCCGGATCTCCCTCTGGATCACTCCCTTTTGCTTTGGCTTGGCAACTTCAGCGAGCTGTTGGAGCAAAAACACAACTTCTCCCAGACAGTTACTAATAATGTTTGTACCTAAAACCACATTTAAGCCATTTTCCTCATTTACAGTCTTTACTACTAAGAGTCCTTGGTCCTTCAGCTCCACTCTGCCCACCTTTACGTCCACGTTTTTGGCTCCGAGTATATCAACAGGGAGACCATTAGAGGCATACACAGCAAAGTCAGGGCTCGGGGGCTGGAGGCTGTCCATGGACCAAAACTTATTATACAGGACATCAGGTATGATGGTCACCTGAGATCCAGTGTCCAGCAGGGCAGGGATTGCGATCCTGTCCAGGATGATGGACAGGTAAGGTCTTCCTCCCACAAACCTGCTGTTCCAGTCTGAGGGGCCTGATGAGTCTATTCCTGGGTGTTGGCCCTCGGACCCAGGGTCTGCTCGTTTAAAGGACACTGTCGGGCTAGATGACCTTCTCTGTTGCAACGGTAGCAGATGATCTCTCGGCGAGGATGGTGCTGATCAGGGGTCACTCCTGGGGGTGGCGTTGTCCTCCTCCGGTGGGGCGACGTCCTCCTTTTCCTCCGGTTCATCCAAGGGACATCCTCTGGGCAGTCAGCTAGCAGGATCTTTCCTCCTTCTTCCTTCCGCAGTTGCAGGGCACTCATTACAGCGGCCAGGTTTTTAGTCAGCTGGTGCACTTCTGAGCGCAGACAGTCCAACTCAGTAGGGGGCGCCACCTGCATTTTGGCTTCCGCCACCAGCGGGGAAAAGGTGGATGCTGCTGGCTTTAGAGTGGCTTCACCCGGGTGATACTGGGTTGCCACCTCAGGCTTCTCCAGGGGTCGCAGTCCTTTTATAGCCATATCCTTTAAGGCATCAAAGGTAGCGTCAGGATAATCCAAGGACCACCAGTGCACAGTTCTGCTTTCAGCTTGGGACCTCAGTCCCCGTACAAATTGTTCCTTCAACATTTTGCTTTCATTAATGGCACTTATAGGGTTAACCTGTTTGAGAGCTCGCAGGGCCCCCTGTAGTCGGTAGGCGTAGTCCCTAATACTGTCATCTGGTCTCTGGGAGCATTGGTAAAACCTCATCCGGAGATCTGTTTCAGTGCGGTCCTCAAAAATCGTCTGTAGCTTTAAGAAAATTGAAAGCACTGATTCCTGGTCTGCAGCTGTCCAAGTCTCTACTTCCCTTTCTGCAGCACCAGGCAATTGTCATAATACCACTGCAGCTCTTTGTTTCTCTGTCATAGGGTACATGTCTATTATGCTGCATATTTTGCGCTTGAACCCTGACAGGGTATCCGGCTTACCGCTATACTGAGGGAGCCACTTTGTTCCAGGCAGGTATGGGAGCGTCAGCGGTACTATCGGGGCCACCAGACCTGGTGAGAGGCCAGCGATTCCATCCTGCGCTGCAGCGCCGGCGGGTAAGTCACCGGAGCGGTCACCCTGGGCCGCGCTGTCAGCTTGTGTCTGCGACATGTCTGTGCCCCCCCTAGTTAAGTGTGGCCTACCTTCTCCTGAAGGCTGCAGCTCTTCCAGGCACAGCGATGGGGAAGGACCTGCGTTGCTGGCGCTCTGAAGCTCTCCACAGGACCTGCCGCCGCGTCAGCATTGGGGGCGTGTCCGGGACTCCGCGCGCTTTCTGCAGGTACGCCCCTTCTCTTTGCGCTGTAGCGCTGTACTTTGGCGGGCAATGGCGGACAATTGGCGCCAAAAATCACAACAACAGTAACACAGTCACTTGCACAAAAACAGTCCACTTAGGCACACGGGACTCACATATAGCGAGCTTCTTATCCTGTTCGTGACGCCAAAAATGAGTCGCACGTACCAGGGCTTATGGGGTACTCGGCACCGAGCCCGTTCACTTCAATGGGGAGAGGTCACGGGTAGCGCAGCTCGTTCCGTTGCCCTGGGCGCTCATTCAAAGGGGAATATTTACAGGGGATAATAGTAATTGTTCGTGACGCCACCTGTGGTTTCTGATCAGGGTGACCAGCGCTGCAGGGTGAATCCTCTGAGGGGTTATGACTGGGCAGCAAGGTGTTAAGTCTTCCACAGGTAAGACTGATCCCTCGAGGTATATGGCGGTGCAGGGGGTGCAAGCAATAAAGCAGACACACACAATGAGTCTCTTTCCGTACCTTTACTGGTGATATTTGCAGGCACGTCCCGGGAAGCTGCTCAGGGTGGAGGATGCACGTCCAGTAATCACTGAGTAGGTTTAAGGCCTCCTTACTTCTCTGTGTGTGTGAGTTTCTAACTTGCATGAAGCTAAGTTTAACTCCTTCTCCTTGCTACGCCCGGCTGATCTTGTGATGAGGTCTTCTTGTGGACAGAACAGTGTCTCTATGGCGGTACCTGCCAGACCCCCGTCCTCCTAACCTCAGTTACGTATCAGCACTGCTGGGCCCCTGCGAATTGAAGTCCAGGCTCTCCGGTTTTTCCCACTAGCTGTGAAGATACTAGCAAGCACGGACCCGGTGTCCGGTAGTGCAGAGTGGAGGTTAGCTGTCACTGCTATTTTCTCCTCAGTCACTCTCTCCCTTTTGTCCACTCGCCTGTCATCCTACGCACACCTTAATATAAGCACAGGCAGCAGTAGATGTCAGCTTCTCACTCAAACTTCCTCAGCCCTCAGGCTAATCTGACAGGAGTTTCTCCCTGGAGTTCTGAGGAGATCTTATCTCTCCCTCACAGCTCGTCTGAGGTAACTGCGTTCTAAGATGTGTCTACTCTCCTGAGGTAACACCAACAACTAACTAACGTTCAGCTAGACTGTCTTCATCTCACTGCTGTCTCAAGGGCTCCCTCTGGTAGAACCAGGAAAAATGTGAAGTGTTGTATGCTTATCAGGTATTTGTGAATTACCTTTCTGTGCATCCTCCAGGGAACATGTGGCACCAAACGCAGCTGGGCTACACACAGGCCTCAAAGATGTTAGGGAAACTGCGATGATTAAAGTAAGGGTGATTTCCATCTAAAAACTTCGTTTCTTGTATACATGCGATATCGACCTGTGAGTGAACCAGTTCTCTCCATAAGGTGTGTCTCTTCTGTGGGCTATTCAAACCTCTAATATTATAGGACAAAATTTTGAAACTCATGTCAGTAGTATTTGTAAGTATAATAAAAGTATATGAAGAGTGTTGATCAGTAAACTGACTGGAGACCTGAAGACAAAAAGTCTTAAAGCGCAAGATAGCAACAATAACAGTATAACAATTAACCTTTTGGTTAGTAGTCTAAATCTATAACAGTTTACAATATGGCTAATCAGAAATATAGACCAGAAGTCAGTGAGAATGACTATAAGATTAATGGGAAAAACACTGCTCAAGTAGAACGCACAGGCAGAACTACCTCAATAAAGTGGGGTTAATGAATGTGGGTGGGAATAGAGGGAAAACCTCAATGCAGTGTATAAAACACAGGCCCCCGCCTCATAGAAGATGTTTCCATAATGAGGAAATCTCAACCATTGCCGGGTTGAGCAGTATCCAGTGAGCTGAGGAAGTTGAATCCTTCATCCGGAGTGAAGATTGGAATTGTTCTTCCCATGTAAAGGATCAAAAGTTTCAGCGGAAAGCCCCACTTGTAAATAATTCCTTTGTCACAAAGGGCTGTAGTAATATTCCTAAAGTTCTTCCGTGCCTCCAGTGTGTCCTTGGATAGATCAGGAAAAACCTTTAGGTCTTTGTGTGGCTCGGGGAATGTTTTTTGGCCTTTCAAATAGTTGAGAATCCTTTCTATCGTTTGAAAGAAATGCACTCTGAGAATAGTGTCCCTCGGAAGATCGGTAGAAAGTTTAGGAGGTCTCGGCAACCTGTGGGCTCTATCAATTGTTAAGTCCACCTCTGAGAGGTCAGGTAAGGCCTGCTTGAAAATAGTTTTGATATGATTTGATAGACCCTCTTGGGTGACACTTTCCGGAATACCTCTGATCTTCAAATTATTCCGACGACCTATGTCTTCAAGATCTGTCAGTTTGGCTCGGAGTTTGCAAACTTCTGATGTAAGATAATCCAGTTCATCATAGGCAATTCAGGATCTATGTTCCAACCTATTTATCCGATTTTCATGTTTAGATAACTGCTTATCGATCTTATCAATTTTTTCACAGAACTTTTGAAAATTAGAGTCCAAGTCGGCTTTGATCTTTCTGCTATGTAAGTAAAGCTTACTATCCATTATAGCGCTCAGCTAGCTTACTATGGAATCCAAAAAGGTCTCCTGGTTGGGTTGGCCCATTATCATAGAGTGTGGAGATATGTGTGAGGTTGCCGGATTTAGACCCATATGGGGCCCAGAGTCATCATGCTTGATTCTGCTTTTTGCAGGGGACTGATTGGGTGAAGTATCGCTAGATTCAGCGTCATCTTCAGCTTCCGAGGTCTCCCTGGAGGAGAATTTCTCATTCCAATCCCCTGTGTTTGTCCTTTTTAAATTTAATGAGGAGTCCATTTTTACTGGAGATGGTTTACTCCCTAGGGGTTTAGAGTTAACCTTGTGGTCTGGAGGATGATAGTTATCCCCACGTGGTGACCGAGACCTGCGTCTGGGCGAACTTAGGGTATTAACCCGGTCCCTAGTTTGGTTACGATGTCCGAAGGATTTATCCTGTTTTGGACCAACTTGTGGTTTGGATGGTGTTGTGGGGTTAGTTTTCCCCTTAAATTTTTGGTTACTCATGCTTTTGATTCCCAGAGTGACTTGAAGTTGTCTGTGATATGGATCTGTTTTAATGGCACTATGGCTTCTGTGCCTAGGTTTTTGTGTAGCTGTATAATTTATGCTGCTTGCACTATGACGTGAGGTCGCACCAGGGGAGAAGGAGTAGGAGGAGTAGGGAGGAGGTGAGTAGGATCCTCTGTGGATCTCCTCAGTATGTGCCTGTCAGAATACTGCAGCTGGAAGGTGGCCCGCCCTTCTGCCTTTTGTAGGAGACAGGGCGTCTGAAACAAAGTGCCGAAACTGCAGTGCGTAGTAGCTGATGTTATTAAGCCCTGGAGCTTGCTTTACTGTGTCACCTCAAGAGGAGGCACAGGGCACCGAATTATAAGTAAATAATCAGTCAGTCTAAGCGGCTATTGCCATGCGTTGTTCTGCTTTCCGACCGCTCTTCTGCTGAGAGACCAAGTGGTACTATGTAACGGAGCCTCAGCTGTTTGCGGCTAGGTTGCCTGAGCGTCGCTTCACGCTTTCTGTGCTGTTGCTACGTTGGCGTGTGGGAGCCGGCTGTGACAGAACTCTGGGGCTGCTGATATCCAGGCCACAGGCTCTATTTGGGTAAGCTGGGGAAGTCGGCTGCATTGTGCTACCGCCAATGATTCAGCGCCGTAGGGAGGGGGGAGAACGGTACATCAGAGGGCGCATGTCTCTTACCCTTTGTATACCGGGCTATCTCCCGATGTGACACTCCAGCATCGTTGTCTCCTTCTTGAGTGTCACCAATGACGCCGCTGCGGCCCTGGATCGCTGTCCGCTGCCTGTCGCTCCTTCTCCTACCCTCGGTAGGTCGGGCTATCTCCTCTGTTAAGTATAAGGGTGATGTCTTATTGTTGGTGTCGTGGTGGCTTGGATCCTGTGATGATGCACCTCTCCTGCGGCGGTATCCTCTGCACAGATAAAATCGTTAACACCGCTGCTAGGCTATAGGAGCAGCCTGGTGGAGTGGGCCTCTGTTTATAAGTTCACTTCTGACAGGTCTGGATCGCTGGTTTTCGCATCAAAGTGATTCTTTTGCTATTGGGGACCTGTTCCGGGAGTTTTTAAGCTTGAATGTTTTTTTTTTTGTCGAGATACAAGTAGAATTAGGAGGTTTTCACTCAGAGCTCCTAAATCCTGTGTCCTACATGTGCAAGGACATAGGCCACGCCCGATCCCTGGAACTTTTCAACCTTTTCCCACATATCATGTGTAAGGTTCTGTGTACATGTTCCTGAAACTCAGTTTGTTCGTCAGCCATTTTACTTTCTGTCTTGCTGCAGCTATCTTGCCCTCAGTCAAAATGGAGTTTCCAGCTTGCATGTTCCCGCCCTGATTCTCTCCTTTTGCTTCTTAAGCAGCCACAGCTGAGCAATCAGTGCTTCAGAATCTAGCCTGCAGTGAACCTGTGACCTGACTCCTAAAGCCTTGGACCTTGTACTCCAGCTATTCCTACTGAGGAACTCTGAAGCACTTGTGGACTCTGAACCCTGCTCTTTGAAAGACCCACGTTTGCATGGACTTACGGTAACAGAGAAGAAGATCCTGAACCTGTTGTGGAGAGTGATTGCTGAGCTTAGATTACTCTGGCCTGCTGTGTCTCCTGCTTCTGTGTCTGCAAACTGTGTGACTATTTTTGCCAACTTGTATGAAGTAATACAAGACTTTCTATATCAAACCTGTGTCTCATGTATTTTCATCGCACCCAAGCACAAGACGCTATATGAACTGTACTACATACATTACAAGATTCTGAAGCCAAAACGTTAGTGTCTGCTGGGTCTGGAAAGGCTGTGTCTGCTGTAACTGTGGATATCGGATGTCCGGTTGTACTTTCTGTGATGACAGTGGTTGTGACTAGAGTTGAGCGATACTTTCCGATATCCTAAAGTATCGGAATCGGAATGGTATCGCCGATATCACTAAAATATCGGCGATACCCGATACCGATACCGGAAGTCCCATGTAAGTCTATGGGAACAAAATATCGAAATTAAAAAAAACCCATTCTTGCCTTGTTGGTTAATTGTACATGAAGGAAAACAAGAAAGAGTAATGTAGAATGTATTGGGGAAGGTTGAGGAGACATTAAAGGCATAGATGTTTAACCCAATCAAATGGAATAGCATAAATATTTTTTTTTTAAAGATGTTCGGATTGACGAAGAAATTGACAATGTTAACGTTTTTTATATTTTGGCAAATATGTATATTACACAACTTCCATGCTCTTCATCTTCACCTTTTTAACTTTTCACACACTTTCTCCTTCATAATCTTCTGCAGCATCATCTTTTTCATCAAATTATTCTTCATCTTCACCTTCTTTATCTTCTTCTTAAACTTCTTGCTATTCATCTTTGTTAACATTACTCATATTCTTCTCATTAAACTATTATTCTTATTCATATTCTGCTTCATCTTCTTCATCATATTCTTATTTGTGACAGAGAATCCTGTACTTGTAATCTGTCAAAGTATGAATTTTTCATCCTTCCGTTCTTGCTGTCACAAAAGATTTAAATTACAACAGTATTTGTCCGTGTTCAGTTTAGCCTGCAGCAGCAGGCATTTTCCAGGGGCAACACGAGGAGGAACGGACTCACCCCCATACACTGCTTAGTCTTCTTCTGCTTAGAATTTAGAGCATATATTTTGCTCTTCATTTTGGTCTTATACTTCATGTTCTTCTGCTTTTAGATCTTCTGCTTATTGTTCTTGTGTCTCTTGTTCCGTATCTTGTATTTGTAGCACAATCTTGTACCAGCTGATGTTACTGGGACACGGTTACTAAGCAGGAGGTACCTGTGCTCCAAAGCACTACCAAGGACCAGCAGACGTTGCTGGAACTCGGATACCGAGATGGAGGCACCTAGGCCAAAGGCACTGCGGAGAACCAGTTGACGGTACTGGAACCCGGACGGGTAGCAGAAGGTACAAGAGCCAATGCAAGTAACGAGGACCAGCTGACTGTGCTGGAACCCGGAGGGCAGCAGAAGGAAAAGAGCCAATGGCACATCCGAGGACCAGCTGACGTTACTGGGACACGGTTACTAAGCAGGAGGTACCTGTGCTCCAAAGCACTACCAAGGACCAGCAGACGTTGCTGGAACTCGGATACCGAGATGGAGGCACCTAGGCCAAAGGCACTGCGGAGAACCAGTTGACGGTACTGGAACCCGGACGGGTAGCAGAAGGTACAAGAGCCAATGCAAGTAACGAGGACCAGCTGACTGTGCTGGAACCCGGAGGGGCAGCAGAAGGAAAAGAGCCAATGGCACAACCGAGGACCAGCTGACGTTACTGAACCCCAGTAACACAGGAGCAAGTGTTGACTGTGCTAACAGCACTTCCGAGCAACAACTGGCGGTGTTGGAGCCCAGGGTCAAGGAGGATGTTTAAATACTAGATCAAGTAATTTCCTTGTTACCTGTCAATTTTAAATGTCTATACTTCAAACAAGAGAAAGATAACCTTTACTACCATAAGATGATGATTTCATTTAAACTAATATCTAGATAAATAAAGAATTGACAAACATAAACACATACATTAACATGTTGAACAGCAATGCAAACCACAAAATAAATTAGTTAAGGAATCTGCTATACGGTTGTACATAAAAGCATACAAGTACATATCTGAATCCATTAATGATGGATAAGTAACAGTATGTACACCATTTTTATTGTATAGACAATGAATGTCTGACTTCAAAACATCATCAGCATTACAAGTTATCTGTGATATTACTAAAATGTTCCATTTGCTGAATAATGTCACTAAATATTTTATACAAAATTATACAATTTCCATCATGTAATACTCATAATATGTGGCAATAATCATTTTTATTAACAAACATAACCTTTAAAAAGTGCATAGTGCATAGTGAAAATTGCTATTTATGGCTGACTGTCGACTTGGAAGCATGACAACAGATAGATAAGGTATATATAGATGAGACTGCATAGCCACAGATGGTGAATGGCGATGTAATACTGTACCTCAATAAAGTGTGCGTCACTACTACATAATTTTTTTTATATAGCTTTATAAACAGGGTACATGGATGTATGCTTGTGCCTTTGTTTTGACGCACAGACTGCCTTCCTGCTGAGACGCATTGGGTAGTGAACAGTTGTGTGCAGTGTTCACTGCAGTCTCTGCGGAATAACCACACTTAGACCTTATAACTTTTCAGACTTTCTTTATCAATCTACCAAGATGAAGAAGGCAGGGAGTAAGGCACGTGGTCGTGGAGTTTCTTCAGGGAGAGGACGTGGGGATTCTGTGGCTGCTGCGGCCCCCAGTGACACAGCATCCACCAGTTTTCCCCGTGAGCGTTCCTTTATGCGCACTTTTGTAGGAGCTCGGAGTACCCCCCTGCTGCGGGAAGAACAAATTGAAGCCGTTGTTGTTTGGATGTCAGCCAATGCATCGACTTCAATTGCTTCCACCTCCTCTCAGGACCACAGCACTGTTGGGCAACCATCTGTCTCTTCACCGCCTGGCAAATTGCCCAGGCAGTCAGAGAGTTCTGTACAGGAGCCAGCTGAGTGTCTGCTTCTGTTCTCAGAATCTATTGGCTTGCAAACAGGGGCCCAGCCAAGCAGCATTCTGTAATGTGAAGAGGGAGTATGCAGTGATGCGCAACAGCTGTGTCTCTCTGAATCTGAAGAGGCGGGTGAGACAGTGCCGATGGTCAGCACACCGCAGAACGCATCTGATGATGATGAGACCCAGGTGCCAGTTTCTGTTGAGCATGGTGCTGGCCAGACCACCCAACAGCAGGTGTTGGAAGAGGGTAGTGGAGATGATGAGGTCCAAGACCCAACATGGCATGAGGAACAGGAAGGTGGTGGGAGCAGCTCAGAGGAATAATAATAATATTTATTTATATAGCGCCATCATATTCCGCAGCGCTTTACAGTTTAGCAGTTTCAGAACACAAGTCATAAGTAACAACGTTAACAATACAATAATTTAAGCTAAATAAGTCGCCCCTGCTCGTGACAGCTTACAATGTACAATGAGATGGGGGAGATACAAAGTATAGGTGTTTATATACAATGGTGCATTTACAATGATGTTCCAGCCATCTTAAGGGACTGAGGGATGGAGATAGTGAATGGGCTAGAGACACACACACACTTACACAGAATACATAGAATGACTTTGATTAGTGAATGTGATAGGCCGCTCTGAACAAATGTGTTTTGAGGGAGCGCCTGAAACCATGCAAATTGTGGATAGTCCTAATTTCTTGGGGTACAGCATTCCAGAGGATTGGCGTAGAGCAGGAGAAGTCTTGGAGTCGGAGTGGGAGGTACGTATTAGTGCAGAGGTTAGTCGAAAGTCGTTTGCAGAGCGCAGCAGTCGGTTAGGCCGATAGATAGAAATGAGGGAGGAGATGTAGGAGGGGTGCTGCACTGTGGAGAGCTTTGTGGGTGAGAGCCAGTACTTTGGTTGAAAGCTGGGAGAGGCCTAGAGAAATGGTTAGTGATAGAAGGAAGATAGAGGAAGACATTGCCCCAACGGTACAAACAGGAGGGAGAGTTAGGCTGCAGACTCGGTTGCCTGTAGCCTCCAGTTTGGCACCTGTTCGGAGCAGTTGTCTTCCAAAAGTCAAAACGTGCGCTCCCAGGACTTGCACTGCGTGGTCCTTTTTTCACACACTTGCACATGATATTTGCTATGTGAAATGCAAGCTGTGTAATCAAAAATTAAAAATAGCTAAAAGTGTCAGTCACCTCAATACCACAAATATGTGGAAACATGTGCGGACAAAGCACGTAGTTGAGTTACAAAGACACACTAGAGATGTAGGCCAACCTACAGCAGCACCTACATCTTCAGGTTGTGTTGAAGCCTCTTCATCGAGCTCACACACAGCTGGTTCTGCTTCCTCACAGGATCGCCATGGAAGAACCTCGGCCACTGTTGTCCAGAGACAAACTGTTATTCCACACACAGCAGCAAGTTCCCTGTCATCCTCACACTCCCAGGCCACAAAACAGCCATCGGTAGCACAGGCATGGGATAAAAGACGGCCATACTCCGCAAACCATGCACGAGCACAGGCTCTGAATGCTGGCATTGCAAAACTCCTGTCCCTTGAAATGCTGTGATTCAGGCTGGTGGAGACAGACAGTTTCCGTAACTGAATATCATTGTCAATCCCACAATACAATGTGCCAAGCCGATTTCATTTCAGCAGGCAAGCCGTCCCTGGTCTGCAAAAGCATGTTGAGGGAAAAATTAAACATGCGCTACTAAAAGCCCTCAGTAGCAAGGTCCACCTGACCACCGATGCGTGGACCAGTACCCATTGTTATGATCTGCTACAACCAGTAAGGAAAGAAGGGAATTCTGTCCCTACAATACAACTAAGCTGAATCCCTACGATGTAACGGGGAACCTGATCCTGCGACCAGACCCGCTAAAGTCCTCATCTAGTGTGAACGAAGACCTATAGTTGCGAGGGAGTAATCCCTACAAGATCTAGGGACTGTGAGAAAAGGTGGACACCTCCTAACATAAATTGTAGCATGGATAATTAAACAGAAAAATAAATACTTTGTGATCCTAACATCAAGCAAAACTGACAGATTAAGGCACCTAAGCACCCGGCTAGCTTAACAGTAGATAATACAATGAAGTCAAGCAAAGCCAGAAGGGCGGAGCCAGACTAAATAGGGAAAAAAGGTCATGTGACCAGCAAACTGAAACAAAACCTAACAAGAGGGTTCTAACACCCATGGCCAGGGACAATACCTTTCCCTCACTGCCCATTGGGTCAATGTTGTGCAGCCGGGTACTGATCTTGCGAGTGGCGCTGTACGTGTTCTGCCAACTCCAAGGATTGCAGGAATCAAGTCTGTACACATTGATTCCTCCTCCTATTCCAGTTCCTCAGAATCATCGCTGCAGGAGCCGTCACGGTCTACCTCCACATGGACCCGTGAACGTTTACCTGTTGCGACCGATATGAGCACAGCCGTGTCCAAATGTCAACAGGCCATCCTGAAATTAATTTCCATGGGGAATCTTAGCCACACAGCGCAGGAGCTCTGTAATGCCATAAAGCAGGAGAGCGACGTGTGGTTTTTGGAAGAGAATCTACAGGCAGGCTTGGTAGTGTGTGACAATGGCCGAAATCTGGTGTCAGCTCTGGGCCTTGGCAACCTCACTCACATACCATGTCTGTCATATGTGCTCAACTTGGTCGTGCAGAGTTTTTTGAGGGACTATCCGGATCTTGATGCACTGCTGCACAAGGTCCGCCTAGAGTGCGCTCACTTGCGACGTTCCAGCATGGCCAGATCGCTGATTGCAGCTCTGCAACGCAGATTTCACCTTCATGAACATCGCATCATATGTGACGTACCCACCAGGTGGAATTCCTCGTTACATGTGTTGGAGCGGTTGTGTGAGCAGCAGCCAACAGTAATGGAGTATCAGCTGCATCAGGCGCAGTCAACTCGCAATTTGCGCCGTTCACACTTCACCACTACTGAGTGGGCCTCTATAATAAGAATAATAATATTATTTATTTATATAGCGCCATAATATTCCGCAGTGCTTTACAGTTTAACAGTTTCAAAACACAAGTCATAAGTAACAACGTTAACAATACAATAATTAAAGCAAAATCAGCCGCCCCTGCTGGTGAAAGCTTACAATCTACAATGAGGTGGGGAGATACAAAGTACAGGTGTTTATATACAATGGTGTTTTTACAATGATGGTCCAGCCATTTTAAGGAGTGAGGGATGCATGGAGATAGTGAATGGGCTACACACACAGAATTACACATAGAATGACTTTGATTAGTGAATGTGATAGGCCACTGTGAACAAATGTGTTTTGAGGGAGCGCCTGAAACCATCCAAATTGCGGATAGTCCTAATTTCTTGGGGTAGAGCATTCCAGAGGATTGGCGCAGCGCGGGTGAAGTCTTGGAGTTGGGAGTGGGAGGTACGGATTAGTGCAGAGGTTAGTCGAAGGTCGTTTGCAGAGTGCAGCAGTCGGTTAGGCCGATAAATATAAATAAGGGAGGAGATGTAGGGGGGTGCTGCGCTGTGGAGAGCTTTGTTGGTGAGAACCAGTAATTAGAATTGGATCCTATAATGAATGGGCAGCCACTGCCAGTGTAATGAGTGGCGAATAACTCTATGAAGGATATCTGCCACGTTTTGCGTGCGTTTGATGAGTCAACGCGGATGGCGAGTGCAGATGATGCACTAGTCAGCCTGACTGTCCCCCTTATCTGCCTGCTTCAAAAAACACTGCAAGCACTAAGGCATGAGGTTTTGGAAGAGGTGGAGGATGAGGAGTCACAAATTCCATCACCTTCTGGACAGTCAGCGCAACGTGGTTCCTCACAAAGGGCTGGAGGACTTTCAAAGTACCATGCTGTATCAACAATTGAACCTCCAGAGTCGCTGTCTATATTTTCATAACCATTACAAACTTTTAATGTATTTACAAAGCACATAATGTACATTTTTTGTCTATCCTTTTGTAATGCTATTGTGTTTCCATAAACTGATGTTACAGAATTATGATACAAAGTTTTTAAATTTTGAGTTTTAAATTTTGTAAATTTATATGTATTTGAAGGACTTTGTGAGGAGGATGAGGAGGAGTCAATGGAGGAGGAAGACATCGCTCCAGAGGGAGGTAGACAATGCTCTAGTCAGTATGTAGACCAAGGGTGGGGTGATGCACAGCAGGCGGAGATGACGCCTCTTGCAGGGGACAACGTTTCTTGGCCAGTTGGGAGTCTGCAGCACATGGTTGATTTCATGCTGCAGTGGCTGAGAAACGACCGCCGCATCGAACACATTCACACCACGTCTGATTATTGGGTGTACACCCTCCTAGACCCTCGCTACCGGGACAACTTACAAAGCCTCATCACACCGTTGAACCGGGAGCGTAAAATGCGGAAGTACCAAGACACACTGGTGCAATCCATAATGTTCTCCATTCCAGCCGAGAGCACTGCTGCTGCTACTGATTTACAAAGCAGCTCTGTGCGTCGAGGCAGTGGAGACAGCTCTGCAACAAGAGGGAGCACAAGCAGCGCCTCTGCACAGGGCAAGAACAGTATGTTCCAAATGTGTCGAAGTTTTGTGGCAGCGCCACCAATGTCTACACCATCCGAGACGGCTCCAGTCAGCAGGAGGCAACATTTCCGTAAGATGGTGACAGACTACATGTCTTGCCCTCTCAGTGTACTCCCAGATGGCTCTTCCCCATTCAAGTTTTGTGTCTCTAAGCTGGATACATGGCCAGAGCTTAGCCAGTATGCATTGGAGGTGCTGGCTTGATCTGCTGCCAGTGTATTATCGGAGCGCGTCTTTACTGCTGCAGGTGGTGTACTAACAGACCGTTGCATGCGACTATCCTACGATAATGTAGAACGGCTTACTTTTCTGAAAATGAACTAGGCATGGATCTCGCCTGAATTTGCCTGTCCGGTTTCAGATTAACTAACTGGTTGGCAACGTTTTCCATGTCTCCTGTTATGTTCATCTTTCTACCACCTGAGCTATACTCCCTGGGCTACAACACTGCCAGTTGCTGCTCAGAAGTGTCGTGTCCACAGACCAATACACAAGCTATAGTGATAGTGGGGTTCAGTAACGCCTGCTGTTCCCCTGCTGTGTGTCCGGCAAAAATTACTGCTACCTAGCTACACATGTTGAAAAAAACATGACATGTTAAAGTGGCTAGTGCTACACATAGATATCAGGCTACACCCTTATTTCTAAGCTGTAAACAAGTGAAACGTCAAATTTAAAACCATTCAATGATTAGTGTTGGTAACAAATCTGTAACTAAATAATTGTGACATATTATGGCAGATATCCACATGTCTAACACAAATGCTAACACAAAAGCATACTTATGCTATAGGGTACTGATGGTGAACCTTCTCACTCCATAACTTTGACCAATCCAACTCACATCATGCCTCAAATGCTGCAATGTTGGAAGTGCATAATGTGGGTTGAACTTTGACAACAGCTGCAGTGCGAAGGTTATCCTTCTGTGTTCTTGGCTTTTAAATAAAAGCATACAAGTAAATATAATAATACATTGTTGATTAAGGGACATGATGTACACCTGTAATATTGTGCAAACAATGGATGTAGGACTATTCCTCTTCAACATTACTTATATTTGTGTCATTTGAAAAAATACATATTTTAGTTAAAAATTAAAAACCCATGTTCAGTAGCTGTGAAAGGCCCGTTTGTGTACTTCTATATTGTTTGCAACCAATGTATTGTATACGGATGGAAGCACGTCACTGTAATAGATTTGAATTATTTTAAATAGAATAAAGCAGCACCAATTTTAGAAAAATGACAAGGATGAGCCAGTGACAGACACTCAGCAGAGTACACGCAGCGGTGGTTGAAGAAGTAAATGGAGCGTGATCTGCATTTTAAAAAAAAAAAAATAAAAATACCTCACAGACTGCAGTGAACACTGAAACACAACTATTCACAATCTGTGAAAGGCTACTCCTTTGTCTACTTCTATAGTGTTTGCAACCAATGTATTGTATACGGATGGAAGCACGTCACTGTAATAGATTTGAATTATTTTAAATAGAATAAAGCAGCACCAATTTTAGAAAAATGACAAGGATGAGCCAGTGACAGACACTCAGCAGAGTACACGCAGCGGTGGTTGAAGAAGTAAATGGAGCGTGATCTGCATTTTAAAAAAAATAAAAATAAAAATACCTCACAGACTGCAGTGAACACTGAAACACAACTATTCACAATCTGTGAAAGGCTACTCCTTTGTCTACTTCTATAGTGTTTGCAACCAATGTATTGTATACGGATGGAAGCACGTCACTGTAATAGATTTGAATTATTTTAAATAGAATAAAGCAGCACCAATTTTAGAAAAATGACAAGGATGAGCCAGTGACAGACACTCAGCAGAGTACACGCAGCGGTGGTTGAAGAAGTAAATGGAGCGTGATCTGCATTTTAAAAAAAAAAAAAAATAAAAATACCTCACAGACTGCAGTGAACACTGAAACACAACTATTCACAATCTGTGAAAGGCTACTCCTTTGTCTACTTCTATAGTGTTTGCAACCAATGTATTGTATACGGATGGAAGCACGTCACTGTAATAGATTTGAATTATTTTAAATAGAATAAAGCAGCACCAATTTTAGAAAAATGACAAGGATGAGCCAGTGACAGACACTCAGCAGAGTACACGCAGCGGTGGTTGAAGAAGTAAATGGAGCGTGATCTGCATTTTAAAAAAAATAAAAATAAAAATACCTCACAGACTGCAGTGAACACTGAAACACAACTATTCACAATCTGTGAAAGGCTACTCCTTTGTCTACTTCTATAGTGTTTGCAACCAATGTATTGTATACGGATGGAAGCGCGTCACACTAATAGATTAGATTTATTTTAAATGGAATGTAGCAGAACCAATTGGAGATAAATGAAAAGGATGAGCCACTGAGACACGCTCAGCAGAGTACAAGCAGCAGTGCTTGAACAAGTAACTGGAGCGTGATGTGCACTCAAAAAAGTAAAAAACACAGACTGAAGTGAACACTGAAACACAACTGTCCACAATCTGTGAAAGGCTACTCCTTTGTGTACTTCTATAGTGTTTGCAACCAATGTATTGTATACGGATGGAAGCGCGTCACACTAATAGATTAGATTTTTTTCCACTAAAATGGAGCAGCACCAATTAGAGAAAAATGTGAAGGATGAGGCAGTGACACACGCTCAGCAGACTACAACCAGCAGTGGTTGAAGAACTAACTGGAGCGTGATCTGCACTCAAAAAATCAAAACCTCACAGACTGCAGTGAACACTGAAACACAACTATTCACTATCTGTGAAAAGCTCCTTTCTGTACTTCTATAGTGTTTGCAACCAATGTATTGTATACGGATGGAAGCACGTCACACTAATAGATTTGATTTTTTTCTAATATAATGGAGCTGCACCAATTCCACTAAATAAAATAAAAAAAAAAGAGTCAGTGACACGTGCAGATGCCTACAAACAGCGGTGGATGCAGAGCAAACTGCAGCGTCACCTGCACTGTCACACACACACCTTGCACAAGCTGTTAAAACAACACTGGCAAAATGAAGCTTTACACAGCGGTTGGTAAACTAGCCTGCCTCAAGCACAGTAGTACACAAAATCGCAATATCTAACTGTCCCTCAGAGTCAGCACAGCAGCGTTCTGTCCCTTACTGAGTTCACAGCACAGTGACGCTAAAATGGCTGCGGCGCCTTTTATAGTGCATTCTGACATCATTTCAGCAGCCAATCACAGCCATGCCATTAGTTAAGATGACCGCATCATTACAGGATGTGCCCACACTTCGTAGGATTCCTCATTGGCTGACTAAAATCACATTGCCTCTCAAAGAATTATGGGAACTTCCGATTCCGGTATACGATATTGAAAAAGTATCGGAATTAAGTATCGGAATTCCGATAACGCGAATATCGGCCGATACCCGATACTTGCGGTATCGGAATGCTCAACACTAGTTGTGACTTCTCATAACCATTCCAGGTGAGCAATTCCCTTAAGTGTTTTTTTTTTCTGCAGTGTTACCACAGGTAAACACTATTGTTTTTTTTTTTTTTTTCTTTTCTCTTTTTTGTCTGCTGTAACTGTGGATATCAGATGTCCGGGTGAACTTTCTGTGATGATAGTGGTTGTGACTTCTCACAACCATTCCAGGTGAGCAGTTCCCTTAATTTTTTTTTCTCTCTGCAGTGTTACCACAGGTAAACACTATTGTTTTTTTTTTTCTCCTCTCCTCTTCTTCCAGTACTCCTGTCTTAAAAGATCTGGAAAATGGAGGCCCGCATAAAGGAACTTTGTGGAGTGACTGATAATATCCTTGCAGATTTGCAGAATATAAAGACCCGTTTTTCAAGCCTACAGGACCTCACTAATCACAATTTGCAAGTGTTTGGACAGACTGCCCAGGATTTGCGAGCCAGGATTGAGGTTCTAGAAGAGCGAGTCCAGGCTCCTGCCGTAGCCCCTGAGTTCTGGGATTCCCAAGTTGCCCCCTTTTCGTTTTGGCGGTGAACGTGAGAAATTCAGGGGATTTATTAATCAATGCAATCTTTTTTTTTTCTGCACATGCTTCACAATTTCCCACTGAACGATCTAAGGTGCTTACTATAATTATGTTGCTTACCAACAAGGCTTTGATGTGGGCAAACCCTCTGATTGAGACTGAGGATGATTGTTTGAATCACCTTGATGCTTTTATTTCAGCCATGGGGCAGGTGTTTGATGACCCCAATCGAGGTGCAACAGCTGAAGCAGCCATGTTAGCTTTGCGCCAAGGTAAGCACTCGGTAGCTGAATATGCCTTGGATTTCAGGAGATGGGCCCTTGATACCACCTGGGACAGTTCCGCCAAAAAATCTATTTTTCGAAAGGGGTTATCTCCACTGATTAAGGATGAACTTGCTTGTGCCGACCCTCCCACTGCGTTAGGTGACTTTATTAACTACTGCATCCGTATTGATACTCGTCTGACTGAACGCAGGCAAGAGAGATGGTTCGAAAGCAATCGCACTAACCTTTTCCTACCTTCCTCTCCAGCTAAGGAACCTTTGAGTAGGATTACACGGGAACCTGAACCTGAACCCATGCAGGTAGACTCTTTACAACGACGGGTTAGTGATGCACGCAAGGAACATCGTTTTAAGGAGAATCTATGTTTCTATTGTGGTAAGTCAGGGCACTTCATTATAAACTGCCCCAGCCGTTCTCGTAAGACTACTGCAGCACTCATTCATTGTGAGTGTTGCGAGAGGGGATCTGTCAGGTCCGAGCCTCAGGCTCCAGAGAGATCTACAGCAACAGATCTTGATTTCTCGGACTTAAACTCCGTTACCTCTGAGGACGTTGACTGTGTAAACGCTGCCATTTTTCAAGTTTCCTCATCGGTGTCCCAGCTGAGTTGTAAGAAAAACAATTCTCATTGCTTTCTTTCCATCAAACTCTGGGTTGACTCAGCTTGGGTGTCTAGCTCTGCTATGATCGACTCAGGGGCAAGTGGAAATTTTATGGATGTCTCCTTTGCTCTGAAACAGGGGATACGTTCAGTGAAGAAGGCTACTCCAGTACAGATGGAAACTGTGGATGGCTCCCTGCTGACCTCTGGACCAGTGGATCAGGAAACAGAGCCTTTGAGGGTTCTTATGGGTAAAGATCATCAAGAGAAACTGTCCTTTATGCTTATCTCTTCTCCCCACTTTCCCATTATTCTAGGGCTACCATGGCTGCAGGCTCAGAATCCTACCATTAACTGGGAGACCAAGGAATTACACTTTCCAGAGAAACAGATGAGTCCAAAAGTTTCAGCTTTCTCTGTTCCTAAAGGAACCATGTCAGTCCCTGAACTACCAGCTGTATACCAGGACTATGTGGATTTATGTGACAAGAAGAATGCTGACCAGCTTCCTCCTCACCGTCCATATGATTGTCCAATTGAATTATTGCCTGGAGCCGAGATACCTTTTGGTAAGATCTACCCCCTGGCGGGGCCCGAGCTAAAGGCTTTAAAGGATTACATAGACGAAAATCTAGCCAAGGGCTTCATACGCCCCTCTTCATCTCCTGCAGGTGCACCCATCTTCTTTGTAAAGAAGAAAGATGGATCTCTGAGACCATGCGTAGACTATAGGGAACTCAATAAGGTTACTATTAGAAACCGTTATCCATTGCCTTTAATCCCTGAGTTATTGGAGAGAGTGCGAAATGCCAAAATTTTCTCTAAACTAGATCTTCGTGGGGCCTATAACTTAGTCCGTATTAGACCTGGGGATGAATGGAAGACTGCATTCAGGTCACGCTATGGACACTTTGAATATCTAGTTATGCCTTTTGGTCTGAGTACCGCCCCAGCCACTTTCCAACACTTGGTGAATGACATCTTCAGGGATCTCCTAGATACATTTGTGGTAATTTATTTGGATGATATTCTAATTTTTTCTAACTCCACAGAGGAACATCATGGACATGTGAGAATGGTCTTTGAACGTCTAAGACAAAATCATCTTTACATCAAACTTGAAAAGTGTGAATTCCATAGGACCGAAATTCAATTTCTGGGGTATGTACTGTCTACACAAGGAATTAGTATGGATGGAAGCAAAACCCAAGCCATCAAGGATTGGCCAAGTCCTAGAAATGTGAAGGAGGTACAGCGCTTCATCGGGTTTGCCAACTTCTATAGACGTTTCATTAGAAATTTCTCTGAGGTAGTGTCACCTATCACCCAACTTACCCGGAAAGAGTCTAGGTTCTCCTGGACTCCCCAAGCCCAGGAAGCATTTTCCCGTCTAAAAGATAAATTTACCACCGCACCTATCTTAGTACATCCCAACCCCGAGCTTGCCTTCATAATAGAGGTGGATGCTTCAGACTGTGCCGTTGGAGCTATACTCTCTCAGAGAACAGGTGAGAAGAATGTCTTGCATCCCTGTGCCTTCTTTTCCCAGCAGTTGTCTTCGGCTGAGAGGAACTACGATGTGAGCAATAGAGAGTTGTTGGCCATTATTGCCGCCTTCAAAGAATGGAGACACCTTCTTCAGGGTGATGCACAGCAAATAGTCGTCCTGACAGACCATCGTAACCTTGAGTTTATCAGGTCGGCTAAGTGCCTGACTCCTCGCCAGGCTCGCTGGAATCTTTTCTTAAACCAATTTAATTTTATCATTTCTTATAGACCAGGATCGCGCAATGGAAAGGCTGATGCACTCTCTAGGATTTACTCAGCAGAGACACATCCAATTACTCCTCCTAAGACTATTCTTCCTGACTCTAGATTCCTAGGAGTAATTCATAATCAAGACCTACTTAAGGACATCAAGGAAGCATACCATGCGGATTCCTTTTTGGCACAACCCCCAAGGGACGTAAGTCTTGTCTTTAAGAATGGTGTGTGGATTCAGGGACAACGCCTGTATATTCCTGAAACAGTCAGATTGAGAGTATTGCAACTCATTCACGATTCCAAGATAGCTGGGCATAGAGGAATTCTAAAGACACAGGAATTTCTCTCTCGTTTCTTTTGGTGGCCCACTTGCAGGAAGGATGTTTTAAACTATGTCACTTCATGTGAAGTCTGTGCAAGATGCAAAACACCTCGCTCCTCACCAACTGGTCTGTTACAGCCTCTTCCCACCCTGTCCCGCCCGTGGGGATCCATTTCTATGGACTTCATTGTGGAGTTACCAACCTCTCAAGGGAAGAACACCATTCTAGTGGTGGTTGACCGTCTAACAAAGGCAGCTCATTTTATCCCTTGTGTCGGCTTACCCACTGCAAAACAGACATCAGATTTGATGATTAAAGATGTGTTTCGCTTACATGGAGTACCGGATGAGGTTATTTCGGATCGAGGGGTGCAATTCACTTCTAGGTTTTGGCAAAATTTCTGTGCAGCATTGGACATTAAAGTAAACCTTTCTTCTGCTTTTCATCCCCAGACTAATGGACAGACCGAACGAACCAATCAAACCCTGGAGCAGTATCTCCGCTGCTTTATCTGCCACCTACAGGATGATTGGGTGGATCTACTTCCATTAGCTGAGTTCTCGTATAACAACTCTCAGAGTGCCTCCACTAAGCAGTCTCCTTTTTACTCTAATCTAGGTTATCATCCTAACATTCTACCACGATTTCCCATAGAAACGCCTTTACCAGCAGTGGCTGAAAGAATCACGTCTTTACAGAAGAATATGGATCTTCTAAAGGAGAATCTGGAATCGGCTCAGGAAAGGTACAAGAAAGCAGCAGATAAATTTCGTAAACCTGCACCAGCTTTCAAGGTAGGAGACTTGGTCTGGCTGTCAACCAGAAATCTTAAGTTAAGGATTCCATCGTCTAAGTTGGGACATAAGTACATTGGACCCTATAAAATCAGTAAAATTATAAGTGCCGTTGCTTGTCGTCTTCAACTGCCCAGAACTATGAGAATTCACCCTGTCTTTCATGTATCCCTACTAAAGGCTGCGACACCCAATACGTTTCCTGGACGTTCTTCTCCTTGCCCTGACCCAGTGCTAGTCGATGGTCAGGAAGAATTTGTGGTGGAAAGGATTTTAGATTCCAGGTTGTATAGAAATCAGTTACAATATCTGATTAAATGGCAGGGCTACCCAGTGGAGGATAACTCATGGGAACCAGTCAATAACGTTAATGCTCCTCGCTTGCTCCGTCAGTTTCATCAGAGGTACCCACACAAGCCTGGCCTGAGGTCATCCGGAGGTTGTCCCTAAGGGGGGAGTAATGTAAGGTTCTGTGTACATGTTCCTGAAACTCAGTTTGTTCGTCAGCCATTTTACTTTCTGTCTTGCTGCAGCTATCTTGCCCTCAGTCAAAATGGAGTTTCCAGCTTGCATGTTCCCGCCCTGATTCTCTCCTTTTGCTTCTTAAGCAGCCACAGCTGAGCAATCAGTGCTTCAGAATCTAGCCTGCAGTGAACCTGTGACCTGACTCCTAAAGCCTTGGACCTTGTACTCCAGCTATTCCTACTGAGGAACTCTGAAGCACTTGTGGACTCTGAACCCTGCTCTTTGAAAGACCCACGTTTGCATGGACTTACGGTAACAGAGAAGAAGATCCTGAACCTGTTGTGGAGAGTGATTGCTGAGCTTAGATTACTCTGGCCTGCTGTGTCTCCTGCTTCTGTGTCTGCAAACTGTGTGACTATTTTTGCCAACTTGTATGAAGTAATACAAGACTTTCTATATCAAACCTGTGTCTCATGTATTTTCATCGCACCCAAGCACAAGATGCTATATGAACTGTACTACATACATTACATCATGCTTCAAACACAAAGAAACCAAATGTAAATTTTTGGTGAAGAATCAGCAACAAGTGGGACACAATTGCGAAGTTGAATGAAATTTATTGGTTATTTTAAATTTTTGTGGAAATAAAAAAACTGAAAAGTGGGGCGTGCAATATTGAACGACACTCGCATGATCCGAATGCTGTGCGATTTTTTTTTTTCTTGCACCCATAGGCTTGCATTGGCGAGTCTCGGACGATATACGCGTTCAATCGCAGCATGCTGTGATTTTACAGCACATAGAATACGCCTGAGAAAATAGACGGTGATGTGAGCTGCCCCATAGATTAACAATGGTTCGAGTGCAATACGATGTTTTTCTCGCATAGCACTCGTCCGTATTCTACGGTGGTGTGATCCCGGCTTATAGCTGGATCTCACAGGCTACCATGTCCTGGGGTCTTCACATGACCATGATAACCATCGGGACCCTCGATTCTCATTGCAGGGATCCTATAGTTACTAAGGGGGTTTGTGACCTCCTTGTAACAACTTACATCCCGCTGTCGTTACTGCAGGGTTTCAGTTATCATGTGCTGCAGTTTTGAAACGGCAATGATGGAATAAGTACCCTTAACGACTGCCATTTTAAGGCGTATCAGCTGTCGTTAAGGGGTTAAATGCACTCTTTACAGATATTGTGGTAGTTCTTGTTAGTTATTGTTTCATTCTTTAGAAGCATCATATATACTCTCCCATTTAAAGGCGGTTTCTGGTTTAGAAAACCCATTTTCTAATAGAAGGTCTCCTTATTTTGGACTTCCATCAATGTAGCCAGAGCCAAGATTTGTTGCATTAACTGAAATGGGCATCATGTAAATTCAGCTGATTGATGGGGGTTCCAGAAGTGGTTCATTGTAACAGTATAATAATTATTGTGACTTTTCAGCTAAAACCTTTAATTAATTAGGGTCAGTCAAAAGTAAACAGGTCCTTAAAAAGTCTCTTTCTCAACAGAGGTCCACTTTGTCATGACTATACACAACATTCAGTAAGAATCTTACAAAAGAAAACCTATGACACCACAGTGTCAGAAATATGGGATGCAATTTTGCAATTTTAGGTTAGCATTGTTTTGTTTTTTAATTAAAACATGAAGAACACTGGCAACTGTTCTTTTTAATCATGATATAGAAGAATACCCTCACTTGACGTCCTAGTTTTTATGCATGAACTAACGTCTAGTAAATGCTGAAATTTCTGACGTCAGGTGCTGATTTCCCAAGGCATAGAAAAACATGAAGGGTTTTCTTGTGTTTCTTTTTCCCTTGAGACTGTACTAGTAATACAGCAGAATTTTTGACTCAAGTAAAGCTGTGCTTTTTCATATTATTCCCCACCACTGACATGATTTCAATACCAGAAATTAAAATATTGCCAAGACCATGTGGTAACTGGGTGGAGTGAAAAAGACCAAACATATATTGACAAATTAGAATTTTCCATTTTGTAAAGCTGAAAAGAATTTATAGGCAAAATAGGACAATCAAACCATGTTTCTTTGTAAACAGAGCCAAAAAAAATTATAACGTGGAATAAGAGTTTTCCAAGAAGTGACTGGTGAAAGAGCAACAAAAATGTCTTAACAGTATAATTTGCTATACACCAATTGTTATTGCTCTCCGCCAATCACATTTGTCTGCGGTTTCCCTTAACTAGGAGACAAGAAGAGCACCCAAACATTTGCCATTTCAAGGAACAAATCTAACGCTATATTTGTCCTTATAGCATTTTAACCTCCTAGAAATATCTATATAGTGCTTGAAACCCACATTGAACCTGTTGACGATAGGAAGAACTGCCTTTACCCATGCACTACTTTAGGAAAATAGGAGCAGTAAAAACATCTACAGCCCACTAAAACTGTTGCTGGCTAAATCCAGCCACAAAATTGTCACACGGCCACACATGCGTAAATGCCGTACTTCCAGCAAAATCAGTCACAAGAAAAGAAAAATATAATAGTCAAAAAGATGGAATTGACAGAAAAACCATCAAATCCAAAGAAATATATAGCATTTTTAACTCCTGAGAAGAACTGATCACAGCAGTAGTAGTACAGGAAAGATGTATATCTTTGTACCGTGTTAGCCAGTAGATAGAAAAATATTTAGAATTGAGAGTCCTTAGTGGTTGATACCTTTTAATGGCTAACTGAAAAGATGGTAACAAATTGCAAGCTTTTGAGACTACTCAGATCTCATCATAGTGCTAGCCTGATGAAGAGACCTGAGTAGTCTCGAAAGCTTGCAACCACTGAGCAGTAGTAGTAGTAATATATTCAGTCTTATGATGTTGCTTGGCAAGAGGCTGTAAGTAATCCACATCTTGATCAATGATGATTGTGCTCAAATCACCTCCAAACTTACCTGATCAACTGTGAAAATTCAGTCACAACTATCCTGCTGACCATTAACCAACTATCTTACCAGTATTGGGGTGAATCTCTCCCTCCACTCCGAGCTTTGGGAGTAGCCCAAGTCCACAATTCACATTTAAACTTTGAGTTGAGGTTTGAGTGTATCAGTGTTTTGCTCGCAAGCTGCGGAGCAGGAGGCTCTATGCAATACAGGCTTGTGTGAGGATGAACTCAGAGCCAAAGAAAGCAAAGCTTCTGACTCACCCAAAAGCGATACGGCGGTGCAGTCGCCCACAGCAACAATTTTGATATGGGCTGTTTGGACAACCCTTCTGCAATCTGGAGGATAACGTTTTCCTTTACTTTGTTTTGGCATAGCTATGATTGGCAGGTGCACGATGTGACTCGGCCTATATAAATTATCACAGTTGATGCTGCCATTCTGCTCTGATTAGTGTAGTGTCAGGACACAGCAGGAGTGAGGGACAGTATTTTACTTTTTGTGTGCACACTCTGCAATACAACCTTTGTATGTGTACTCCACACGCATCTCAGTGGGAGCACTGTACCAAAAACCTGCTGTGTGTACTCTGCACCCATATCTGTAGAAGCACTGTGCCTCTAAGCCTCCGTGTGTTCTCTGCTCTCATCTTAGTGGGAGTACTGTGCCTAAAAAGCCTCTGTGTGTAATCTGCACCTGTGTCTGTGAGAGTACTGTGTCAAAAAGCAGCCTCTGTGTGCACTTTGCACCACTGCCTGTGGGAGTACTGTGCCCTTAAGCTTCTGTGTGCACCCTGCACCCCAGCCTGTGGGAGTACTGAGCCTTTAAGCCTTTGTATGTACTCTGCATGGCCACCTGTGGGAGTACAGTGCCTTTAAGCCTCAATATGTACTTTGGACCCCTGTCTGTGGGAGTACAGTGCCTTTAAGCCTCTATGTGTACTTTGGACCCCTGTCTGTGGGAATACAGTGCCTTTGAGCCTTTAAGCCTCTTTGTGTACTCTGTAATCCCACCTTTGGGAGTAGTGTGCCAAAAAGCCTCTGTGTACTCTGCAGCTGTGTCTGAATGAGTGGGCCTAAAAATACAATTATACTTTATCGCTGGGTCTGTACAAGTTGTCGCCGGGTGTAAAAATAATTTTACTCTACCTGGCCATGCCCCAGAAGTGGAAGAGACTGAGTGCACTGATGTTCAAACACTTTTTAGGTTGCAGGATGAGTACATGGAAGTGCTAGTGCACATGGTGAGTGGACCACCACAGCACATCTTCAGTTGCCAACTGAAGTGTCTTTCTACAGTGTGCAGATGGGCAAGTAGAGCATGGGTGAGGACTTTGTTGAAGATGATGTGGAGATGATGAGGTCCTAGATCCCACATGGAGTGAAGACCATCCTAGTGACGTGCACAGTTCAGAGGAAGAGGAGGTGCTTACATTGCCCCAGCAGCACAGCAAAAGAGGGAGCAGGATGCAAAAGGCACAGTGGGATCCCCTAGCCAGTACATTGCTACTGCACACGACACTGCTGAAATGATCACACCAAAGCCAGCTCCAAAGAGCACCCTGACATGGCATTTCTTCAGGCAATGTGCTGACGGAAAGTGACGGGTGATTTGCACGCTGTGCTGTCAAAGCCTAAGCCTAAAGTGAGGCATAAATCTTCTGAACCTGAGTACCATTTGTATAACGAGGCATATGAATTCCAAGCATGAGGTTCAGTTCAGTTCATGACGGATCTGAGCCTCCTCCTGCATCCTCTTCTACTGTGGTCTTGACCTCTTCCTCCAGCTCTCGATCAACAGGGTCACATGCCTCCCCAAGAGAGGATGTGACAACGCCACCACCAGTGTCATTGAACATCTCCACATCATCCATAAAAATGATCATCTTCCATTCACCAAACTCTTGAGAGAAAGAGATACCCTCCTACCCGCCCATAAGCCATGGTCCTGAATGACAACATTTCCAAATGAATGGCCTTTAAAATGCTGCCTTTCCGGCTGGTGGAGATGGACAATTTTAAAAAACTGATGGCAGTAGCTGTCCCGCAGTACGTTGTTCCCAGTCATCACTACTTTTCCAGGCAAGCCATCCCTGCCCTGCACACACATGTTGTGGACCAAATCAGGTGTGTACTGTGCAACGCCATCAGTGGCCAGGTCCACGTTACCACTGATAGGTGGACAAGTAAGAACAGCCAGGTACGTCACATCTCCCTAACTGCCCACTGGTAAATAAAGTGGCGGAAGAAGCGGAAGACGTTGTAGCCCATGTCCTACCACCACCGTGGATTGCTGCTCTCTCTCTCCAACTCTGCTTCCTCCACCGCCTCCTCATTCGGCCCAGTAAGACCTGCACCACCAAATTCAGCACATCCATGCGGAAACGACAGCAGGCTGTTCTGAAACACATCCGTTTGGGGTACAAATCCCAAACTGCGCAGAAGCTGTGGATGGGGATCAAACAGCAGACAGATAAGTGGTTGGTGCCAGAGAACCTCAAGCTTGGCTTGGTGGTGTGCGACAACGGGTGAAGTCTCGCAGCAGCAGTGGGCCTAGCCAGTTTGACACACATCCACTGCTGCTGCATGTGCTGAATATGGTAGTGCAAATTTTCCTTAAAAATTACCCTCATATGTCAGAGCTACTGCTGAAAGTATGGACAGTGTGTGCGGACTTTTGGCGTTCTCACCCTGCTGCGGCTCGCCTGTCTGCACTGCAGCTTCACTTCTGCCTTCCTGCTCACCCCTCATATGCGATGTACTAACAAGGTGGGACTCCACCTTGCATATGCTGGAGGGACTTTGCATGCAGCAGTAGGCAATAGTGGAATTTCAGCTGCAGCATGCACTGCTGAGTCGCTCTGCAGAACACCACTTCACCCCCAATGAGAGGGGCCTCCATGTGGGACATGTGTGCTGTGTTGTGCTGTATCGAACACTCCACCAATATGGCCAACGCCGATGACACCATTATCAGCATTACTATACCACTTATATGCCTGCTGTAAAAAAACAATTCATGTATGAGGTGGTGGCAGAGGAGGAAGAGGAGCAGAAGGAGCAGGGCCAAATCACACCATTATCAGGCCTGTCGTCCACACATGGCTCGGAGAGTGGGTTACTGTCCCAACAGCGACCAGGTACCCAATTGTCCAGCCAGGGGACAGTTTGGAAGGAAGAGGAGGAGGAACAAACATATTCAAAGCAGGGTGGCACTCAAAATAGCTCATGGGCGGAGCATGACTGGTGGAATACAGAGGACCTAGATGATTCAACTCTCACTGAGGACAACTTGATGTTGCCTCTGGGCAGCCTGGCACACATAAGCCAATACTTGCTGCTGGGCCTGTGCAATGATATCCTAGTTGCCCATATTGTTACCAGTGCTGATTACTGGGTGGTCACCCTGCGGGATCCCTACCATCATTACTTCTGTTACTGGAGCAGGATCACAAAATGCTTGAATAAAGGTGCACGGTGGTAGAGAAACAACTGACGGCTTTCCCACCTGACAGTGAGGGCTCAGTGTAAGAAAGAGCAGAGGAAAAAGTCATCAAAGCAGCTGGGGCACTGACACCACCTCGGAAAGAAGAGGTAGCATGGCAAAAATGTGGCAAAACTTTGAGCATGCCACAACATGCAGCACCGCCATCTCATATGGTTCGTATTAGCAGGAGGCAGATTACAACAACATGGTGGAAGAGTACGTGTCCACATGTCTCCGCGTACTAACTTATGGGTCTGCCTCATTTAACTTGTGGGTTTCCAAATTGAACACATGGCCTGAGCTTCCCCTTCATGCCTTGGAGGTGTTGGCCTGCCCTTCATCACGTGTACTGTTGGAACATCTGTATAGCATGGCAGGGGGTGTGATCACAGACAGGCGCTTGTCCACAGCAAATGCAGGGAAGCTAACAATCATTGATATTAACTAGGCGTGTATCCCACAGGACTTGGCTGACTATACAAGTATACCAGATGCACCCAAACTTTGTTGGCTATCTCCTCCTCCACCTCTTCCATCTACAGTTTCAAAATTTGAGAGCGCATATGGCAGCCCTGGATCAATTGTTTCTTTTGGCTATAAGGTTTCTGGGTAGTTGGCTCCCCACAAAGCCAACCTCTTCTATCATGTCCATCCTCAGTTTCTACAATTCTGCCTCCCAAAGATCGCAGTAAGGCGATCACAGTGGTTTACCCCCACATATGGGGTATAAGCGTACTCAGGACAAATTGCACAACTTTTGGGGACCAATTTCTCCTCTTACCCTTATAAAAATAAAAATTGGGGGTGAAAAGATAATTTTTGTGGAAAAAATATGATTTTTTAATTTTACGGCTCTACGTTATAACCTTCTGTGAAGCCCTTGGGGGTTCAAAGTGCTCAACACACATCTAGATAAGTTCCTTGGGGGTTCTAGTTTCCAAAATGGGGTCACTTGTGAGGGGTTTCCACTGTTTAGGCACATCAGGGGCTCTCCAAATGCGACATGGTGTCCAAGCTCAATTCCAGCCAAAAAAGTCAAATGGCGCTGCTTTCCTTCCGAGCGCTGCCATGCACCCAAATAGTGGTTTACCCACACATATGGGGTATCAACGTACTCAGGACAAATTGCACAATAACTTTTTGGGTCCTGTTACCCTTTGGAAAATAAAAATTGGGGGTGAAAAGATCATTTTTGTGAAAAAAAATATATTTTATTTTACAGTTCTACGTTATAACCTTCTGTAAAGCCCTTGGGGGTTCAAAGTGCTCACCACACATTTAGATAAGTTCCTTGGGGGATCTAGTTTCCAAAATGGGGTCACTTATGGGGGTTTCCACTGTTTAGGTACATCAAGGGCTCTCCAAACGCGACATGGTGTCCGCTCTCGATTCCAGCCAATTTGACATTCAAAATCTCAAATGATGCTCCTTCCCTTCTGAGCCCTGCCGTGCGCCTAAAGATTGGTCTTCCTCCACACATGGGATATCGGTGTACTCAGGAGAAATTGTACAGTCATGGCCAAAAGTTTTGAGAATGACACAAATATTAATTTTTACAAAGTCTACTGCTTCACTTTTTCTAATGGCAATTTACATATACTCCAGAATGTTATACAGAGTGATCAGCTTAACAGCAATTACTTGCAAAGTCAATATTTGGCTAGAAAATTAACTTTATCCCCCAAAACACATTTCAACATCATTGCAGCCCTGCCTTAAAAGGACCAGCTAACCTCTTTTCAGTGATTTCTCCATTAACACAGGTGTGAGTGTTGATGAGGACATGGCTGGAGATCAATCTGTCATGATTAAGTAAGAATGACACCACTGGACACTTTAAAAGGAGGCTGGTGCTTGGCATCATTGTTTCTCTTCTGTTAACCATGGTTATTTCTAAAGAAACACGTGCAGTCATCATTGCAATGCACACAAATGGCCTAACAGGGAAGAGTATCGCAGCTAGAAAGATTGCACCTCAGTCAACAATCTATCGCATCATCAAGAACTTCAAGGAGAGAGGTTCCATTGTTGCCAAAAAGGCTTCAGGGCGCCCAAGAAAGACCAGCAAGCGCCAGGACCGTCTCTTAAAAGTGTTTCAGCTGCGGGATCGGGCTACCAGCAGTGCAGAGCTTGCTCAGGAATGGCAGCAGGCAGGTGTGAGTGCATCTGCACGCACTGTGAGGTGGAGACTCTTGGAGCAAGGCCTGGTCTCAAGGAGGGCAGCAAAGAAGCCACTTCTCTCCAGAAAAAACATCATGGACAGACTGATATTCTGCAAAAGGTACAGGCAGTGGACTGCTGAGGAATGGGGTAAAGTTATTTTCTCTGATGAATCCTCTTTTTGATTGTTTGGGACATCAGGAAAACGCCTCATTCGGAGAAGACAAGGTGAGCGCTACCACCAGTCTTGTCTCATGCCAACTGTTAAGCATCCTGAAACCATTCATGTGTGGGGTTGCTTCTCAGCCAAGGGAATCGGCTCTATCACAGTCTTGCCTAAAAACACAGCCATGAATAAAGAATGGTACCAGAATGTCCTCCAAGAGCAACTTCTCCCAACCCTCCAAGAGCAGTTTGGCGATCAACAATGCCTTTTCCATCATGATTGAGCACCTTGCCATAAAGCAAAGGTGATAACTAAATGGCTCAGGGAACAAAACATAGAGATTTTGGGTCCATGGCCTGGAAACTCCCCAGATCTTAATCCCATTGAGAACTTGTGGTCAATCATCAAAAGACGGGTGGACAAACAAAAACCTAAAAATTCTGACAAAATGAAAGCATTGATTGTGCAAGAATGGACTGCTATCAGTCAGGATTTGGTCCAGAAGTTGATTGAGAGCATGCCAGGGAGAATTGCAGAGGTCCTGAAGAAGAAGGGTCAACACTGCAAATATTGACTTGCTGCATTAACTCATTCTAACTGTCAATATAAGCTTTTGTTACTCATATGTTTGCAATTATTATATTTCTGTCTGTGATAAAAACATCTGTCAAACACACATAAAAACCAGAGGGCAGCAGATCATGTGAAAATATAATATTTGTGTCATTCTCAAAACTTTTGGCCATGACTGTACAACAAATATTGGCGTTCATTTTCTCCTGATATCCTTGACAAAATTGAAAAAATTGTGTCGAAATAAAAATTTTGGGGAAAAAAAGTTAAATGTTAATTTTTTCCTTCCACATTGCTTCAATTCTTGCAAAGTACCTAAAGGGTTACTAAACTTCTTGAATGTGGTTTTGAACACCTTGAGGTGTGCAGTTTTTAGAATAGTGTCACTTTTGGGTATTTTCTGTCATATTGACCCCTCAAAGTGACTTCAAATGTGAGGTGGTCCCTAAAAAAAATGGTTTTGTAAATTTTATTGGAAAAATAAGAAATCGTTGGTCAATTTTAACCCTTATAACTTCCTAACAAAAAAATTTGGGTTCCAAAATTGTGCTGATGTAAAGTAGACATGTGGGAAATGTTATTTATTAACTATTTTTTGTGACATATCTTTCTGATTTAAAGGCATAAAAATTAAAAGTTTGAAAATTGCTAAATTTTCAAAATTTTCACTATATTTCCGTTTTTTTTCATAAATAAACGCAAGTTATATTGAAGAAATTTTACCACTATCATGAAGTACAATATGTCACGAGAAAACAGTCTCAGAATTACCAAGATCAGTTGAAGCGTTCCAGAGTTATAAGCACATTAAGTGACAGTGGTCAGAATTGTAAAAATTGGTCTCGTCATTAACCTACAAAATGGCTTGGTCCTTAAGGGGTTAAAAAGGGTATTTTATTGATGCACCAAACATATTATACTTGTTTACAAATCGTCGTGGACAGTCTTTCCATACATGTGGTGAGTTTTTGGTCCTTTGGACCACGCAAGACACTATTCTTCTATTTGTAAACTTGAGTTAATTAAATTACTGTATAACCTGCAGAATACGATATGTAGGCTGCTGGGGTGTATATAGAGGCTGCTGCTGGGGTGTATATAGAGGCTGCTGGGGTGTATATAGAGGCTGCTGGGGTGTATATAGAGGCTGCTGCTGGGGTGTATATAGAGGCTGCTGGGGTGTATATAGAGGCTGCTGGGGTGTATATAGAGGCTGCTGGGGTGTATATAGAGGCTGCTGGGGTGTATATAGAGGCTGCTGCTGGGGTGTATATAGAGGCTGCTGGGGTATATGTGGAGGCTGCTGCTGGAGTGTATGTGGAGGCTGCTGCTGTTGGGGTGTATGTGGAGGCTACTGCTGCTGGGGTATATGTGGAGGCTGCTGCTGCTGGGTTATATATAGGCTGCTGCTGGTGGGGTGTACGTGGAGGCTGATGCTGGGGTTTACGTGGAGGCCGCCGGTCGGCGTACTTCCGCTGCGAGCAGCCGGGAGATGACCGGCGCCTATAGAGGCTGCTGCTGGTGAGGTGTATGTGGAGGCTGCTGCTGGGGTTTACGTGGAGGCCGCCGGTCATCTCCCAGCTGCGTCGCCGCTGACCTCCATGCTGCAGGAGATGACCTGCAGCTACTGTCGGGAGATCAGTGGCTAGCTGATCTCCCAATGATAACGGTGGCGTGCGTGGTTCAAATCTTGCACCAATTTGCGGCCTGACTGCGCCTGTCGCTGATTAGTTGCGTCCGGCCGGGCGCGACCAATCAGCGACGCGGGATTTGCATTACAGACAGACAGAATTAGACGATATAGGTACAGTAGATCCCCCACAAAGATTGTGCTTGTGGCTTATCTTATTTCATCTAGACAACTGTATCATAAACTATGTATGGCATTATTAATTATTTCTAATTTTGTATGTTGAAAAATATAATAAAACACTGATTCAGGCTTCCCATTGTCCTGGTCGCAGAATCCTATGGCAGGTTCTGTAGTTTAGAGCTAGTTGTGATGTTTTTAATAATTTTTGGAATCATGGCAAACTCACAAAAGAACTGTACACAACAAAAAGGATCTGCCAATCTACAGGCTAGTTTATTCATTCCCATACATTTTCTAGAATAAATTCAGTCTACAAATAATGATCATTTTGCAGTTATTAATATATATTATGCTCATAATCAATAAAAGTAATTTAAGATGCTGGGTTTTCATCATATTATGGCTGCAATAAAACCCAACAATATAGCATTTCCAGAGCACTGACAAAATAGACAGGAATGTTGTCTACAGGGACATTTGCCAGGTAGTGCGTCTGCTTCTTAGGTTATTTTTCAACACAGGAAAATTAAAATAACTTTTAAAAAAGGAAATTGTCAGCATAAAAGATGTGGCAACAAAACCCAGAGAATATAAGCAAAGGGCTTAAAATACAGATCTGTTGTGGTTCACTTTTTCAACTGATGTATCATAATAGCTTCCAAATTTGTCTTATTTGTAAGAACGCTGAACTTTCTTGTCATACCATTGTGTTAACCCCTGAAGGACACAGACATTTTTCCTTTTTCTCCTTTCATTTTTTATTCCCAGCGCCCAGCTTTCAAGAGCGATTTTGTTTTCATTAAGGCCTGTATTTGAGGAACAAGCCATATTTTTTTATGGCAACACTTAATTTGCTATATATTGTATTGTAAAGCTGAAAAGATGTTTGCAGGGTGAGTTATGGTATGGTGATATAACTTCTAAATATATTTTTTTATATTTTACCACTTTAAAGAGAACAAACTCAAACTTTGGTAATATGTTGCCATATATTTTTTGGATTTTTTTTATCATGCTCACAAATTGCTAATACTGACCCACCATTATGATTTTGCAGGTCATTACAAGTTTGTAGATACCAAGTTTGTATAGGTTCTTTTGGTGAAAAAAAATCCAAAATTTGTAAAAAGAAAAAAAAAAGTGCGCCATTTTCTGAGACTCGTAGCGTCTCAATTTTTTGTGACTTGGGGCTCGGTGAGGGCTTATTTTTTGAGTGTGAGCTGATGTCTTTATTGATACCATTTTGGTGTCGCTATGATCTTTTGATCACCTGTTATTGCAATTTAATGCAATGTTGCGGCAACCAAAAAAACCTAATTCTGGCGTTTTTACTTTTTTTTAATTACGCTGTTTACCGATTGGATTAATTATTTTTATATATTGATAGATCAGGTGATTCTGAATGTGGGGATACCAAATATGTGTATTTTTTTAATTGTTTTATTTGAATGGGGGGTGATTTACATTTTATATATTTTTTATTTTTGTAATATTTATAAAAACATTTTTTTCTTATTTTACACTTTCTTTAATGGTTTCAACCAATCTCTTGTTCTACACACAGCAGGGCCTCAGCCCTGCTCTATATAGCAGAAATGCTCACTTTACAGTCAGGTCCATTGGGTTATACTATTCACAATATAGGCTATTTATATTTAACACTTATGTATACCCATCAGTAGGCCCATTGTTTTCCCTTGTCTTATGCGCTGAGAAATGCTCACTGTATAGCAGAAATGCTCACTTGCTATGAGCGCTGACCGCTAGGCGGCACTCATAGCAATCCAGCAAGTGTTTCCTGCAAACCCGGGTTGTCATGCCAACTAATCGGCAACCCGCAGTCATGTGATACAGGCGCTGATGGGCTGGATGACGCTCTTCCGGCACGATTGTGTTAAATGCCGCTGTCAGAGCAGACTATGTCTTACATAGGCCCCCCGTAGAAGCCGATGCAAAATGCATGTTGGGGCTCATCAGTGCACATGGATGTTATCACACTCCATGGCTGAGTTACTGTGCGTTCATTACATTGCCATTTCTACTTTCTCTCAGCATTATTCCATAGGCTAGGTGTTATTCACTGTTTATGTGTATTTACTCCTCATCTCATGTGAGTCCCTTTACACCTGACACTGGGTCTAGCATGACTTACTAGGATACTTTGGCTCTCATATTAGAGGATTATACAGTGCTCTGTCAACCCTCTCCCTCAAATACTGGCATTATTGGTCACTTTAATGTGACTTTCACTAAACCATAGTGGCTATAAATGAACATCTATACTAACAAGAATTGTTGTTTGACTGTGTGTACTGTAACATTTTGTGTCTTCACCATTTTCTTGATATTTGTACTATACTGCATTTAAACATATATTTTTGTGTAGTTTTTTTCTCAACTATTTTTAATATGTTTAATAAAATGTATACTTTTTCTATGAATCTCATATCTTGTCAGGGTTTATAGGCTTTATTTTTTGGTCTTTTGACATTGTCCCTAATCCTGAGATATGTCAAATATTTTATTAACAGCCATGATGATCTGAGAAAATGTATCAAAAATGAAAAATCGAGATATGCACTTAAAGATGATACATCGTACCACCTATGATTTTAATTTCTCTGAGGCAATAAAATAAACCCTGAAAACAGACAGTCTGCTTTAAGAAAGGAGCAAGCAAATAACCTCTTTAGAGAGGAATGGGACAGAAACTGTAGAGCCATCTACTGGAAGTAGAAATCCTAAAAGTCAATATCACCCTATAGAGGGCATTGCCAGGTCACAGAATAAGACCACGTTCAGTATTTGGTCAGTATTTTATCTCAGTATTTGTAAGCCAAAATCAGGAGAGGAACAATCAGAGAAATTGTATAATAGAAATACATCACCACTTCTGTATTTATCATTCACTCCTGGTTTTGACTTACAAATACTGATGTAAAATACTGACCAAATACCGAATGTGTGAACATGGCCAAATCAGAACCTCCATTTAGAGACCCGTGTTTCTGAGTGTTCACCCCTCATCAGTGAAAAGCAAGAAAACTAATTTTGCTGAGTGAGAGGCTTCAGACAGGGAATCTAAAGAGGAAAGATTCTCCCTGTGTGGAAAGCAGGGGCGGACATACCGCCAGTGCAGCCGGAGCAACTGCAATGGGGACCGAAGGTGGAGGGGGACCCCTGCAGGTAGGGGCGTAGTGCCCATAGTGGCACAGTATGCAGCCGCTATGGGACCATTGAGTCAAGATACGGGCAGGAATGAGAGGCGCCCGGTGTCATACAGCCGAGGAGAGAGCGGTGCAAAGAGTGCAGGAGTTCAAAAAGGGTGTGTGTCATGCAGGGAGAGACACTGGCCAATGAACGCTTTCCTCACAAGACTGATGAGAGCGCTCCCTGGCTGCCGTCTCTGTCCTCCTGCATGGCGCATCCTAATGGTGAGTACTCACCTGTAGTCAGGGGCCCGGGCCGCACAGCACACAGGGGACCACAGTGGAGGAAGAGCTGGACTTACAGTGTGTCTTCTGCTCCCTCCACTGTTCTATTCCCAGCAGGCTGCAGCAACTCACAGAGAAGAGGTCGGGGAGGAGGCTCTCTGCACCGGACAGCAGGACAGCAACAGGAGGCTGATATCAGTTCTCTCTGCTCTGTGTTGCCATCCCCCACAGAGGGTTCTGCTGCCCTCTCTAGCTGATCTCTGCAATATGTGGCTGGCCTCCTACATGGCTCATCTGAACACCCTAGGTCATAAATTAGTATATGTGTTTGTATATGTACATGTGTGTGTATGTACAGTATATGTGTGTACACCTGTGTATGTATGTGTGTGTATCTATGTGTGTATGTATGTACACTATATGTATATGTGTGTATCTGTTGTAAGCTTTTCAGGGGATATAGCTCTGGGATCGCCGTCTCGGGTAGATGGAGTGGCATAGAAACAGTTCAATCACAGACAGCAGTCCTGGTATAAACTGGCCGCAAGCAGTTTTATTGAATGTCCACTGCAAAAAACATAAGCAAAACCAACTCATAAACCAAAATCCTAAGCCTGTCCGGCTACTAACTAAACACAGATAGTTTCCTCACTATCGGGGCCCAGACTCTACCAGCCTGGCCCAAAACAACACAAATATTCAGTATTTACCAGAGTGTGGTTTCCCGGAGACTCCAACAGCATCTGGAGTCAGATCCAGACTGAGAGCTCCATGTCTGTGTTCTCAACCACCTACTTCTGGCTACCTAATTAAAACCTGAGTGGCCTCAGGTTTGAGCTGCAAGCCTGTACTGAATGGAGGGTGTAGTGAACTTGCTCCACCACTAGGTTTACAAAGCCATACATTTCCCTTATGCCAGTCAGCTAAGTACCTGGGCGAGATGTACACCCCATCCAATACATACCCCTTCACTGTCTCACATATCCCCCCCCTCTTCTCCAGACCGGAGGGCTGGTAATCAATCCTAAAGAGACAGTGAACTCCGGACAAGGCATCGGCACTACCCTGTAACCACCCAGGCCTATGCTCTCTGCGGGCTTCGGGTATCCTGCACAGTTTCAGCTTGACCTTAGTGCCGGTCTCAGTCTCGATATAGTGCCTCACCAGAGAAGTACGACGAGGCAAGTCAGAAAACCTCTGCTGATTTTTCTGCAGAAACTCTCGTACTTCCTGTTTTTGGTGTACTGACCATGCGTCACCGACTATCACAGGAGGTATAGGGGGTTTTACACCTTTCTCTAATTCCCCCACGGCCACCAATGACTCTCTGTCCCCCCAGGGCTTGATCAGGTTGATATGACAGACCTGGTAGGGCTTCCGTCTCCTGGTTGGCGTCACCAGCAAAGCACCCCCACACCATCACACCTCCTCCTCCATGCTTCACGGTGGGAACCAGGCATGTAGAGTCCATCCATTCAACTTTTCTGCGTGCAAAGCAGTAATCAAAGCAAAAGGTGGCTACTTTGAAGAACCTAGAATATAAGACATATTTTCAATTGTTTCACACTTTTTTGTAAAGTGTAATGTATAATTCCACATGTGTTAATTCATAGTTTTGATGCCTTCAGTGTGATTCTACAATTTTCATAGTCATGAAAATACAGAAAAATCATTGAATGAGAAGGGGTGTCCAAACTTTTGGTCTGTACTGTATTTATGTATGTGTCTACATCTGTGTATGTTTGTGTGTGTATAAACAGTATATGTGTATGTGTTAGGGGTCGAGTTCCCGCTTCTGCACAAGGGGAATCACGAGCCATCCCGGCTGCGGTCTCCCATCCGTCTCGGGCCGCAGTGGATTCTGCTCAGCTTAGATGTCGGTCCCAGCGTCTCGCCCAGTCTAACAGTGTGCAGAGGATTACTGTTGCCTCTCCAGGCTCTGCTATTGTGGCCAGTACTGGATAGCGGCGAGCAGACGTCTTTAGGACAAAGTCTTTGTTTTCCCCTTCTGAGCATGCCCAGGGTGAGATCTCTCACTGGAGATCAGGGGTCACATGCTCAGGTACTGCAGCAGCTCCTATTGGTCCGCCAGGAAGGTCCTGTGACTATTGGTGTTCTGGAACAGTTTCATTGGTCCTTGTTTCTGGCAGGTCCTGTAGCTGTTACTATAAAAGGGTGGCATGGCTGGGTCGCCATGCGCTAGTATCAATTGCATTATGTGCTTTCGCCAGTGTGATCATGCACGCATTTGGTTAGGGCTTGGCTGAAATAAGCCCCTAGAATACCGGCTTCTCCGGTGAGGAGATTGCTTGAATGCGTTGCTGTCTGCATGATCACGTACTGCTATCCACACAGCAGTTATCTGTGTATCGCTGTGGTGTTAACAGGACACAGTATTTTTCTCAGCGGCTCTGTGACGCAACAGGGTTCACTTTATAACGTTGGTTCAGCGCCCTAGCGTTTTACTTTGCGGCTCACTGAAGCTAAGTGAGTTCGCACCTATCGCCATATAGCGCTGTGGCATTCCCGTTAGCGGCTCTGGGGATTAACAGAGTTTGCACTTACTGCCACAGCGCGCTACGGCATTTATTTTAGCGACTCTGCGGGATAACAGAGTTCGCTACTTTCGCCATCTTACTAGCAGCAGGCTAGTAAGATCCCGGGCTGCGAACACTCCTCTCTACTATATCTATTAGGTGCGTTCCGCAGACCCTAACATAATAATAGCGCCAGGGTCTGGCTAGTAAAATGGCGTATGACCAGCGTCTACTGCGGGACATCCTGCAGCTGGAGGGTAGGTTGGCGGCTCTTGAGCGCACAACCTCAGCTGTGGATGTTACCGCTGCAGCCAGTGTGTCCACTGCCACCTCTGCCCCCACAATATCCCACCTCCCACTTCCAGACAAGTTTGCTGGTGACAGCAAGCAATGTCGGGGATTCGTGAGTCAGTGCTCTATACAACTCAAGCTTCTGGCTGCACGTTTCCCCATGGATCGGGCACAAGTGGGCTTTGTAATATCTCTTCTGTCGGGCAGAGCGTTGGAGTGGGCCACCCCGCTGTGGGAGCGTGATGACCGTGTGGTGCGGAGTGCTCCTCGTTTTCTGGAGGCTCTAAAAAAGGTCTTTCTAGGACCTCAGGTTACCCATGATGCGGCGCTCCAACTTCTGGCAAGTTCACAGGGTTCGTCCTTGATCAGCTGTTTTGCTGTCCAATTTCGGACTCTGTCCTCGGAGTTGGACTGGCTGGATAAAGTCCTCATTCCCGTGTTTTGGAGAGGACTAGCGGGCCATGTGAAAGACGCCTTGGCTACCAGGGAGATTCCCACCACACTGGAGAAGCTTATCGCCATATCTACCCGCATCGACCTCCGTTTTCATGAGCGGGGGTTGGAGCGGTCCCAGTGTAGGCAGAGGTTTCGGCTGGCTCCCACCTTCGCCAGACCTCTAGAATCTTCCAGCCAGGCGCCCGACTCCCATGAGGCCATGGAGGTTTCTCTAGCAGGACCTAAGTCCCGGGCCGCTCGAGTACCCGTGGTCTGTAACATCTGCCAGCAGTTAGGACATTATGCCAACAAATGTCCACAGCGGTCGGGAAAACGGTCGCGTCTGCTAAATGACTTTTTTTCAACTGTATTTACACAAGAAAATCCCATGACAGATAACATGATCAGAGATAAAAAAAATTCTCCATTAAATGTCACCTGCTTAACCCAGCAGGAAGTACAGCGGCGTCTAAAAATCACTAAAGTTGACAAATCCCCGGGCCCGGATGGGATACACCCCCGAGTACTGCAGGAATTAAGTACAGTTATAGATAGACCATTATTTTTAATCTTTAAAGATTCCATAATAACTGGGTCTGTACCACAGGACTGGCGTATAGTGTTGTGAATGGACTTGAAATGAGTTCTGAGCAGAGGCTCCCTCTGGTGGTTACAAGCAGTACTGGACTGTCCAGTGAAGATTGTGAGGAGTGGGAATCAGGTGTTACTGACTGGTCTTATATAAGGGAGTCGCCTTCCCATCAGGGTTGCCGGTGATCAATTGTTCTGGTCTCAATCCTTGAGTCCTGTTTCCTTTGTAGCCTGCTGTGTCGTGTCTGCATCTCCTGCTAACAGATAAGACATTTTCTTCTTTTTGTTTTTGTGCTTGATTTTTGCATTTTGTCCTGCACTTCTGTGGGGGCCTTCAGGGTCCCCTCCGGGGGCTTTTGCCCTCTCAGTTTAGTTCAGCCACTGATGTTTGTACTTTTGCTTTTTCCAGTTTTTTCAGTGGCTGCTGTTTTGATTTTGTTACACCAGAGAACTAATTTAGGTGGTAGAGGTCGTGTGATCTCAGGTGATTTTGAAATTAGTAGAGTTGGTGCTTTTCAGGGTTTTTTGGGATTGCAGTAAGTGCCCTTCCTATCCTTTTCTATTTAGGTAGTTTGGGCCCCAACGTTTGCTCATACTATTTTCTGTCTGTGTCAGTATTTCATCTTGTCTAACCGCCATTACATGTTTGGGGGCTTTCTATGTTCTTTGGGGATCTGCTCCGGGCAGATAGCTTTCCTCTTTCTATCTTTAGGTGTAGTTAGTTTCTCAGGCTGTGACGAGGCGTCTAGGACCAACGTAGGAACGCTCCACGGCTGCCTCTAGTTGTGGTGGTTAGTCAGGGTACTGCAATCTCATAGATTCCAACTTCTCTGGTGTATTGCCTTTTTTACCTGCACTCCTCAGCTACCGAAACATAACAGTATCACCGGCCTAAAAATTGAAAATTGTATTGTACTCACAGAAGGGAAAAAATATTGTGAAAGAAAAAAGGTTGTCAAAGTTGTCAGAGATATTTTTCTGCTTGTTGCATTTTTTTCCCTCTGTATCTCTGGGTGCTGGGGAGGATTTTTTTTTTTCTCTCAATGGAGTTTGCACAGTTGTCTGGCCGTGTGGATCAGCTTGCCACTGAGGTTCGGAGTATTGCTGCCTATCTTGCTAGGTTGCCTGTTGTGGAACCTAGGATTCCCATGCCAGATTTGTTTTTAGGGGATCGAGCTAAGTTTCAGAATTTCAAAAATAATTGTAAATTGTTTTTTGCCTTAAAATCTAAGTCCTCAGGGAACGCAGCGCAGCAGGTTCAAATTGTCATCTCTCTCCTGCGCGGCGATCCTCAGGATTGGGCTTTTTCCCTGACACCTGGGGATCCTGTTTTGAGTGATGTTGATGCATTTTTTCAGGCTTTGGGGTTATTGTACGATGAGCCTAATGTCACTGATCAAGCTGAAAAAGCCTTGTTGGCATTAAATCAGGGTCTTGATGATGCTGAGTTATACTGTCAGAGATTCCGTAGGTGGGCAGTCCTGACCAAGTGGAATGACGACGCTTTGGCGGAAGGATCTGTCAGATAATGTAAAGGATGTTATGGTGGGATTCTCTGTCCCCTCTGGTCTCAATGATTCTATGTCATTAGCGATTCAAATTGACAGACGTTTGCATGAGCGGAGAAGTATGCGTGGAATGGTGTTGCCTTGTGAACCTGCTTCTGAACCCATGCAGTGTGATAGAGTGGTGTCTGGGGCACAGCGTCATGAGTTTCGAAAGCGCAATGGGTTATGTTTCTACTGTGGTGATGCCTCTCATGCTATTTCAGTCTGCCCTAAGCGGGGAAGACGTTTTGCACGCTCAGTTGTCTTGGGTAGTGTTCAGACTAAGTTTTTATTAACTGTCACTCTGATATGCTCTCTGTCCTCATTTACTGCTCAGGCTTTCGTTGATTCTGGAGCAGCTATTAACCTGATGGATTATGATTTTGCTAAACATTGTGGGTTTCCCTTGATACCCCTACAGAAGTCTATTCCCCTACTGGGGATCGATTCTACCCCTTTGGCTGAGAATAAACCTCAGTTCTCTACTCAGGTGATAATGAGGGTTGAACCTGATCATCAGGAGTGCTGTAAATTTTTGGTTCTGTATAATCTGCATGATATTATCGTACTGGGCTTCCCTTGGTTGCAGTCTCATAATCCTGTTTTGGATTGGAAATCTGTGTCTGTAACCAGTTGGGGCTGCCAATGTGTTAATACCAACACTCCTGTTTTTTCTGCCTCCCCCAGGCTCAGGATGTTCCTGACTTTTTGATTGATTTTTCTGATGTGTTTAGCGAAAGTAAATCTGCATCCTTGCCTCCCCATAGGAGCTATGACTGCGCTATTGAATTAGTGCCTGGTAGTAAATTCCCTAAAGGTCGCCTTTTTAACTTGTCTGTACCTGAACATGATGCTATGCGGTCTTATATCAAGGAATCATTGGAGAAGGGTCATATCAGACCATCTTCTTCACCCTTAGGTGCCGGTTTTTTCTTTGTGGCCAAAAAGGATGGTTCATTAAGGCCGTGTATTGATTATCGTCTTTTGAACAATATTACTGTAAAATATCAATACCCATTACCTTTGATTTCTGACCTGTTTTCCAGGGTGAAAAACGCTACTTGGTTTACCAAGCTTGACCTCAGGGGGGCATATAACCTTATTCGCATTAAGCACGGGGATGAATGGAAGACGGCATTCAATACCCCTGAGGGGCATTTTGAGTACCTTGTGATGCCCTTTGGGCTCACTAATGCTCCTTCTGTCTTCCAGTCCTTCATGAATGACATTTTCAGGGATTTTGTGGATACATTTCTGATTGTTTATTTGGATGATATCTTGATTTTTTCTAATGACTGGGACTCTCATGTGAAACATGTTCGAACTGTATTCCAGATTTTGAGAGAGAATGCTCTGTATGTGAAGGGATCAAAGTGTCTTTTTGGCGTACAGAGGATCTCATTTCTGGGATTCATTTTGTCCCATCTGTTTTGAAATGGACCCGGTCAAGGTTCAGGCCATCTGTGATTGGGTCCAACCTACTTCATTAAAGGCTCTTCAAAGATTTTTGGGTTTTGCCAATTTTTATCGTAAATTTATTGGTAATTTCTCGGTTATTGTTAAACCATTGACTGATTTGACCAGAAAGGGTTCTGATGTGGTGAATTGGCCTCCTGAGGCAGTCTCTGCATTTCAGGAACTTAAGCAGAGATTCACTTCTGCTCCTGTTCTACGGCAGCCTGATGTTTCTCTGCCATTTCAGGTGGAGGTTGATGCCTCTGAAATTGGGGCAGGTGCCGTTTTGTCCCAAAAAGATCCAGAGACCTCTAAAAGTAACCCTTGTGCCTTTTTCTCTCGAAAATTTTCTCCTACTGAACGTAATTATGACGTGGGTAATCGGGAGTTACTGGCCATGAAGTGGGCTTTTGAAGAGTGGAGACATTGGCTGGAGGGAGCCAAACATCAGGTGGTGGTTAGTGTTGAGCGATACGATAATGCAAATATCGGCTATCGGCCGATATTAGCTCTATCGGCCTTTCGATAATTCGTTTCGATATTTTCGTCTTATCGAATACCGGAATCGGATTTGTCACTGTCACTGTGAGTGTCCGTCGGTCGGGTCTGTCAGGAGTCAGCGGCACTTACCTGGCAGAAGATCTCCGGCGGTCACGTCCTGGACTGCTTGATGGCCGCCATTATCTTCTCCCTGGCGGTCACATGCAGTTTTTCGCGATAATTGCAGTGACTGCAGGGTAATCCCGGCCGTAAACCAGTCCGATGACGTCACCGCCGGGGAAGCAGCTGTGCTGCGCCGGGATTCTGATGTAGCAGAGCTAGATCGTCGTGGGACACTCGTTACTATGGACTGCGTCGGTCAGGTGGTATACTTTTTTTTTTTTTCATTTTTTTACAGGAGATCGATGGCGTCGCAGGATGAGACTGTAATAAAAGTAATGAAAACTGTGTTTTTTTTTTTTTATTAAATTAAAAAACTTTTTTATAAACATTCACCCGTCCGGGTACATAAACAATTTAACTATTTATCAACAATTTAACTATTTACATACAGGGACCCTGTCCGGGTTATTTATACTTCTTTGGCAGGGGTGTTCCAGGTACCACCTGGTACTCTTCTGATGCTTGCCAAACATCCGAGGCACCAAGGACCACCAGGACCTGATGACGTCGTGTGGCCTGTACAGTCAAGTCGTGACCCGCTATCTGGGTCTGTGTGGCCACCTCTTTCATCTCCCTCCGGGTCTGGAACCCTATGTCCCGGACTGAACGAACCCCAGGGGGCCTAACAGGCGCCGGGTACGGGCCAGCTATACTTATCATGTCCATAGCTGGGGCTGCTGAGGAGACCACTGAGGGAGGCTGGGGAGATTTACGGCGTGGGGTGGGCACTTTTGCAGAGGCCTGGATGTGGGAGGCTGAAGGCTCCGAGGGTCTCACAGGTTCCTGACACACTGGGGAGTAGGGGTCGCACCTGGTAACATTTAGGGCGTACCATCCATTGTAACCCCAGTGTCGGGTGTAAGTCACCAAGTCTCCTGGCAACAGGTCCCTCCCCGGGTGTCCTTCTGGGAGGTGAGCCTCCACGTCCCGCCGGTTCACAAAGACTTCTAAATAAAGTCCAGGCTCCTTGATGAAGCCCCAACCACCTTTCAATTTAAAGCTCCGTACTGCACCCTTACGCCGCGGCTCACACAGGGTTCCTTTATCCTTTCTCATCCGGTCCTTATCTGCCCGGTCCTTCTCCAGCTGACGTTGGCGAAGTTTTTGGGATTCTCGCTGCTCCCTTTGTCGCTCTGCTTCCCGCTCCCAACGTCTCCACTCTTCCTCCTGACGCTGGTTGAAATTCTCCTCCACCAGCTGCTCCATGTCTCCACCACTCCACTGCAGCTTACAGTATCCGGTTTGCGGCAGCTCTCCTGTCGCCCCCCCCAGTCCTGGCGGCGCTCCCCTGCGGAGGAAGCAGACGGCTCTAAATCAGATGACAGTCGGGGCTCCGGTACAGGCAGGTAGTGCTCTGGTGCCTGCGCGGCCTCCTCCATGAGGACGGGTGTCGCTTCTTCTGTCTCAGCGACGGGGGCAGACAGCGGGATCTGGGGTGCTGACGGTGCTGCGGTTTTTGCAGGAACGGGTGCCTCCACTGCGACAACGTCAACCGGATCACATTGCAAGGACTCCTCTACTAGAACGGGTGCCTCACCTTCCGGTACAGACACTTCAGGTAAGAGGGATTGGCGCCGCTCCAAGTTTAGTTTTAAGGCACGCCAGCTCGCTTCCATCCTGGCGACCTCCTCCCGGTGCCGGGCCAGGCCTCTTAGGGTATTCGCCGCTTCTTGCAGCGTAGGAGGGTTTCCAGGCCAGGTGCCCAACGGTGGTTCCGTGGCGATCGGGTCGCTTCCGTGGGGGGAGAGCTCTGACTGCTCCATCCCTTCACACTTCTGCTCGTGTCCATTAGCCATCTCTGCCAAGTCACATGTGTCATTAGCATCTGGAGAGGGCCCCTCTTTTGTAGGGAGGCGGGACCTTCGTGTTAGTTTCCGCACACTGAGGAGGATGAGGAGGCGGAACTCCAGAGCTGTGGGGCACGATCTTACATTGCAGTACCATTTAGAGCCATCGTTTTCGCGTCACTGAGTGAGTGTACAGTACACCCATGAAGAGCACGCCCTTCTTCTTCACCAGTGCTCGTCGTGACGCAGATATGGCGGAAAAATGGCAAATACATTCTCTGATGATTTTAGCAATTCTCAAGCACAAAACCAGTTCAATTCAGGCACACAGGACTCGCTTATAGCGAGCTACAGAATCCTGTTTGTGACGCCCAAGTTGAGTCGCACAGAGCCAGAGGTTTTGGGGGTACTCGGCACCGAGCCCGTCGACTTCTATGGGGTATGTCACGGCTTTACCCGGCAATTGAATCAGAGTCTATTTTACTATGTAGAAGTGTATAAACTATAAATATATGTATATATATGTCACAATGACATGTATATATATATATATATATGTATTCTATGTGTGTATATTTTGTGTTTACAACGTAAGAAAGGGGTTTTTTTGTTGCGATATTTTGTTCCCATAGACTTACATGGGACTTTCGCTATCGAAATCGGATATCGACGATATTTAGTGCTATCGGCGATACAATTTCGATACGATATTTTTAGATATCGAGCACTATCGCTCAACACTAGTGGTGGTCCTTACGGACCATAAGAATCTGGTTTATCTGGAATCTGCCAAGCGACTCAATCCTAGACAGGCCAGGTGGGCCTTGTTTTTCACACGTTTTAATTTTGTGGTTTCCTTTCTTCCTGGCACTAAGAATGTTAAGGCGGATGCCCTCTCGAGGAGTTTCCTTGCGGACTCTCCTGAGTTATCTGATCCTTCTGTTATTTTAAAAGAGGGTGTAGTTCTTTCCGCCATCTCACCCAATTTGAGACTTGCTCTGGAGGGGTGTCAGGAGGATAGGCCCGAGCGCTGCCCTGTTGGAAAATTGTTTGTCCCGGACCAGTGGAAAAAGAGTGTGATGTCTGAGATTCATTGTTCCGCGTTGGCTGGGCATTCCGGAATTTTTGGTACCAGAGACTTGGTTAGTCGGTCCTTTTGGTGGCCTACCTTGTCTCGTGATGTCAGGGAATTTGTGCAGTCCGGCGGGACATGCTCTCGCTCCAAGCCTTGCTCTCGCTCTAGTGGTTTGTTGATGCCATTGCCAGTGCCCAAGAGACCATGGACCCATATCTCTATGGATTTCATTTCTGACCTCCCTGTTTCTCAGAGAATGACCGTCATCTGGGTGATTTGTGATAGGTTTTCCAAGATGATACATCTTGTGCCATTACCTAAGTTGCCTTCCTCCTCTGAATTGGTGCCTTTGTTCCTTCAGCACGTGGTTCGTTTACACGGCATTCCTGAGAACATTGTGTCTGACAGAGGAGTCCAGTTTGTTTCCAGATTTTGGAGGACCTTTTGTTCTAAACTTGGTGTTCAATTGTCTTTCTCCTCGGCGTTTCATCCTCAGACCAATGGTCAAACTGAGAGAACAAACCAGACATTGGAGACTTATCTAAGATGCTTTGTGTCTGCTGATCAGGATGACTGGGTCTCTTTTTTGCCTTTGGCTGAGTTTGCTCTTAATAATAGGGCTAGCTCTGCCACTTTGATGTCTCCATTTTTCTGTAATTCTGGGTTTCACCCTCGATTTTCTTCAGGACAGACGGAGGCTTCTGTCTGTCCAGGTGTTGACTCTGTTGTGGAGCGTATGCAACAGATTTGGGACCAGGTAGTGGAGAGGTTGTCCCTCTCTCAGGAGAGGGCCCAGCGGTTTGCTAACCGGCATAGGACTGATGGTCCTCGGTTTAAAGTGGGGGACTTGGTCTGGTTGTCCTCAAGAAATATTCCTATGAGAGTGGCATCTCCTAAATTTAAGCCTAGGTTCATTGGACCTTATAAGATCATGGAGATTCTTAATCCTGTTTCTTTTCGTTTGCTTCTTCCAGGGACATTTAAGATCCATAACGTGTTCCACAAATCCTTGTTGAAGAGGTTTGTTGAGCCAGTGGTTCCTACTGCTTTGCCTCCTGACCCTGTTCTTGTTGAGGGCAATATGGAGTTTGTGGTTGAGAAAATATTGAATTCTCGTTTTTCTAGACGGAAACTCCAGTATTTGGTTAAGTGGAGAGGTTATGGTCAGGAAGACAATTCTTGGGTGTTTGCTTCGGACATCCATGCTGGGAGACTCATCCGTGCGTATCATAGAACTCATCCTGACCGACCTGGTTGCTCAAGTGAGGGTTCGGTGACCCCTCCTCAAGGGGGGGGTACTGTTGTGAATGGACTTGAAATGAGTTCTGAGCAGAGGCTCCCTCTGGTGGTTACAAGCAGTACTGGACTGTCCAGTGAAGATTGTGAGGAGTGGGAATTAGGTGTTACTGACTGGTCTTATATAAGGGAGTCGCCTTCCCATCAGGGTTGCCGATGATCAATTGTTCTGGTCTCAATCCTTGAGTCCTGTTTCCTTTGTAGCCTGCTGTGTCATGTCTGCATCTCCTGCTAACAGATAAGACATTTTCTTCTTTTTGTTTTTGTGCTTGGTTTTTGCATTTTGTCCTGCACTTCTGTGGGGGCCTTCAGGGTCCCCTCCGAGGGCTTTTGCCCTCTCAGTTTAGTTCAGCCACTGATGTTTGTACTTTTGCTTTTTCCAGTTTTTTCAGTGGCTGCTGTTTTGATTTTGTTACACCAGAGAACTAATTTAGGTGGTAGAGGTCGTGTGATCTCAGGTGATTTTGAAATTAGTAGAGTTGGTGCTTTTCAGGGTTTTTTGGGATTGCAGTAAGTGCCCTTCCTATCCTTTTCTATTTAGGTAGTTTGGGCCCCAACGTTTGCTCATACTATTTTCTGTCTGTGTCAGTATTTCATCTTGTCTAACCGCCATTACATGTTTGGGGGCTTTCTATGTTCTTTGGGGATCTGCTCCGGGGCAGATAGCTTTCCTCTTTCTATCTTTAGGTGTAGTTAGTTTCTCAGGCTGTGACGAGGCGTCTAGGACCAACGTAGGAACGCTCCACGGCTGCCTCTAGTTGTGGTGGTTAGTCAGGGTACTGCAATCTCATAGATGCCAAGTTCTCTGGTGTATTGCCTTTTTTACCTGCACTCCTCAGCTACCGAAACATAACAGTATAGCAAGTGTGGTGACAATATTCAAAAAGGGAGCAAAAACTGAACCTGGAAATTATAGGCCAGTGAGCTTAACATCTACTGTGGGTAAAATCCTGGAGGGTTTTTTAAGGGATACTATATTGGAGTATCTGAAGCTGAATAACCTCATGACACAGTATCAGCATGGGTTTACGAGGGACCGTTCTTGTCAGACTAATCTGATAAGCTTTTATGAAGGGGTAAGTTCAGGACTGGACCAAGGGAATGCAGTGGACGTGGTGTTCATGGACTTCTCAAAGGCTTTTGATACAGTGCCACACAAAAGGTTGATACATAAAATGAGAACAATGGGGATAGGGGAAAATATGTGTAAGTGGGTTAATAACTGGCTCATGGATAGAAAACAAAGGGTGGTTATTAATGGAGCACACTCGGACTGGGTCACGGTTAGCAGTGGGGTACCACAGGGGTCAGTATTGGGGCCACTTCTCTTTAACATATTTATTAATGACCTTGTAGGGGGCATACAGAGTAGTATTTCAATATTTGCAGATGACACTAAACTCTGCAGGGTAATAAATACAGAGGAGGATAATTTTATATTACAGGAGGATTTATGTAAACTAGAAGCTTGGGCTGATAAATGGCAAATGAGCTTTAATGGAAATAAATGTAAGGTCATGCACTTGGGTAGAACAAATAAGATGTATAATTATGTGCTTAATTGTAAAACACTGGGCAAAACTGTCACTGAAAAAGACCTGGGTGTATGGGTGGACGACAAACTCACATTTAGTGGCCAATGTTAGGCAGCTGCTGCCAAGGCAAATAAAATAATGGGATGCATTAAAAGAGGCATAGATGCTCATGAGGAGAACATAATTTTACCTCTATACAAGTCACTGGTGCGACCACACATAGAATACTGTGTGCAGTTCTGGTCTCCGGTGTATAAGAAAGACATAGCTGAACTGGAGCGGGTGCAGAGAAGGGCGACCAAGGTTATTAGAGAACTGGGGGGTCTGCAATACCAAGACAGGTTATTACACTTGGGGTTATTTAGTTTGGAAAAACGAAGGCTTAGGGGTGATCTTATTACAATGTATAAATATATGAGGGGACAGTACAAAGACCTTTCTAATGATCTTTTTACTCTTAGACCTGTGACGGGGACAAGGGGGCATCCTCTACGTCTGGAGGAAAGAAGGTTTAGCCATAATCACAGACGCAGATTCTTTACTGTAAGAGCAGTGAGACTATGGAACTCTCTGCCGTCTAATGTTGTAATGAGTGATTCCTTACTAAAATTTAAGAAGAGACTGGATGCCTTTCTTGAAAAGTATAATATTACAGGCTATATTCACTAGTTTCCTAGATACAGCGTTGATCCAGGGAGCTAGTCTGATTGCCGTATGTGGAGTCGGGAAGGAATTTTTTTTCCCCAATGTGAAGCTTACTGTTTGCCACTTGGGTTTTATTTTGCCTTCCTCTGGATCAACATGTTAGGGCAGGTTAGGATAGGATATGGGTTGAACCAGATGGACTTAAAGTCTTCCTTCAACCTTAATAACTATGTTACTATGTTACTATGTTAGTGACCTTGGGTGGAGGTTCACTAGACACTGCGGCATTTTCCACCAAGTTGTCCTTTAAGGGGACAATTACTGTAGGTCCATCCACGCTCACCGCCGAGCTCTGTGTGGATTCTGGAGCCGAGGGGAATTTCATGTCCTCTGCATTTGCTCTCTGCCACACTATACCTCTGGTGATGCTCGCCAAACCGGTGACTGTGCGAGTAGTGAATGGATCAACTCTGCCCTCACAAATCACCCACCAGACTATCCCTCTCACGTTATCTATGTCCCCTTCCCATTAGGAGAGTATTTCTATTCTTGTCCTGCCCGAGGGAATAGACGAGGTGTTGCTGGGAGTACCTTGGCTCCATTACCACTCTCCCCATATTGAGTGGTCCTCTGGGAGGATACTGGGTTGGGGTGATTCATGTAGAGGCAGGTGTGTCAGGGAGCGCGTTCAGGTCACCACCACAGAGATACCCGTAGATCTCACTTCTCTTCCTCAGTGTTATTGGTCATATGCAGACGTTTTCTCCAAGAAGGCGGCGGAGACTCTTCCACCTCATCGCGCCTACGACTGTCCTATTGATCTCTTGCCTGGAGCAGAACCTCTTTGGGGGAGAGTCTACCCCCTCTCGCTTCCTGAGATGGAGGCCATGTCCCAGTATATTCAGGAGAATCTGGCAAGAGGGTTCATTAGGAAGTCGGTGTCACCAGCAGGGGCGGGGTTCTTCTTTGTGCAAAAGAAGAACGGAGAATTACGTCCATGTATTGACTACAGGGGTTTTAACGTCATCACCGTCAAGAATAAGTACCCGTTGCCCCTAATCTCTGAGCTCTTTGATAGGCTCCGAGGAGCAAGAGTATTTACCAAGCTTGATCTACGTGGTGCCTATAACCTAATTCGCATCCGTGAGGGGGACGAGTGGAAGATAGCTTTTAATACCAGGGATGGGCATTATGAATACCTGGTGATGCCCTTCGGGCTCTGTAATGCTCCCGCTGCTTTCCAAGACTTTGTAAATGATATCTTCCGGGATATGCTCTCCCCCTCTGTAGTAGTCTATCTGGATGATATTCTCATCTTTTCACCAGATATAGACTCTCACCGGAGGGATGTCAACAAAGTCTTCGACCTCTTACGGGCAAACTCCCTCTATGCCAAGCTGGAGAAATGTGTGTTTGAGCAGGAGTCCTTACCTTTCCTGGGCTATATCAACTCTGCCCAGGGATTGGCTATGGATCCTGCCAAACTACAGGCTGTAATGGACTGGCAAGAACCCCATTCTCTTAAAGCGGTGCAGCGCTTTATAGGATTCATTAATTATTGTCAGTTCATCCCCCATTTCTTGACTTTTGTAGCTCCCTTGGTAGCCCTCACCAAGAAGGGAGCAAATCCCAAGTTGTGCTCTGAGGAGGTTTCCAATGCGTTCTCTTCCATCAAGTCGCATTTTGCCAGTGCTCCCATATTACATCGCCCTGATGTTGATAAGCCGTTTATTTTAGAGGTGGACGCCTCTTCTGTTGGTGCTGGAGTAGTCCTTTATCAAAAGGATGCTCAAGGTCGGAAGCATCCCTGCTTCTTCTTTTCTAAGACCTTTACACCAGCAGAGAGGAATTATTCCATCGGGGACAGGGAGTTGCTGGCTATGAAGTTGGCCTTCTCTGAGTGGAGACATCTTCTGGAGGGGGCTCGTTTTCCCTTCCAAGTCTTCACCGACCACAAAAACTTGGTATATTTGCAAATGGCTCAGCGGCTAAATTCTCGCCAGGCCAGATGGTCCCTATTCTTCTCTCGGTTCCACTTCACCCTCCATTTTCTCTCCGGTGAGAAGAATGTTCGGGCCAACGCTCTCTCTCGCTCCTTAGTGTCATCAGAGGAGGAGGATGAGGAGCCTCGGCTTATTGTCCCCGAAGAGAGCCTGAGAACTGTAGCCCCGGTTTCGCTAGAGTCTGTGCCTCCGGGCAAGACTTTTGTGCCCACTAATTTGCAACCGGAGGTACTCTCTTGGGCACACTCGTCCAGGGTGGGTGGACACTTTGGGGCAAAGCGGACAACTGAGGTATTGGCGAGGACATACTGGTGGCCACATATGGTCCGTGACGTCAAGGAGTATGTTCAGGCGTGTGTCTCCTGCGCCAGGAACAAGTCCCCTCGACAACGGCCAGCTGGGTTACTTTTTCCTTTGCCGGTGGCAGACAGGCCCTGGGAGATGGTCGGGATGGACTTTGTGGTGGGCTTACCCAAGTCTCGGGTTGCACTATCATTTGGGTGATCACCGACCACTTCTCCAAAATGGTGCACTTAGTGCCGCTACCACGGTTACCTTCTGCACGGGCCTTGGCAGCATTATTTATTAAACACATCTTCCGTCTACACGGTATGCCAGACAAGATCGTCAGCGATCGAGGTCCCCAATTTGCATCTCGGTTCTGGAGAGAGTTGTGTCATCTACTCTGCATTGAGTTGAACCTCTCCTCTGCATATCATCCCGAGACAAATGGGTTGGTAGAGAGGGCCAACCAGGCCTTGGTCACCTACTTGCGACATTTTGTCTCTGCCAGGCAGGATGACTGGGCATCATTGCTCCCGTGGGCGGAGTTCGCGCTAAACAATGCTGTGGCTGACTCCACTGGACAGACCCCATTCCTCTTAAATTACGGCCAGCATCCGCGGGTACCAGTGCCCATGCCCGTGGCTTCCGCCGACTCCAGGGTGGCAGACTGGACTGTGGAGGCACGGGACATATGGGACCGCACCCAGGATGCCATTCAGGCTTCCAAGGAAAGGATGAGGTCTTCTGCCGATGCCCATCGGCATCCCGCTCCTGGCGACCTAGTGTGGCTCTCCGCCCGAAACATCAGGTTATGGGTGGAATCCACTAAGTTGGCACCCCGCTATTTGGGTCCCTTCAAGGTTCTCGAGCAGGTGAACCCTGTGGTTTACCGTTTGGCCCTTCCGCCTCGCCTTGGTATCTCCGACACCTTCCATGTGTCCCTCCTAAAACCCGTGGTCATCTCCCGGTTGCCTGAATCATCTGCCGGGACGTCGGGTTCGTCTTCGGACGACTACGAGGTGAACGCCATTGTACGGTGCAAGGTGGTATGGGGAAAAAATTTTTTGGGTGGATTGGAGGGGTTATGGGCCTGAGGATAGGTCCTGGGAGCCTGCCGAACATGTTCATGCTCCGCAGCTCATCACTGCCTTTGAGCGTAGCGAGGCCCAGAAAAGGGGGGCCCTAGGAGGGGGGATAATGTTAGGGGTCGAGTTCCCGCTTCTGCACAAGGGGAATCTCGAGCCATCCCAGCTGCGGTCTCCCATCCGTCTCCGGCCGCAGTGGACTCTACTCAGCTTAGACGTTGGTCCCAGCGTCTTGCCCAGTCTAACAGTGTGCAGAGGATTACTGCTGCCTCTCCGGGCTCTGCTATTGTGGCCAGTACTGGTTAGCGGCGAGCAGACGTCTTTAGGACAAAGTCCTTGTTTTCCCCTTCTGAGCATGCCCAGGGTGAGATCTCTCATTGGAGATCAGGGGTCACATGCTCAGGTACTGCAGCAGCTCCTATTCGTCCACCAGGAAGGTCCTGTGACTACTGGTGTTCTGGAACAGTTTCATTGGTCCTTGTTTCTGGCAGGTCCTGTAGCTGTTACTATAAAAGGGTGGCATGGCTGGGCCGCCATGCGCTAGTATCAATTGCATTATGTGCTTTGCGCCAGTGTGATCATGCACGCATGTGGTTAGGACTCGGCTGAAATAAGCCCCTAGAATACCGGCACCTCTGGTGAGGAGATTTGAGTGTAAGTGGTTAGGGCTTGGCTGAAATAAGCCCCTAGAATACCGGCTTCTCCGGTGAGGAGATTGCTTGAATGCGTTGCTGTCTGCATGATCACGGACTGCAATCCGCACAGCAGTTATCTGTGTATCCCTGTGGTGTTAACAGGACACAGTCTTTTTCTCAGCGGCTCTGTGACGCAACATGGTTCACTTTATAACGCTGGTTCAGCGCCCTAGCGTTTTACTTTGCGGCTCACTGAAGCTAAGTGAGTTCGCACCTATCGCCATATAGCGCTGTGGCATTCCCGTTAGTGGCTCTGTGGATTAACAGAGTTCGCACTTACTGCCACAGCGCGCTATGGCGTTTATTTTAGCGACTCTGCGGGAACAGAGTTCGCTACTTTCGCCATCTTACTAGCAGCGGGCTTCGCCTGCACGGTGGACCCCGGGCTGCGAACGCACCTCTTTACTATATCTATTAGGTGCGTTCCGCAGACCCTAACAGTATGTATATGTGTGTACAGTATGTGTATACTATATGTGTATATAAGTGTGTGTATGTATGTATGGTATATGTATGTACAGTGTATATGTGTATGGTATGTGTATGTGTGTGTATGTAAGGTATATGTATGTGCATGTACGGTATAGTACGTATGTGTATCTGTGTGTGTATTTATGATATAGGTATGTACAGTATTTGTGTGTGTATGTACGGTATATGTATATGTATCTCTGTATATGTATGAAATAGGTATGTACAGTATGTCATATGTACAGTATGTACGGTGTATGTGTGTATGTATGCGAGATGTATGTGTGTAGGTATGTACTTTGTATGTGTGTATGTATGGTATGTATGTGCATCTGTGTGTATATGTATCTGCGATATATGTATGTATGTATGTACGGTATATGTACAATGTATATGATATGTGATCCATCGGATAGTGGATAACTTGCTGATCACTGGGGATTCGACAACTGGGCCCCCCCAGAAATTCTGAGAACAGGGGTCTGCAGTCACGTCCTGAATAGAGCAGAGTTGTGCATGCTCGGCCTCTGCTCTATTCATTATCTATAGAGCTGCTGAGCGCTGCGCTCGGCTATTCCCATCAGTTCCATAGAGAATGAATAGAGCAAATACCAGATGATACAGATGCCAGACATATAATGAAATATAATATACATATGGTCGGGCTCTGCCGATTCCAGCAGTAATCGCGTAACCACGAGGAGGCGCTTTGCACACTTGATGTCATATGTCAACTATAGTGTTAGCCACGTCTGCAGTGTTCTATTCACTGACAGTGAACACTAGTTGTCACCTTACTGCAATTATGACTGTGCTGGAACCAGCAGAACCGCATGCGAACGGATGTATATATATATTTATGTATTACACACATACAGTGTATATATATATATATATATATATATATATATATATCTTCATTTCAGTGAAAAAATATAAATATATATATTTTTAGAGGTGTGGGGGCCCAAATAGAACTTTTGCTATGCGGTCTTGTGATTGCTATGTATGCCCCTGCTTGCAGGGCAGTAATAATGAGGGCGATCTGGTTTGTTTCTCAGAGCGCCGAGACTCCAGGGTCCCATTGCCAGATTGTCCTCATCATAAGCAGCTTATCGGGCAGGGAGAGGGGCCCAGACAGATTTCTTGCACAGGAGCCCCAAGCTGTCAGTGTCCGCCTCTGTCAGAGAGCACATAGTGAGAGCAAGAATACTTACAAGCCCTGCAATGCTCCTCAGGTCATTTAAATATGCAAATAGCCTCTTGACAGAGGAAGAGTACAGGTATTCACCTTTTGGAAGTGGCAATTCTAAAATTTGCAGTGTGGGCTAGCAGAATCGAATAGTCCAGATGTGAAGAGCTCCTTGGAACATGTTGCAATTGTGATACATAAAATATGTTCTTTCAGAGTTGAATTGTGAATTACTAAGGTCGTTTTAATTCTCAACATGAAAGTTCTGGGGTGATTCCAGTGTGGTTCATCTGTCACTTATAGCACACTCAGTAACAATTAATGTCAAAAAGATGTCTATTAGGTGATAGACTAACAAATGTAATCCCAGACCTCTAAACAATTAAATAATAAGGCTCTGTTGGAAAAACTGTAGATGTCAAAACATACAGAGACAAAAAAATCTCAGGTTAAAAAATTATGAAGTAGAAATTATTCCTAACACATTACATGTTTGCAATTAATTATATCCAAGTTGCAAAGTTTTTCTCATTGACAGAGGAAATGAGAATTTATTTAGCCCATAAGGTCATCAATATCTAAATAGGAAGATGTGAACAGTGTTTTGTGAGAGACATTTCATGGAGGGGAATGGGGCACAGATTGTCCATCTTTATACATTTCTTTGCTGCACATGTAATGAGGATGCTATATTTCGGTACCTTTCTTTTCTTCTGTTTTCTTCATTGGCTGTATCATTACCCATGATATCAAATTGGTGCTATTGTTTAATGGAAATAAAAGCAAGAACTGGCCTGTTTTATTTCTTTTAACCCTTCACAATATTGGAGGTACATGGTCTGATAGTGCCACGGCGATCGTGCGTGTCACAGGAGCTGTTCCTGGAAGATCGCCACCAGGAGCTCAGCTTATGTAATAGTCGAGGCTGTCATAACCTGGCGCAGTGCCTGCACCGCCCCCGGCTGTTTAACTCCCCAAATGCCACAATTGATATTGATCCCAACATTTAAGAGAGGAGGGGGCTGCAAGGGCCAGATCAGGGTCTGCCAGCGATTGTGACCTGCTTAGACCATGACAGGAGTATGTTCTAAGAGGCGTCTGTCAGTGCAGCACTGACAGGTACAGTTATATGAAAAAGTTTGGGCACCCCTATTAATCTTAAGCTTAATGTTTTATAAAAATTGGTGTTTTTGCAACAGCTATTTCAGTTTGATATATCTAATCACTATTGGACACAGTAATGTTTCTGTCTTGAAATGAGGTTTATTGTACTAACAGAAAATGTGCAATCTGCATCCAAACAAAATTTGACAGGTGCATAAGTATGGGCACCTCACCAGAAAAGTGACATTAATATTTAGTAGATCCTCCTTTTGCAAAAATAACAGCCTCTAGTCGCTTCCTGTAGCTTTTAATGAGTTCCTGGATCCTGGATGAAGGTATTTTTGACCATTCCTCTTTACAAAACAATTCCAGCTCAGTTAAGTTTGATGGTCGCCGACCATGGACAGCCCTCTTCAAATGATCCCACAGATGTTCAATGATATTCAGGTCTGGGGACTGGGACGGCCATTCCAGAACATTGTAATTGTTCCTCTGCATAAATGCCTGAGTAGATTTGGAGCGGTGTTTTGGATCATTGTCTTGCTGAAAGATCCATCCCCTGCATAACTTCAACTTTGTCACTGATTCTTGAACATTATTGTCAAGAATCTGCTGATACTGAGTGGAATCCATGCGTCCCTCAACTTTAACAAGATTCCAGGTGCCAGCATTGGCCACACAGCCCCTAAGCATGATGGAACCTCCACCAAATTTTACTGTGGGTAGCAAGTGTTTTTCTTGGAATGTTGTGTTTTTTTGACGCCATGCATAACGCCTTTTTGTATGACCAAACAACTCAATCTTGGTTTCATCAGTCCACAGGACCTTCTTCCAAAAATAAATTGTTTTCTCCAAATGTGCTTTTGCATACCTCAGCCGACTCTGTTTGTGGATTGCTTGCAGAAACGGCTTCTTTCGCATCACTCTCCCATACAGCTTCTCCTTGTGCAAAGTGCGTTGTATAGTTGACCGATGCACAGTGACACCATCTGCAGCAAGTTGATGCTGCAGCTCTCTGGAGGTGGTCTGAGGATTGTCCTTGACTGATCTCACCATTCTTCTTCTCTGCCTTTCTGATGTTTTCCTTGGCCTGCCACTTCTGGCCTTAACAAGAACTGTCCCTGTGTTCTTCCATTTCCTTACTATGTTCCTCACAGTGGAAACTGACAGGTTAAATCTCTGAGACAGCTTTTTGTATCCTTCCCCTGAACAACTATGTTGAATAATCTTTGTTTTCAGATCATTGGACAGTTGTTTTGAGGAGCCCATGATGCCACTCTTCAGGGCGATTCAAACAGGAGAACAACTTGCAAGTGGCCACTTCAAGTAGCTTTTCTCATGATTGCATACACCTGGCTATGAAGTTCAAAGCTCAATGAGGTTACAAAACCAAAAAAAGTGCTTTAGTAAGTCAGTAAAAAGTAGGTAGGAGTATTTAAAACAAGAAAATGATAAGGGTGCCCATACTTATGCACCTGTCAAAATTTTGTTTGGATACAGATTGCACATTTTCTGTTAGTACAATAAACCTCATTTAAAGGCAGAAACATTACTGTGTCCAATAGTTATTAGATATATCAAACTGAAATAGCTGTTGCAAAAACACCAATTTTTATCAAACACTAAGCTGAAGATTAATAGGGGTGCCCAAACTTTTTCATATAACTGTATAATGCATTGCACTCCTGTTGGTTTCTAACGCATCATACCAGCGATCAGAGAAGTGAAAGTTAAAGTCCCATAGAAGGACTAAGTAAAAAATAAAAAACAGTTTTAAAAAATTGTAAAGTATTTTTTAAAAATCTCAAAGTAATAAAAAAATTAAATATATATTATACCCATAAATACTTATATTTGTGTAAAAAATAAATAAATAAAGTACACATATTTGGCATTAATGCCTCTGGAACTACCTGATCTATAAAACTGTCACATAATTTAACCACTTCAGTGAACCCCATAAAAGCAAAAAAAGTGGCAAAAATCTGTTTTTTCGTAATATAGCCAATCAAGAAGTTGAATAAAATGTGAACAAAAAGGCAAATGCAAATAAAAATGTTATCGCTGAAAACGTCATCTTGTTCCATAAAAACAAGGTGCCTTACAACTCCGTCAGCAAAGAAGCAAAAAGCTATCACTCTCAGAATACAGTGATGCAGAAACAATTCTTCCATAAAATAGTTTTTATTGTGTAAAAGAAGCAGAACATAACAAAAATTATATAAATGTGGTATCACTGTAATCGTACTGACCTGAAGAATAAAACCGTCCTGCAAAAAACAAGCCCTCACAGTCCCTATCAGCAGAAATATTGAAAAATTATAGCTCTCAAAATATGACAATGCAAAACCTTATTTTTGCAAAAAAAAGCGTCTTTTAGTGTGTGATAGCAGCCAAACATAAAAAAACATAAATCTGTCATCGCTGTAATTGCACTGACCCGAAAAATAAAGCAGTCTAAGCACATATCGCATGCAGAACGGTGTAAAAAATAAACAAAACTAATTCTTGACTGATAAGGGGACTCAATTCCACTGCCTCCAAACATCAGGACAATTATGCAATTGACTGACAAGTGATAAGAGAAGGCCGCTGCTGTTTTCCCTACTAGGCCAGTTATTGGGAATAGAGACCTCTGCCTACGACACATGGAATATATACAGTACTGTATATGCAGATCCCAGGAGCAACATCTGAACTCTCTGTTCAGAAAAGCGCTATACTGGGAACAACTAAGATCCTGCGCAGAACCCTCAAACTCCCAGGCCTCTGGTAGAGGACCCGGGAATGAGAAAGGACAAAAACAAGAAGACCACCCCCCATTGGGGGGTGAGAAGGAAGTTTTTTTTATATATACACTGTATATTGTAGTGCAGCGGGATTGATGCATTGTGACAGATAAGCAGGGACCACAGGAAAGTTCACAGCAAATGTGTTTAATGTCCAAACAACTTAAACATTGCACAGCACATGGTATCCTCCGGATCGCAGCTGGGGCAACCCAACAATCCGTACATGAGACCGGTTACCGAGAGTAATTACACCACTGTATCATGCTGCAGGGTGCCAGGCGTTCGCTACTTTTGGCTCTGTGCTACCTCACACAGGCTGGACTCTGCAGAGCCTCCTGCTCTGCTACTTCCCAACAAACACTGACACACCCAACACTTTGCTTCAGGGATATTAACATGGAATCTGTGGCCATGACCACTTGTAAGACCCAGCCTGAAGGAAGCTGACCGCCCCACTATCATCCTGGAGTCCACTTCAGAAATAAAAGCCCATAACAAGTTTTCCTGAACATTGTCTTGGCCAAATAGCTTGACCAGGTCCACACTTACTTTTATTTTGCCTAGTGACTCACAGGCTGGTGTACCTTGTAATTCTTCCACAAGATATATATGTATATACATATATATCTTGTGGAAGATCGGCTCACTCAGTTGCTCCCTGAGGTAGACACAGGAAAACTTTGTATTAAAGTATATTAAAGGGTGATTTATTGCTTCATAAACCATGAAGCCAAAATAGTAACAAAAACATAGCCTTTCTGGCACAAATGAAAGTAAAAAAAAATACAAAGTCCTTCCCAGTATGGCTCCAGCCTTCTGGGACAAAACACTGTGACTCCCACCGGATCGTCAGCTTCCTTCCTCCAAACAGACACCAGATATGGTGAGTAGGCATCCCACTCATCTCTTGCACTTACTCACCATGAAACCCAGACCCTAGTAACGACTGGTTTGCTCTCAGAACATATCATGCTGGAGGGAAGCTTATGGGTTTCACATCACTGAGGATAACTACCTTTGCAACACATATCTCCCCTCAAATACAGCGCCAGTGACCCTGTCACATATCCCTCCTCTGCCGAAAGCCAGGGGCTTTGGAAACTTTGGACACCAAACAGGGAATTCAGGAGAGGGCATCTGCATTACTGTGTAACTTCCCAGGTCTATGTTCTACGTGGAACCTGATATTCTGGAGGCCTAAGAACCACCTAGTCAAGTGGGCATTCTTATCCTTCTTTTCCTTTAACCATCTCAGAGGGGCATGGTCTGACACAAGTAGGCAATACCTCAGCATATCCACAGCCCATTTTATAGCTAGAAACTCCTTCCCCACAATGGCATAGTTTTTCTCGCATGACGAGAGCTTTCCTGCTCAGATATAGGATTGGATGTTCTTCTCCATTTACTTTCTGATACAAGACGACTTCTGACTCATCTGTCTGGACCACAAATTCTTGGCTGAAGTCTAGTGCGACCAGAACTGGATGTTTACACTGAGCCTGCTTCAGCTCATGGAATACCATCTCTGTCTCAGCAGTCCATTTAAATATCATCGATTTGGTGCCTTTAAGGAGATTCATTAATGGTGCTGCGATGATGGCGAAACTTGGGATGAATGGCCGGTAATATCCCACAATTCCAAGAAACGCTCTCACTTGTTTTTGGAAAGCGGTTGCGGCCACTTCTGAATCGCCTCGATCTTGTTTATTTGTGGCTTGATTTCGCCCTAATTTAAGTACTTGGCTTCTTCCTTTCCTATGACACATTTTTTCGGTTTTATGGTGAACCCCACATTTCTTAAAGGATCCAGAACTGGCCATACTTTTGGCAGATGACTAGCCCAGTCAGGGCTGAAGACCACAATGTCATCACGGTACGCTGCGGCATACAGTGGGTACGGAAAGTATTTAGAACACTAAATTTTTCACTCTTTGCTTCATTGCAGCCATTTGGTAAATTCAAAAAAGTTCATTTTTTTCTCATTAATGTACACTCTGCACCCTATCTTGACTGAAAAAAAAAAACAGAAATGTAGAAATTTGTGCAAATTTATTAAAAAAGAAAAACTGAAATATCACATTGTCATAAGTATTCAGACCCTTTGCTCAGTATTGAGTGGAAGCACCCTTTTGAGCACCCTTTCTGAGTACAGCCATGAGTCTTCTTGGGAATGATGCAACAAGTTTTTCACACCTGGATTTGGGGATCCTTTGCCATTCTTCCTTGCAGATCCTCTCCAGTTCCGTCAGGTTGGATGGTGAACGTTGGTGGACAGCCATTTTCAGGTCTCTGCAGAGATGCTCAATTGAGTTTAGGTCAGGGCTGTGGCTGTGCCAGTCAAGAATGGTCACAGAGTTGTTCTGAAGCCACTTCTTTGTTACTTTAGCTGTGTGCTTAGGGTCATTGTCTTGTTGGAAGGTGAACCTTCAGCCAAGTCTGAGGTCCAGAACACTCTGGAAGAAGTTTTCAGACATGATATCTCTGTACTTAGCCGCATTCATGTTTCCTTCAATTGCAACCAATCGTCCTGTCCCTGCAGCTGAAAAACACCCCCATAGTATGATGCTGCTGTAACGGGTCTGGTGGGTGGAACTACTGACGAGACAGGTCAGGTGGGTGGAACCACAAAGCTTTATTATACAAGAGAGTTTACTTGTAAGCGAGCGGGTGGCACCCGGGAAAAGGGCAGGGAATCACGGCAGGGGATATAGGTAGTTTCTGGACAGGCAGGTTTGTCACAGCAAGTGACCAAGGAAGTCTCTGGGCAGGCAGGTTGTAATGGTAAGTGACCGAGGCAGTCTCTGGGACAGGCAGGTTGTCACGGCAAGTGACCAGGCAGTCTCTGGACAGGCAGGTTGTCACGGCAAGTGACCAAGGCAGTCTCTGGGATAGGCAGGTTGTCACGGCAAGTGACCAGGCAGTCTCTGGACAGGCAGGTTGTCACAGCAAGTGACCAGGCAGTCTCTGGACAGGCAGGTTGTCACGGCAAGTGACCAGGCAGTCTCTAGACAGGCAGGTTGTCACGGCAAGTGACCAGGCAGTCTCTAGAACAGGGCAGGCATATACGACCTGATATGGTGGAGCCTCCAGGTAGGCTGCAGTCGGATGGCAGATGATCGCTCCCAGGTGAGCAGGCAAGAGCCGTGGATCTCTGCAGATGATGTCCGAACTTCCGGATGGAGCTGCAGTCGGATGGCAGATGATCGCTCCCAGGTGAGCAGGCAAGAGCCGGGGATCTCCGCAGATGATGTCCGAACTTCCGGATGGAGCTGCAGTCGGATGGCAGATGATCGCTCCTAGGTGAGCAGGCAAGAGCCGGGGATCTCTGCAGATGACGTCTGAACCTCTGGATGGAACTGCAGACGGATGGCAGACAGGCAAGCCGACAGGTAACAGGCAGGTAACTGGAATCAGGAGCTGATGGCTGAAACAGAGTTAGACTGCACAGGAAGAACATTCTCGGGCACCTACATTAAGGAGGAAGCCCTTAATATAGGGTGGAGTCCTCCAGCATTGGCTGGAGACTGATTTGGAAAATGCACGCGGCTCCTTTAAGAGCGGGGGAGGGTGCGGGCGCGCGCCCTAAGGCCAGTAGCAGGGAAGGAGCGCGCGGGACCAGCAGGGTGGAAGGAGGGCGCCGAGGATGCCAGAGGCGCAGAGGAGGCTGGGAGCACTGAGGACGCTGAGCGCAGGTGAGGAGAGCGACGTCCCTGTCTGGCAGCAGGTAGGGACGCGGGCGCTACAGTACCCCCCCCTCTAGGCCCCCCCTTCTTTAGGCCAGAAAGAAATTTAGCTAGGATAAGAGGGGCATGGATGTTCTCCCGAGGCTCCCATGTTCTCTCCTCAGGACCAAACCCCTTCCAATCCACCAAAAAATAAGTCTTTCTTCCTACCCTTTTTGTGGCCAGAATGTTCTCTACCTCAAATTCATCATCAGCAGACACTGGAGCAGGAGGTGTACCTGTAGACTTAAAAAAAGAGTTAAGAGCCACAGGTTTGAGGAGAGATACATGAAAAGAATTAGGAATTCTCAAATTGGCCGGGAGTTTCAATTTATAGGACACCGGATTGATCTGACTGATGATTTCAAAAGGACCGATGAACCGAGGACCTAACTTGTAGGACGGAATTTTGAGTCGAACATATTTGGACGAAAGCCAGACTTTGTCCCCAGGACGGAATTGAGGAGGATCCAGACGTTTTTTGTCAGCATGTCTTTTCATGCGCTCGGATGACTGAATGAGTGCGGACCGGGTACTCTCCCAGATGGAGGAGAATTCTCTAACCAGAGATTCCGCAGCTGGATTGTCCACAGAGATGGAAACAGGGACAGGGATCCGAGGGTGCTGACCGAAGACTACAAAAAACGGAGACTTGGTGGAAGATTCGCTCTCATGATTATTGTAGGAGAATTCGGCCCAAGGCAGGAGCTCCACCCAGTCAGAATGGTGGGCATTAACGAAATGTCGAAGATAACTGGTCAAATTCTGATTTATTCGTTCAACTTGTCCATTGGACTGTGGGTGGTAAGCGGAGGAAAAATCCAGGGTGACGTCTAGCAACTTACAAGTGGCTCTCCAGAAACGTGAGGTGAACTGTACCCCACGATCCGACACAATGTGACGAGGCAGACCATGAAGACGGAAGATGTGGCGGATAAAGTCTTTAGCCAACTCGGGTGCAGACGGAAGACCTGGCAGAGGAATGAAGTGAGCCATCTTGGAAAAGCGGTCAGTGACCACCCAAATAACTGTACAACCAGCAGAGATGGGAAGATCAGTAATGAAGTCCATGGCTATATGCTGCCAGGGGGCAGCGGGTACAGGAAGCGGAAGAAGACGGCCGGTAGGCAGGTGTCTCGGAATTTTGTTGTGGGCACAGGAAACACAGGCAGAAACAAAGTCTATTACGTCCTTGTGCAGGGTAGGCCACCAATAATGCCGGGTAATGAGTTGGAGGGTCTTTTTTTGACCAGCGTGGCCAGCAAGTTTAGAAGAGTGACCCCAATGTAGGATTCTCTTCCGATTGGTTTCTGATACGAACGTCTTACCAGGAGGGAGACGATTTAGACTCACGGGAGCCACCTGCATCACTCTGGCGGGATCGATGATATGTTTAGGCTCATCTTCGAGATCCGACACCAGGAAAGACCGAGACAAGGCATCCGCCTTGACGTTTTTGTCAGCAGGGCGAAAATGCAAAAGAAAATCGAAGCGGGCAAAAAACAAGGACCACTGGGCTTGGCGAGGATTAAGTCTCTGTGCCTGCTGGAGGTATGCCAGATTTTTGTGGTCCGTGTAGATGATTACCGGATGAAGAGCCCCTTCGAGTAGGTAACGCCACTCCTCCAATGCCAACTTAATGGCCAATAACTCTCGATCTCCTATGGAGTAGTTGCGCTCGGAGGAGGAGAAGAGTTTGGAAAAGAAACCGCAGGATACCTTCCTCCCGGATGGCGATTTTTGGGTAAGAACCGCTCCGGCTCCAGCAGAGGAAGCGTCCACCTCCAGGAAGAACTGCTTGTTGCCATCCGGGCGATGCAGCACTGGAGCGGAAGAGAAAGCCTGTTTCAGAGAAAGGAAGGCCTCCTCTGCTTCGGTCGTCCACTGTTTGGGGTTAGCATCCTTGCGAGTGAGCGCTGAGATTGGAGCAGTCCTGGAAGAGAAGTGCGGTATGAAGAGACGGTAATAGTTGGCAAATCCCAGGAACCGCTGAATGGCCTTCAACCCCTCCGGTCGGGGCCACTTCTCGATGGCAGACAATTTCTCCGGATCCATTCGTAGGCCTGTCTGAGAAATGATGTAGCCCAGAAACGGAAGCAATGTCTGCTCAAAGAGGCACTTCTCATATTTGGCGAAGAGGTGATTCTGCCTGAGCCTGAGCAGAACCTGACGAACATCCCTCCGGTGAGACTGAAGATCGGAGAGAAGACCAAGATGTCGTCAAGGTACACCACAACGCAGGAGTAGAGGAGGTCCCGGAAGATGTCATTGACCAACTCCTGAAAGACTGCTGGAGCATTACAGAGACCAAAGGGCATCACCAAGTACTCGTAGTGGCCGTCCCGGGTGTTGAATGCCGTCTTCCATTCATCTCCTCGACGGATACGAACCAGGTTGTATGCTCCACGAAGATCTAGTTTGGTGAAGACTCTAGCCCCTCTAAGACGATCAAACAGTTCTGGAATGAGCGGAAGAGGGTACTTATTCTTCACCGTGATCGAATTTAGGCCTCTGTAGTCAATACAGGGACGGAGAGATCCGTCTTTCTTTTTAACGAAGAAGAAACCTGCTCCCGCTGGGGAGGTAGATTTCCGGATGAATCCTTTTGCTAAGTTCTCCTCGATATATTCAGACATCGACCTGGTCTCAGCAGCAGACAACGGGTAAATACGCCCACGGGGAGGCGTAGTACCGGGCAACAGGTCAATCGGGCAATCATATGGTCTATGCGGGGGTAATGTCTCTGCTTCCTTTTTATTGAAGACATCGGCAAAAGACCAATATGGAATCGGGAGTCCAGGTAGATTAGCAGGTGTAGGAGAAGAACAGACAGGATGAACAGGCACCAGACACGTTTTATGACAGTCCTGTCCCCAGCGAAGAACCTCTCCATTCTGCCAGTCGAGCACAGGTGCATGTTTTTGGAGCCAAGGCAGACCTAGTAAGAAAGCATGAGAGAGTCCGGGTAAAACATGAAACGAGATGCTCTCAGAATGCAACATTCCCACCTGCAGGGTTATGACTTCGGTGATAAGTCGGATGGGACGAGGTAGGAGGCCCCCATCCACAGCAGCAACAGATACAGGTTCAACAAGAGGTTTGGTGGGAATGTGATACTTCTCTACTAGAGCCTGTGACACGAGATTCCCAGCTGCTCCAGAATCAAGTTGGGCCATTTCGAAGTGGCGGTTCTTACCGATCAGAATTGAAACCGACAGCAGCAGGGATGAAGAGGATTTATTTTTGTCTAGGTTGACCTCTCCGAGCGAACCTAGACACAGGCGTTTCCCGACTTCTCCGGACAGGTTTGGATCCAGTGCTCCTTACTACCACAGTAGAAGCAACTTTTCTCGGCACGGCGTGAGTCCTGACGGGCTTTGACCATCTTGGTCTGGTCGACCTGCATAGGCTCAGCAGTGTGCACCTGAGGAGAAACGGAAGAGGTTATAGATCTCTGACACGAGGGTGCAAGATGGGAAAATTCTTTTTTACGGGTGATCTCTTTGGCTCGTTCCTGGAACCGTAGATCAATTCGATTGGCAAGATTTATTAAATCATCTAGAGAGGTTGGAACGTCCCGACCGGCAAGTTTGTCTTTAATACGGCCGGACAGACCCTCCCAGAAGACCGAAATTAGAGCTTCATTGTCCCAAGCTAGTTCTGAGGCTAAAGTCCGGAACCGTATGGCATATTGACCAACGGTGAGACTCTCCTGACGGAGACGCAGCAGAGATGATGCAGAGGAAGTCTTCCGTCCAGGTTCGTCGAATACCTTCCGGAAGGCCGAGAGAAAAGCAGGCAGGTCAGACACCAGAGGATCCTCTCTCTCCCAGAGAGGATTAAGCCAGGCCAGAGCCTCTCCGGTGAGATGGGACATGATGAAGGCAACTTTGGCCCGGTCAGAGTTAAACTGGTGTGCCAGGAGTTCAAAATGCAGGGTGCACAGATTAATGAAACCCCGAGCCAGAGCAGGATCGCCTCCAAACCTAGGAGGAGCTGACAGTCGGGGTCCGGGAATGGAAACCACGGAATTGGGAATCAGCGGGACTGATGGATTATGAGTCATGGCTCCAGCGATGGTTGCTGGTGATGAATTCAGAGTGTCCAGACGGGAATTGACGTTCCGCAGGTGACCCAGGATGGCCTCCTGTTGAGACCTCTGACGAGACAGCTCATGACACAGTTCCGGGAGTGAAGGGGTTTGGGTGCCACCGGGTTCCATGGCCCGAGCAAACTGTAACGGGTCTGGTGGGTGGAACTACTGACGAGACAGGTCAGGTGGTGGAACCACAAAGCTTTATTATACAAGAGAGTTTACTTGTAAGCGAGCGGGTGGCACCCGGGAAAAGGGCAGGGAATCACGGCAGGGGATATAGGTAGTTTCTGGACAGGCAGGTTTGTCACAGCAAGTGACCAAGGAAGTCTCTGGGCAGGCAGGTTGTAATGGTAAGTGACCGAGGCAGTCTCTGGGACAGGCAGGTTGTCACGGCAAGTGACCAGGCAGTCTCTGGACAGGCAGGTTGTCACGGCAAGTGACCAAGGCAGTCTCTGGGATAGGCAGGTTGTCACGGCAAGTGACCAGGCAGTCTCTGGACAGGCAGGTTGTCACAGCAAGTGACCAGGCAGTCTCTGGACAGGCAGGTTGTCACGGCAAGTGACCAGGCAGTCTCTAGACAGGCAGGTTGTCACGGCAAGTGACCAGGCAGTCTCTAGAACAGGGCAGGCATATACGACCTGATATGGTGGAGCCTCCAGGTAGGCTGCAGTCGGATGGCAGATGATCGCTCCCAGGTGAGCAGGCAAGAGCCGTGGATCTCTGCAGATGATGTCCGAACTTCCGGATGGAGCTGCAGTCGGATGGCAGATGATCGCTCCTAGTTGAGCAGGCAAGAGCCGGGGATCTCTGCAGATGACGTCCGAACCTCTGGATGGAACTGCAGACGGATGGCAGACAGGCAAGCCGACAGGTAACAGGCAGGTAACTGGAATCAGGAGCTGATGGCTGAAACAGAGTTAGACTGCACAGGAACAACATTGCTCGGCACCTACATTAAGGAGGAAGCCCTTAATATAGGGTGGAGTCCTCCAGCATTGGCTGGAGACTGATTTGGAAAATGCGCGCGGCTCCTTTAAGAGCGGGGGAGGGTGCGGGCGCGCGCCCTAAGGCCAGTAGCAGGGAAGGAGCGCGCGGGACCAGCAGGGCGGAAGGAGGGCGCCGAGGATGCCAGAGGCGCAGAGGAGGCTGGGAGCACTGAGGACGCTGAGCGCAGGTGAGGAGAGCGACGTCCTTGTCTGGCAGCAGGCAGGGACGCGGGCGCTACAGCTGCCACCACCATGTTTCACTGTTGGGATTGTATTGGGCAGGTGATGAGCAGTGCCTGGTTTTCTCTGCACATACTGCTTAGAATTATCATCAAAAAGTTCTATCTTCGTCTCATCAGACCAGAGAATCTTATTTCTCATAGTCTGGCAGTCCTTCATGTGTTTTTTAGCAAACTCTATGTGCAGGCTTTCATATGTCTTGCACTGAGAAAAGGCTTCCCTTGGGACACTCTGCCATAAAGGCCCGACTGGTGGAGGGCAGCAGTGATAGTTGACTTTCTGGAACTTTCTCCCATCTCCCTACTGCATCTGTGGAACTCAGCCACAGTGATCTTGGGGTTCTTCTTTACCTCTCTCACCAAAGCTCTTCTCCCACGATTGCTCAGTTTGGCTGGATGGCCAGGTCTAGGAAGACTTCTGGTGGTCCCAAACTTCTTCCATTTAAGGATTATGGAGGCCTCTGTACTCTAGGAACCTTAAGTAAAGCAGAAATTCTTTTGTAACCTTGGCCAGATCTGCACCTTGCCACAATTCTGTCTCTGAGCACCTTGGCCAGTTCCATTGACCTCATGATTCTCATTTAGTCTGACATGCACTGTGAGCTGTGAGGTCTTATATAGACCTCTATATAAGACCTCACAGCTCACAGTGTGCCTTTACAAATCAAGTCTTATCAGTTTAATTAAACACAGCTGGACTCCAATGAAAGAGTAGATCATCAATAGATGATCACAAGGAAATGGACAGCATGTGACTTAAATATCAGTGTCTGAGCAAAGGGTCTGAATACTTATGACCATGTGATATTTCAGTTTTTCTTTTTTTTAAATGAGCAAAAAGTTCTACATTTCTGTTTTTTTTCAGTCAAGATGGGGTGCAGAGTGTAAATTAATAAGAAAAAAAATAACTTTTTGAATTTACCAAATGACTGCAATGAAACAAAGAGTGAAAAAAATTAAAGGGGTCTGAATACTTTCCGTCCCCACTGTACTTCTTGTGCGAAGCTAGGATCCGATCCATAGCCCTCTGAAAGGTTGCTGGCAGTCCGAAGGGCATTCTGATGTATTGAACACACCATCTTCTCCTTGGCTCTTTGGGACATGGGGATCTGCCAATAGCCCTTTGTCAGGTCAAGGGTTGTAATGTACCTCGCAGGTCCAAGTCTCTCAATGAGTTCGTCCAAGCAAGGCATTGGGTATGCATCAAAACTGGAGACCGCATTCAATCTGTGGTAGTCATTACAAAACCTCCACTCACTGTCGGGCTTCGGCACAAAGATGATGAGTTTCGCCCATCCATTTTTTGACTCCTCTATCACCCTGAGTTCTAGCATCCTCTTAACCACATTTGATATCATTTCTCGATGTGCTTCTGGAATTCTATAGGGCTTGAGGTTCACCCTTACATGCGGTTCTGTCAACACGTCTTGCTCCACAACCTTTGTATGCCCTGGCAACTCCGAGAACAGGTCAGAGTTCTGCTGCAACAGCTCCCAACACTATTGCCACTCTGCCGGCATTAGAGTCTATACAATGGTGGCATTGTCCACTCTGGCTTTGGAACTGGCTCCCAGGCAAGGGTTTTCCATAGATTCCCGGTCTTACCAGGGCTTGATCAAGTTCACAAGGTATATTTGGTGTGGCTTCCTTCGACCTGTGTGGTGTACTTTGTAATTCACCTCGCCCAGTTTTTCCACCAACTCGTGTGAGCCTTGCCACTTGGCTAGGAACTTGCTCTCCAACATTAGGGATAAGCACTAGCATGCGAGTAGTGTAGAAGTTCCACCTTTCGTCAAACTCAATCTGACAGGTCGTCACGCCCCCTATCATTTTATCCGTCTCCTTGTGATTTGATCTGCTGCAACAGCTCCCAACACTATTGCCACTGTGCCGGCATTAGAGTCTATACAATGGTGGCATTGTCCACTCTGGCTTTGGAACCGGCTCCCAGGCAAGGGTTTTCCATAGATTCCCGGTCTTACCAGGGCTTGATCAAGTTCACAAGGTATATTTGGTGTGGCTTCCTTCGACCTGTCTGGTGTACTTTGTAATTCACCTCGCCCAGTTTTTCCACCACCTCGTGTGAGCCTTGCCACTTGGCTAGGAACTTGCTCTCCACCATAGGGATAAGCACTAGCATGTGAGTAGTGTAGAAGTTCCATCTTTCGTCAAACTCAATCTGACAGGTCGTCACGCCCTCTATCATTTTATCCGTCTCCTTGTGATTTGATCTAGGACTGTTGAATCTGGGAAGTTCTATCAAAGTGTTTCATGATTTTATTCGGCTCTATTTATATTTTATCCATGTCCTTGTGGATTTGATCAGTCTGTGGTGTGTGGGGAAATGTGTATCAAGGCGAATATTGATTTTATAAGGCTCAAAACTATTTGGGGGCTCTATTAAGTCCACCAGTAAATGTATGTAAAGGGATTTTCTAGCATGGGATTAAATCCCTATGTGAGTGTGTGCTTCACTTGCTGGAAAGTTATATCTTAGTAGTCTATGTACAGGCTAAAAGGAGTTTATTGTACAGTATTATTCAGTATAAAAGAAGTTTCCCCATAGAGAATTTAAAGCTCTTTTAAGTCCATCAGTAAATGTATGTAAAGCCTTTTTCTAGCATGGCATTAAATCTGAGTGTGTGCTTCACTTGCTGGAAAGTTATATCTTAGTAGTCTATGTACAGGCTAAAAGGAGTTTATTGTACAGTATTATTCAGTATAAAAGAAGTTTTCCCCAGGACTGCCCAGGGATGTGTCCTGACATGTCTAGTTCAGGACAATTGACAGAATCTTGCATCTTAACAAGCTATTTAGATATGGTAATTCTGTTTCACTTGATAGAATAGAGTATTTACGCATAGTAATTAGCACTGTATTGTGTATAGCCGGGCATACTCAGCTTAGCCCGGACATGTCCGGACATGTATTTTTAAAAAAAGCAATGACGCGGTATTGTAAAACAAGGTTACAAGATTTTATTGTAATAAATAAATACATCTCAAAGACATTTCAAGCATTGAACTAATTGTGACACCAAAATGGCGATACAAATGGCGATACAGACAGGTTATAGTGTTCTCTCTAGACAGGCGCAAGTTTGGTGAATATTCCAACAGATGTAGTGCGGAGTTTTTAAATTTGATTTTCTCTCAGCAATAAAATTTCTCACAACTGTATCATTACGCGGTTTATCAGCAGAAAAGTTCTCCAATATCTTACTGAACGGCATGTTCCGAGCTAAAAAATGTAAAAAGTACATGCAGTAGTGACCGCAGACAGTGCTATACGTGTCTTGGATTTGGCTGCCTTGATAATAATAAGTCTCATAATTCTTGTTCAGGAAAGTCACAAAAACGATTTTGAACAGAATTCAACAAAAATCGGGTACAAACTTTTTAGCATAGCTGTGTTTCTGAATCGCAGCTGCTATTTTAATAGTTACCATACGAATATTGTAGCGAATCAAGCTGTATTAAATTGATTACTAACACGATTCCGGCAACTTGATGGCAAATTCAGAGCAAATTCGTTATTTCGGGACACGTTGTACCGGCCTATTTTGGCACATACCCACTCCTACGCAGCGATTTTGACCACCATTCAACAAAAATCGGGTACAAACTTTTTAGCACAGCTGTGTTTCTGACTCTCAGTTGATATTTTAAATAGCTACCATACCGATATTGTAGCGAATCAAGCTGTATTAAATTGATTACTAACACGATTCCAGCAACTTGATGACAAATTCACAGCAAATTCGTTATTTTGGGAGAGGCCTAGGCCTATTTTTTAACGATGCTAACCCCCTCAGATATGAAAGACAGGCAGCTCTTTTTCAAGAAAACTGTCACTGTGGTGCTTTTTTCTAGCCTTCATCAGTGTAGCCGCTAGGATACACGGACCCCTCCAGCTCATCCCTATGGTGTAATTAAACCCCTCTCTGACATTAGACGTACTATCCCGTCCATAAAACCAGTGCCATTCTGCCCATGGACGGGATAGTACGTCATAGGCGATCAGCTGCGCTCCTGAGGGGAGCGCAGCTAATCGCCGCCGGGTGTCAGCTGATTATCACAGCTGACACCCGTGACTGTGTGTCAGGAGCGGTCATGGACCGCTCCCGGCACATTAACCCCTAGCACACCGCGATCAAACATGATCGCGGTGTACTGGGGGCACAGGGGAGGATCGCGCAGGGTGGGGGCTCCCTGCGCGCCCCCCTGAGACCCTCAGACCAGCGCGATGTGATCGCGCTATTCTGAGGGCTTCCTCCCTCCCAGGACCCGGATCCAAGATAGCGCCGGGGTCCTGGAGGGAGGCGGCTTCCTCAGTGCCTGCTGAGAGCAGGCACTGAGAAGCCTGCTGCACTGCCTGAGCGATCGCTGGTGTGACAGTGTGCTGTGCACACTGTCACACCAGCGATTTGATAAAATACAGTGATGTCCCACCCTGGGACAAAGTAAAAAAGTTAAAAAAATAAAAATAAACATGTTATAAAAAAAAAACAAAATAAATAAATAAAAAAAAAAAATATTCCCAATAAATTCATTTCTTCCTGTAAATAAAAAAACCAAAACAATAAAAGTACACATATTTGGTATCGCCGCATCCGTAACGACCCCCTCTATAAAACTGTCCCACTAGTTAACCCCTTTATTGAACCCCTTAAAAAAAAAAAAAAATGAAGCAAAAAATCAATGCTTTATCATCATACCGCCGAACAAAAAGTGGAATAACGCGCGATCAAAATGACCGATATAAATAAACATGGTACCGCTGAAAACAACATCTTGTCCGCAAAAAACGAGCCGCCATACAGCATCATCAGCGAAAAAATAAAAAAGTTATAGCTCGCAGAATAAAGCGATGCAAAAATAATTATTTTTTATATAAAATTGTTTTTATTCTATAAAAGCGCCAAAACATAAAAAAATGATATAAATGAGGTATCGCCATAATCGTACTGACCCGAAGAATAAAACTGCTTTATCAATTTTACCACACGCGGAACAATAAAAACGCCTCCCCCAAAAGAAATTCATGAATTGCTGATTTTTGTTCATTCTAACCTCCCAAAAATCGAAATAAAAAGCGATCAAAAAATGTCACCTGCTCAAAAGTGGTAAAAATAAAAACGTCAACTCGTACCGCAAAAAATAAGACCTCACATGACTCTGTGGGCCAAAATATGCAAAAATTATAGCTCTCAAAATGTGGCGATGCAAAAAACTATTTTTGCAATAAAAAGCGTCTTTTAGCGTGACAGCTGCCAATCATAAAAACCCGCTATAAATAGTAAATCAAACCCCCCTTTATCACCACCTTAGTTAGGGAAATTAATAAAATTAAAAAAATGTATTTATTTCCATTTTCCCATTAGGGTTAGGGTTAGGGTTGCAGCTAAAGTTAAGGTTAGGGTTGGCGCTAAAGTTAGGATTAGGGTTAGGGTTGGGATTAGGGGTGTGTTAGGGTTAGGTTTGTGGTTAGGGTTGGGACTAGGGTTAGGGGTGTGTTGGGGTTAGGGTTGGAGTTAGAATTGGGGGGTTTCCGCTGTTTAGGCACATCAGGGGCTCTCCAAATGTGACATGGCGTCTGATCTCAATTCCAGCCAATTCTGCATTGAAAAAGTCAAACGGTGCTCCTTCACTTCTGAGCTCTGCCATGCGTCCAAACAGTAGTTTATCCCCACATATGGGGTATCAGCGTACTCTGGACCCCAAGAGTTATTGTGCAATTTGTCCTATTTCTTCTGTTACCCTTGGGAAAATAAAAAACTGGGGGCGAAAATATCATTTTTGTACAAAAAAAAATATTTTTTTGTTTTTACGGCTGTACATTATAAACTTCTGTGAAGCACTTGGGGCTTCATAGCGCTCACCACACACCTAGATAAGTTCCTTGTGGGGTCTATTTTCCAAAATGGGGTCACTTGTTGGGGATTTCCACTGTTTAGGCGCATCAGGGGCTCTCCAAATGCGACATGACGCCCCCAGACCATTCCATCAAAGTCTGCAAATCCAAAACGTCACTACTTCCCTTCCGAGCCCCAACGTGTACCCATACAGTAGTTTTCTCCCACATATTGGGTATCAGCGTACTCAGGACAAATTGGGCAACAACTTTTGGTGTCCAATTTCTCCTGTTACCCTTGTAAAAATAAAATATTGGGGCGAAAAAATCATTTTTGCAAAAAAAAAAAAAGATTTTTTATTTTTACGGCTGTGCGTTATAAACTTCTGTGAAGCACTTCGGGGTTCAAAGTGCTCACCACAGATCTAGATAAGTTCCTTGTGGGGTCTATTTTCCAAAATGGGGTCACTTGTGGGGGGTTTCCACTGTTTAGGCGCATCAGGGGCTCTCCAAATGCGACATGACGCACCCAGACCATTCCATCAAAGTCTGCAATCCAAAACGTCACTACTTCCCTTCCGAGCCCTGACGTGCGCCCATACAGTAGTTTTCTCCCACATATTGGGTATCAGCGTACTCAGGACAAATTGGACAACAACTTTTGGGGTCCAATTTCTCCTGTTACCCTTGTGAAAATAAAATATTGGGGGCGAAAAAAATCATTTTTGTAAAAAAAAAAGGATTTTTTATTTTTACGGCTGTGCGTTATAAACTTCTGTGAAGCACTTTGGGGTTCAAAGTGCTCACCACACATCTAGATAAGTTCCTTGTGGGGTCTATTTGCCAAAATGGGGTCACTTTGGGGGGTTTCCACTGTTTAGGTGCATCAGGAGCTCTCCAAATGTGACATGACGCCCCGAGACCATTCCATCAAAGTCTGCAATCCAAAACGTCACTACTTCCCTTCCGAGCCCCGACGTGTGCCCATACAGTAGTTTTCGCCCACATATTGGGTATCAGTGTACTCAGGACAAATTGGACAACGACTTTTGGGTTCCAATTTCTTCTGTTACCCTTGTGAAAATAAAATATTGGGGGCGAAAAAAATCATTTTTGTAAAAAAAAAAAAAGATTTTTTATTTTACGGCTGTACGTTATAAACTTTAGTGAAACACCTGGGGGTTCAAAGTTCTCACCAAACATCTAGATAAGTTCCTTGAGGGGTCTAGTTTCCAAAATGGTGTCATTTATGGGGGTTTCCACTGTTTAGGCAGATCAGGAGCTCTCCAAACACGACATGGCGTCCAGCCAATTCTGCGTTGAAAAAGTCAGACGGCGCTCCTTCCCTTCCAAACTCTTCCATCCACCCAAACAGTGATTTACCCCCACATGTGGGGTATCAGCGCACTCAGGACAAATTGCACAATAACTTTTGGAGTCTTGTTACCCTTGGAAAAATAAAAATTGGGGTGAAAAGATCATTTTTGTGGAAAAAATATGATTTTTAAATTTTACGGCTCTACGTTATAAACTTGTGTGAAGCACTTGGGGGTTCAAATTGCTCATCAAAAATCTAGATAAGTTCCTTAGGGGGTCTAGTTTCCCAAATGGGGTCATTTGTGGGGGGTTTCCACTGTTTAGGCACATCAGGGGCTCTCCAAATGCAACATGGCATCCAAACTCAATTCCAGCCAATTTTGGTTGGAAAAAGTCAAATGGTGCTCCTTCCATTCCGAGCTCTGCCGTGCGCCCAAACAGTGGTTCCCCGCCACATATGGGGTATCAGCGTACTCAGGACAAATTGTACAACAACTTATGTGGTCCAATTTCTCCTGTTACCCTTGGGAAAATAAAAAATTAGTGACTAAAAATAATTTTTGTGGGAAAAAAATAGGATTTTTTATTTTCATGCCCGGGCATTATAAACTTGTGTGAAGCACTTGGGGGTTCAAAGTGCTCACCAAAGATCTAGATAAGTTCCTTAGGGGGTCTAGTTTCCAAAATGGGGTACTTGTGGGGGGTTTCCACTGTTTAGGCTCATCTGGGGCACTGCAAACGGAACATGACCCCCATTAACGTCTGCATTCCAAAACGTTACTACTTCCTTTCCAAGCCCTGCCGTGCGCCCAAACAGTTTCCCCCCCCACATATGGGGTATCAGCGTACTCAGGACAAATTGGACAACAACTTTTGGGGTCCAATTTCCTTGGGAAAATTCAAAAATTTGGGACTAAAAAATCATTTTTGTGGAAAATTGATTTTTTTTTTTTTCACACCCAGGCTTTTATAAACTTTTGTGAAACACTTGAGGGTTCAAAGTGCTCATAACAGATCTAGATAAGTACCTTAGGGGGTCTAGTTTCCAAAATGGTGTCACTTGTGGGGGGTTTCCACTGTTTAGGCGCATCAGGGGCTCTCCAAACACAACATGGCATCCAATCTAAATTCCAGCCAATTTTAGTTTGAAAAAGTCAAACGGCGCTCCTTCCCTTACGAGCTCTGCCGTGTGCCCAAACAGTGGTTTTCCCCCACATATGGGGTATTGGCATACTCAGGAGAAATTGCATAACAACCTTATCTGTCCATTTTCTCCTTTTACCCTTGTGAAAATAAAAAAAAAGTTTGTAAAAGATAATTTTTGTGGCTAAAAAGTAAAATATTCATTTTTTCCTTCCACGTTGCTTTAGTTACTGTGAAGCACCTGAAGGGTTAATAAACTTCTTGAATGTGGTTTTGAGTACCTTGAGGGGTGCAGTTTTTAGAATGGTGTCACTTTTGGGTATTTTCTGCTATATAGATCCCTCAAAGTGACTTCAAATGTGAGGTGGTCCCTAAAAAAAATGGCTTTGTAAATTTTGCTGTAAAAATGAGAAATCGCTGGTCAACTTTTAACCCTTATAACTTCCTAACAAAAAAAAATTTTGGTTCCAAAATTGTGCTGATGTAAAGTAGACATGTGGGAAATGTTATTTCTTAACTATTTTGTGTGTATATATTTCTCTGTTTTAAGGGAATAAAAATTCAAAGTTTGAAAATTGCAAAATTTTAAAAATTTTCGCCATATTTGCGTTTTTTTCAAAATAAACGCAAGTTATATCGAAGAAATTTTACCACTAACATGAAGTACAATATGTCACGAGAAAACAATCTCAGAATCGCGAAGATCCGTTGAAGCGTTCCAGAGTTATAACCTCATAAAGAGACAGTGGTCAGAATTGTAAAAATTGGCCCGGTCATTAACGTGCAAACCACCCTTGGGGGTGAAGGGGTTAATGTAGAGAGCAAACAGATCGTCGCTGGTGTTTGGAAAATACCATATTTCATAGATGGGGGTGATCCGCTGAATCATTTTTAAACATTTCACGCCACTCATGCACCACAGCACACTTATGGTGTACCCGCACCGCTGCAGCTAGCGCTTTTTAGCTAAAAAAAGGCATGATATAACTGCCCGCAGGTGATGTTTGTGACCTTATTTGCATCATTTTCATTATAGCACGACGGACAGCCGTGGAAAAAACAACCCTGAAATTCAAAAACTATGTGCTGACCGTTAACATAAGCATAGTCATCTAGAAAATATTGAGCGAGTTGCTTCACAAACCCTCTCAAGGCATGCTGAATGTCAATGTTCTCGGTATGCGCTGCATACATGGCCCACTGTATAGCCTGGGATGAGTAGTGTTTTTGTTGCCCAGGCCTATTTTTAAAGATGCTATGCCCCTCAGATATAAAAGACAGGCATGTCGGGACGTGTCCCTGCTTATTTTGGCACATGCCCACTCCTATGCAGCGATTTTGACCACCATTCAACAAAAATCAGGTACAAACTTTTTAGCATAGCTATGTTTCTGAATCTCATGCCATGCCAGAAAGGCCTATTTTGGTACAGGCCCACGCCTATGCAACGATTTTGACCAGCATTCAACAAAAAATTGGGTGCAAACTTTTTAGCATACCTGTGTTGCTGACTCCCATGCCATACCAGAAAGGCCTATTTTGGCACAGGCCCACGCCTATGCAACGATTTTGACCAGCATTCAACAAAAAATTGGGTACAAACTTTTTAGCATACCTGTGTTTCTGACTCTCATGCCATGCCAGAAGCACCCTGTGCCATGTACTCTAGCCCATAATATTTCACATCGGGTATGGGACCTACATAGCTTTGTTTTCTCAGGTATTAAAAAAGTGTGGAAAACTGAAAATCCCGCGGCCTGAGGTAATTTAGTGAGCTTCATGGGGATAAAATTTAGCGAGTCTATGAACCTTATAGACAAATCGGGTATCGTCACACACAAGACCACGACACCTCGGGCTATCACATTTACCGGTAGTTTTCAAAAACCACTGCCTTAACAATAAAGTAAGAATCGTGTCGACCTGCATTGTGGGCTATAAATGTATACCCTGAAAATTTACCGCTGGTAAAGAACAGTAAAAAGTCGAGCGTACAACTATCACCCTCAAACTCCCAGCGCTATCACAAACACTATTACCTACAGAGGCGGCCCCACGAGAATCTCTGTATGTGTGTATCAAGATGCTCCCTGCTTTGACCGATTGTTTGCTCATGAATGCTGCCAGCTCCAGGGGCATCATAGTTGTGTAAAAGCGCTGGGAGCTTGTGTAACAGCCCCTAGGGTGTAATGCGTGATCATTTTAATTATTTTTTCTCAGGCAGACAGGTTTATTTCACAGAAGTTGACTGTACACTTGAATAATTTTTGTTTAAAATCATACATTTGCATAATTTTGTTTAAAATCGCACAGTTCTGCGATAATGTCGGGTGTTGGACACGCACTTATCAGTCTCTCATACATGTCGCAGAAAGATTTTAGTCTGTTCTGCGCGAGTTTATTATGCACGTACTGTGCAGACATGTGAAGAAACATTTTGGCGTGTTCAGCAGTCCATACGGGTGTTGGTGTGTAAGGTAAGCTATAGGCAAGAAACCTATAGCTATATCAGATGTTTTAAACCTATGTATCTAGCCGGGTAATTAAATACATTTTCTCATACAGATACAGTTCGCCTCCAAGCGGACTGGGCGGTTGAAAACACTGTAGCGGCTGAGCCGCTCGAGCATCGCGATTCCGATGTTGAGATCGTGGCGGATCCCCAGAATTCAGATGTCGAGTTCGTAGAGCCGGACTATAATCCTCTAACTCGCGCGATACCCTGCGCTCCTAAAAGATGGGGTGATTCGATAAGCACACGGCGCTGGAATAGAAAAGGTAATGGGTCCTTGAAACACGCGTGATATGTGTTTGTATCCTCTGTAGCCTGCGTCCCCACCGATAACTACTGGATATATTTTATTTACGCGCGTTACGGTAGCTTTGCGATTTTAGCTTTGTGCGTGTGGCCCGTGTAGATATCATTTCTGAGGCGACTAATAGTTATATTTTATTTACAGCTGTTAAACTAGCGTGCAGGAGGTTGCAGCTTGAAAAAGAAAACAGCCCCATATGACAACGACCGAGCAACTCCACAACGCTTAATTCACCAGTCTCTGAACTACACTACACCTCTCATACTTGTAAGCATAAATGTCTACGCCGCTCTGTAGTGTACTCATTAGAGTTGAGCGATACTTTCCGATATCCAAAAGTATCGGAATCGGAATGGTATCGCCGATACCATTAAAATATCGGCGATACCCGATACCGATACCGAAAATCCAATGTAAGTCTATGGGAACAAAATATCGTAACTAAAAAAACCCCATTCTTTCCTTGTAAACACTAAATATACACACATAGAATACATATATATATATATACATGTCATTGTGACATATATATATATATACATATATTTATAGTTTATACACTTCTACATAGTAAAATAGCCTCTGATTCAATTGCCTGGTAAAGTCGGCTTTTGTGAAAAGACAGAAGCACCCGACATGAAATGACACTTGGTTTACATAGAGTTAACCATGTCTTTTCATGTAGTTTGATATCTGATTTGCACAAACAATTACATGAGTGGCTGTGTGCAAAATTTCACACCTGTAGGGGTTAATTAAAGGTGTAAATTCGTTGTAAAAAAAAAGGACTTTTTTGCTACGAATTTACACCTTTAATTAACCCCTACAGGTGTGAAATTTTGCACACTTACACTCATGTAATTGTTTGTGCAAATCAGATATCAAACTACATGAAAAGACATGGTTAACTCTATGTAAACCAAGTGTCATTTCATGTCGGGTTCTGCATTTTCACAAAAGCCGGCAATTGAATTAGCGGCTATTATACTATGTAGAAGTGTATGAACTATAAATATATATATATATGTGTCACAAACTCAATGACATGTATATATATATATATATGAGGTGTAAAATTGCTGAAAAAAAATGCGTGGGCTCCCGCCCTATTTTCGCAACCAGACAGACAAAGCCAGTGAGTGGGGGCAGATAATAATAGCCCAGAGAGGGACCATTATTTTTGGCCCCCCCCGGCTACTAACATCTGCCCCCAGACACCCCAGAAAGGGCAAATCTCTAATTAGATTTGCCCTTTCTGGCACTTTGCCCGTTTATTCCCATTGCCCTGTAGCGGTGGCGAATGGGTTAATAAGGGGTTAAAATGACCTTGCAATTGAAAGGTCACTTTAAGCCAGGTTAATAATTGAGAGCTGTCAATTAGACAACTATCAATTATTAATCCTATTGTATGAAAGAAAAATCAAACACACACACTTTAATAAAAAAGAAGTTTAATGAAATAATCACACAGTTTTTGACCATATTTTATTTATCTGCTAAAACCATTTCCTGTAATAAAAATAAAATAATAAAGCAAAATTATTCTTACCAATCCGATGCACAGTCAGGTCCCACGGTGTAATCCTTCAGAAAGGGTTAATGTTTACTGCAGGGACCGCAGCTAATGCTGAAGCCTCACAGTAAACCCCCAAATGAATGAGCTCCTCTCCTGGCTGACAGGAGAGGAAGTGGAAAGCTTAATTGATTGCTTTCCACTTTCACTTCAGGTCAGCCAGGGACACCATCAGTGACGTCAGAGGGAACTGATTAACAAAAATAGGGGTTCCCTTCGAAAAAAAAATGGCGTGGGGTCCCCCCTATTTTTGTTAACCAGCCAGATGAAGCAGACCGCTGAGGCCTGGATTTTCAGGCTGTTAAGGAGCCAAGATCCATGGACCTTGCCAGCCTGATAATACCAGGCCACAGCAGTCTGCATATCTTGGCTGATTAACAAAAATAGGGGATCCCCTCGAAAAAAATTAGCGTGGGATCCCCCTATTTTTGTTAACCAGCCAGATGAAGCAGACCGCTGAGGCCTGGTTTTTCAGGCTGGTAAGGATCCAATATCCATGGACCTTGCAAGCCTGATAATACCAGGCCACAGCAGTCTGCTTAGCTTGGCTGGTTAACAAAAATAGGGGATCCCCTCGAAAAAAAAACGGCGTGGGGATCCCCCCTATTTTTGTTAACCAGCCAAGTAAAATGCAGACTGCTGCGGCCTGGTATTAAAAGACTGTCAAGGCCCATGGATTTTGGCCCTCAACAGCCTGATAATACCAGGCTACAGCAGCCCCACATTTGGCGCATCAAAAGATGTGCCAATTGTGGCACTTTACCCGGCTCTTCCCACTTGCCCTGTAGCGGTGGCAAGCGGGGTAATAAGGGGTTAATGTCACCGTTGATTGCACGGTGACAATAAGCCCGGTTAATAATGGAGAGGCGTCAATAAGACACCGATCCATTATTAATCCCAAAGTTTTTAAATGTTTAAAAAAAAGACACAGCAAGAAAAAAGTCTTTTAATGAAATAAAAGAGACAACACAGTTTTCATTTCTTTTATTATACACTCATTCCTGCGACGCCATCGATCTCCTGTAAAAAAAGAAAAAAAAACAAACCAACAGTATACCACCTGTCCGACGCAGTCCATAGTAACGACTGTCCCACAACGATCCAGCTCTGCTACATCAGAATGACAGGCAGAGCCTATCATCGCGACGCAGCACAGCTGATTACCTGCTTCCCCGGCGGTGACGTCATCGGACTGCTTTACGGCCGCGATTACCCAGCAGTCACTGCAGTTATCGCGAGAAACTGCATGTGACCGCCAGGGAGAAGAGGATGGCGGCCATCAAGCAGTCCAGGACGTGACCGCCGGAGATCTTCTGCCAGGTAAGTGCCGCTGACTCCTGACAGACCCGACAGACGGACACTGACAGTGACAGTGACAATTCCGATTCCGGTATCCGATATGACGAAAATATCGGTACTCGGAATCGGAATTCCGATACAGCCAATATCGGCCGATACCCGATATTTGCAGTATCGGAATGCTCAACCCTAGTACTCATACATGCAGATAAAAATTTCTGCGGTAACTAGTAGATATATTTTATTTACGTGTGTCAAGTTAGCTTTGTGAGTGTTTTGTTCATTCATGTATGTTATATTTTATTTACAGCTGCTAAAGTATCGCCTGTGAGGTTGCATTTTGAGGGAGAAAACAGCCCCATACGGCGGCGCCCGAGCAGCGTGATGTCTGTTAATTCAGCATTCTCTGTAGATCAGCACCCGGGGGATACTTGTAAGTATATATGTCTAGGCCGCTCTATAGTGTACTTATACAAACAATCATGCATCGGTTTCACAGATAATCGGTGCTGGTAGCTTTACAAATATCACGTTGAATCAGAGTAAAGTGGGGCCTGTAGCTTTTCCTATATCTCGCCCCGATTAGCGGTTAACTACACCACGTATCTTTTCTTTAGTTACGGAGGATCGTCATTCGCGAGTTTTGCAACTGCGCAATTATGGATTTGAGAACAGAGCGGATGTGAGAACAGAGCCTCTTTCACTCAGGTGTATCGCGGATCGTGAAGAAAGCGCCGCGACAACCGCCCACCCCGGGAATGCGGAGAGTAGTAGGCTTAAGAATATACGTCTGTGTCAAGCTACAGAATCTGCAAATAGCAACGCGGAAGCAGCAGCTGCCAATTCAGCCGGTGCATTAGCGCCAAAGAAACGCGCGGTATCGCGCCGTCGTGTAAGTAAGAAGCAGAAGGATGATGGTCGATCACCTTACACACCAACACCCGTATGGACTGCTGAACACGCCAAAATGTTTCTTGACATGTATGCACAGTACGTGCATAATAAACTCGCGCAGAACAGACTAAAATCTTTCTGCGACACGTATGAAAGACTGATAAGTGCGTGTCCAACACCCGACATTATCGCAGAACTGTGCGATTTTAAACAAAATTATGCAAATGTATGATTTTAAACAAAAATTATTCAAGTGTACAGTCAACTTCTGTGAAATAAACCTGTCTGCCTGAGAACGTATGGTTATGAATTGAAAAAATAATTAAAATGATCACGCATTACACAAGCTCCCAGCGCTTTTACACAACTATGATGCCCCTGGAGATGTCAGCATTCACGAGCAAACAATCGGTCAAAGCAGGGAGCATCTTGATACACACATACAGAGATTCTCGTGGGGCCGCCTCTGTAGGTAATAGTGTTTGTGATAGCGCTGGGAATTTGAGGGTGATAGTTGTACGCACGACTTTTTACTATTCTTTACCAGCGGTAAATTTTCAGGGTATACATTTATAGCCCACAATGCAGGTCGACACGATTCTTACTTTATTGTTAAGGCAGTGGTTTTTGAAAACTACCGGTAAATGTGATAGCCCGAGGTGTCGTGGTCCTGTGTGTGACGATACCCGATTTGTCTATAAGGTTCATAGACTCGCTAAATTTTATCCCCATGAAGCTCACTAAATTACCTCAGGCCGCGGGATTTTCAGTTTTCCACACTTTTTTAATACCTGAGAAAACAAAGCTATGTAGGTCCCATACCCGATGTGAAATATTATGGGCTAGAGTACATGGCACAGGGTGCTTCTGGCATGGCATGAGAGTCAGAAACACAGGTATGCAAAAAGTTTGTACCCAATTTTTTGTTGAATGCTGGTCAAAATCGTTGCATAGGCGTGGGCCTGTGCCATAATAGGCCTTTCTGGTATGGCATGGGAGTCAGCAACACAGGTATGCTAAAAAGTTTGCACCCAATTTTTTGTTGAATGCTGGTCAAAATCGTTGCATAGGCATGGGCCTGTGCCAAAATAGGCCTTTCTGGCATGGCATGAGATTCAGAAACATAGGTATGCTAAAAAGTTTGTACCCAATTTTTTGTTGAATGCTGGTCAAAATCGTTGCATAGGCGTGGGCCTGTGCCGAAATAGGCCTTTCTGGCATGGCATGAGAGTCAGAAACATAGCTATGCTAAAAAGTTTGTACCTGATTTTTGTTGAATGGTGGTCAAAATCGCTGCATAGGAGTGGGCATGTGCCAAAATAGGCAGGGACATGTCCCGACATGCCTGTCTTTTATATCTGTGGGGCATAGCATCTTTAAAAATAGGCCTGGGCAACAAAAACGCTACTCATCCCAGGCTATACAGTGGGCCATGTATGCAGCGCATACCGAGAACATTGACATTCAGCATGCCTTGAGAGGGTTTGTGAAGCTACTCGCTCAATATTTTCTAGATGACTATGCGTATGTTAACGGCCAGCACATAGTTTTTGAATTTCAGGGTTGTTTTTTCCACGGCTGTCCGTCGTGCTATAATGAAAATGATGCAAATAAGGTCACAAACATCACCTGCGGGCAGTTATATCATGCCTTTTTTTAGCTAAAAAGCGCTAGCTGCAGCGGTGCGGGTACACCATAAGTGTGCTGTGGGTGCATGAGTGGCGTGAAATGTTTAAAAATGATTCAGCAGATCACCCCCATCTATGAAATATGGTATTTTCCAAACACCAGCGACGATCTGTTTGCTCGCTACATTAAATTACACCATAGGGATGAGCTGCAGGGGTCTGTGTATCCTAGCGGCTACACTGATGAAGGCTAGAAAAATGCACCACAGTGACAGTTTTCTTGAAAAAGAGCTGCCTGTCTTTCATATCTGAGGGGGTTAGCATCGTTAAAAAATAGGCCTAGGCCTCTCCCAAAATAACGAATTTGCTGTGAATTTGTCATCAAGTTGCTGGAATCGTGTTAGTAATCAATTTAATACAGCTTGATTCGCTACAATATCGGTATGGTAACTATTTAAAATATCAGCTGAGAGTCAGAAACACAGCTGTGCTAAAAAGTTTGTACCCGATTTTTGTTGAATGGTGGTCAAAATCGCTGCGTAGGAGTGGGCATGTGCCAAAATAGGCCGGTACACGTCCCGAAATAACGAATTTGCTTTGAATTTGTCATCAAGTTGCTGGAATCGTGTTAGCATTCAATTTAATACATCTTGATTCGCTACAATATCGGTATGGTAACTGTTTAAAATAACAGCTGAGAGTCAGAAACACAGCTATGCTAGAAAGTTTGTATCCGATTTTTGTTGAATGGTGGTCAAAATCGCTGCGTAGGAGTGGGCATGTAGCAAAATAGGCCGGTACACGCGTCCCGAAATAACGAATTTGCTCTGAATTTGCCATCAAGTTGCTGGAATCGTGTTAGTAATCAATTTAATACAGCTTGATTCGCTACAATATTCGTATGGTAACTATTAAAATAGCAGCTGAGAGTCAGAAACACAGCTATGCTAAAAAGTTTGTACCCGATTTTTGTTGAATTCTGTTCAAAATCGTTTTTGTGACTTTCCTGAACAAGAATTGTGAGACTTATTATTATCAAGGCAGCCAAATCCAAGACACATATAGCACTGTCTGCGGTCACTACTGCGTGTACTTTTTACATTTTTTAGCTCGGAACATGCCGTTCAGTAAGATATTGGAGAACTTTTCTGCTGATAAACCGCGTAATGATACAGTTGTGAGAAATTTTATTGCTGAGAGAAAATCAAATTTAAAAACTCCGCACTACATCTGTTGGAATATTCACCAAACTTGCGCCTGTCTAGAGAGAACACCATAACCTGTCTGTATCGCCATTTGTATCGCCATTTTGGTGTCACAATTAGTTCAATGCTTGAAATGTCTTTGAGATGTATTTATTTATTACAATAAAATCTTGTAACCTTGTTTTACAATACCGCGTCATTGCTTTTTTTAAAAATACATGTCCGGACATGTCCGGGCTAAGCTGAGTATGCCCGGCTATACACAATACAGTGCTAATTACTATGCGTAAATACTCTATTCTATCAAGTGAAACAGAATTACCATATCTAAATAGCATGTTAAGATGCAAACTTCTGTCAATTGTCCTGAACTAGACATGTCAGGACACATCCCTGGGGCAGTCCTGGGGAAAACTTCTTTTATACTGAATAATACTGTACAATAAACTCCTTTTAGCCTGTACATAGACTACTAAGATATAACTTTCCAGCAAGTGAAGCACACACTCAGATTTAATGCCATGCTAGAAAAAGGCTTAACATACATTTACTGATGGACTTAAAAGAGCTTTAAATTCTCTATGGGGAAACTTCTTTTATACTGAATAATACTGTACAATAAACTCCTTTTAGCCTGTACATAGACTACTAAGATATAACTTTCCAGCAAGTGAAGCACACACTCACATAGGGATTTAATCCCATGCTAGAAAATCCCTTTACATACATTTACTGGTGGACTTAAAAGAGCCCCACAAATAGCTTTGAGCCTTATAAAATCAAGATTCGCCTTGATACACATTTCCCCACACACCACAGACTGATCAAATCCACAAGGAGATGGATAAAATATAAATAGAGCCGAATAAAATCATGAAACACTTTGATAGAACTTCCCAGATTCAACAGTCCTGATTTCCCAGACAGATCAAATCACAAGGAGACGGATAAAATGATAGGGGGCGTGACGACCTGTCAGATTGAGTTTGACGAAAGGTGGAACTTCTACACTACTCATGCGTTCCCCATGCTGGAACTGCCTCAGCTTCACTGACTGGTTATGCACCCTTGCCTGTGCCTCCTGTTCCTGGAGAAAATGCTCCTTCACCATAGGCATTACATTCGCCATCCTCTCCTGCTGCTGGGCAACATACTCTATGATGCTCCAGTGTGGTGTGACCTCGGCTTCCCAGGTTTCCATGGCGTTATCCAGGAGCCCTCATGGATGTCGACTATACAGGGACTCGAACGGCGAGAAGCCAGTGGAGGCTTGAGGAACTTCTCTGATGAACAAGAGCAAAAACGAAAGCAGATAGACCCAGTCTCAACTGTCCTTCTCAATGACTTTTTTTGAGCATGGCCTTTAACCCCTTAACCCCCAAGGGTGGTTTGCACGTTAATGACCGGGCCAATTTTTACAATTCTGACCACTGTCTCTTTATGAGGTTATAACTCTGGAACGCTTCAATAGATCTTCGCGATTCTGAGCTTGTTTTCTCGTGACATATTGTACTTCATGATAGTGGTAAAATTTATTCTATATAATTTGCGTTTATTTATGAAAAAATGGAAATATGGCAAAAATTTTGAAAATTTTGCAATTTTCAAATTTTGAATTTTTATTCCCTTAAAACAGACAAATATGTCACACAAAATAGTTACTAAATACCATTTCCAACATGTCTACTTTACATCAGCACAATTTTTGAACCAAAATTTTTTTTCTTAGGAAGTTATAAGGGTTAAAAGTTGACCAGCGATTTCTCATTTTTACAACAAAATGTACAAAACAATTTTTTTTAGAGAACACCTCACATTTGAAGTCACTTTGAGGGGTCTATATGGCAGAAAATATCCAAAAGTGATACCATTCTAAAAGCTGCACCCCTCAAGGTACTCAAAACCACATTCAAGAAGTTTATTAACCCTTCAGGTTCTTCACAGGAGCTGAAGCAACGTGGAAGGAAAAAATGAACATTTAACTTTTTAGTCACAAAAATGATCTTTTACAAACATTTTTTTTACTTTAACAAGGGTAAAAGGAGAAAATGGACAGATAAAGTTGTTGCGCAATTTCTCCTGAGTACGTTGATACCCCATATGTGGGGAAAACCACTGTCTGGGCGCACGGCAGGGCTCGGAAGGGAAGGAGCGATGTTTGACTTTTTCAAACCAAAATTGGCTGGAATTGAGATTGGACACCATGTCGCGTTTGGAGAGCCCCAGATGTGCCTAAACAGTGGAAACCTACCACAAGTAACACCATTTTGGAAACTAGACCCCCTAAGGAACTTATCTAGATCTGTGGTGAGCACTTTGAACCCCCAAGTGCTTCACACAAGTTTATAATGCCGGGGCATGAAAATAAAAAATCCTATTTTTTTCCTACAAAAATGATCTTTTAGTTACCAATTTTTTATTTTCCCAAGGGTAACAGGAGAAATTGGACCAAAAAAGTTGTTGTGAAATTTCTCCTAAGTACGCTGATACCCCATATGTGGGGGGAACCACTGTTTGAGCGCACGGCAGAGCTCGGAAGGGAAGGAGTGCCATTTGATTTTTTCAAACCAAAATTGGCTGGAATCGAGATTGGACATTAAGTCGCATTTGGATAGCCCCTGATGTGCCTAAACAGTGGAATCCCCCCCACAAGTGACCCCATTTTAGAAACTAGACCCCCTAAGAAACTTATCTAGATCTGTTGTGAGCACTTTGAACCACCAGGTGCTTCACACAAGTTTGTAATGTAGAGCCGTAAAATTAAAAAATCATATTTTTTTTCCATAAAAATGATCTTTTCACCCCAATTTTTATTTTCCAAAGAGTAACAAGACTTCAAAAGTTATTGTGCAATTTGTCCTGAGTACGATGATACCAAATATGTGGGAGTAAACCACTGTTTGGGTACATGGCAGAGCTTGGAAAGTAAGGAGCGCCTTTGACTTTTTCAACGCAGAATTGGCTGGACGCCATGTCGCGTTTGGAGAGTGACTAAACAGTGGAAACCCCCCACAAGTGACACCATTTTGGAAACTAGACCCCATAAGGAACTTATCTCGATCTGTTGTGAGCACTTTGAACCCCCAAGTGTTTCACTAAAGTTTATAATGCCTGGGTGTGAAAAAAAAAATTCCACAAAAATGATTTTTTAGTCCCCAATTTTTGATTTTTCCCTAGGAAATTGGACCCCAAAAGTTATTGTCCGATTTGTCCTGAGTACGCCGATACCCCATATGTGGGGGGAAATACTGTTTTGGCGCACGGCAGGGCTCAGAAAGGAAGTAATGACATTTGTTATGCAGGATTTGATGGGTGTCATGTTCAGTTTGCAGAGCCCCTGATGTGCCTAAATAGTGGAAATCCCCCCACAAGTCACCCCATTTTGGATACTAGACCCCCTAAGGAACATATCTAGATCTGTGGTGAGCACTTTGAACCCCCAAGTGCTTCACAGAAGTTTATAACGCCCAGGCGTGAAAATAAAAAAATCATTTTTTTTCCACAAACATGAACTTTTAGTCCCCAGTTTTTTATTTTCCCAAGGGTAACAGGAGAAATTGGACCTCAAAAGTTGTTGTTCAATTTGTCCTGAGTACGTTGATACCCCATATGTGGGAGAAAACTACTGTATGGGCACACATCGGGGCTCGGAAGGGAAGTAGTGACGTTTTGCATTGCAGACTTTGATGGATTCTGAGGCGTCATGTCCCGTTTGGAGAGCCCCTGATGTGCCTAAACAGTGGAAACCCCCGCAAGTGACCTATTTTGGAAATTAGACCCTCCAAGGAACTTATCTAGATGTGTGGTGACTGGTGAGAACTTTGAACCCCCAAGTGCTTCACAGAAGTTTATAACGTAGAGCCATAAAAATAAAAAATCATATTTTTTTCCACAAAAATGATATTTTCGTTGCCAAATTTTTATTTTCCCAAGGGTAAGAGAAGAAATTGGAGTATGCTGACACATGTGGGGGTAAACTACTGTTTAGGCACATGGCAGAGCTCAGAAGGGAAGGAGCACCGTTTTACTTTTTCAACGCAGAATTGGCTGGAATTGAGATCAGATGCCATGTCACGTTTGGAGAGCCCCTGATGTGCCTAAACAGTGGAAATCCCCCAATTCTAACTCCAACCCTAACCCCAACACACCCCTAACCCTAACCACAAACCTAACCCTAACACACCCCTAACCCAAATCCCAACTCTGACCCTAATCCTAACTTTAGCCCCAACCCTAACCCTAACTTTAGCCCCAACACTAACCCTAACAATAACCTGGAAAAATGGAAATAAATACATTTTTTTAAATTTTATTATTTTTTCCTAACTAAGGGCATGATAATTGGGGGTTTGATTTACTATTTATAGCTGGTTTTTATGTTTGGCAGCTGTCACACGCTAAAAGACGCTTTTTATTGCAAAAAATAGCTTTTGTGCCACCACATTTTGAAAGCTATAATTTTTCCATATTTTGTCCCACAGAGTCATGTGAGGTCTTATTTTTTGTGGGATGACATTTTTTGATCGCTTTTTATTACGATTTTTGGGAGGCAGAATGAACAAAAACCAGCAATTCATGAATTTCTTTTGGGGAGGTGTTTATATCGATCCGCGTGTGGTAAAATTGATAAAGCAGGTTTATTCTTCGGGTCAGTAAGATTACAGCGATACCTCATTTATATCATTTTTTTATGTTTTGGCGCTTTTATACAATAAAAACAATTATATATAAAAGCTCATTTTTAGCGGGACAAGATGACGTTTTCAGCGGTACCATGTTTATTTATATCTGTCTTTTTGACACGTAGTGATGCAGCTACTCTGAGCAATGCATCCTCAGCCACAACTGTGCCTCTGACCAGCAGAGTCCGCAGGTCTGCATGGGTGGCAAGGGTTGCCTAGCCTGGGCCTTTTTTGACACTGCAAATGATGAGCCAACTCATGTAATCTGCCAACTTTGCAAAAAAAACTTAGTCGGGGTAAAAACTGCAATAATTTGACTACTACATGTATGAACATTTACATGCGCAATCAACATGCTTTACTGTGGGAATCTCACTGCGCAAAAAAGCAGACCAGGGGACATCAACCACCATTAGCCACCCCATCAATCGCCACTGCTGTTTATTCCTCCTCCTCTGTTATCGTGCCAACTATTGAGACGCAGGTCTTTGATCATACAACCTCGGGTTCTTTACCCGATCGAGTCACGCTGACTGAGAGGACGCCTTCAGCTGTAACGGAAGCGGACATGCCTGCTGTTTTTGTCCGATCTCAGAGAACGATCACATCAGAAGTTTCTCAATCCACAGTAACATCTCAGCCTGCACCTCTCTCACGGTCCAGCAGTTTGTCCGGAGCACAGTACTCTGCCCTCTCACAGCACTGCAACAAGCCCACGGTTCCACAGTTGTGGTCATGGAAAAGATTGTTTTCTCCTACACATGACAAAGCTAAGATGATGAACTCCACCATCTCCAATTTGTTGGCCACAGAAATGCAGTCTTTCTGCCTGGTGGATACCGACGGTTTCCGAAAGCTGATGGCCGTTGCAGTCTCCCAGTACCAGTTACCCAGTCAACATTATTTTTCTAAGAAAGCTGTGTCTGCACTACACCAGCATGTAGCAGACAACATCTCCTGTTCCTTGACAAAATCTCTATCTGCCAGGGTGCATTTCATCACAGACACTTGGACGAGTAAGCATGGCCAAGGGTGTTACATCTCACTGACTGGGCACTGGGTGACTCTGGTGGCTGTGGGGACAGGCACTGCTCCACAAGTCTTGGAATCCCCAAGGCTTGCAGGCCAAACCTCTACATTTAACACTTCCTCCACTGCTTCTGCATCTTCTATCTCCTCTAGGGCCTCCACATGCACCCTCAACCTCTGCCTTCACGAGACACACGTTCCAACAGTGCATAGCAAACCCCCACCACCTCCATACTGTCCAGTCAGAGCTCACCGAAATCAATCTTAAAATTGATATACGTTGGAGATCGCAGTTGTAAGATGAAGGACCGTACTGCGGGTACCTGTTTTGTGCCGGGTCCGGTACTGTTAAGGCTGTCTCCTCTGTTGTCCCGTGGAAAGCTTAATCGTTTACAGCCACAGCGCGCACGCAAACGGGCATACTTAGCGTGAAAAGACAGCGTGCAGCAGGTGGAAGTGCTCCATCCCTCTAGCATCAGTACAGCGCTGGTCCGCGCTCGAGCATCCCTGCCTCCGCAAACAGAGACTGTGAAGAGAGGCGTGGTGTGTGCCCATTGATCACCACGGAGCAAAGTGCCAAACGCTCTGGGCTAGTGAGTACTGTGCACGTACCGCCAAAGTGAGACAGGGTGCAGGACCGCCATCTGCGCCCCGATTCCCCAGTGTACATCTGTCGAGCCACATGAGTTGAACCCCACTCCTCATTCCTGCATATCAGTGTTAAGTAAAACTTTTAACCCTTGCTGTGTCTCCTGCCCGTCACTGCATCCCGCAACCTGCTCACACAGTCATACAGCTGAAGAGTTGTGGACAGCTTTCCAAGCTGAATTTGATCAATGGCTGTCTCCTCTGAACCTGCATCCAGGGAAGGCTGTGTCCGATAATGGTGTGAACCTGGTGGCTGCCCTACAGCGAGGCAAGTTCACATACGTGCGTTGCAAGGCTCAAGTCCTCAACCTGGTGGTGCAGCGTTTTCTCAGCCACTATCCTGGCCTGTGTGATATACTCCAGAAAGCACTTAAGCTGTGTGCTCATTTCCACCATTTGCACCCCTCCGCTTATCAACTCGATACAGAGGTCTTTGTCTATGCCAGTTAACAGGTTAATAAGCAATGTGCCAACACGGTGGAATTCCACTCTGCACATGTTGCAGCGACTGTGTTAGCAGCCACGAGCCCTGACACAGTATGCCATGTCGTATAGCCTGGGCCAACGCAGTACGGAGGTGGCGCATATCACGTGTCCAGAGTTGGCACAGAATAAGGACCTCTGCCCCCTTCTGCACAGTTATGAAATGGCTACTAAGATGGTTAGGGCTGACAACACCATCATCAGCATCACTATTCTGGTCATCTATATGCTGGATCTGTGGGAAGAGATAATGGTCCCAGAAGAAGAGGAGGCTGCTGAAGGGATAACACTGTCTCGAAGTTCAAGACTGTCGTCACACAGCAGGGTGCAAAGGGAGGGTGAAGTACTGCGATCGAGGGGGGCTGGTGATGATGATAACAGACAAACTGTTATCGAAGGTGCAAGATCCTAGGAACAAATGGGGAGGAAGAGGTGATGGGCAAGCAGCTGTCGGATGAAGAGGACAATCCCCCCCTCTGTTGTTCGGGGTTGGCGGGAGGGGACGAAGCAAACGAGCCTCATTGTTACCCAGCCACCAACACAGCATGGGCTCGGACCTCATGGTAGAACCCGACATATGAGTGCCTCCTTGCTGCACTATCTGCAACATGATCCCCGTATAGTTATGATTAGGAATAATGCTGACTACTGAATTGCCACTTTATTAGATCCACGTTATAAAACCAAATTTTGCTAGATGATTCCCGCCCTAGAAAGGGACCCACGAATGCTGGAGTATCGAAACACGCTTTTATACAACCTTAAGAGTGCTTTTCCCCAAGACAGCAGTGAAGTACACAGTTCGAATCCCAGCTGTAGACTTCCAACCTCTGGCCCGTCAATTCGTCAGTGTCAAAACATTAGCGACAGCAGCAGCAGTGGTGGAAGTGGAAGAAACAATTTCTGTGAATCATTTGACACTTTTTTTTAGACCAACTCGAGCACCAGCACAGAAGAGTCCAAGTCTTACATGTGGTGAAGGAGTGGAGAGGATGGTGCAGGAGTATCTAGAACTAAATATCAATACCATCAGGGAGGGTTTGAACCCTTTCACATTTTGGTCTTCCAAAATGGAGGAGTGGCCTGAGCTCGCCTCACACGCTTTGGAGATTTTATCGTGCCCGTCAGCCAGCCTTCTCTCAGAATGTGTCTTCAACGCTGCTGGTGGTGTCCTGACGGATAAGCGTATACGGTTGTCCCCTGAAAGTGTTGACCGCCTAACTTTCATTAAGATGAACAAGTCATGGATCTCCAAGGACTTTTGCACCCCAATTGCAGACTGTACAGACTAGGTGATATGGCATTTTTTTGTGTGATGCATTAATGTCACGTAACTGCACTCTGTGATATCTTTAGTGTCGCTTCTTTGGCTGCTGCTGCTGATGTTAAAACAAATTTGTGGAAATATGAACAGTCATGGTTGATCTACATCTGCTGTGTTAGCTGTAGTGAAAGACGTGTCGGTCCCAATTATACTATTTCTATTCTCGAGAAAGTCATTCCACTTCAGTGGTGTCAGGCCCTCATTTTTTAATCTGCTGGACTGGATGTAGTGAAAGACCTGTCGGTCCCTATACTACTATTTCTACTGTGGTGAAATTGATGCCACTTCTGTGGTGTAAGGCACTCATTTCTTTAAATGTGAGCACACCTTGTAGGGTGTTCATCTGCTGGACTGGGTGTAGTAAAAGACCTGTCGGTCCCTATTTTACTGTTTCTACTGTGGTGAAATTGATGCCACTTTGGTGGTATCTGCAAATAATTTTTGGAAATGTGAACACTTATGGTTGCGTGTCCATATGCTGGATTGGGTGTAGAGAAAGACTTGTCGGTGTTAGGGTCTGCGGAACACACCTAATAGATATAGTAGAGAGGTGCGTTCGCAGCCCGGGGTCCACCGTGCAGGCGAAGCCCACTGCTAGTAAGATGGCGAAAGTAGCGAACTCTGTTATCCCGCAGAGTCGCTAAAATAAATGATGTAGCGCGCTGTGGCAGTTAGTGCGAACTCTGTTAATCCCCAGAGCCGCTAACGGGAATGCCACAGCGCTATATGGCGATAAGTGCGAACTCACTTAGCTTCAGTGAGTCGCAAAGTAAAACGCTAGGGCGCTGAACCAGCGTTATAAAGCGAACCCTGTTGCGTCACAGAGCCGCTGAGAAAAAGACTGTGTCCTGTTAGACTCTCAGGGAACACAGATGACTGCTAAGCGGATTGCAGTCTGAGGTCATGCAGTCAGAACACAAGCAACAATCTCCTCACCGGAGTAGCCAGTATTCTAATGGCGTTTTCAGCCGAGCCCTGAACACGTGCATACAATCTCCTCACCGGGGGTGCCGGTATTCTAGGGGCTTATTTCAGCCAGAACTAACCACATGCATACATGACCTCACTGGCGCAAGCACGTAACAGATTTGATACTAGCGCATGGTGGCCCAGCCATGCCACCCTTTTATAGTAACAGCTACAGGACCTGCCAGAAAAAGGACCAATGAGAAACTGTTCCAAAACACATGTAGTTTCAGGACCTTCCTGGCGGACCAATAGGAGCTGCTGCAGTACCTGAACATGTGACCCCTAATCTCCAATGAGAGATCTTACCCTGGGCATGCTCAGAAGGGGAAGCGCAGGACTTCGTCCTAAAGACGTCTGCTCCAGCACTGGCTATAATAGAAGATCCAGGAGGGGCAGCAGCAAGTCTCTGCACAGTATTAGAATGGGCAAGATGCTGGGACCGACGTCTCTGCTGAGCAGGCTCCACTGCGGCTGGAGACGGATGGTGGACAGCAGCGGGAATGGCTCGAGATTCCCCTTGTGCAGCATTGGGAACTCGAACCCTAACAGTCGGTCGCTATTCTACTGTGGTGAAATTAATGCCACTTTGTTGGGCTCAACTACCCATGTTACTATCCTTAAATTTTTCTGACAATGGTGGTCTACAAAACTTTGTGCCACCTGAGTGTCACACCTTGTCTTACTGTGACATTCAATTGAAAGCTGTAAATGCTGTCCCAGACCCCGATACCTCATGCCTGGCTGATTGCTGCAGTGCCATACTAAAATCTGAACTGTTGGTGAATTTAGAACACTTTTCTGGTGTCTGTCCCTAATTTTATGCGTTTTGACAGCATTTGGGGCCGTTCTAAGGTGTTGTGCATGCATTTGTTTTTGCCTCCCATCTATAATATAACGCTAGGAGCGTCACTCTGTCTGAAGCCTTTATAGACTGCGCAAGCGCGACACGCCTGCACAGTCTGGCTCCAGACAGAGTGAGGCATCCAGAGCGGTGAGTACTCTGTATGGCACCGGAGATCTCGGTATGCTTACTGGATTTATACCGCGATCTCCGGCGCCATACATACTTACCTGACCGGGAGGAGCATTGCCGCGGCGATTATCTTCTCCCGGGGCAGGAGACCAGGAGTGCGCGTCGGATCGTGCATGCGCAATAGCGCTATCCTGCGCCATTTTGCTGAAGACACATTTACAGTGTGTCCTCAGCAATATGGCGCCGGACAGCGCGGTATGGGCATGCGCGTACTCCGGCATCGCTCTCCTCCCCCGGCGTCCAGCAGAACGGAACAGCGCTGGAGCACAGGGATGAAAGGTGAGTATAAATGTTTTTTTTTTTTTTGGGTATCTGTGCAGTTTAATAGCGGTGAGGGGGCCATGCACATCAGGGTTGGGGGTGAGGGGACCATGCACATCAGGATTGGGGGTGAGCGGACCATGCACATCAGGGTTGGGGGGTGAGGGGACCATGCACATCAGGGTTGGGGGGTGAGGGGACCATGCACATCAGGGTTGGGGGGTGAGGGGACCATGCACATCAGGGTTGGGGGGTGAGGGGACCATGCACATCAGGGTTGGGGGTGAGAGGACCATGCACATCAGGATTGGGGGTGAGGGGACCGTGCACATCAGGATTGGGGGGGTGAGGGGACTGTGCACATCAGGGTTGGGGGTGAGAGGACCGTGCACATCAGGGTTTGGGGGTGAGGGGACCATGCACATCAGGATTGGGGGTGAGGGGACCATGCACATCAGGATTAGGGGTGAGGGGACCATGCACATCAGGGTTGGGGGGTGAGAGGACCATGCACATCAGATTGGGGAGTAAGGGAACCATGCACATCAGGATTGTGGGGGTGAGCGGACCATGCACATCAGGATTGGGGGTGAGGGGACCATGCACATTAGGATTAGGGGGTGAGGGGACCATGCACATCAGGATTGGGGGGTGAGAGGACCATGCACATCAGGATTGGGGGGTGAGGGGACCGTGCACATCAGGATTGGGGGGGGTGAGGGGACTGTGCACATCAGGGTTGGGGGTGAGAGGACCGTGCACATCAGGGTTTGGGGGTGAGGGGACCATGCACATCAGGATTGGGGGGTGAGGGGACCATGCACATCAGGATTGGGGGGTGAGGGGACCATGCACATCAGGGTTGGGGGGTGAGAGGACCATGCACATCAGGATTGGGGAGTAAGGGAACCATGCACATCAGGATTGTGGGGGTGAGCGGACCATGCACATCAGGATTGGGGGGTGAGGGGACCATGCACATCAGGATTAGGGGGTGAGGGGACCATGCACATCAGGATTGGGGGGTGAGTGGACCATGCACATCAGGATTGGGGGGTGAGCGGACCATGCACATCAGGGTTGCGGGGTGAGGGGACCATGCACATCAGGGTTGGGGGGTGAGGGGACCATGTACATCAGGGTTGGGGGTGAGGGGACCATGCACATCAGGATTGGGGGTGAGGGGGCCATGCACATCAGGATTGGGGGTGAGGGGGCCATGCACATCAGGATTGGGGTGAGGGGGCCATGCACATCAGGATTGGGGGGTGAGGGGACCATGCACATCAGGATTGGGGGTGAGGGACCATGCACATCAGGATTGGGGGTGAGGGACCATGCACATCAGGATTGGGGGTGAGCGGACCATGCACATCAGGGTTGGGGGGTGAGGGGACCATGCACATCAGGGTTGGGGGGGTGAGGGGACCATGCACATCAGGGTTGGGGGTGAGGGGACCATGCACATCAGGGTTGGGGGTTGAGGGGACCATGCACATCAGGGTTGGGGGGTGAGAGGACCATGCACATCAGGATTGGGGGGTGAGGGGACCGTGCACATCAGGATTGGGGGGTGAGGGGACTGTGCACATCAGGGTTGGGGGTGAGGGTACCATGCATATCAGAATTGGGGGTGAGGGGATCATGCACATCAAGATTGGGGGGTGAGACCATGCACATCAGGATTGGGGGGTGAGGGGACCATGCTCAACAGGATCGGGTGACGGGACCATGCACGTCAGGATTGGGGGGTGAGGGAGCCATGCACATCAGGATTGGGGGGTGAGGGACCATGCACATCAGGATAGGTGGTGAGGGGACCATGCACATCAGGATTGGGGGTGAGGGGACCATGCATATCACGATTGGGCAGGAGGGAACCATGCATACCAGGATTGGGGGGTGAGGAAACCATGCATACCAGGATTGGGGGGTGAGGGAACCATGAACACCAGGATATGGATGAGCAGGTAACATGCATACCAGGATAGGGATGAGAGGGTACCATGCATACCAAGATTGGGGGATGAGGGGACCATGCATACCAGGATGAGGAATGGGGTGCCATGCGTAGTAGATTTGGGTGGGGTGAGGGGACCATACATACCAGGATAGGGATGAGGGGTGCCATGCATACCAGGATAGGAGGGGGGCAGCACATACCAGAATAGGAGACCATGTACCTATAAAAATGCTTGCCACCCGGGCGTAGAACGGGTTCATCACTAGTTGACTATAATGGCATTGGGTAATGTTGGCGAATATTAGTAGAATTAATCAGTGAATACTGCAAATTCGGCTAATCTAATCTGAATCGAATATTAAAATATTCGCTCATCTCTATTCGTTACTTGTTTCTTCATTACAAAACAACTGCAAATGTAACAAAAGTTGTCAGGTGAATTACGACCCCCCCTTGTAGCCATTTCGATCACGTTGTTAAAAGAAGAAGCTTAATCCACCACAACCAATAAATACTGAAAGGGATCATGGTAAGCACACGACCATGTGCTTATGAACTCTTTCTAAAAGAAAATCTGCCTTTTATCCCTATAGCAACCAATCACAGTGTAGCTTTAAGTTCTTATACTGCTGAGATAAAATGAAAGCTGTGCTATGATTGATTGCTATGGACAACACCACACTATTACGAACTGTGACTAAAAAATATGCCTTTACTGCCCATAACAACCAATCACAGAGAAGCTTTCATTTCTTATATTGCTGATGTAAAATAAAAGATATGCTATGATTGAATGCTATGGACACCTCCACACTCTATGGAAGTTGGGTTAAGAAAATCTTCTCTGCCTACAGCAGCAAATCGCAACAAAGAGGTCAAAGCATGGTGCAAGAAAAAGCCTATGGAGTCCGTGTTTGTGAAAAAAACTACGTGATGGATTTTTTTATATATTTTAACTCAGCAATCGAAAGTATACAGAAATTGCTTCTTACTTTTCAAACAGTTTTACCCTTGCATACCTGAGTAATCATTGTAAATGGCAGCAAATCTCCTGTTTACATAGAACAGGACGATGGGCTTCTGAGAACAATAAATTAACGCTGGTGTGGAGCCTCAGCTGCGCTAGGATTCCCACATCTCCTGGAAGGGTGCACTAAAAGATTTACCCACTAGAGGTCCTAATGCATCCACACACCTTCACCCATCCCCTAAGACCACTAGAGGGAGCCGGATAGGGATATAAAAGGAGGGTGAAGATAGGAAGAGAGTTCAGATTTGAGAGACTGCAGAGTAGTGCAGCTCAGCAGAGTGGAGCAAAAGGCAGAAGGCTGCAGTCTGCAGTAAGGTTCAGTTCAGTTTAGTGGAGTCCGGTAAGCAGTGCACTGCAAGAAGGGACTGAGTACTTCAAGAAAAGGTCCAACCACAAAGTCAGCCAGGTGCAGGACGGAGACTATAAGTTAGGCCCAGCTACATGCAGGCCAGGACTTCATTACAGAAAGGCAAGGATAGGAGGCTACACACCTACTCAGTGGGAGAATCTGGATGTGCACCTTTCACCCTACAGTGCTCCGGGATGTGCCAGCAACATCTTCAGTAAAGGTACCAAAGTGACTTGTGTGTGTCCATCTTCTTACCCCTAACTGCCAGGTTCCCCTCCGTCCTGCGTCCCTCCACATCTATCTGCCCTGAAGGACTCAGCCTCACCTGTGGGAGGCCTAACACCTACAGTCATGGCCAAAAGTTTTGAGAATGACACAAATATTATATTTTCACATGATCTGCTGCCCTCTGGTTTTTATGTGTGTGCTTGACAGATGTTTTTATCACAGACAGAAATATAATTGCAAACATATGAGTAACAAACGCTTATATTGACAGTTAGAATGAGTTAATGCAGCAAGTCAATATTTGCAGTGTTGACCCTTCTTCTTCAGGACCTCTGCAATTCTCCCTGGCAAGCTCTCAATCAACTTCTGGACCAAATCCTGACTGATAGCAGTCCATTCTTGCACAATCAATGCTTTCATTTTGTCAGAATTTTTAGGTTTTTGTTTGTCCACCCGTCTCTTGATGATTGACCACAAGTTCTCAATGGGATTAAGATCTGGGGAGTTTCCAGGCCATGGACCCAAAATCTCTATGTTTTGTTCCCTGAGCCATTTAGTTATCACCTTTGCTTTATGGCAAGGTGCTCCATCATGCTGGAAAAGGCATTGTTGATCGCCAAACTGCTCTTGGAGGGTTGGGAGAAGTTGCTCTTGGAGGACATTCTGGTACCATTCTTTATTCATGGATGTGTTTTTAGGCAAGACAGTGAGAGAGCCGATTCCCTTGACTGAGAAGCAACCCCACACATGAATGGTTTCAGGATGCTTAACAGTTGGCATGAGACAAGACTGGTGGTAGCGCTCACCTTGTCTTCTCCGAATGAGGCGTTTTCCTGATGTCCCAAACAATCGAAAAGGGGATTCATCAGAGAAAATAACTTTACCCCAGTCCTCAGCAGTCCACTGCCTGTACCTTTTGCAGAATATCAGTCTGTCCATGATGTTTTTTCTGGAGAGAAGTGGCTTCTTTGGTGCCCTCCTTGAGACCAGGCCTTGCTCCAAGAGTCTCCGCCTCACAGTGCATGCAGATGCACTCACACCTGCCTGCTGCCATTCCTGAGCAAGCTCTGCACTGCTGGTAGCCCGATCCCGCAGCTGAAACACTTTTAAGAGACGGTCCTGGCGCTTGCTGGTCTTTCTTGGGCGCCCTGGAGCCTTTTTGGCAACAATGGATCCTCTCTCCTTGAAGTTCTTGATGATGCAATAGATTGTTGACTGAGGTGCAATCTTTCTAGCTGCGATACTCTTCCCTGTTAGGCCATTTTTGTGCATTGCAATGATGACTGCACGTGTTTCTTTAGAGATAACCATGGTTAACAGAAGAGAAACAATGATGCCAAGCACCAGCCTCCTTTTAAAGTGTCCAGTGGTCTCATTCTTACTTAATCATGACAGATTGAACTGCCAGCCATGTCCTCATCAACACCCACACCTGTGTTAATGGAGCAATCACTGAAAAGAGGTTAGCTGGTCCTTTTAAGGCAGGGCTGCAATGATGTTGAAATGTGTTTTGGGGGATAAAGTTCATTTTCTAGCCAAATATTGACTTTGCAAGTAATTGCTGTTAAGCTGATCACTCTTTATAACATTCTGGAGTATATGCAAATTGCCATTAGAAAAAGTGAAGCAGTAGACTTTTTAAAAATTAATATTTGTGTCATTCTCAAAACTTTTGGCCATGACTGTATAGCTGCACAACACCAACTCTTCAGTGGATCTGCACCGCAGCGCTGGTCACCCTGACCAGGTACTACAGGTGGCGTCACGAATCATCCTATAAACATTTATTCCCCTGTAAATATCCCCCATTAAGGGTGAGCGCCCAGGGCCACGGACTGAGCTGTGTTGCCGTGACATCTCCCATAGGAGTTAATGGGCTCGGATCCGAGTACCCCCACGGCCCTGGGAGGGCGGCTCATCTAACTTGGCATCACGAACAGGATTGCGTGCCCTGCAGCAACGGAGTAACGTGTGCCCGTTGCCACCGGGTACTGTGTGCCTTAGTAAAAGACTGTGTCTCATATTGCGGTGAAGATTTCCCGCCATTGCCGCCATTTACAGCGTTATTGCGTGGAAACTAGGAGGCATACCTGCAAAAGCGCGCTGAGCTCTGGACACGCCCCCAGCGCTAACGCGGCGGCAGGTCCTGCAGAGAGATTCGGTGAATGCTCTGACGTAAGGTCCTGCTAGCAACTGTACTCGGCAAGAGCTGCGGCCTACAAGAGAAGGTAGGCCACGTTTCACTAGGGGGGCGCAGAGATGTCTTAGCCCCAATAACTTACCCATGGGCGCTGCCGCACAGGCTGGGACCGCTGCCCCCTCACCTGGGCCTGTGGCTCCGATAGTACCGCTGACACTGCCATATATGCCCGGAGCAAAGTGGCTTCCCCAGTACAGCGGCAAGCCAGACACCCTGTCAGGGTTCCAGCGAAAAATATGCAGCATACTGGACATGTACTCAATGTCAGAGAAGCAGAAAGCTGCAGTGGTAGTGGGACAACTGACTGGTGCTGCAGAGAGAGAAGTAGAGACATGGTCAGCTGCAGACCAGGAGTCAGTGCTTGCAATTTTCTTAAAGCTACAGACTATCTTTGAGGACCGTACCGAAACAGACCTCCGAATGAGGTTCTACCAATGTTCTGAAAAACCGGAGGATAGCATTCGGGACTACACCTGCCGACAACAAGGGGCCCTGCGAGCTCTCAGACAGGTTAATCCCATCAGCGTCACCAATGAAGATAAAATGTTAAAAGAACAATTTATACGGGGACTGAGGTCCCAAGCGGAAAGCAGGACTGTGCGTTGGTGGTCCTTGGATCATCCTGATGCTACTTTTGATGCCTTTAAGGATTTGGCTATAAAAGGACTGCGGCCCCTGGAAACGCCCGAGATGGCAACCCAGCGTCACCCGGGTGAGGCCACTCTAATGCCAGCAGCATCCACCTTTTCCCCGCTGGTTGCTGAAGCCAAGACGCAGGCAGCACCCCCTACTGAGCTGGACTGTTTACGCTCAGAAGTGCGCCAGCTGACCAAAAACCTGGCCGCCGTAATGAGTGCCCTGCAACTGCGGGCGGAACCGGAGACAGAAGGAAAGATCCTGCTAGCTGACTGCCCTCAGGATGTCCCCTGGATGAGCCGGAGGAGAAAAAGGACGTCGCCACCCCAGAGGAGGACAATGCCACCCCCAGGAAGGACCAACGACCAGCACCAACCTCGCCGAGGGATCGTCTGCTACTGCTGCCAGAAGGAAGGTCACATCGCACTCCAGTGTCCTTTAAATGAGCAAATCCTGGGTCCGAGGGCCAGCACCCAGGAGTAGACTCATCAGGCCCCTCAGACTGGAACCGCAGGTTTGTGGGAGGAAGACCTTTCCTGTCCATTATACTGGACTGGATCGCAATCACTGCCCTGCTGGACACCGGATCTCAGGTAACCATCATACCTGATATCCTTTACAATAGATACTGGTCCATGGACGGTCTCCAACCCCCAAAACCCCGACTTTGCAGTATAAGTCTCTAATGGCCTCCCTCTTGACTTACTGGGGGCTAAAAACGTAGATGTAAAAGTGGGGAGAGTGGAGCTAAAGGATCAGGGACTTCTTGTAGTGAAGACTGTTAATGAAGAAAATGGGTTGAATGTGGTTTTAGGCACTAACATTATTAGTAACTGTTTGGAGGAGGTTGTGTTTTTACTCCAACAGCTCGCCGATGTTGCCAGACCAAAGCAAAAGGGAGCGATCCAGAAGGAAATCCGGGCCCTGATGTGCCAGCAGCAAATGAAACTGACCGGTGGTGAGATTGGTAATGTACGGGTAACAGACCCGAACCCCATTGTGATACCCCCAATGAGTGAAATGCTTATTTGGTGTAGAGCAGCAATAGGTCTGAGAGGACAGAACTACCAAGCATTAGTAGAGCCCCACTGTTCAGAACACAGACCTACACTCTTGACTGCCATAGGGGTAGTGGAGGTACGTAATGGGAGGGTGCCAGTGCGTCTTCTCAACTGGGGAGAGGATGAAGTCAAATTACCATGTTATGCCACTGTTGCCAAGTTACATGCTGTAGATAATAACTCCATTCACCCGACGGAGCCCTTAACCTCCCACAACCAGTGGAGGATAACGGCCCGGCAACCAAGGTGGAGGTTTGGTGTCAGCAGCTACATGTCGGGACGGACACCACTCCAGCCCACCAGAAACAGGGAGTACATCGAGTAGTTCAGGAGTGCGCACAGGTATTCAGCAAATACCCACTTGACTTTGGGAAGATTAAAGGGGTCCAACATCACATCCCCACAGGCAATCATGCCCCCATTAAAGAACGGTACAGGCCTATACCCCCAGCACACTACCAGGAAGCCAAGGAGATGTTGCGTGACATGAAGGAAGCAGGAGTGATAAGGGATAGTTGTAGTCCCTGGGCAGCTCCCCTAGTCCTAGTCAGGAAAAAGGATGGAAGCATGAGAATGTGTGTAGATTACAGACAAGTAAATCGCATTACACATAAAGATGCATAACCTTACCACGCATTGAGGAATCCCTAGCTGCCTTAAAGACTGCTAATTACTTTTCCACCCTTGACCTCACTAGTGGGTACTGGCAAGTAGCTGTGGCTGAGGAGGATCGGGAGAGGACGGCTTTCACCACCCCGATAGGACTCTGTGAGTTCGACAGAATGCTGTTTGGACTCAGCAGTGCCCCTGGAACGTTCCAGAGAGTGATGGAGTGCTGCCTGGGACATCTCAACTTCGAGACTGTGTTACTGTACCTGGACAACGTAATTGTGTATTCCAAAACGTATGAAGACCACTTGAAGCACCTGGCAGAGGTATTCGAGTCACTGTCCCAGTATAGGTTGAAACTGAAGCCTTCAAAGTGCCACCTGCTCAAACAAAAGGTACAGTACCTGGGACACATTGTCAGCTCAGAGGGAGTAGTGCCAGACCCCGAGAAGGTCAACGCCAACCAGAAATGGCCGGAGCCGAAGAACCTCAAAGAGGTGCGTCAGTTCCTGGGACTGACAGGATACTACCGGAGGTTTGTGAAGGACTACACCAAGAAAGCAGCGCCTCTGCAAGACCTCCTGGTGGACAGTCCCTCAAGAGCAGAAATTCTCCTTTCCACTGGGGTAAAGAACAGGCTGAAGCATTCAAAGAAAGGAAGGAGATCCTGACAGGTGATAAGATCCTAGCCTACCCTGACTACAACCAACCGTTCCTGCTATATACAGATGCCAGCAATGAAGGATTGGGAGCTGTCTTAAGTCAGAAGCAAAATGGCCTAGAAAAAGTCATTGCCTATGCAAGCAGGAAGCTCCGCCCGACCGAAAGGAACCCAGAGAACTACAGCAGCTTCAAGTTGGAGTTCCTGGCACTGGTCTGGGCCATTACTGAAAGGTTCAAACACTACCTAGCCTCCAGAAAGTTTACGGCCTACACTGACAATAACCCCTTAACGCATCTGGAAACAGCCAGACTGGGAGCCATGGAGCAACCATGGATGGCTCGGCTGTCAAATTACCAATTCACAATCAAGTACCGAGTGGGCCGCAAGAATGCCAAAGGTGATGCCCTATCCAGGATGCCTCATGAGTCGGACACAGAGGAAGAAGTGGATGATCTGGAAGAGATTGAACTACCTGCCTTTCACAGGAATGGGATGATCTACGAGCAACGAGCCTGCAGGAGGCAGCGTGGTAAGTAGAGTTGAGCGATACTTTCCGATATCCAAAAGTATCGGAATCGGAATGGTATCGCCGATACCCAAAAAATATCGGCGATACCCGATACCGATACCGGAAGTCCAATGTAAGTCTATGGGAACAAAATATCGAAATTAAAAAAAACCCATTCTTGCCTTGTAGGTTAATTGTACATGAAGGAAAACAACAAAGAGTAATGTAGAATGTATTGGGGGAGGTTGAGGAGACATTAAAGGCATAGATGTTTAACCCAATCCAATGGAATAGCATTAATTTTTTTTTTTTAGGAAATACGTTCGGATTGACGAAGAAATTGACAATGTTGTTAACCTTTTTTCTATTTTGGCAAATATGTATGTTTCACAACTTCCATGCTCTTCACCTTTTTAACTTTTGCCACACTTTCTCCTTCATAATCTTCAGCAGCATCATCTTTGTCATCAAATTATTCTTCATCTTCACCTTCTTTATCTTCTTCTAAAACTTCTTGCTTTTCATCTTTTTGTTAACATTACTCATATTGTTCTTTTTAAACTATTATTCTTCTTCATATTATAGTCCTTCATCTTCTTCATCATATTCTTATTTGTGACATAGATTCCAGTACTTGTAATCTGTAAAAGTATGATTTTTTCATCGTTCCGTTCTTGCTGCCACAAAAGATTTAAATTACAACAGTATTTGTCCGTGTTCAGTTTAGCCTGCAGCATCAGGCATTTACCAGGGCACCACGAGGAGGAACGGACTCACCCCCATACACTGCTTAGTCTTCTTCTGCTTATAATTTAGAGCATATATTTTGCTCTTCATTTTGGTCTTATACTTCATGTTCTTCTGCTTTTAGATCTTCTGCTTATTGTTCTTGTGTCTCTTGTTCTGTATCTTGTATTTGTAGCACAACCTTGTACCAGCTGATGTTACTGGGACACGGTTACTAAGCAGGAGGTAACTGTGCTCCAAAGCACTACCAAGGACCAGCAGACGTTGCTGGAACTCGGATACCGAGATGGAGGCACCTAGGCCAAAGGCACTGCGGAGAACCAGTTGACGGCACTGGAACCCCGACGGGTAGCAGAAGGTACAAGAGCCAATGCAAGTAACGAGGACCAGCTGACTGTGCTGGAACCCGGAGGGGCAGCAGAAGGAAAAGAGCCAATTGCACAACCGAGGACCAGCTGACGTTACTGGTACACGGTTACTAAGCAGGAGGTACCTGTGCTCCAAAGCACTACCAAGGACAAGCAGACATTGCAGGAACTCGGATACCGAGATGGAGACACCTAGGCCAAAGGCACTGCGGAGAACCAGTTGACGGCACTGGAACCCCGACGGGTAGCAGAAGGTACAAGAGCCAATGCAAGTAACGAGGACCAGCTGACTGTGCTGGAACCCGGAGGGGCAGCAGAAGGAAAAGAGCCAATGGCACAACCGAGGACCAGCTGACGTTACTGGGACACGGTTACTAAGCAGGAGGTACCTGTGCTCCAAAGCACTACCAAGGACAAGCAGACATTGCAGGAACTCGGATACCGGGATGGAGGCACCTAGGCCAAAGGCACTGTGGAGAACCAGCTGACGGTACTGGAACTCGGACGGGTACCATAAGGCACCCATGAAAATGTAAGTTGACAGGCCACAAGCCGTCTGCAGTTACCAAATCACACAGTCCTACAGTGGGTGCTTGTCCTATTTTCACAACGGAAAGAGCCTTTATTTACATATCCCACAGCACACATAGGAATCACCTAAACTGCAGGCACCATAGAGTCGGATAACCGGAATGCAACATGACAGGACAACTTATTGGAGGCTAATTTACGTTGACACTGCCAGGAAATAGCTGTGGTGCTGTAACCAGGGTGGGCATGAGTCAGTACCCGTGCCAATTACTTCCGAGCAACAACTGGCGGTGTTGAAGCCCAGGGATGAGAGGAGGACAGGGTGGAGGCAGCATGACTTTTTGTCGTACACACAGCAGGGGAACAGCTGCCATTACTCAACCCCAGTAACACAGGAGCAAGTGTTGACTGTGCTAACAGCACTTACAGGCAACAACTGGCGGTGTTGGAGCCCAGGGTCCAATGCATCGACTTCAATTGCTTCCACCTCCTCTCAGGAACACAGCACTGTTGATCAACCATCTGTCTCTTCACCGCCTGCCAAATTGCCCAGTCAGTCAGAGAGTTCTGTACAGGAGCCAGCTGAGTCTCTGCTTCTGTTCTCAGAATCTGTTGGTTTGCAAACAGGGGCACAGCCAAGCAGCATTCTGGAATGTGAAGAAGAGGGAGTATGCAGTGATGCACAACAGCTGTGTCTCTCTGAATCTGAAGAGGCGGGTGAGACAGTGCCGATGGTCAGCACACCGCAGAAAGCATCTGATGATGATGAGACTCAGGTGCCAGTTTCTGTGGAGCATGGTGGTGCCAGACCCACCCAACAGCAGCAGGTGTTGGAAGAGGTTAGTGGAGATGATGAGGTCCAAGACCCAACATGGCGTGAGGAACAGGAAGGTGGTGGTAGCAGCTCTGAGGAAGCGATTGCCCCAACGGTACAAACAGGAGGGAGAGTTAGGCTGCATACTCTGTTGCCTGTAGCCTCCATTTTGGCACCTGTTCGGATTTCTCTTACAAAAGTCTAAACGGACGCTCCCAGGACTTGCACTGCGTGGTCCTTTTTTCACACACTTGCAGATGATATTTGCTATGTCAAATGCAAGCTGTGTAATCAAAAAGTAAAAAGAGGTAAAGTGTCAGTAACCTCAATACCACAAATATGTGTAAACATATGCGGAGAAAACACGTAGTTGCGTTACAAAGACACACTGAAGATGTACAGTCTATAGAGAATCACTGCACAAGTTTAACTGCATATGTCATGGTTAAATTTGAAATTTTTATTGCACACTTGATGTGAAAAAAGAAAATAGCTATGAGACTACTGACTGACGTTTTGGGCAACGCAGTGGCCTTTATCAAATAGTCGCTGGAAGAGATACAGTCAATGACAATGTATAATATATACAATATATACATAGGGTGAAGAATATATATACATAGGAATTAGGCAACATGTTAAACATTTGGGTGATACTGTAGAACACGGAGAATTATCCCTCTAAGGTATGTGGGTGGATAATGTAGTTTTTTGTTGATTTTTGGGAGTGTGTAGAAAACAGGGGTGATGGGGTATTGAATATTAAGGAATGTCATAGTCTTACAGTCTACGGTGATCAATTGAAGATGTTTTGTCAAGATACGATCAATTTTTTGACAGATGTAAAATGTAGGGTCACAATTGAGTTGTCTGTAGGTTAGGTTAACTGACAGTTGTCTATGAATTTCGGCAATAGATTGGGTCTTATTCATAATAACGATAGCACCCCCCTTATCTGCTGGTTTAATAATAATGTTGGGGTTATCTTTCAGAGATTTTATGGCTTGTTTATCTGTAGGTGTCAGGTTGTGGGCGGCGTATCGGGTGTAGGCCCAATCTCGGCAAACCATCCACGAGCACAGGCTCTGAATGCTGGCATTGCAAAACTCCTGTCCCTTGAAATGCTGTCATTCAGGCTGGTGGAGACTGACAGTTTACGGAACTTAATGGCATTGGCAGTCCCACAATACAATGTGTCAAGCTGATTTTATTTCAGCAGGCAAGCCGTCCCTGGTCTGCAAAAGCATGTTGTTGAGGTTAAAATTAAACATGCGCTACTAAACTCCGTCAGTAGCAATGTCCACCTGACCACCGCTGCGTGGACCAGTACCCATGGCCAGGGACGATACCTTTCCCTTACTGCCCATTGGGTCAATGTTGTGGAGCCGGGTACAGATCTTGCGAGTGGCGCTTTACGTGTTCAGGCAACTACAAGGATTGCGGGAATCAAGTCTGTACACATTGACTCCTCCTTCTCCAGTTCCTCAGAAACATCGTTGCAGGAGCCATCACGGTCTACCTCCACATGGACCCGTGAACGCTTAATAAGAATCTTTAGTTATATAGCGCCAACAGATTACGCAGCGCTTTACAGTTTAACAGTTTCAGAACACAAGTCATAAGTGACAACGTTAACAATACAATAATTAAAGCAATATAAGCCGCCCCTGCTCGTGAGACCTTACAATCTACAATGAGAAGGGGGAGCTACAAAGTACAGTTGTTTATATACAATGGTGCATTTACAATGATGGTCCAGCCATTTTCAGGGAGTGAGGGATGGATGGAGATAGTGAATGGGCTACACACACACACAGTTACACATAGAATGACTTTGATTAGTGAATGTGATAGGCCGCTCTGAACAAATGTGTTTTGAGTGTGGAAGTAGGGCTGTTAATGGGGATGTTGAAGTCTCCAAGGATAAGGGTTGGTACTTCTGAGGACATGAAAGTGCGGCAGCCAGGCAGAGAAGTGGTCAAGGAACTGTGTGGGCAGCCTGGGGTCCGATATATTACCGCTACTCTGAGGGAGAGGGGACGAAAGAGCCTGATGGTGTGGACCTAATAATTTGCAAAATCTTAATATAAAATTTACATGTTACATATTTACATCTAGTATAAAACATTTAACCATTAAGCCTACTTACAGAACAAGGAAGTGTAAAAAAACTTGTGCTTAAAAAAAAAAGTGCAAATAAAATGTGAGAAGGGCAGTGTAACAAATAATTTAGGAAAAAGATAAACTAACATCAAGTGCTGTGTGCTGTGTAAGAGCCAGACACATTAACATGAAATCAGTCTGGAATAGCGGTGATTTTCTCCCCATAACCCGAGTAACATTCTGGGGAGAGGGGTGTAGAGTCAACGATCAGCAACTAGCTACGGTAGATCAAATACCTGAAAAAAAAAAAAAAAAAAAGTTATTTAACATTCATAAGATACATTTTATTTTATAAAAAAAAAAAAAATATTTAACATTCATAAGATACATTGTATTTAAAAAAAAAAAAAAGAAATTTATTTAACATTCCTAAGATAATTTTTTTTAAAACATAAAAACTATAATACACAGCAGGATCTTTAGTAAAAACCAGACTTACCACTGTAACCTCTTAATCCTTGCAAGCTTCAACACAACGTTGACAAGGTACACAGCAGGGGTGGTCGGTCTCCTAGACAACGAGCAAACTCCTTCATGTTGAGAGAGGCCACCATCTCCTTAGCTTTCTGGTACTTTTCTGTGGGAATGAGCTTGTCTCCAACCAGCCAGGAATATCCATTGAATGGCACACCATGGTTTGGTATTAGCACCCAGTACCAAAAATGAAGCCAACCACAGTTCCCATTTCTCATGAACTTTATTTGATATACTGGCTGGCCAAACATTTGTTTCTCACAAAGGAGCTGAAGACCCTGAGTGGTAGTAGGTGCAAGTCTCTCCAGCATGACCTGTTTGTTAGATATTTGCAGTCTACACCTAAACAACATCTCTAGAATCCGCCCTTTTCTCACCATGGAAACAACAAAAACCCTCACTGTAGCATTGATCCACTCCCGCCTGGACTACTGCAATGCTCTATTACTTGGCCTCCCTATTACTCGACTATCCCCTCTCCAGTCATCCTTATTGCAGCAGCCAGGGTCATCCATCTGGCTAATCGGTACTCGGACGCGTCCGCTCTTCGCCAGTCCTTACACTGGCTGCTCATTCATTATAGGATCCAATTCAAAGTACTGGTTCTCACCCACAAAGCTCTCCACAGTGCAGCACCCCCTACATCTCCTCCCTCATTTCTATCTATCGGCCTAACTGACTGCTGCGCTCTGCAAATGACTTTCGACTAACCTCTGCAGTAATCCGTACCTCCCACTCCCGACTCCAAGACTTCTCCCGCGCTGCGCAAATCCTCTGGAATGCTCTACCACAAGAAATTAGGACTATCCACAATTTGCCTGGTTTCAGGCGCTCCCTCAAAACACATTTGTTCAGAGTGGCCTATCACATTCAATAACCAAAGTCGTTCTATGTTTAAGTGTGTATGTGGAGCCCATTCACTATCTCCATCCATGCCTCACTCCCTCAAGATGGCTGGACCATCATTGGAAATGCACCATTATATATACACACCTGTACTTTGTATCTCCCCCACCTCATTGTAGATTGTAAGCTCTCACGAGCAGGGTCGGCTTATTTTGCTTTAAGTATTGTATTGTTAACGTTGTTACCTATGACTTGTGTTTTGAAACTGTTAAAGTGTAAAGCGCTGCGGAATATGTTGGCGCTATATAAATAAAGATTATTATTATTATTATATCAAAGGGAGAAGAGGATTGGGCCTTGACAAGGTGCCCGATTGCATCTTAAGTCTTATTGAATGTTGGAGCCAGTCCACCGTATAAAAGCAGCCATAGAGTGTCCGGGTACCTGCTTTGATTTCGATCAAAATGAAGACTACTTTGATGTACATGTACACCAATTCGAGAAAAATGACAAGGATGAGGCAGTAAGACACGCTCAGCAGAGTACAAGCAGCATTGCTTGAAGAAGTAACTTGAGCGTGATCAAAATTGAATAAATTAAAATCTCAGACTACAGTGAACACAACTCTTAGCTGTGAAAGGGCTTTTTGTGTCCTTCTACAGTGTTTTCAACCAATGTATTGGATACGGATGGAAGCACGTCATACTATAATTTCAATTGAATGGAGCAGCAAGAATTACACTAAAGAAAAAAAAAAAAAAAGAGTGTGAGAGTGACATGTGCAGATGCCTACATACAGCGTTGTATGCCGAGCAAACTGCAGCGCGTCACCTGCACTCACACACACACCTTGCAGAGCTGTGAAAAAAACACTGCAAGGCAAAAGGAAGATGTACACAGCGGTTGGTAAAGTAGCCTGCCTAAAGCACAGTACACAAAATCGCAATCTCTAACTGTCCCTCAGAGTCAGCAGAGCAGCGTTCTGTCCCAAACTGAATTAACAGCACAGTGACGCTAAAATGGCGGCTTTATCCGGCAACAATACCTTCCTTGTGTCACGGTTAGGGTAGCGTGTGTCTATTATATGAGTGTCTGTAAAATGTAACGTTACGCAGACTTATTCTGCCCTTGGGACGCAAAAAATAAGACAGCAGTAATCATTTACTGTATAAAACTCCACCTATGCGCAACAAAACAAGCACGTTCCCTCTTACGGTTCCTGCGCTGACATGTGAGTAGGGAGTTTGGAGACGTTCCTGAATTTATCCCAGGTATCCAAGCATATCAGGCCGATAGGAGAGCATTAAAACCACCCACGGTGGTGACTTAAATATGGTGAATCGAACCAGTGAAGAACTGTAGGTCGATGCGAATGAATGTGCGATCACATGACACACGTTTATAATAACCCTTGCTAGACACGAGTAACTTTGTAGATATTTGGACACATCTGAACCCAGATGGCAGTGAATATTCATTCTATTCGGCGCCACATGACTCTTGGTCCAGAATAGATTATATATTGCTAGCACAGGAGCTATTAAGGGGAGTGGAAGAGGAAGATGTGCAAACGTAGCTATATATGACCACGCGCCCGTATCAGTGACCCTGCCAGATATGGTACAGATGGGGCCAAACCAAACTTGGCGCTTCCCGACCTATTTGTTAATGGATGAGAAGTTTCGACATCACGTGAAGCAATGGTGTTTTTAATATGTAAGGGATAATGGAGATACTAGGGATAGGCCGGAACTTTTATGGGCAGCAGGGAAGGGAGTAATGCGCGGGAAACTAATAGGTTATCAGACAACGCTAAAAAAGAAGATCGCGACAAACTACTCGCAGGCTAGCAGGATATTACGCGATAGGTACACGGCAAACAAGACAAGTTCATCAACACAGGTTAAAAATAGATGTAAGCAGGCTAAGGCTGACTTACACGTATGGGTATATCGACGAGAGACAAGCAGTAATAACAATTATAGAGCCGATGTATATCGTTATGGTAGCAAATGAGGGAGACTATTAGCACGAGTAGCGAAAGGAAATCACATTCGTCATCAATATATTACAGCGTTAACGAATAAACATGGGATCATGAACACAGACCCTCGAACCATAAACACCATTCTACAAGAATACTACTCAGACTTATATAAGGTGGAACATACGGATAGTGCGGAGGGTAACACCTTTGTAGATGGAATACGGTTACCATCCATCACAAACTATCAGCTTCTCCTTTTAAAAAAACAAATTGAGGTGACGGAAGTGACAGCGGCGATAAGTTACTTTAAATACGGGAAAGCTCCAGGACCTGACGGGTTTACAGCCAAATTATTTAAATTATTGAGTGAGGATATCCCGTCCACATTGGTACGCACCTTCAATCATATATTGGAGACAGGAGGGTTGCCCAGCCATTCAAACATGTCACACATGAAGTTGCTACTAAAACCAAACAAACCTTCACATCTGCCTGGATCCTATCGTACATTCTCACTCATTGACCATTATATCAAGATTTTGTCCAGGATCATGGCAGATCTTTTGAGTAGCATTGTTCCTACGCTGATAGGGTGATCACAAGTGGCCTTTGTTAGCTACTTTGTTGGCTACCATCAGTCTCACTATGCATAACACATGTGTGCAGTGGGCAGTATTACCTTTGCCTTCGGTGGAGTAGGAAAACACCTCTCCTATCGAAGTGTTAGTTGGGGAGATGGAAGATTTGACACCGGGACCTGAATTGTAATACTTAAATGTGACAGGTGACAAATTTGTTAAGGCGCAACTCCGCTGCCCCTACGTTGAGTCTAGCCCGTGAAAATTTACTGGTTGTCAATGGGAAACCCCAACACCCCGGGGCAGCTACAGTATTTAAACAATTAGAGCTGAACCAAGATTCGCTGTATCAGGTTTATAAAATACATGTTGAAATTTTTTAGCAATTGCTGCTACCGCAGTCATATCGGAGGTTGGTAATGGACTTAGCGCATGCGCATGTACTAGGGTGACATTTGTGCCAAAAGAAAACCCTACACAGAATTATACAACGGTTTTACTGGCTGGGGGTCTATCAAGAAGTTAAACGGTATTGTAACTCTTGTCGCATGCGCCAGGTACACAGTCCTCAGCCTCATTTAGTGAGTCCCTTGGTGCCATTAAAAATTTTAGAGGTCCAGTTTGAGAGAATACCCATGGATCTGGTGGAGCCGGTTAATAAATCAGCAAGGGGTCATCAACAGGGGCAATAAAAGGGGCACTGTGTGGGTCACCAGTTTTGAGCACACCCGAGTTCAAAAGAGAATTCATTGTCCAGACTGATGCGTCAGAGGTAGGTCTGGGTGCCGTGTTGTCTCAGGACTGGAGCTTAACGGGGAGGAGCATCCCATTAGTTTTCTGAGTCGAAAACTTACTCCATCAAAAAACAGAGACAGCATTGTAGAGAGAGAATGCCTGGCGATAAAGTGGGCACTGGAGTCGTTGCGCTACTATTTGTTGGGGATAACATTTTGTTTTGTAAATGATCATTCCCTTGTGACTGGCAGTGTTGTAGCCCAGGGAGTAGAGTTCAGGTGGTAGAAAGATGAACATAACAGGAGACTTGGAAAACGTTGGCAAACAGTTATTTAATCTGAAAACGGACAGGCAAATTCAGGTGAGATCCATGCCTTGTTCATTTTCAGAAAAATAAGCCGGTCTACATTGTCTGAGGATAGTCGCATGCGACGGTCTGTTAGTACACCACCTGCAGCACTAAAGACGCGCTCAGATAATACACTGGCAGCAGGGCAAGCCAGCACCTCCAAGGCATACCACACATCAAATTCAAATATAACAGTAATAATAATATTATTAATAAAAAATGAAATTGCACACACAGTACACAGACACAGCTCATATGTGTGTATGAGAGAGTGTTTCTGTGTGTAGTTCATGCCTCTAGCCTAGAAGATCAGTCTTGCTAAAATCTTTAACACTGACCCCTGTTCTGTTCTTAAAATGGTGGATGCTGAACTGCTTCTCAGCCCCCTCATACACAATCATTATGTGGCACTGCTGGGCTCAGTCAGAGGCATCAGATTGAACTAGGCTGTCCTGAGTCATTCTCAATAGAACATTTTGTTCAGCAGTTCATCTAGTTCATTTAGTTCAGAGGTCACATGATGCATTTCCTATCAGCTCCTCACAGGATAGGGTGGAGAAAAACTGAACTAAATGAACTAAATGAACTAATCTTTTGAACTAATCTTTTCAGTGAACTAGTTCATGGTGAACTAATCACCAAAATTAACTAGATTTCCCATCACTATGGTGTACACCTTCGTGGCGCTGTCACAAAACTTCGCCACATTTGTAACATACAGCTCTTGCCCTGTGCAGAGGCGCTGCTTCTGCTCCCTCTTGTTGCAGAGGTGTCTACAATGCCTCGACGCACAGAGCTGCTTTGTAAAGCAGTAGCAGCAGCAGCGCTCTCGGCTGGAATGGAGAACATTATGGATTTCAACAGTGTGTCTTGGTCCTCCAGCATTTTACGGTCCCGGTTCAACGGTGTGATGAGGCTTTGTAAGTTGTCCCGGTAGCGAGGGTCTAGGAGGGTGTACACCAATAATCTGATGTGGTGAGAATGTGGCCGATGCGGCGGTTGTTTCTCAGGCAGTGCAGCATGAAATCAACCATGTGCTGCCGACTCACAACTGGCCAACAAACGCTGTCCTCTGGAAGAGCGTCACACTAATAGATTTTTGTAAATTTAAAATAGAATAAAGCAGCAGCAATTTTTGAAAAATGACAAGGATGAGCCAGTGACAGACACGCAGCGGTGGTTGAAGTAAGTGGAGCGGGATCTACACTCCTACAAAAAAAATTAAACCTCAGACTAGAGTGAACACTGAAACACAACTGTTCACTTGCTGTGAAAGGCCTTTTAGTGGACTTCTATTATGTTTGCAAGCAATGTATTGTATTTTGATGGAAGAGCGTCACACTAATAGATTTTTGTAAATTTAAAATAGAAGAAAGCAGCAGCAATTTTTGAAAAATTCCAAGGATGAGCCAGTGACAGACACTCAGCAGAGTACACGCTGCGGTGGTTGAAGTGGAGCGGGATCTGCACTCCTACAAAAAAATTAAACCTCAGACTAAGTGAACACTGAAACACAACTGTTCACTTGCTGTGAAAGGCCTTTTTGTGGACTTCTATTAAGTTTGCAAGCAATGTATTGTATTTTGATGGAAGAGCGTCACACTAATAGATTTTTGTAAATTTAAAATAGAATAAAGCAGCAGCAATTTTTGAAAAATTACAAGGATGAGCCAGTGACAGACACTCAGCAGAGTACACGCAGCGGTGGTTGAAGTAAGTGGATCGGGATCTACACTCCTACAAAAAAATTAAACCTCAGACTAGAGTGAACACTGAAACACAACTGTTCACTTGCTGTGAAAGGCCTTTTTGTGGACTTCTATTATGTTTGCAAGCAATGTATTGTATTTTGATGGAAGAGCGTCACACTAATAGATTTTTGTAAATTTAAAATAGAAGAAAGCAGCAGCAATTTTTGAAAAATTCCAAGGATGAGCCAGTGACAGACACTCAGCAGAGTACACGCTGCAGTGGTTGAAGTAAGTGGAGCGGGATCTACACTCCTACAAAAAAATTAAACCTCAGACTAGAGTGAACACTGAAACACAACTGTTCACTTGCTGTGAAAGGCCTTTTTGTGGACTTCTATTATGTTTGCAAGCAATGTATTGTATTTTGATGGAAGAGCGTCACACTAATAGATTTTTGTAAATTTAAAATAGAAGAAAGCAGCAGCAATTTTTGAAAAATTCCAAGGATGAGCCAGTGACAGACACTCAGCAGAGTACACGCTGCGGTGGTTGAAGTGGAGCGGGATCTACACTCCTACAAAAAAATTAAACCTCAGACTACAGTGAACACTGAAACACAACTGTTCACTTGCTGTGAAAGGCCTTTTTGTGGACTTCTATTAAGTTTGCAAGCAATGTATTGTATTTTGATGGAAGAGCGTCACACTAATAGATTTTTGTAAATTTAAAATAGAATAAAGCAGCAGCAATTTTTGAAAAATTACAAGGATGAGCCAGTGACAGACACTCAGCAGAGTACACGCAGCGGTGGTTGAAGTAAGTGGAGCGGGATCTATACTCCTACAAAAAAATTAAACCTCAGACTAGAGTGAACACTGAAACACAACTGTTCACTTGCTGTGAAAGGCCTTTTTGTGGACTTCTATTATGTTTGCAAGCAATGTATTGTATTTTGATGGAAGAGCGTCACACTAATAGATTTTTGTAAATTTAAAATAGAAGAAAGCAGCAGCAATTTTTGAAAAATTCCAAGGATGAGCCAGTGACAGACACTCAGCAGAGTACACGCTGCAGTGGTTGAAGTAAGTGGAGCGGGATCTACACTCCTACAAAAAAATTAAACCTCAGACTAGAGTGAACACTGAAACACAACTGTTCACTTGCTGTGAAAGGCCTTTTTGTGGACTTCTATTATGTTTGCAAGCAATGTATTGTATTTTGATGGAAGAGCGTCACACTAATAGATTTTTGTAAATTTAAAATAGAAGAAAGCAGCAGCAATTTTTGAAAAATTACAAGGATGAGCCAGTGACAGACACTCAGCAGAGTACACGCTGCGGTGGTTGAAGTGGAGCGGGATCTACACTCCTACAAAAAATTAAACCTCAGACTACAGTGAACACTGAAACACAACTGTTCACTTGCTGTGAAAGGCCTTTTTGTGGACTTCTATTAAGTTTGCAAGCAATGTATTGTATTTTGATGGAAGAGCGTCACACTAATAGATTTTTGTAAATTTAAAATAGAATAAAGCAGCAGCAATTTTTGAAAAATTACAAGGATGAGCCAGTGACAGACACTCAGCAGAGTACACGCAGCGGTGGTTGAAGTAAGTGGAGCGGGATCTACACTCCTACAAAAAAATTAAACCTCAGACTACAGTGAACACTGAAACACAACTGTTCACTTGCTGTGAAAGGCCTTTTTGTGGACTTCTATTAAGTTTGCAAGCAATGTATTGTATTTTGATGGAAGAGCGTCACACTAATAGATTTTTGTAAATTTAAAATAGAATAAAGCAGCAGCAATTTTTGAAAAATTACAAGGATGAGCCAGTGACAGACACTCAGCAGAGTACACGCAGCGGTGGTTGAAGTAAGTGGAGCGGGATCTACACTCCTACAAAAAAATTAAACCTCAGACTAGAGTGAACACTGAAACACAACTGTTCACTTGCTGTGAAAGGCTTTTTTGTGGACTTCTATTATGTTTGCAAGCAATGTATTGTATTTTGATGGAAGAGCGTCACACTAATAGATTTTTGTAAATTTAAAATAGAAGAAAGCAGCAGCAATTTTTGAAAAATTCCAAGGATGAGCCAGTGACAGACAATCAGCAGAGTACACGCAGCGGTGGTTGAAGTAAGTGGAGCGGGATCTACACTCCTACAAAAAAATTAAACCTCAGACTAGAGTGAACACTGAAACACAACTGTTCACTTGCTGTGAAAGGCCTTTTAGTGGACTTCTATTATGTTTGCAAGCAATGTATTGTATTTTGATGGAAGAGCGTCACACTAATAGATTTTTGTAAATTTAAACTAGAAGAAAGCAGCAGCAATTTTTGAAAAATTCCAAGGATGAGCCAGTGACAGACACTCAGCAGAGTACACGCTGCAGTGGTTGAAGTAAGTGGAGCGGGATCTACACTCCTACAAAAAAATTAAACCTCAGACTAGAGTGAACACTGAAACACAACTGTTCACTTGCTGTGAAAGGCTTTTTTGTGGACTTCTATTATGTTTGCAAGCAATGTATTGTATTTTGATGGAAGAGTGTCACACTAATAGATTTTTGTAAATTTAAAATAGAAGAAAGCAGCAGCAATTTTTGAAAAATTACAAGGATGAGCCAGTGACAGACACTCAGCAGAGTACACGCTGCGGTGGTTGAAGTGGAGCGGGATCTACACTCCTACAAAAAAATTAAACCTCAGACTAGAGTGAACACTGAAACACAACTGTTCACTTGCTGTGAAAGGCCTTTTTGTGGACTTCTATTAAGTTTGCAAGCAATGTATTGTATTTTGATGGAAGAGCGTCACACTAATAGATTTTTGTAAATTTAAAATAGAAGAAAGCAGCAGCAATTTTTGAAAAATTACAAGGATGAGCCAGTGACAGACGCTCAGCAGAGTACACGCAGCATTAGTTGAAGTAACTGGAGCGTGATCTGCACTCAAAAAAAAAAAAAATCACAGACTGCAGTGAACACTGAAACACAACTGTTCACTTGCTGTGAAAGGCTCCTTTGTGGACTTCTATAGTGTTTGCAACCAAGGTATTGTATACGGATGGAAGCACGTCACACTATTATTTCAATTGCATGGAGCAGCAAGAATTACACTGAAGAAAAAAAAAAGAGTCTGTCAGTGACACGTGCAGATGCCTACAGACAGCGTTGCATGCAGAGCAAACTGCAGCGTCACCTGCACTCACACACACCTTGCAGAGCTGTTAAAACAATACTGCAGGCAAAAGGAAGCTTTACACAGCCGGTGGTAAACTAGCCTGCCTAAAGCACAGTACACTAAATCGCAATCTCTAACTGTCCCTCAGAGTCAGCAGAGCAGCGTTCTTTTCCTAACTGAGTTCACAGCACAGTGATGCTAAAATGGCGGCGGCGCCTTTTATAGTGCATTCTGACATCATTTCAGCATCCAATCACAGCCATGCCATTAGTTAACATGACCGCAGCAGTACAGGATGTGCCCACACTTCTTAGGATTCCTCATTGGCTGACTAAAATCACATTGCCTCTCAAAGAATTATGGGAACTTCCGATTCCGGTATACGATATATGGAAAATATCGGAACTAAGTATCGGAATTGCGATACAGCGAATATCGGCCGATACCCGATACTTGCGGCATCGGAATGCTCAACACTAGTGGTAAGACATTAAATCCTTTACCTCACCACAGCTGGAAGGAGACTCAGGACAGCGATCCAGTTGTCAGCCGTATCAAGGAGCTGATAACGCAGGAAGGTTCCTCCTTGGAGAAGGATGCGCCTCCACAAGCAAAGCAGCTGTGGAATGAGAGAAGCCGGCTGTTTATCTATCGTGATAAGCTGTGCCGGGGGTACAGTACAGACCAAAAGTTTGGACACACCTTCTCATTCAAAGATTTTTCTGTATTTTCATGGCTATGAAAATTGTAGAACCACAGTGAAAGCATCAAAACTATGAATTAACACATGTGGAATTATACATTACACTTTACAAAAAAATGTGAAACAGCTGAAAATATGTCTTATATTCTAGGTTCTTCAAAGCAGCCACCTTTTGCTTTGATTACTGCTTTGCATGCAGAAAAGGTGAATGGATGGATTCTACATGCCTGGTTCCCACCGTGAAGCATGGAGGAGGTGGTGTGATGGTGTGGGGGTGCTTTGCTGGTGACACTGTTGGGGATTTATTCAAAATTGAAGGCATAGTGAACCAGAATGGCTACTACAGCATCTTGCAGCAGCATTCTATTCCATCCGGTTGTAAGGTTCTGTGTACATGTTCCTGAAACTCAGTTTGTTCGTCAGCCATTTTACTTTCTTTCTTGCTGCAGCTATCTTGCCCTCAGTCAAAATGGAGTTTCCAGCTTGCATGTTCCCGCCCTGATTCTCTCCTTTTGCTTCTTAAGCAGCCACAGCTGAGCAATCAGTGCTTCAGAATCTAGCCTGCAGTGAACCTGTGACCTGACTCCTAAAGCCTTGGACCTTGTACTCCAGCTATTCCTACTGAGGAACTCTGAAGCACTTGTGGACTCTGAACCCTGCTCTTTGAAAGACCCACGTTTTCATGGACTTACGGTAACAGAGAAGAAGATCCTGAACCTGTTGTGGAGAGTGATTGCTGAGCTTAGATTACTCTGGCCTGCTGTGTCTCCTGCTTCTGTGTCTGCAAACTGTGTGACTATTTTTGCCAACTTGTATGAAGTAATACAAGACTTTCTATATCAAACCTGTGTCTCATGTATTTTCATCGCACCCAAGCACAAGACGCTATATGAACTGTACTACATACATTACAAGATTCTGAAGCCAAAACGTTAGTGTCTGCTGGGTCTGGAAAGGCTGTGTCTGCTGTAACTGTGAATATCGGATGTCCGGTTGTACTTTCTGTGATGACAGTGGTTGTGACTTCTCACAACCATTCCAGGTGAGCAATTCCCTTAAGTGTTTTTTTTTCTGCAGTGTTACCACAGGTAAACACTATTGTTTTTTTTTTTCTCTTTCTCTTTTTTGTCTGCTGTAACTGTGGATATCAGATGTCCCGGTGAACTTTCTGTGATGATAGTGGTTGTGACTTCTCACAACCATTCCAGGTGAGCAGTTCCCTTAATTTTTTTTTCTCTCTGCAGTGTTACCACAGGTAAACACTATTGTTTTTTTTTTTCTCTCCTCTCCTCTTCTTCCAGTACTCCTGTCTTAAAAGATCTGGAAAATGGAGGCCCGCATAAAGGAACTTTGCGGAGTGACTGATAATATCCTTGCAGATTTGCAGAATATAAAGACCCGTTTTTCAAGCCTACAGGACCTCACTAATCACAATTTGCAAGTGTTTGGACAGACTGCCCAGGATTTGCGAGCCAGGATTGAGGTTCTAGAAGAGCGAGTCCAGGCTCCTGCCGTAGCCCCGAGTTCTGGGATTCCCAAGTTGCCCCCTTTTCGTTTTGGCGGTGAACGTGAGAAATTCAGGGGATTTATTAATCAATGCAATCTTTTTTTTTCTGCACATGCTTCACAATTTCCCACTGAACGATCTAAGGTGCTTACTATAATTATGTTGCTTACCAACAAGGCTTTGATGTGGGCAAACCCTCTGATTGAGACTGAGGATGATTGTTTGAATCACCTTGATGCTTTTATTTCAGCCATGGGGCAGGTGTTTGATGACCCCAATCGAGGTGCAACAGCTGAAGCAGCCATGTTAGCTTTGCGCCAAGGTAAGCACTCGGTAGCTGAATATGCCTTGGATTTCAGGAGATGGGCCCTTGATACCACCTGGGACAGTTCCGCCAAAAAATCTATTTTTCGAAAGGGGTTATCTCCACTGATTAAGGATGAACTTGCTCGTGCCGACCCTCCCACTGCGTTAGGTGACTTTATTAACTACTGCATCCGTATTGATACTCGTCTGACTGAACGCAGGCAAGAGAGATGGTTCGAAAGCAATCGCACTAACCTTTTCCTATCTTCCTCTCCAGCTAAGGAACCTTTGAGTAGGATTACACGGGAACCTGAACCTGAACCCATGCAGGTAGACTCTTTACAACGACGGGTTAGTGATGCACGCAAGGAACATCGTTTTAAGGAAAATCTATGTTTCTATTGTGGTAAGTCAGGGCACTTCATTATAAACTGCCCCAGCCGTTCTCGTAAGACTACTGCAGCACTCATTCATTGTGAGTGTTGCGAGAGGGGATCTGTCAGGTCCGAGCCTCAGGCTCCAGAGAGATCTGCAGCAACAGATCTTGATTTCTCGGACTTAAACTCCGTTACCTCTGAGGACGTTGACTGTGTAAACGCTGCCATTTTTCAAGTTTCCTCAGCGGTGTCCCAGCTGAGTTGTAAGAAAAACAATTCTCATTGCTTTCTTTCCATCAAACTCTGGGTTGACTCAGCTTGGGTGTCTAGCTCTGCTATGATCGACTCAGGGGCAAGTGGAAATTTTATGGATGTCTCCTTTGCTCTGAAACAGGGGATACGTTCAGTGAAGAAGGCTACTCCAGTACAGATGGAAACTGTGGATGGCTCCCTGCTGACCTCTGGACCAGTGGATCAGGAAACAGAGCCTTTGAGGGTTCTTATGGGTAAAGATCATCAAGAGAAACTGTCCTTTATGCTTATCTCTTCTCCCCACTTTCCCATTATTCTAGGGCTACCATGGCTGCAGGCTCAGAATCCTACCATTAACTGGGAGACCAAGGAATTACACTTTCCAGAGAAACAGATGAGTCCAAAAGTTTCAGCTTGCTCTGTTCCTAAAGGAACCATGTCAGTCTCTGAACTACCAGCTGTATACCAGGACTATGTGGATTTATGTGACAAGAAGAACGCTGACCAGCTTCCTCCTCACCGTCCATATGATTGTCCAATTGAATTATTGCCTGGAGCAGAGATACCTTTTGGTAAGATCTACCCCCTGGCGGGGCCCGAGCTAAAGGCTTTAAAGGATTACATAGACGAAAATCTAGCCAAGGGCTTCATACGCCCCTCTTCATCTCCTGCAGGTGCACCCATCTTCTTTGTAAAGAAGAAAGATGGATCTCTGAGACCATGCGTAGACTATAGGGAACTCAATAAGGTTACTATTAGAAACCGTTATCCATTGCCTTTAATCCCTGAGTTATTGGAGAGAGTGCGACATGCCAAAATTTTCTCTAAACTAGATCTTCGTGGGGCCTATAACTTAGTCCGTATTAGACCTGGGGATGAATGGAAGACTGCATTCAGGTCACGCTATGGACACTTTGAATGTCTAGTTATGCCTTTTGGTCTGAGTACCGCCCCAGCCACTTTCCAACACTTGGTGAATGACATCTTCAGGGATCTCCTAGATACATTCGTGGTAATTTATTTGGATGATATTCTAATTTTTTCTAACTCCACAGAGGAACATCATGGACATGTGAGAATGGTCTTGGAACGTCTAAGACAAAATCATCTTTACATCAAACTTGAAAAGTGTGAATTCCATAGGACCGAAATTCAATTTCTGGGGTATGTACTGTCTACACAAGGAATTAGTATGGATGGAAGCAAAACCCAAGCCATCAAGGATTGGCCAAGTCCTAGAAATGTGAAGGAGGTACAGCGCTTCATCGGGTTTGCCAACTTCTATAGACGTTTCATTAGAAATTTCTCTGAGGTAGTGTCACCTATCACCCAACTTACCCGGAAAGAGTCTAGGTTCTCCTGGACTCCCAAGCCCAGGAAGCATTTTCCCGTCTAAAAGATAAATTTACCACTGCACCTATCCTAGTACATCCCAACCCCGAGCTTGCCTTCATAATAGAGGTGGATGCTTCAGACTGTGCCGTTGGAGCTATACTCTCTCAGAGAACAGGTGAGAAGAATGTCTTGCATCCCTGTGCCTTCTTTTCCCAGCAGTTGTCTTCGGCTGAGAGGAACTACGATGTGGGCAATAGAGAGTTGTTGGCCATTATTGCCGCCTTCAAAAATGGAGACACCTTCTTCAGGGAGCTGCACAGCAAATAGTCGTCCTGACAGATCATCGTAACCTTGAGTTTATCAGGTCGGCTAAGTGCCTGACTCCTCGCCAGGCTCGCTGGAATCTTTTCTTAAACCAATTTAATTTTATCATTTCTTATAGACCAGGATCGCGCAATGGAAAGGCTGATGCACTCTCTAGGATTTACTCAGCAGAGACACGTCCAATTACTCCTCCTAAGACTATTCTTCCTGACTCTAGATTCCTAGGAGTAATTCATAATCAAGACCTACTTAAGGACATCAAGGAAGCATACCATGCGGATTCCTTTTTGGCACAACCCCCAAGGGACGTAAGTCTTGTCTTTAAGAATGGTGTGTGGATTCAGGGACAACGCCTGTATATTCCTGAAACAGTCAGATTGAGAGTATTGCAACTCATTCACGATTCCAAAATAGCTGGGCATAGAGGAATTCTAAAGACACAGGAATTTCTCTCTCGTTTCTTTTGGTGGCCCACTTGCAGGAAGGATGTTTTAAACTATGTCACTTCATGTGAAGTCTGTGCAAGATGCAAAACACCTCGCTCCTCACCAACTGGTCTGTTACAGCCTCTTCCCACCCCGTCCCGCCCGTGGGGATCCATTTCTATGGACTTCATTGTGGAGTTACCAACCTCTCAAGGGAAGAACACCATTCTAGTGGTGGTTGACCGTCTAACAAAGGCAGCTCATTTTATCCCTTGTGTCGGCTTACCCACTGCAAAACAGACATCAGATTTGATGATTAAAGATGTGTTTCGCTTACATGGAGTACCGGATGAGGTTATTTCGGATCGAGGGGTGCAATTCACTTCAAGGTTTTGGCAAAATTTCTGTGCAGCATTGGACATTAAAGTAAACCTTTCTTCTGCTTTTCATCCCCAGACTAATGGACAGACCGAACGAACCAATCAAACCCTGGAGCAGTATCTCCGCTGCTTTATCTGCCACCTACAGGATGATTGGGTGGATCTACTTCCATTAGCTGAGTTCTCGTATAACAACTCTCAGAGTGCCTCCACTAAGCAGTCTCCTTTTTACTCTAATCTAGGTTATCATCCTAACATTCTACCACGATTTCCCATAGAAACGCCTTTACCAGCAGTGGCTGTAAGAATCACGTCTTTACAGAAGAATATGGATCTTCTAAAGGAGAATCTGGAATCGGCTCAGGAAAGGTACAAGAAAGCAGCAGATAAATTTCATAAACCTGCACCAGCTTTCAAGGTAGGAGACTTGGTCTGGCTGTCAACCAGAAATCTTAAGTTAAGGATTCCATCGTCTAAGTTGGGACATAAGTACATTGGACCCTATAAAATCAGTAAAATTATAAGTGCCGTTGCTTGTCGTCTTCAACTGCCCAGAACTATGAGAATTCACCCTGTCTTTCATGTATCCCTACTAAAGGCTGCGACACCCAATACGTTTCCTGGACGTTCTTCTCCTTGCCCTGACCCAGTGCTAGTCGATGGTCAGGAAGAATTTGTGGTGGAAAGGATTTTAGATTCCAGGTTGTATAGAAATCAGTTACAATATCTGATTAAATGGCAGGGCTACCCAGTGGAGGACAACTCATGGGAACCGGTCAATAACGTTAATGCTCCTCGCTTGCTCCGTCAGTTTCATCAGAGGTACCCACACAAGCCTGGCCTGAGGTCATCCGGAGGTTGTCCCTAAGGGGGGAGTAATGTAAGGTTCTGTGTACATGTTCCTGAAACTCAGTTTGTTCGTCAGCCATTTTACTTTCTGTCTTGCTGCAGCTATCTTGCCCTCAGTCAAAATGGAGTTTCCAGCTTGCATGTTCCCGCCCTGATTCTCTCCTTTTGCTTCTTAAGCAGCCACAGCTGAGCAATCAGTGCTTCAGAATCTAGCCTGCAGTGAACCTGTGACCTGACTCCTAAAGCCTTGGACCTTGTACTCCAGCTATTCCTACTGAGGAACTCTGAAGCACTTGTGGACTCTGAACCCTGCTCTTTGAAAGACCCACGTTTTCATGGACTTACGGTAACAGAGAAGAAGATCCTGAACCTGTTGTGGAGAGTGATTGCTGAGCTTAGATTACTCTGGCCTGCTGTGTCTCCTGCTTCTGTGTCTGCAAACTGTGTAACTATTTTTGCCAACTTGTATGAAGTAATACAAGACTTTCTATATCAAACCTGTGTCTCATGTATTTTCATCGCACCCAAGCACAAGACGCTATATGAACTGTACTACATACATTACACCGGTTTGCGTTTAGTTGGACCATCATTTATTTTTCAACAGGACAATGACCCCAAACACACCTCCAGACTGCGTAAGGGCTATTTGACCAAGAAGGAGAGTGATGGGGTGCTATGCCAGATGACCTGGCCTCCACAGTCACCAGACCTGAACCCAATCGAGATGGTTTGGGGTGAGCTGGACCGCTCACCGCTTCAATTTTGAATAAATCCCCAACAGTGTCACCAGCAAAGCACCCCCACACCATCACGCCACCTCCTCCATGCTTCACGGTGGGAACTAAGCATGTAGAGTCCAGCCGTTCACCTTTTCTGCGTGTAAAGCAGTAATCAAAGCAAAAGGTGGCTACTTTAAAGAATCTAGACTATAAGACATAGTTTCAGTTGTTTCACACTTTTTTGTAAAGTGTAATGTATAATTCCACATGTGTTAATTCATAGTTTTGATGCCTTCAGTGTGATTCTACAATTTTCACAGTCATGAAAATATAGAAAAATCTTTGATTGAGAAGGTGTGTCCAGACTTTTGGTCTGTACTGTATGTCAATCCAAAAACCCACGAGATGGTTTGACAGATAGTAGTCCCCAGAGCAGACATCCAGATGGTGTTGGAAGCCTACCACGGTCAAGCGGGGCACTTTGGCTGGAAGAAGATGGAGACCCTGTTGAAGTGTCGTTTCTACTGGGTGGGAATGCGCAGCTCCATCGAGAGGTGGTGCCAGAACTGTGGACCCTGTGGCCTCAGAAGAAAAGACTACAGCAGTCAGAAGGCACCCCTACAACCCATCAAGATGACTCGACCCTTAGAGATCGTGGCCCTGGACTGTTATGAATGTGCTAGAGATGGTTTCTGAGCAGAGGCTCCCTCTGGTAGTTACAGACAGTACTGAACCTTTTAGCGAGGAATGGCAATCTGGGATCACTGACTGGTCTGATATAAGGGAGGTTCCCTCCCATGATGGCTAACGGTGATCAATTGTTCTTGTCTCAGTTGTGGTTCCTGGTTCATTTGGAAGTTTGCTGAGTCTTGCCTGCATCTAATGCTTTCAGATAAGATATTTTATGCTTTTATTTTTGTGCTTGCTTTTTGCATAGTTCTCTGCACTTTTGTGGAGGTCAGCCAGGTCCCCTTCTGGGGCCTGTGCTCCTCTCAGTTTATCTGTAGCCACTGTTATTTGTTCATTTGCTTTTTCCTGTTTTTTCAGTGGCTGCAGCTTAGTTTTGTGTTACACCAGAGTTCTGATTTAGGTGGTGGAGATCGTGTGATCTCAGGTGTTTTTGCAAACAGAAGAGTTGGTATTTTTTAGGGGTTTTTTGGATTGCAGTAAGAATCCTTTCCTGTACTTTTCTGTCTAGACAGATTGGGCCCCAGCATTTGCTCATTCTATTTTCTGTCTGTGTCCGTGCTTCTTCTTGTCTAACCGCCATTACATGTTTGGGGGCTTCCTATTTTCTTTGGGGATCTGCTCCGGGGCAGATAGCTTTCCTCTTTCTGCCTATAGGTGTAGTTATCTCTCAGGCTTTGAAGAGGCGTCTAGGATCAACGTAGGCTACCATGGCTACCTCTAGTTGTGTGGTTAGTTCAGGTTACTGCAATCCAATAGGTTCCAGCCTCTCTGGTGTATTGCCGTTTTTGTTTTTTCTCCTCAGCTACCTAAACATAACAGTATCACCGGCCATACTGAAAATTATATGGTACTCACAGAAGGGAAAAATAGTGTGGAAAGAAAGAAAAAAAAGTTGTCAGAGTTGTCAGAGATTTTTTTTTCCTGTTTGTGGCATTTTTTCCCTCTTTTTCTCTGGGTGCTGAGGAGGATTTTTTTTCTCTCTCTCAATGGAGCTTGCACAGTTGTCTGGCCATGTGGATCAGCTTGCCACTGAGGTTCGGAGTATTGCTACCTATCTTGCTGGGTTGCCGGTTGTGGAACCTAGGATTCCCATGCCAGATTTGTTTTTAGGGGATAAGGCTAAATTTCTGAATTTCAAAAATAACTAAGTTGTTTTTTGCCTTAAAGCCTAAGTCCTCAGGGAACGCAGCACAGCAGGTTCAAATTGTCATCTCTCTCCTGCACGGCGACCCTCAAGATTGGGCTTTTTCCCTGACACCTGGGGATCCTGTTTTGAATGATATTGATGTATTTTTTCTGGCTCTGGGGTTATTGTATGATGAACCTAATGTCACTGATCAAGCTGAAAGAACCCTGTTGGCATTAAATCAGGGGCTTGAAGACGCTGAGTTGTACTGTCAGAAATTCCAAAAGTGGGCAGTCCTGACCAAAAGGAATGATGATGCTTTGGCAGCCCTTTTTCTGAAGGGGCTGTCAGAGAATGTAAAGGATGTTATGGTGGGATTCCCTGCTCCCTCTGGTCTCAATGATTCTATGTCATTGGCTATTCAAATTGACAGACGTTTGCGTGAGCGCAGAGGTATGCGTGGGATAGTGTTGCCTTGTGAGCCAACTTCTGAGCCCATGCAGTGTGATGGAGTGACTTCTGGGGCACAGCGTCATGAGTTTCGAAAGCGCAATGGGTTATGTTTCTACTGTGGTGACGCCTCTCATGCTATTTCAGTCTGCCCTAAGCGGGGAAGACGTTTTGCACGCTCAGTTGTCTTGGGTAGTGTTCAGACTAAATTTCTGTTGACTGTTACCCTGATTTGCTCCCTGGCAACATTTTCTGCTCAGGCTTTTGTTGATTCAGGAGCAGCTATTAACCTGATGGATTTTGACTTTGCCAAACGTTATGGGTTTCCCATGATACCCCTGCGGAAGTCTATTCCCCTACTGGGCATTGATTCTACCCCTTTGGTGGAGAATAAACCCCAGTTTTCTACTCAGGTGATAATGAGGGTTGAACCAGATCATCAGGAGAGTTGCAAATTTCTGGTGCTGCATAATCTGCATGACATTATTGTACTAGGCTTCCCTTGGTTACAGTCTCATAATCCTGTTTTGGATTGGAAATCTGTGTCTGTGATCAGTTGGGGCTGCCAATGTGTTAATGCTGACACTCCTGTTTTTTCTGTCTCTCCCCAGTATCAGGATGTTCCTGACTTTTTGACTGATTTTTCAGATGTGTTTAATGAAAGTAAATCCGCATCCTTGCCCCCTCACAGGAGCTATGATTGCGCTATTGAATTAGTGCCTGGTGGTAAATTTCCTAAAGGTCACCTTTTTAACTTGTCTGTACCTGAACACGATGCTATGCGATCTTATATCAAGGAGTCATTGGAGAAGGGTCATATCAGACCATCCTCTTCACCCTTGGGCGCCGGGCTTTTCTTTGAGGCCAAAAAGGATGGTTCATTGAGGCCTTGTATTGATTGTCATCTCTTGAATAAGATCACGGTGAAGTGTTAATATCCGTTACCCTTGATTTCTGACCTGTTTTCCAGAGTGAAAAGTGCTAGTTGGTTTACCAAGCTTGACCTCAGGGGGGCGTATAACCTTATTCGCATTAAGCACGGGGATGAATGGAAGACGGCGTTTAATACCCCAAAGGGGCATTTTGAGTACCTAGTGATGCCCTTTGGGCTTACTAATGCTCCTTCCGTCTTCCAATCCTTCATGAATGATATTTTTACAGGGATTTTGTGGATAAATTTTTTGTGTGCGATACACATACCACTCTGATGCAGATAGACCACCCGGGAGGTAAATAACACAGGAGGGAAGGAGCAGGACACCGCGTGTAACCCAGAGTGGTATGTGTATCGCAAGCTACTTTGAGTTATATTGTGTCATAAGTGATATATGTGCTAGATATGGTCTTACCATTCAGTATAATACCTTATTTCCGTTCCTATGATGCAATGGACCAGGTTCACATAGTTTGAGGGTTACTAAGACTTACTATCATGTGATTATTTTTTGAATATATAGTTACATTGGTATTATTGGAGCATTATACCCGTGTTCCTTTTACACACTGTTTGTTCATGTACATTTTATGTGCTATCACCTTTTTCATTTGCTCTGTGTTTGATATGAAATAAAATAAAATATATATTTTTTATTATATATGGACTTGTGGTCACTTTTTCTCCCCCTGTTGTTCAGTATTTGGTTAAGTGGAGAGGTAATGGTCAGGAGGACAATTCTTGGGTGTTTGCTTCAGACATACATGCTAGGAGACTGATCCGTGCCTATCACCGAGCTCATCCTGATCGGCCTGGTTGCACAAGTGAGGGTTCGGTGACCCCTCCTCAAGGGAGGAGTACTGTTATGAATGTGCTAGAGATGGTTTCTGAGCAGAGGCTCCCTCTGGTGGTTACAGACAGTACTGAACCTTTCAACGAGGAATGGCAATTTGGGATCGCTTACTGGTCTGATATAAGGAAGGTTCCCTCCCATAATGGTTGCCGGTGATCAATTGTTCTTGTCTCAGTTGTGGTTCCTGGTTCATTTGGAAGTTTGCTGAGTCTTGCCTGCATCTTCTGCTTTCAGATAAGTTATTTTCTGCTTTTATTTTTGTGCTTGCTTTTTGCATAGTTCTCTGCACTTTTGTGGAGGTCAGCCAGGTCCCCTTCTGGGGCCTGTGCTCCTCTCAGTTTATCTGTAGCCACTGTTATTTGTTCATTTGCTTTTTCCTGTTTTTTCAGTGGCTGCGGCTTAGTTTTGTTACACCAGAGTTCTGATTTAATGGGAAACAAAAAATATATAGTCAGCTCACCCTTCTGTGAAATCTTCATTAGACAGCTGGTGCTCAGCACGGTTCCATTAAGCAAACGTACTTGGGAAGAGAAAAAAAAAAAAAAACAGCGAGAAGGTTGCAGTCTAAAAGATATTGATGAAGACTGCTAAGTCGAAACGCGTCATCTGTTTTTGAAGTGTTTTTTCCTATGCCCGACAATCCTGTGCCACTTATGTTTTAACCTAATGGATTAAAGGTTATCTTTTAGACTGCAACCTTCTCGCTGGTTTTTTTTTTTCTCTTCCAGAGTTCTGATTTAGGTGGTGAAGATCGTGTGATCTCAGGTGTTTTTGCAATCAGAAGAGTTGGTATTTTTTAGGGTTTTTTTTGGATTGCAGTAAGAATCCTTTCCTGTACTTTTCTGTCTAGACAGATTGGGCCCCAGCATTTGCTCATTCTATTTTCTGTCTGTGTCCGTGCTTCTTCTTGTCTAACCGCCATTACATGTTTGGGGGCTTCCTATTTTCTTTGGGGATCTGCTCCGGGGCAGATAGCTTTCCTCTTTCTGCCTTTAGGTGTAGTTATCTCTCAGGCTGTGACGAGGCATCTAGGATCAACGTAGGAACGCTCCACGGCTACCTCTAGTTGTGTGGTTAGTTCAGGTTACTGCAATCCAATAGGTTCCAGCCTCTCTGGTGTATTGCCGTTTTTGTTTTTTCTCCTCAGCTACCTAAACATAACACTGGACCATGTCAAGTTGTCACCCAGCCGGTCAGGATACTCCTATGCCCTGACCATGGTGGATCACTACTCCAGATTCCTGGTGGTCGCCCCTGTCAAAGATCTGACGGCAGAGACAGCAGCAAAGACGTTCCAAGCGTATTTCTGCAGACCACATGGATATCCTGAGCAGGTGTTAACTGATCAAGGCTCAGCCTTTGAGGCCGAATTGTTCAAAGAGTTCTGCCATCTGTACGGATGTAAGAAGATAAGAACCACACCGTACCACCCCCAAACCAATTGTCTCTGTGAAAAGATGAATCACATTGTCATTGATCTGCTGAAGACTGTACCACTTGAAGAGAGAAATCAGTGGCCAGACCTACTACCTGATTTGGTAGATCTGTACAATCATATACCTGTGAGTTCCACCAATTGCACCCCAGCTTACCTCATGCGGGCAAGACCTGGAAAGCTGCCCATGGATCTAGAGCTTGGTGTTGTAGAACCAGAAGCAGATGTGACTACGGAGGACTGGGATATGACCAGACAGGAGCAGTACAGAAATGTACAGGCCTGTGTTGAAGACAGTCTCACTAGGGTAAGAGATAAGCAAGAGACACGCTGCAACAAGTGTGCACCAGCAGAACCTTTCACATCTGGTGAAGTTGTGCTTAAAAGAAAGAGAAGGATGCACAAACTCGATGATCAATGGGAGAGAGAGCCCTACACTGTGTTGAATTCAAGGTTTGATAACAAGAAAACGTGTCTAATCAGTAAAGGTGGAGGAAGGACGGCTACAACTGTATCCAGAGATCACCTAAAGTTGTGTCCAGATCTGTTAAAGCCCCAAGAAGAAGTGCCTTTCATCCCTTCAGAGGAACCTGAAGAAAAGGTAATACATACGGAATTAGGAGATTTCCCAGCGGATTGGCCTAGAATTGGAGAAGCCGTTATCATCCCTGTACTCCAATTCTATCAACAACAAGAAGAACATCTACAGCAAGTTGAGCCTGTTGCCTCAGCAGAGTCAGTTTCAGAGGAACCTGCTCCAGCAGAATCCCAAGAAGTAGAACCTATTGAAGAAGAATCCCAGGAAGAAGAATCCCCTGCAGAAATCGAGCCAAATGGCCCAGCCCATGGTATACTTGCCAGTCCTCTAGAGAGATTAAGGCAATTCTATAACCTACCAGCACGTAGAACAAACAGGGAAACTGATACCTCACAGGTCACTGCACCACGTAGATCAGTACGTAACACAAAAGCACAAATTCCTGCTAGGTATAGAGACTAGTTCAACCCTTGGCAGATGTAGATAGTTAACCTAGAGCCATTGTACATAAATGTAATATATTGTTGTCTCTATTGTGCCTTAACCAGTTGCTTATTAATTTGTTTTGCTTTTGATACCAATTCGAGTGAAATGGACACTGATTTACTTGTTTTCTCATTACCCTTAGAGCAATCTTTCCAAAAGAGACTCTGACTTTTCAGATTGCTCATTCCCTAATTGTTCTTATCTATGTATATAGTTATGTATTTTTTATGCAACAGTTCAAGTGCCTCACCTCCCCTAAAGGGAATATATAGTTTGTCTAATGTTTAATGTTTTGTTTTTTTTTGTAAAATGTCTTTCAGCCCGGGAGTGCTGAGTTGTACTAGGGGGGAATGTGGAGCCCCAGCTGCGCTAGGATTCCCACATCTCCTGGAAGGGTGCACTAAAAGATTTACCCACTATATGTCCTAATGCATCCACACACCTTCACCCATCCCCTAAGACCACCAGAGGGAGCCAGATAGGCAAGGACAGGAGGCCACACACCTACTCAGTGGGAAAATCTGGATGTGCACCTTTCACCCTACAGTGCTCTGGGATGTGCCTGCAACATCTTCAGTAAAGGTACCAAAGTGACTTGTTTGTGTGTGTCCATCTTCTTACCCCTAACTGCCGGGTTCCCCTCTGTCCTGCGTCCCTCCACATCTACCTGCCCTGAAGGACTCAGCCTCACCTGTGGGAGGCCTAACACCTATAGCTGCACAACACCAACCCTTCAGTGGATCTGCACCGCAGCACTGGTCACCCTGACCAGGTACTACAAGTGGCGTCACGAATCATCCTATAAACATTTATTCCCCTGTAAATATCCCCCATTAAGGGTGAGCGCCCAGGGCCACGGACTGAGCTGTGTTGCCGTGACATCCCCCATAGGAGTTAATGGGCTCGGATCCGAGTACCCCCACGGCCCTGGGAGGGCAGCTCACTGGCATGAATAACCCAATCACCCATGAACAAATGTTTAGCTTGTTGATTAGGCAATGGACAGCACGGTGGCTCAGTGGATAGCACTACAGCCTTGCAGCGCTGGAGTCCTGGGTTCGAATCCCACATAGGACAACATCTGCAAGGAGTTTGTATGTTCTCCCCGTGTTTGCGTGGGTTTCCTCCGGGTACTCCAGTTTCCTCCCACACTCCAAAAACATACTGATAGGGAATCTAGATTGTGAGCCCCATCGGGGACAGCGACGATAATGTGTGCAAAACTGTAAAGTGCTGCGGAATATGTTAGCGCTATATAAAAATAAAGATTATTATTAATTGCTGACATGTCTACATAAGCCAATCAATGAACCAGCGTTCTAATGAAAGCTGATTCCGATTGTCGGCTAGAGTAAATGAGCTTTAAAGGTAAAACAGATTAACATTAGAAATTTATAGTTGTATTGAATCTTATTATTTAGTTCAATCTTCAAATTGTAGATCAAAGTGTTTGATAGGAGAAAAGAACACAGTTGTAGAATATTTTCCAATTTATTTTTTTTTATTGATGAGCTATCCTTACGGTAGGTTACAATTATAATATCAGTTGAGCCCAAAAATGCATTGTTTCGTTCTGTACACTGTTTACATCCAGTTGCTGCCAAAGGCGATCAGTGGTGGACCTACACTGATCTTATATTAATGACCAATCCTGTGAATAGGTCATCAATATAAAAGTTCTCCAAAATCCCTTTAGTATATTTTTGCCTGCAAAAATATTTATGCTGCATAAGTGATTCACTTTGCTTTATTTGTATACGTTTACCTTGTATCCTACTACTTGAAGAACAAGGTATGAATCAGAATTATGTGATGGGAGCAAGAATGGCAGACAAAAGAAAATATTTTTCTGTATGAGCCACCACTGAGAAACGGGACACTTGAGTCACACATTCCAGTACCATGTAATTTTATTTAAGCAGAATAGAAAACAACACGATCTGTGACCCTGTAATGTCTAAAGCAGGAACCAACAGTTCTGTAAAATCTAACTATTACAGGCAAGCGTAACATTAAGAGAAAAATATAACAACTAAAACAACCTGTGTAACCAGACTTAAATAATGAAACTCAATGCCCTGGTAAAAAAATATGTTGGTTAATTATTTAGAGAAAAGAACCTAAATCCTGTAGGTACTGTTACTGTGCCATGTGGCATTACTTGTTCAGAACAAGATCTCCCTGCTGGCATCCCATGGAGACTGCATCTGCTCCCGGAAACCTCAGGTGTGCTTAAGTCATACTGTGCCAAGCATGATAGCTTTCTAGAATTCTCCACACTTATTAGACTTTTAACCATTCAGTATATTGTTGTATATAACCATAGTATTTTAGTAAAACAGAAAATTATATTGTTTAGTAGAAGAACATGGAGAAAAAGAGCAATGAAATGGAGAATACAGAGAATGAGCATTGAGAACACACTCTTCCTACAAGGAATTTTAATAGCCTTTAGAAGAAATATGTTTGCAGTTAGCTGGTCCAATGGGATGTTATTAGGTTTCTTTGTCTGGAACTTTTGGTAGGGACTGCCACTCTACCAGTTCATGTTGTAACTGTGATCCTTTGTAAGTTATTCCGTGGACTCCTTTTGTAGTTTGTTCCATTGACTGTAGTTTATTACATTCTATATATTTTAACATTCTCATTACTGACAGCACACAACTATTAAAAAAAACCCGCTGGTTCACTGTCTGTTCAGGACAACTTAACTTTCCCAAACTCTGAAGGAAAGTTTGTAATAGTGCTTTCCAAAGCTGGAGTAATAAGTAGAAAAGCACAAGAATAATATCCACATTCATGTCACAGGACAGTAGTCATGGTCACAGTATTACAAGATGGATATCGCAGCGGAATATCATAAAATTAGGGTAACATCACAATAAACACAGATGTAATAGGAAAAGGTAGATGCTCACTGTGATGTGACACAACAGCAGCGATGTAAATGGTGATTTCACAGAAATAATAGTGATGTCACAGATGCTGAGAACCACAGAGATGTCACAGCACAGGTATCATATATACTGCCATATAATACAAGGAGCTGCACAATACTACAGAGATAATAAATGCAGTGATATCATAACACAGAGTTAATACAGTAATAAAGCAAAAAGATAAGCTGTCACAGTAAAAGAATGCATACTGTTATGTCATATCCTAGCGGAAGAAAAGTGGACGTGGAAGACTAGGCTTTGGCCTCCCTTGGGCACCAAGGCAAATGTTACCTTTGTTACCTAAATAGATACAAATTTCTACTGCCACTCTCCGTAATGGCACAACATGGTTCTTAGCCTTTGAAAGTAGGGTAAAAGTACCAGACTCTCTACCTTCCTAGTAAGACATATATTCTTAAAATGACTACTTGAGTGAAATATTAATTATGGTTGTGTTATTTACACACTTGACATCAATTAATTGTGGCACCTGTACCGAGCTTCAAAATGCCAGCACAAGGAAGACGACATCCCCACTCTTCATACGAGCAGGGTGGAGTGAGGCACAGAGGTTTCCCTATTATAATGTTGGGGCTCTTTGAGTATGCAGAGGCTTAATGGGGGGAACCATTACCATATGGAGGCACAATAGAGATGCTATTACTGTGTGGACGCTCAGTGGGGGCACTATTACTATGTGGAGGCACAGGTTGGTCATTATATGGAGGCACATAGGGGCACCATTGTTATAAAATTGCTATGTGGAGTCATAGATAGAGCACTACTTTTTTGTTAAGGCACCATGGGCATTAATACTAAGTGGAGAAGCAGAGGGACCACTATTACTATGTTGAGGTACAATGTGGAGCACTATTTCTGTTACTGTATGGGGCATTATTACTATGTGGAGACACAGTAGGGGGCACCATTACTGTATGGAGTCTCAAAGATTGCATTATTAATTTAATGAAGCCAATGAGGCACTGTTACTGTGTGGGAATACTACTACTGTGCTGAGGAATATAGGGTAACTATTACAGATAGAAAGCATTAAAGGACTTAGCAATGTTTTCCTGCATAAATAGAGAGCTCTTCACATTTCGTTGTGCATATGTATTACAAGCCGCGTACCCCTCTAAAATGCTAAGAGGAGTACTCTTCTGTGAAATATGTAGTGTGACCTCTGCTCAGAATATCTATCCATTTATAAAATTATCACTAATAATTTTACGGAAATTATGTTACGCACCATTAGTTCTACAAAAGATGCATAATGTACAACAGCTATTAATTTATAATCATAATGTAGAGTCAAGGTTATTCTCTGAGTTATCTCTGTGAGTGGACACATTCTATGCATTAATCACAACTTTGGATGTGACTGAATATGAGCCACCTCCTTCCCATAGACATTACATGATGCATTAGTGGAAGAATATAGCTGTGTGTAAATGTAATGTAATGTAATGTGAAAAAGAAATTGGTTGTTAAAACTTTCCCTTTCCTTAATATGGGCGGTTAAAAGTTAATAATATGCATTTACTTATTTGGATGGACACTTACAAATGTGCGTAGATTTCGAGCACCATTTTGCTCGGGGCCACAAATGATCAAAACTGTTGGTTGTTTTTTAGGAAGTACTTTCAATGGATATACCTGCCAAATAAAAGTAAATCTTTTAGGTTATACTTTCTACACTTCATATATACAGGTGCTTCTCACAAAATTAAAATATCATCAAAAAGTTAATTTATTTCAGTTCTTCAATACAAAAAGTGAAACTCATGTATTATATAGAGTCATTACAAACAGAGTGATCTATTTCAAGTCATTATCTTCTTAAACTATAATACTTTATAACACCACGGTGGCTCAGTGGTTAGCACTGCAGCGCTGGGGTCCTCGGTTCAAATCCCACCAAGGACAACATCTGCAAGGAGTTTGTATGGTCTCCCCGTGTTTGCGTGGGTTTCCTCCTGGTACTCCAGTTTCCTCCCACATTTCAAAGACATACTGAGAGGGAATCTAGATTGTTAGCAACAATGAGGACAGCTCATCTGCATTGTTGGGTCTGGTGTCTCTCATCTTCCTCTTGACAATACCACATAGATCCTCTATAGGGTTAAGGTCAGTTGAGTTTGCCAATCAAGCACAGTGATACTGTTGTTTATAAACCAGGAATTTGTACTTTTGGCAGTGTGGACAGGATCCACGTCCTGCTGGAGAATGAAATTTCCATCTCCAAAAAGATTGTCGGCAGAGGGTGCAATTGGGCCTGTTTGGTCTTGTAAACTGTGGTGTCTGTTCACATGGGATGCATTTGGATAGCGCTGGGCAGCCCGCCTGATCTAATTGAAGGGCGTTATTAAAAGACTGTTAACCTGGATGCTGCACATTACCATTGTGTGAACAGAGCCACATGCAAGTATTTTTTGTGCAGTAATATACCAGGCAGTCACCCCCTCCATTGGTATTGATAGGTTGTGAGTAGTTGCCTGATTGATATTTCTGCACCTTTGTTGCTGCCATCTTAACTACATGGGTCCACTGTATCCTGATAGTGCATTTGTTTGGAGGCCTTGGCAGGTAAGCATCTCTGCCTTTTGCTAGTATTTTTTGAATTTTTGGAGGATCTCTAAATCCTATTTTTGTGCTAAAATTTGTTTCGTGTTAGGACTCGTAAGCATGGGGACCCTTGACGTGGGTTACAAGCTTGCGTATTTTGGCCAAAATATTAATTAATACCTCACATATTTTTATATGTGTTTTTTTGCACTTTATTTTTCAGGGTGCAGTTGGGCCTATTTGGTCTTGTAAACTGTGGTGTCTGTTCACATGGGATGCATTTGAATAGCACTGGGCAGCCTGCTTAGGAAGCCTTTGAAGGAATTTTTTGTTAATTATTCTAATTTACTGAGATAACGACTTTTGGATTTTCATTGGCTGTAATCCATAATCATCAACATTAACAGAAATAAACACTTGAAATAGATCACTCTGTTTGTAATGACTCTATATAATATATGAATTTCACTTTTATATTGAAGAATTGAAATAAATGAACTGTTTGATGATATTTTCATTTTGTGAGAAGCACCTATACTTCCAAATATTGATATACTGTATGAACTTCTCTGTTTTTGTGGCATTTTTCATAAAAAAATATATTTAAATTTTAAAGAGAGATCCAATTTACTGGGTTGAAAATTACTGCAAACTGATATCAATTAGTCATCTGACCAACCCAGATATTGCATGCATAGCAAATCATTTGAAGATCAGATCACCATATAATATTATATTTCTCTTGTGGCTATTGAAATAGTAGCTTAGGTTTCCATACGTTTGTTACAAAATTATTTCATTGCATCCCCCTTGCTGCGAACATTCTGTACATATTGTACAGGACAGTAACTAGTGATCTGATTAAATTTCTCTGAAATACAGACCTTGGTTACTGCCATTGCACAGCTGTGGCCTAATATCTCAATAAGTTGTTGCTTCCCAAAGCGGTAATCTTCCAGTAATTCTCTATCTAAGGCTTCAGCTTCCTGTTTACTGAGAGAGAAGACATAATAATTAATATTCCAAATGCAGGAGCTATTTTTGCTTCTGTCATTACAACACCCAAAAGTAGATCAGTTAATAAAACTTTATATTTTCTTTCCAGTTGTTCCAGCGCCCACAAAATCTCTAATTTTATACACAAATATCTATAGAAACAAGGCGATGTGAACCAATTTGAGAAACTCAGTTAGACAAAGGAAGGAAGAGGTAAAGTATCCTTTACAGCCTGCTTCTATAAACAAAGGAATCCTTGAAATTATATATACAGTAGATAGTTATAAATAGTAGAGCTTTAATGTATTTAAATGGATTTTTCACCTTGAATATAAATTTCTGCAGTGATGGTAAATTACTGAATCCTGACAATGTGCCTTATGTCTGAGGTGGCATCAGTGGGGAATCCTGACAGTGAGCATAAATTTATGCTCAGCCCGAAAAGTCCTTCAATTTTGCACATTAACTTGCATCTCTAGATTTACAGTTCTGTTTATATACATTATAAGAAATAAAAGTGCTTTCTGGTTCTTTGAAAATGATGTCCTGTCCTGAGCTGAAATACCAGGTACAGCCGCCACTAACAGTAGGAAGATGTACTCCATGAAACAGCGTGAGCAATGAAGGGGATGTGGTGTTCACATGAGTTCTGTGGCCTATTCATACTACCAAATGGTGAGAGTGGTAAGGGCTAAACCCCCACCCAGGACCGTACTTATAACCAGGTACTTGTAATCTAGAGATTATAGTGGTGCATAGCAGTGGCGGTATCAACTTGGAACAATACAATTTCAATCTATTAGTTTTTCACAATCCATCACCCCAGCACCAGTTTTTACACTAAAGGTACTGCCACACTAAACGCTCCCGCTAACGATCACGATAACGACGCATACTAATGCGATCGTTTTTGTGATCGTTTTAATGTCTCTATTAGCTGCCACACTTAGCGATCTCGTTAACGACTCATAAGCGGTTAGCGATCTCATTAACGACTTTAACGGTCATTGCGATGTAAAAAACAGCGCACATCGCTCACAAAAGGAGCCAGACACAGCGATATAGCGTCACCAGCGGGACGCCAACGATCTAAATACGGTCCAGAACTCTAGTGAACGATCAGCGAGATCACAGCAGGGGCCACATCGTTGCTACATGCCACACACAATAGCGTCACGAACGAGATCGCTAAATAGTGACGTTTTTTAGCGATCTCGTTAGCAACCTTGTTTAGTGTGGCATACCCTTAAGGCTGGGATCACACATGCGGGGAATACGGCCGAGTCTCGCATGTTAATACCTGGCATTGCTGCCGGCCTCGGGAGCGGAGCGTATGGCTCCATGTATTGCTATGCGGCCGCACGCTCCACTCCCAAGGCAAGCGGCAGTGCCGGGTATTAACATGCGAGACTTGGCCGTATTCCCCGCATGTGTGATCCCGGCCTAAAATTAATGTCTGTCCAGGGCCAAAGTGGGGAAGGCATGAACACTAGGTCTGTACAGCAGAGGGATGGAGGGAGAAAAAAATGCCACCTCCTCCCTATAAAGTGTAAAGTCAAGGGAATTCAAATTGGTGGAGCAGCAACTCCTGTCTGCTGGGCTGACAACCAGCACAGTCGAAAAGAGGTGGAAGGCACTGCCAAGGAAGGACTGAGTAGCTCAAAACGAACATCCTTAACAGTCGTGTAAGGAAGACCGGACTGCGGGTACCTCTTCTTGTGCCGGGTCCAGAACTGTCAGGGCTATCTCCTCTGTTGTCCGGGGGAAAGAAAAGGGGACCGGACAAATCATTTTGCTCGGAAACAGGGAGCGGGGCTAAGCAGCAGCGCGCACGGAAATAGGCAGCTTTGGCTCAAACAGACAGCAAGCGGCATGTGAAGCAGAATGCTCCGTGTCCTGAGCACCAGCGGTGCAAAGGACCTTGTGCTCTGGCTTCCCCTGCCACTGAGGAGATCGATGAAAAGAGAGTGGTTGTGCGCTCCAGTACTGTGAGTGCAACTGGGGTGCAGAGTAGAGGAGGCCAGGTACCCGAGAAATATCTGTGGCCCTTTTCACCATTTAACCGCGGCAGGTTCACCCAGGACCTGAGAGATGCTGTGGCCCTCTTTACTTTGGTCACAGCAATTCATGGACAAGGGGCTCAGCGGAAGGTACCAGACACCGACCGCTGCCGCCAGAAGATGGACCACTGTGTGAAGGATTCACCTCCAGACATCATCTCAGCCGTGACTGACGCTGCAACTCCCTGTGGGATCATCTGCTGTGAAGCAGCACCAAGGACACTATCAGATATTTCTTAAAAAGACTGTTCCCATTCTGCACTTATTGTTCTTAATGTTTTTTTCCTTAACCCTTTGTCTCTCTGCGTGGAGTTAAGCCCTTGTTCAATTAAAATTGTTTAGCTGTTTAACCCTTGCTCTGCCTGTCAATGCATTCCGCAACCTACTTAAGGTACTGCCACACTAAACAATCCCGCTAGCGATCACAATAACGACGCATACTAATGCGATCGCTAGCGGGATTGTTTCTATATCGCTAAATGCGGCCACATTTAGCGATATAGTTAACGACGCTATCGCCGTTAGCGATCTTCTTAACGACTTTAGTGGTACAAAAGTACCGCTAAATCGCTAAGAAAAGGTGCCACACAGCGATTAGATACTTACCCAGCGGGAGCGCCGACGAGAAAATAGGGTCCGGAGCGATTCCAGCGACGAGCGAGATCACAGCAGGAAGCTCGTCGCTGGAAGCTGCCGCACTGAACAACATCGCTAACGGGATCGCTAAATAGTGACGTTTTTTAGCGATCCCGTTAGCGATATTGTTTAGTGTGGCATACCCTTTACACTTGGCATAGTCGGCTGGATGCAGTCCACAGACACAGAAGTGACAAACCAAGTGGCTGGGGGAGTCCCAAGGGTCAGGTTACCAATGGGGGCCATGCTTACAACCCTTCAAAGTTTACAGGGAGCAACTTGCTGTTATGGGACTGGGCCGAGCAGGTTAAGGGAATGTTGAGCATGTACCCCATGACCCATGTGATGCAGGCGGAGATTGCTATGATGGCCCTGGACGGAGAAGCTAGGTGCTTCATCATGTTCCGCTCCCACGAGCGAGACACTTTCATCAAAGTCTTACAAATCCTTGAAGAAATGTACGGAAACCCCACAGACATCGGTGAATTGCTAATGTGCTTGGTTAGCCATGTCCAAAGGGAGGGGGAGTCTGTCACTCAATATATGAACGCGCTGCAGGAGATTCACGCTGCAGTCGCCAAGCGGGATAATGTGGGCGTAGGGCCTCCTGACGTCATCCTGAGAGACCAGATGGTGGCAGTCTCTCTCTCGCTCTCTCTCTCTCTCCTCGTCCAGGCAAGCGCACAATACATTTTCCGGGTTCAAAAGTTTTGGACGGATCCGGCTAAAAATCGGATCCTTTGCATCAGTTTTTTCACAATCTGCGCCGGATCTGTCTTTTTACATATTGGACGGATTGTGCTGGACGCCGAAAAACTGATGTGTGTAAACTGTATTGGTGTAAACTGGTTACTGTATCATTAGGTAAAAGTATTGTTAGTATAATTTGAATAGGGTGCAGTAAGAAAACAGGAAGTGTGAAATATAAAATAAGTGATTTAGTACATAGGCTAGGTTTTAGGACATAAGGTAGTGACCATAGGAAAAGATAGACTTTGGTAAGCAGTATAAGTGCAATATGTTTAATATATGCTAATGCCATGCATATTTTTTGTAAAGGTATATTTGTCAACTACCGACATAGGGACAGACATAGTTATAGTTTGGGACTAGCCCATAGTGGGAGTAGCAAGGCCCAGTAAAGATAGACTACTTTCTGATAGCAGATCAAATAGGGAAGTACAGTAACAAAGATCAAGTTGCTGTGGACAAGCATCAATCATTCGGAGCAGTAGGAAACCTTACTGGAATCCTTTGGGACATTCCTGCAATGTCCGCAGCTCAAGGCTCTAAGTCTCGATACAGACGATACTCCAAAGAGTGCCCTATTCTCTTGCGTACAGGGTACAATGGATGTGGAAAGCGAGAAGGAAAAGTAACAGATCCTGTGTACACTACCAGACTGCATGGGAGATGCTTGGGGATGACAGGAGCAGTAAATATAGGGATAGTTCAGAAATAACGTATAGTAATGCTAAAGATGTACTGTACTAAGGAAACAAGAACTAAGAAGAGTTGTGCCCAATGCCCAAGATGCAGGCCTGGAGAAAGCGGAACCAGCAGCCTACAAGTGAGTTTGATACACCCCACACCTGTTCGCACATTGGGTATGAGACCCAATTTTCCTACAAAAGTGCCAGGGCGTAATGGAGCAGCAACTCATCCATGGCTTCCCACCTTGTTCACTTTACACAACAATTACACCCACCCATCCCTTGACCCAACCTTTACACCAAGCTATCCCCGATGTCAATACTAAGATTCACCTCAAAACTTCTTGAACAGCTCATCCACATTGATCTTTCCTTCTACCTCTCATTAAATTCACTCTCCAGCCAACTACAATCCTGCCTCCATCCCCACCACTCTATTGAAACAATCCTAACTAAAGTTACACACGACCTACTATCATAGTCAATAAACAAAACTCTGTACTCCTACACCTGTCCTCTAAATTCGACACAGTTAACCACTCCCTCTTAATTCAAATTCTCTCATCACTTAGCAATAGAGTTGAGCGAAACAGGTCGATCAGATTAAAAAAAGACCGACTTTCGCCAAAGTCGAGTTTCGCCGAGCGAAACCCGACGATAGCGTGAGGTCGGCCATGCGTTCGGCGACCCGAGCGCCAAAGTCGGTTTTCCCATAATGCTTGAAGGGCCTTTTCTCAGCCAATGAGCAAGGACGCAGACTGTGGGCAACGCGATGACATGGGCAGGGCCAGCACCATCTTAGAGAAGGGCATTGCAGTGATTGGCTTGCTTTGTGTGGCGTCACAGTGCCTATAAAATCCCTCACCGCCGACCGCCATTTTACTTCTGCCGATCTTAGCGTAGGGAGAGGTTGCTGATGCTGGTTCTCAGCAGGGAGAGCGTTAGGCAGGAAAAAAACAATAATTCTGTGCTTGTGCTGATAGCGATTAGCTGTACAGTTACTGTGCAGTGATGGGAGGATTTTGTTGTGTGCAGCAGCGCTGGTTCTTAGGCTGCCTGCCAGTGACGGGGAGGAATTTATTGTGTGCAGCAGCAGAGCTGATTATTAGGCTGCCTGCTACCTGTATTGCTGTGTGTACACTGCTGTGTAGAGTTCTTTTTAACACAGCACTAATATTTTTTTTCTGCACAGTTACCGAGCGTTCATTTTTTCACAAACCGTATAGAGCTGTACGCTCCTCACACTACCGTGTACCGGCTGGTATCACGGACAAATACATGCTGACTATCTGTGTGTGACTCCGGAAATATATACGGAGATTTCAATTTTCCCCAAAACCGTATACAGCTGATATCTTCTAATACAGTACCGTTTTTTGGGCTTGTGTATTACAGTCAAATCCATACTGAGAGAGCGTCTGTGTGTGACTACGGAAATAAATACGGAGATTTAATTTTTCCCCAAAACTGTATACAGCTGGTATCTTCTGATACAGTACAGTTAATCTGCTTTCTGTATTACGGTCAAATCCATACTGAGAGAGCGTCTGTGTGTTACTCCTGAAATATTTATGGAGATTTCAAATTACCCCAACACTGTATACACCTATACGCTACTGATACAGTACAAATTTTATGCTTTTCATGTTCTCGTCTACTCCATACTAAGCCTGTGAGCGTGTGTGTTACTCCTCAAATATATACGGAGATTTAAAATTACCCCAACACTGTAAACAGCTGTACGCTACTGATACAGTACACTTTTTCAGCTTTTCCTATTCTAGTGTAATCCATACTGAGGCTGTGAGCGTGTGTGTTACTCCTCAAATATATACGGAGATTTAAAATTACCCCAACACTGTATACAGCTGTACGCTACTGATACAGTTCACTTTTTCTGCTTTTCATATTCTGGTGTTATCCATACTGAGCCTGTGACCGTGTGTGTACTCCTGAAATATATACAGAGATTTCAAATTACCCCAACACTGTATACAGCTGTACACTACTGATACAGTACACTTTTTATGCTTTTCATATTCTGGTCTACTCCATACTGAGCCTGTGAGTGTGTGTGTTACTCCTGAAATATATACGGAGATTTAAAATTACCCCAACACTGTATACAGCTGTACGCTACTGATACAGTACACATTTTCGACTTTTCATATTCTGGTGTAATCCATACTGAGCCTGTGAGCGTGTGTGTTACTCCTCAAATATATATCGAGATTTAAAATTACCCCAACACTGTATACAGCTGTACGCTTCTGATACAGTACACTTTTTCTGCTTTTCATATTCTTGTGTAATCCATACTGAGCCTGTGAGCGTGTGTGTTACTCCTCAAATATATACGGAGATTTAAAATTACCCCAACACTGTATACAGCTGTACGCTACTGATACAGTTCACTTTTTCTGCTTTTCATATTCTGGTGTTATCCATACTGAGCCTGTGACCGTGTGTGTTACTCCTGAAATATATACGGAGATTTCCAATTACCCCACACTGTATACAGTTGTACGCTACTGATACAGTACACTTTTTATGCTTTTTATATTCTGGTCTACTCCATACTGAGCCTGTGAGCGTGTGTGTTACTCCTGAAATATATACGGAGATTTAAAATTACCCCAACACTGTATACAGCTGTACGCTACTGATACAGTACACTTTTTATGCTTTTCATATTGTGGTCTACTCCATACTGAGCCTGTGAGCGTGTGTGTTAATCCTGAAATATATACGGAGATTTAAAATTACCCCAACACTGTATACAGCTGTACGCTACTGTTCTGCCTTCATATACGTTGACACGGTGTGCAATCTAGCATACAGCCTAAACCACGATTCTATCTTCCAAATAAGCAGACTGTCCTCTGTAGTCTAACTTGTTTATTGGTGAACAGTATAGAACATGGGCGGTAAAACTATAAAAATACAAATGACATAGATAAGTATTGGGCACACAGCTGACACTTTACAATTAACAGGAAAGTATACAGTATGATGCAAACTTTACACAGGACTCTAATAACATCTCCTATGCACTGGCTGCTATACAGTTAATAACCTCCTAAACACTGCACTGCTAGAGAAGATATTGATCTTTCCAGATATGCTTTGCCAGGATAGCAAACTCAAGTTGGAGAGGTTACAGGAGAGCACATGAACACGTGGGTTCCCTGAAGTACATGGAAGAAAATGGAGCTTCTTCTTCCCAGTATACCTTGCTTCTATCCCACAATGCAACACTCTATCTGCTTGTTAAAGGCACGGGCTATAAATTCAGCCACCACTAGATGGTGCTATAACAAACAAACCAGCACACAATACAAAACATACTGCCCTGTACTCAGATGGGCAGAACAGCTACTGATACAGTACACTTTTTATGCTTTTCATATTCTAGTGTTATCTATACTGAGCCTGCGACCTTGTGTGTTACTCTTCAAATATATACGGAGATTTAAAATTACCCCAACACTGTATACAGCTGTATGCTAGTGATACAGTACACTTTTTCTGCTTTTCATTTTCTGGTGTTATCCATACTGAGCCTGTGACTGTGTGTGTTACTCCTGAAATATATACGAAGATTTAAAATTACCCCAACACTGTATACAGCTGTACGCTACTGATACAGTACACTTTTTCTGCTTTTCATATTCTGGTGCAATCCATACTGAGTCTGTGAGCGTGTGTGTTACTCCTCAAATATATACGGAGATTTCAAATTACCCCAACACTGTATACAGCTGTACACTACTGATACAGTACACTTTTAATGCTTTTCATAATTTGGTCTACTCCATACTGAGCCTGTGAGCCGTGTGTGTTACTCCTCCAATATATACGGAGATTTCAAATTACCACAACACTGTATACACCTGTACGCTACTGATACAGTACACTTTTTCTGCTTTTCATATTCTGGTGTAATCCATACGGAGCCTGTGAGCGTGTGTGTTACTCCTCAAATATATGTGGAGATTTAAAATTACCCAACACTGTATACAGCTGTACGCTACTGATACAGAACACTTTTTATGCTTTTCATATTCTAGTGTTATCTATACTGAGCCTGTGACTGTGTGTGCTACTCCTGAATTATATACGGAGATTTAAAATTACCCCAACACTGTATACAGCTGTACGCTAGTGATACAGTACACTTTTTCTGCTTTTCATTTTCTGGTGTTATCCATACTGAGCCTGTGACTGTGTGTGTTACTCCTGAAATATATACGGAGATTTAAAATTAACCCAGCACTGTACTGTATACTGCTGAACGCTTCTGATACAGTACACTTTTTTGCTTTTTATATTCTGGTGTAATCCGTACTGAGCCTGTGAGAGTCTGTGTCTGTTACTCCGCAAATATATACGGAGATTAAAATTTTTCACCCTCACGCTATACAGCTGTATGCTTCTGATACAGTACAATATAGCTGCTGGTATTTTGGGTACATTTTCACAAACATGAGGAAGTATGGTGGAAGAGGCAGTGGACGTGGCCGTGGGGGGCCACCTGGTACTGATGGTGGTGGTGCATCTGCTGGTAGTGCCAAAAGCACAATAGCACCTAAGGCAGGAGGTGTTGAGCCTGCATCATCGTCTGGCTCCAGAAGGCCTGGAAGGCTCCCTTTTCTGGGACTACGTAAGCCGCTTTTAAAGCTGGAGCATCAGGAACAGGTTTTGGCTTACGTTGCCGAAACAGCCTACAGCTCTATCGCCTCCTCTTCTGAAGTTTCAAAAACTCCAAGCACTGAGTCGTCAGTGCAGGCTTCTGGTCAGGAACAGCCCCTTTCCTTGTGTCCTTCACCCCCACCAAAAGTGAAGGATGCGGCAGGCCACACTTCAGATTACTCCATGGAGCTCTTTTCACATACCATGCCTGAGCTATCAAGTCAAATCCTGAATTCCCCAGTTCCCAGAGAGTGCCGCTGGCACTAGCTCAGAAGAGGAGAAGGAGCTGCAGAAGGCATCAACATCGCAGCAGCAGTTATCTGGCAGGCCCGTAGCAGTACAAAAACGTGTTAAAAAATCAAAAAGAGTTGCAGGACAGCTTGGCCAGACGCTCAAATTAGCACAGCGTGCGTTCCCTAAAAATTTATACCATAATAGGAAGAGTCCAGTGTGGCACTTTTTTGACCAAAATCCTATTGATGAGGCAAAGGTTATCTGTAATAAGTGCGGAAGGACCTTTAGCCGAGTGAAAAATCTCAGAAATTTGAATACCAGATGCATGTTTAGACATTTAATGAACATACACTTGCAAGCGTGGATGGACTACAAAACCTACAAATCCCCCAGGGCCGGCGTCAGCACCTGGCGCACCCAGGCAAGTGCCGGTTCCCTGAGAAGGTGGGGGGGACGACTCGTGGGCGACTGCACTGAGCTCGACGGGCCCTGTGCCAGTGCTGTCTCCCACGAGTCGTCCCCCCCTGCTTGCTCAGGGCCCCAGCACTTGCAATACTTCCTTTTCCATGCTCCACCGCTGTGACGTCTTCCGCGTCTCCTGACAGTGACATTCAGGTTAGAGAGCGCGATGACGTCACGTCTGTACGCCCTCTGCCTAAACAGTCCAAGTGCTGAGAGCTGTAAGATGGTGACGCTGAGGAGTCCAGAGTAGAGCAGTGCACAGCGATGAGAGGTATTTCATTTTTTTTAATGGTTGGAGCAATATATTGGGAGCATTATAAACTGGATAATTATATATGGGGCCCAGCATATGCTTGAGCATCATAGATAGGGCCCATCATACACTGGAGCATTCTAAATGGAGGACATCATACACTGGAGCAGCATTTACGGGGCCCATTATACACTGGATCATTAATAATGGGGCCCATTATATATGGAGCATGATTTTGGCTCATAAGACACTGGAGCATCATCCATGGGGCCCATCATATACTGGAGCATTCTAAATGGGGCAGATCTGACACTGGAGCATCATCCATGGGGCCCATCATATACTGGAGCATTCTAAATGGGGCAGATCAGACACTGGAGCATCATCCATGGGGTCCATCATATACTGGAGCATTCTAAATGGGGGAAAACAGACACTGGACCAGCATTTACGGGTATCATTATACAATGAAGCATTATAAATGGGTCCCATTATATATTGATCATTATTTTAGCCCATAAGACACTGGAGAATCATCCATGGGGCCCATCATATACTGGAGCATTCTAAATGGGGCAGATCAGACACTGGAGCAGCATCCATGGGGTCCATCATATACTGGAGCATTCTAAAAGGGGGAAAACAGACACTGGAGCTAATATGATTTGGTAGCTGAGGAGAGCAGGCAAAAACGGCAATACACCAGAGAGGTTGGAATCTACTGGATTGCAGTACCCTGACTAACCACAACAACTAAAGGCAGCCGTGGAGCGTTCCTACGTTGGTCCTAGACACCACGTCACAGCCTGAGAGGTTAACTACACCTAAAGATAGAAAGAGGAAAGCTATCTGCCCCGGAGCAGATCCCCAAAGAACATAGGAAGCCCCCAAACATGTAATGGCAGTTAGACAAGAGGAAATACAGTCATGGCCAAAAGTTTTGAGAATGACACAAATATTAATTTTTACAAAGTCTACTGCTTCACTTTTTCTAATGGCAATTTGCATATACTCCAGAATGTAATAAAGAGTGATCACCTTAACAGCAATTACTTGCAAAGTCAATATTTGACTAGAAAATTAACTTTATCCCCCAAAACACATTTCAACATCATTGCAGCCATGCCTTAAAAGGACCAGCTAACCTCTTTTCAGTGATTGCTCCATTAACACAGGTGTATGTGTTGATGAGGACATGGCTGGAGATCAATATCTGTCATGATTAAGTAAGAATGACACCACTGGACACTTTAAAAGGAGGCTGGTGCTTGGCATCATTGTTTCTCTTCTGTTAACCATGGTTATCTCTAAAGAAACACGTGCAGTCATCATTGCAATGCACAAAAATGGCCTAACAGGGAAGAGTATCGCAGCTAGAAAGATTGCACCTCAGTCAACAATCTATCGCATCATCAAGAACTTCAAGGAGAGAGGTTCCATTGTTGCCAAAAAGGCTCCAGGGTGCCCAAGAAAGACCAGCAAGCGCCAGGACTGTCTCTTAAAAGTGTTTCAGCTGCGGGATCGGGCTACCAGCAGTGCAGAGCTTGCTCAGGAATGGCAGCAGGCAGGTGTGAGTGCATCTGCACGCACTGTGAGGCGGAGACTCTTGGAGCAAGGCCTGGTCTCAAGGAAGGCAGCAAAGAAGCCACTTCTCTCCAGAAAAAACATCATGGACAGACTGATATTCTGCAAAAGGTACAGGCAGTGGACTGCTGAGGACTGGGGTAAAGTTATTTTCTCTGATGAATCCCCTTTTCGATTGTTTGGGACATCAGGAAAACGCCTCATTCGGAGAAGACAAGGTGAGCGCTACCACCAGTCTTGTCTCATGCCAACTGTTAAGCATCCTGAAACCATTCATGTGTGGGGTTGCTTCTCAGCCAAGGGAATTGGCTCTCTCACAGTCTTGCCTAAAAACACAGCCATGAATAAAGAATGGTACCAGAATGTCCTCCAAGAGCAACTTCTCCCAACCCTCCAAGAGCAGTTTGGCGATCAACAATGCCTTTTCCAGCATGATGGAGCACCTTGCCATAAAGCAAAGGTGATAACTAAATGGCTCAGGGAACAAAACATAGAGATTTTGGGTCCATGGCCTGGAAACTCCCCACATCTTAATCCCATTGAGAACTTGTGGTCAATCATCAAGAGACGGGTGGACAATAAAAAACCTAAAAATTCTGACAAAATGAAAGCATTGATTGTGCAAGAATGGACTGCTATCAGTCAGGATTTGGTCCAGAAGTTGATTGAGAGCATGCCAGAGAGAATTGCAGAGGTCCTGAAGAAGAAGGGTCAACACTGCAAATATTGACTTGCTGCATTAACTCATTCTAACTGTCAATATAAGCTTTTGTTACTCATATGTTTGCAATTATTATATTTCTGTCTGTGATAAAAACATCTGTCAAACACACATAAAAACCAGAGGGCAGCAGATCATGTGAAAATATAATATTTGTGTCATTCTCAAAACTTTTGGCCATGACTGTACAGACACAGACAGAAAATAGTAAGAGCAAACATTGGGGCCAAATCTGCCTAGAAAGAAAAAGGATAGGAAGGACACTTACTGCAATCCAAAAAAACCCTAAAAAATACCAACTCTACTAATTGCAAAAACACCTGAGATCACACGACCTCTACCACCTAAATTAGTTCTCTGGTGTAACAAAACTAAGCCGCAGCCACTGAAAAAACTGGAAAACGCAAATGAACAAATAACAGTGGCTCAGATAAACTGAGAGGAGCACAAGCCCCCGGAGGGGACCTGGCTGACCTCCACAGAAGTGAAGGGAACAATGCAAAAAGCAAGCACAAAAATAAAACAGAAAATATCTTATCTGAGAGCAGGAGAAGAGGCAAGACTCAGCAAGCTTCCAAGTGAACCAGGAACCACAGTTGAGACAAGAACAATTGATCACCGGCAACCATGATGGGAGGGAACCTCCCTTATATAAGACCAGTCTGTAACTCCTGATTGCCAATCCTCATTGAATGGTTCAGTACTGTTTGTAACCACCAGAGGGAGCTTCTGCTCAGAATTCATTTCTAACACATTCACAACAGTACCCCCCCCTTGAAGAGGGGTCACCGAACCCTCACCGAACCCTCATTTGGGCAACCAGGTCGGTCAGGATGAGCTCTGTGATACGCACGGATAAGTCTCCTAGCATGGATGTCCGAAGCAAACACCCAAGAATTGTCCTCCTGACCATAACCTCTCCACTTAACCAAATACTGGAGTTTCCGTCTAGAAAAACGAGAATCCAATATTTTCTCAACCACATACTCCAGATTGCCCTCAACCAAAACAGGGTCAGGAGGCGCAGCCATAGGAACCACTCGCTCGACAAACCTCTTCAATAAGATCTTGTGGAACACGTTATGGATCTTAAATGTCCTTGGAAGAAGTAAACGAAAGGAAACAGGATTAAGAATCTCCATGATCTTATAAGGTCCAATGAACCTAGGCTTAAACTTAGGAGATGCAACTCTCATAGGGATATTTCTTGAGGACAACCAGACCAAGTCCCCCACTTCAAACCGAGGACTATCAGTCCTATGCCGATGGGCAAACCTCTGGGCCCTCTCCTGAGAGAGGGACAACCTCTCCACTACCTGGTCCCAAAAACTGCTGCATACGCTCCACAACAGAGTCAACACCTGGACAGACAGAAGCCTCCGTCTGTCCCGAAGAAAATCGAGGGTGAAACCCAAAATTGCAGAAAAATGGAGACATCAAAGTGGCAGAGCTAGCCCTATTATTAAGAGCAAACTCAGCCAAAGGCAAAAAAGAGACCCAGTCATCTTAATCAGCAGACACAAAGCATCTCAGATAAGTCTCCAATGTCTGGTTTGTTCTCTCAGTTTGTCCATTGGTCTGAGGATGAAAAGCCGAGGAGAAAGACAATTGAACACCAAGTTTAGAACAAAAAGTCCTCCAAAATCTGGAAACAAACTGGACTCCTCTGTCAGACACAATGTTCTCAGGAATGCTGTGTAACCGAACCACGTGCTGAAGGAACAAAGGCACCAATTCGGAGGAGGAAGGCAACTTAGGTAATGGCACAAGATGTATCATTTTGGAAAAACTTCATGGCCAATAACTCCCGATTACCCACGTCATAGTTACGTTCAGTTGGAGAAAATTTTCGAGAGAAAAAGGCACAAGGGTTACTTTTAGAGGTCTCTGGATCTCTTTGGGACAAAACGGCACCTGCCCCAATTTCAGAGGCATCAACCTCCACCTGAAATGGCAGAGAAACATCAGGCTGCCATAGAACAGGAGCAGAAGTAAATCTCTGCTTAAGTTCCTGAAACGCAGAGACTGCCTCAGGAGGCCAATTCACCACATCAGAACCCTTTTTGGTCAAATCAGTCAATGGTTTAACAATAACAGAGAAATTACCAATAAATTTACGATAAAAATTGGCAAAACCCAAGAATCTCTGAAGAGGCTTTAACCCCTTCACCCCCAAGGGTGGTTTGCACGTTAATGACCGGGCCAATTTTTACAATTCTGACCACTGTCTCTTTATGAGGTTATAACTCTGGAACGCTTCAACGGATCTTCGCGATTCTGAGATTGTTTTCTCGTGACATATTGTACTTCATGTTAGTGGTAAAATTTCTTCGATATAACTTGCGTTTATTTTTGAAAAAACCGCAAATATGGCGAAAATTTTAAAAATTTTGCAATTTTCAAACTTTGAATTTTTTTTCCCTTAAAACAGAGAAATATGTCACACAAAATAGTTAATAAATAACATTTCCCACATGTCTACTTTACATCAGCACAATTTTGGAACCAAAATTTTTCTTTGTTAGGAAATTAGAAGGGTTAAAAATTGACCAGCGATTTCTCATTTTTACAACAAAATTTACAAAGCCATTTTTTTAGGGACCACCTCACATTTGAAGTCACTTTGACGGGTCTATATGGCAGAAAATACCCAAAAGTGACACCATTATAAAAACTGCACCCCTCAAGGTACTCAAAACAACATTCAAGAAGATTATTAACCCTTCAGGTGCTTCACAGGAGCTGAAGCAACGTGGATGGAAAAAATTAATATTTAACTTTTTAGCCACAAAAATGATCTTTTACAAACTTTTTTTTATTTTCACAAGGGTAAAAGGAGAAAATGGACAGATAAAGTTGTTGTGCAATTTCTCCTGAGTACGCCAATACCCCATATTGGGGGAAAACCACTGTTTGGGCACACGGCAGGGCTCGTAAGGGAAGGAGCGCCGTTTGACTTTTTCAAACTAAAATTGGCTGGAATTGAGATTGGACGCCATGTCGTGTTTGGAGAGCCCCTGATACGCCTAAACAGTGGAAACCCCCCACAAGTGACACCATTTTGGAAACTAGACCCCCTAAGGAACTTATCTAGATCTGTTGTGAGCACTTTGAACCCCAAAGTGTTTCACAAAAGTTTATAATGCCTGGGTGTGAAAAAAAAAAAAAACAATTTTCCACAAAAATGATTTTTTAGTCCCAAATTTTTGATTTTTCCCAAGGAAATTGGACCCCAAAACTTGTTGTCCAATTTGTCCTGAGTACGCTGATACACCATATGTGGGGGGGGAAACTGTTTGGGCGCACGGCAGGGCTTGGAAAAGAAGCAGTAACGTTTTGGAATGCAAACATTGATGGGGGTCATGTTCCGTTTGTAGTGCCCCAGATGAGCCTAAACAGTGGAAACCCCCCACAAGTGACCCCATTTTGGAAGCTAGACCCCCTAAGGAACTTATCTAGATCTTTGGTGAGCACTTTGAACCCCCAAGTGCTTCACACAAGTTTATAATGCCCGGGCATGAAAATAAAAAATCCTATTTTTTTCCCACAAAAATTATCTCTTAGTCACTAATTTTTTATTTTCCCATAGGTAACAGGAGAAATTGGACCACAAAATTTGTTGTCCAATTTGTCCTGAGTACGCTGATACCCCATATGTGGGGGGGAACCATTGTTTGGGCGCATGGCAGAGCTCGGAATGGAAGGAGCACTATTTGACTTTTTCCAACCAAAATTGGCTGGAATTGAGATTGGACGCCATGTTGCATTTGGAGAGCCCCTGATGTGCCTAAACAGTGGAAACCCCCCACAAGTGACCCCATTTGGGAAACTAGACCCCCTACGGAACTTATCTAGATCTTTGGTGAGCAATTTGAACCCCCAAGTGCTTCACACAAGTTTATAACGTAGAGCCGTAAAATTAAAAAATTATATTTTTTCCACAAAATTGATCTTTTCACCCCAATTTTTATTTTCCCAAGGGAAACAAGACTCCAAAAGTTATTGTGCAATTTGTCCTGAGTGCGCTGATACCCCATATGTGGGGGTAAACCACTGTTTGCGTGCATGGCAGAGTTTGGAAGGGAAGGAGCGCCGTTTGACTTTTTCAACGCAGAATTGGCTGGATGCCATGTCGTGTTTGGAGAGCTCCTGATCTGCCTAAACAGTGGAAACCCCCCACAAATGACACCATTTTGGAAACTAGACCCCTCAAGGAACTTAACTAGATGTGTGGTGAGCACTTTGAACCCCAAAGTGCTTCACAGAAGTTTATAACGTACAGCCGTAAAATAAAAAAATTCTTTTTTTTTTTTACAAAAATGATTTTTTAGCCCCCAATATTTTATTTTCACAAGGGTAACAGGAGAAATTGGACCCCAAAAGTTGTTGTCCAATTTGTCCTGAGTATGCTGATACCCAATATGTGGGAGTAAACTACTGTATGGGCGCACGTCGGGGCTCGGAAGGGAAGTAGTGACGTTTTGGATTGCAGACTTTGATGGAATGGTCTGGGGAGTCATGTCGCATTTGGAGAGCCCCTGATGTGCATAAACAGTGGAAACCCCCCACAAGTGACCCCATTTTGGAAAATAGACCCCACAAGGAACTTATCTAGATGTGTGGTGAGCACTTTGAACCCCGAAGTGCTTCACAGAAGTTTATAACTTACAGCCGTAAAAATAAAAAATCCTTTTTTTTTTTACAAAAATGATTTTTTTCGCCCCCAATATTTTATTTTCACAAGGGTAACAGGAGAAATTGGACCCCAAAAGTTGTTGTCCAATTTGTCTTGAGTACGCTGATACCCAATATGTTGGAGTAAACTACTGTATGGGCGCACGTCGGGGCTCGGAAGGGAAGTAGTGACGTTTTGGATTGCAGACTTTGATGGAATGGTCTGGGGGAGTCATGTCGCATTTGGAGAGCCTCTGATGCGCCTAAACAGTGGAAACCCCCCACAAGTGACCCCATTTTGGAAAATAGACCCCACAAGGAACTTATCTAGATGTGTGGTGAGCACTTTGAACCCCGAAGTGCTTCACAGAAGTTTATAACATACAGCCGTAAAAATAAAAAATCCTTTTTTTTTTTTACAAAAATGATTTTTTTCGCCCCCAATATTTTATTTTCACAAGGGTAAGGGTGAGTTTCCACGGTCAGGAAACGCTGCGTGTTTGGCGCTGTGCGCTGGCGCAGCGCCAAACACGCAGCGTCCAGATGTTACAGCATAGTGGAGGGGATTTCAAGAAATCCCGTCTCCACTATGCGTAACAATACGCAGGTGGCAAACCTGCGTAAACGGACATGCGGCGCGTCTTTTTAGACCGCAGCATGTCCTCGCGTATTGCGGCGACGGTGCGTCGCCGCAACATAATTAACACAGGGCTATGTAGCCCTGCGCTCTTTCCGGAGGTGTTCCGGAGGTGTCCTGAACACCTCCGGAAAGATCGCGCGTCAGAAAGGGGGCGGGGCTTAGACGGAGCGGAATTTCCGCTCCGTCCAAAGCGCTATGGTTCCGGACCGTGGAACCATAGCCTTACAGGAGAAATTGGACCCCAAAAGTTGTTGTCCAATTTGTCCTGAGTACGCTGATACCCAATATGTGGGAGAAAACTACTGTATGGGCACACGTCGGGGCTCGGAAGGGAAGTAGTGACGTTTTGGATTGCAGACTTTGATGGAATGGTCTGGGGGCGTCATGTTGCATTTGGAGAACCCCTGATGCGCCTAAACAGTGGAAACCCCCCACAAGTGACCCCATTTTGAAAAATAGACCCCACAAGGAACTTATCTAGATGTGTGGTGAGCACTTTGAACCCCGAAGTGCTTTACAGAAGTTTATAACGTACAGCCGTAAAAATAAAAAATCCTTTTTTTTTTTACAAAAATGATTTTTTTCGCCCCCAATATTTTATTTTCACAAGGGTAACAGGAGAAATTGGACCCCAAAAGTTGTTGTCCAAATTGTCCTGAGTACGCTGATACCCAATATGTGGGAGAAAACTACTGTATGGGCACACGTCGGGGCTCGGAAGGGAAGTAGTGACGTTTTGGATTGCAGACTTTGATGGAATGGTCTGGGGGCGTCATGTCGCATTTGGAGAGCCCCTGATGCGCCTAAACAGTGGAAACCCCCCAAGTGACCCCATTTTGGAAAATAGACCCCACAAGGAACTTATCTAGAAGTGTGGTGAGCGCTATGAAGCCCCAAGTACTTCACAGAAGTTTTATAACATACAGCCGTAAAAACAAAAAAAATCATTTTTTTTTTTACAAAAATGATTTTGTCGCCCCCAGTTTTTTATTTTCCCAAGGGTAACAGGAGAAATAGGCCAAATTGCACAATAACTCTTGGGGTCCAGAGTATGCTGATACCCCATATGTGGGGTAAACTACTGTTTGGGCGCATGGCAGAGCTCAGAAGTGAAGGAGCACCATTTGACTTTTTCAACGCAGAATTGGCTGGAATTGAGATCAGACGCCATGTCACATTTCGAGAGCCCCTGATGTGCCTAAACAGCAGAAACCCCCCAATTCTAACTCCAACCCTAACCCCAAACACCAATAACCCTAGTCCCAACCCTAACCACAAACCTAACCCTAACACACCCATAACCCTAATCCCAACCCTAATCCTAACGTTAGCGCCAACCCTAACCCTAATACTAACGTTAGCGCCAACCCTAACCCTAACTTTAGCCGCAACCCTAACCCTAACGGGAAAATGGAAATAAATACATTTTTAAATTTTATTATTTTTCCCTAACTAAGGGGTGATAAAGGGGGTTTGATTTACTATTTATAGCGGGTTTTTGTGATTGGCAGCTGTCACGCTAAAAGATGCTTTTTATTGCAAAAAATAGTTTTTTGCATCACCACATTTTGAGAGCTATAATTTTTGCATATTTTGGCCCACAGAGTCATGTGAGGTCTTATTTTTTGCGGGACGAGTTGACGTTTTTATTTGTACCATTTTTGAGCACGTGACGTTTTTTCATCGCTTTTTATTTCGATTTTTGGGTGGTTAGAATGAACAAAAATCAGCAATTCATGAATTTCTTTTGGGGGAGGCGTTTATACCGTTCCGCGTGTGGTAAAATTGATAAAGCAGTTTTATTCTTCGGTCAGTACGATTACGGCGATACCTCATTTATATCATTTTTTTAGGTTTTGGCGCTTTTATAGAATGAAAACAATTTTATATAAAAAATCATTATTTTTGCATCGCTTTATTCTGTGAGCTATAACTTTTTTATTTTTTCGCTCATGATGCTGTGTGATGGCTCGTTTTTTGCGGGACAAGATGACGTTTTCAGTGGTACCATGTTTATTTATATCGGTCTTTTTGATCGCGTGTTATTTCACTTTTTGTTCGGCGGTATGATGATAAAGCATTGATTTTTTGCTTCGTTTTTTTTTTTTTTTTTTAAGGGTTCACTAAAGGGGTTAACTAGTGGGACAGTTTTATAGGGGGGGGTCGTTACGGATGCGGCGATACCAAATATGTGTACTTTTATTGTTTTGTTTTTTTTATTTACAGGAAAAAATGAATTTATTGGGGAATATTTTTTTTTTTTTTTTATGATTTTTTTTTACACTTTTTATTTTTACTTTTTTTACTTTTTTACTTTGTCCCAGGGTGGGACATCACTGTATTTTAGCAGATCGCTGGTGTGACAGTGTGCACAGCACTCTGTCACACCAGCGATCGCTCTGGCACTGCTGCAGGCTTCCCCAGCGCCTGCTCTCAGCAGGCACTGAGGAAGCCGCCTCCCTGCAGGACCCCGGCGCCATCTTGGATCCGGGGACCTGGAGGGAGGACGGACCCTCGGAACAGCGCGACACATCGCGCTGCTCTGAGGGTCTCAGGGGAGCGCGCAGGGAGCCCCTTCCTGCGCGATCCTCCCCTGTGCCCCGGGTACACCGCGATCATGTTTGATCGCGGTGTGCCAAGGGTTAATGTGCCGGAAGCGGTCCGTGACCGCTCCTGACACACAGTCACGGGTGTCAGCTGTGATAATCAGCTGACACCCGGCGGCGATCAGCTGCGCTCCCCCCGGGAGCGCAGCTGATCGCCCATGACGTACTATTCCGTCCATGGGAATTAGGTCCAGGGTCACATGGACGGAATAGTACGTCTGATGGCAGAGAGGGGTTAATGAAGTAGGTTGGACCCAATCACAGATGGCCTGAATCTTGACCAGGTCCATTTCAATAACAGATGGGGACAAAATGAATCCCAGAAATGAGATCCTCTGTACGCAAAAAAGACACTTTGATCCTTCACATACAGAGCATTCTCTCTCAAACTCTGGAACACAGTCCGAACATGTTTCACATGAGAGTCCCAGTCATTGGAAAAAATCAAGATATCATCCAAATAAACAATCAGAAATTTATCCACAAAATCCCTGAAAATGTCATTCATGAAGGACTGGAAGACGGAAGGAACATTAGTGAGCCAAAGGGCATCACTAGGTACTCAAAATGCCACTCTGGGGTATTAAACGCCGTCTTCCATTCATCCCGTGCTTAATGCGAATAAGGTTATACGCCCCCCTGAGGTCAAGCTTGGTAAACCAAGTAGCTCTTTTCACCCTGGAAAACAGGTCAGAAATCAAGGGTAGCGGATATTGATATTTCACAGTGATATTGTTCAAGAGACGATAATCAATACACGGCCTTAATGAACCATCCTTTTGGCCACAAAGAAAACACCGGCACCCAAGGGTGAAGACGATGGTCTGATATGACCCTTCTCCAATGACTCCTTGATATAAGACCGCATAGCGTCAGTTCAGGTACAGAAAAGTTAAAAAGGCGACCTTTAGGGAATTTACTACCAGGCACTAATTCAATAGCGCAGTCATAGCTCCTATGGGGGGGCAAGGATGCAGATTTACTTTTGCTAAACACATCAGAAAAATCAGTCAAAAAGTCAGGAACATCCTGAGCCTGGGGAGAGGCAGAAAAAACAGGAGTGTTGTCATTAACACATTGGCAGCCCCAACTGGTTACAGACACAGATTTCCAATCCAAAACAGGATTATGAGACTGTAACCAAGGGAAACCTAGTACAATAATGTGATGAACGTGCACACGGTCCGCCACACGGTAGCCCGGGGTATCACGGCTTGTGATCCCTCCGTGCCGCAAATGTGACGAAAACACGCACACACACGACGGCTACTGCCGTGCGACCCAATATTATGCTGGGATTTATAATTATCCCACTTCCACTTTGGAACTTGCAGCTCTCTGGTGCCCCCCTTACCCTCAGGTCAGTCAGGGAACTGCACCTAGGATAATTAGTCGCCAGACGGGCCACTTGGATGTGTGCTGGCTATTGGGCACGCTGCAGTGAGGGAATTATAATTACTCCGGGCCGCAGCCAGGCAATACACTTATAAAACCCGCTCCGTCACTGCCAACGCCACCCAATAGGTTAACACTTTACACCCCTTCAACCCCAAATCAGTAGCGTAGTACTTCAGGCACGTGCAAATTCGTTTATAGAGCAGGAGAAACAAACTAATAATTTTATAGGTTTAGTCCGTTTACAGGAGAAACACTGGCGGGGGTCTGATGTAGACCTGGCGCTGGCAAAGGGGATAGTGCCTCCATAGGGACGACTGGCAGGGGCACTGGGGTTGGTTGCAGGCTTACCCTCTCCCCAGCTGGCGGTGACGGGCTTCCGCACCTCGGGTTTCCGGTTGGCCTCATAGCTGTCGGCGATCCGTGCTGTTCTGACCGCGTCCTCCGGTTCTCGGTCCAGGATGAACTGTTGGACCTCAGCTGGACACAGATGCAGGAACTGGTCTTTGATCATCAGGTCCCTCAGCTCCTCAAAGGTGTCAACTGACAGTCCATGGATCCACTGGTCAAAGTGGGTCCTGAGTCCTTGCACCACATCGCTATAACTGTCATGTGGGTCACGTTGGAGGTTCCGGAACTTTTTTCGGTATACCTCAGGGGTTAGCTGGTACTTGGCGATCAGGGTCTGCTTGATGGCCTCATGGTCACCATCTTGATCTGGCGTGAGTGAAGCAAACGCCTCCAGAGCTTTGCCCTTTAGCCCGGGGTCAAGTACCTGGCCCATTGGTCGTCAGGCAGCTGGTACTGTCTGCAGACTTTCTCAAAGGCCCGCAGAAAAGTGTCCAAGTCTCCGTCCTTTTCCATCACGGGAAAGTGCTCCGGCCGGGCTTCGGACTCTGAGAGCTGCTGGGTGTACCGCTCCGGGCTGTGGAGGGCATTGCCCCTTGTCTGAGCAGCTCCAGTTCATGGGCTCTCTGAGCTTCCCGCTCGGCTCTCTCAGCCTCTCGCTGGGCTTGGCGCTCGGCTCTCTGGTTGGCCTCTCGCTGGTCGGCTCTCTCTTGAGCTTGCTGGATCAGCTTCAGGCGTCCATCACGGTCGTCGGTGGGGAGTTCCTCCAGGGCCGCCTGCAGGTAATAGTCCAACCCGCCCTGGGTGTAAGTATTCAGGGTTTGGGCCTCTGCTCCTGCGCCCTCCTCGCTCTCAGCGTGGTCCTGTGCCATCAGGACCTGGATCAGTTGAGATTTGGTTTGGCCCATGGGGTCAAGGCCTCGGGAAATGCATATTCCAGCAAGGGTGTCCCTTTTCTGCAGTTTCCACCACGCTTCTCCCATCCTCGCCATTGCCAAATAAAAGATAGGATAGAAAAAACAAAGAGAAGGGAGGGGTAACCGCAAGTACACACAATTGTCTCAGGACTAATAAACACTGAGTCTGTTCTCCAAAACTTTAGTTGCAGGGTCCCTGAAGAACCGTGCAAGTTTTTTAGTGAATGGAATGATTGCTCAAACTAGATCACTAATGCTCTATAATCCCACCGCTCTGCCACCAATGTGATGAACGTGCACACGGTCCGCCACACGGTAGCCTGGGGTATCACGGCTTGTGATCCCTCCATGCCGCAAATGTGACGAAAACGTGCACACACACGATGGCTGCTGCCATCCGACCCAATAATCTGCAGGGATTTATAATTATCCCACTTCCACTTTGGAACTTGCAGCTCTCTGGCGCCCCCCTTACCCTCAGGTCAGTCAGGGAACTGCACCTAGGATAATTAGTCGCCAGACGGGCCACTTGGATGTGTGCTGGCTATTGGGCATGCTGCAGTGAGGGAATTATAATTACTCCGGGCCGCAGCCAGGCAATACACTTATAAAACCCGCTCCGTCACTGCCAACGCCACCCAATAGGTTAACACTTTACACCCCTTCAACCCCAAATCAGTAGCGTAGTACTTCAGGCACGTGCAAATTCGTTTATAGAGCAGGAGAAACAAACTAATAATTTTATAGGTTTATTCCTTAAAATGCAGGCAGGGCTTATAGTTTTAAAAAAAAAGGTAACAAGCGGAGACAATACAGTTATGTACAATGCAGTTAGAAATAAAACAGGATTAAAGGTGAAAATCACTTACATGGTACTTATATGGGTACAGGCAAGATAGGCTGGGGGAGGAGCCACACGTCATAGTTCATTTGCAGATCTGTTAGTCACGTCATCACAGCCTGGAAAAGAATAAGGGGGGCTCACCGCAAGACTTATACCTGTGGGCTGCTGACCTCACAAAAGGGGATGGTTTTTCTGGCCACCTCCCCAGGCTACAAGTTATGATTTGAGCTCTGAAAGATCATAAGGTTGATACCGCCTTCCTGGAAACTAGCAGAATAATGGCAGACCTATCAATGATCTTACTTTAAAATGACGGTTCAAATGAGCCCAAACTTGGGTGAGATAGTTCATGGTGCATCCGAGAATTCCATTTCTCGGGTTCTGTTGGAGTTACGGGTTCACCAGTACCACGGGAACGATGCCTGATGGGCGCATGTTTCAAAACAGTACCTTTCGTGTTTCTAAGATACGCTCCCACCGTGTTATGAGCAAAAGAATGAATTCTCATAATGGCTATGGGATCTTTCTGCAGGGTTTTGAGACAAAGAGATTCCTGAGGTGGGAGGGATGAGTGAACTGCAGAGAGAGAGAGGGAGGGGGAACTTTGCTCTGTGCTTGCAAACGATGGGGGTTGTAGTTCTATGGGGAAGGTTCTAGACCAGCACAAGAAATGGGGCTTGCAGTATCATCACACCTCCCCCTCTTAGAGGGCGCTAAGGAGGCATGACCTGTTGGTAATCCGCCATGCACACCTCAGCGGGTTCCCCACACCGTGACAACCCATCAGCATTCCCATGATCGCTGCCTTTCTTGTGTTGTACGGCAAAATCATACTGCTGCAGGGCAAGGCTCCAGCGTAGCAACCTACCATTGGTTCCGGACACTGTGTGCAGCCATCTCAGAGGGTTGTGGTTGGTGACCACCTTGAAGGTGCGCCCGTACAGGTAGGGCTGCAAACGTTGCAGTGCCCAGACCATGGCCAGGCACTCCTTCTCGATGGTGGAGTATGCCACTTCCCTCGGCAGAAGTTTCCGGCTCAGGTACAACACGGGGTGCTCCTGGTTCCCCGAATCAACCTGGCTGAGTACAGCACAGAGGCCAAATTCGCTGGCGTCAGTCTGTACCAGGAATGGCCGACTGCTGTCGACGGCTTTCAACACTGGAGAGCTGCACAGGGCTGTTTTCAAAGCTCGGAATGCCGCCTCACACCCATCTGTCCAGCTGACTGTTTGGGGTAGACCGCCCTTGGTGAGGTCCGTCAAGGGTTTTGCAATGGCGCTATAGTTCGGTACTAAACGCCTATAGTACCCTGCAGTGCCCAGGAATGTCTTCACCTGTTTTTTGGTCCTGGGTGTGGGCCAGGACACGATCGCGTCCACTTTCTCGGGCTCTGGACTCATGGAACCCCGCCTACCGGTGCCCCAGGTAGTGGACCTCCCTCATGCCCCATCTGGTATTTTCCGGGCTTGATGGTCAGACCTGCCTGGCAAATACGCTCGAGCACCTCCTGGAGATGCTGAAGGTGTTCCTCCCAGGTGGAACTGAAGACTGCAATGTCGTCCAGGTACGCCACAGCGTACTCCTCCAGTCCCTGAAGCAGGTGGTTGACCATCCGCTGAAAAGTGGCAGGGGCATTCTTCATGCCGAAAGGCATGACCGTGGACTCATACAGTCCAAAAGGGGTGATAAAGGCGGATTTCTCCTGCGCCGCAGGGCTCAGGGGAATCTGCCAGTATCCCTGGCTTAAATCCATGATGGATATGTACTTGGCATTCGCCAACCGCTCCAGCAGATCCTCGATGCGTGGCATTGGGTGCGCATCAGAAGTAGTGATGGCGTTGAGCCCCTGTAGTCCACGCAGAACCGGGTGGTCCGATCCTTTTTTGGCACGAGAACTACAGGTGAGGCCCACGCGCTTTTGGACGGTCGGATCACCCCCAGCTGCAACATCTCATTGATCTCCTGGCGCATAATCTGCTGCACCTCCTCAGAGATCCGATAAGGTGTCCGCCGTAATGGGGCATGATTCCCGGTGTCCACCTCGTGGACTGCCAACTTGGTCCTTCCGGGTCGGTTAGTGAACTCGGCCCGGAAGGGTTCCAGAGTGGTCAGCAACTTCAACCGCTGGGAGACGGTTAGCGAGGCATTTACCTCCATGTCCTCAATGGACCCATTGGCCTTGGCTTGGGCCAGCATGTCCAGGAGGGGATCCTCCTCCCCGTCCTCGGGCAGGTTGCAGACCGGTAGGATGCAGGCTTCACGTTCGTCATGGGCCTTCATCATGTTGACGTGAAAGGCCTTGCGCCAAGCGTGACCACGTAGGTGACTGGGTTGAGCCGTTGGTGCACGACGTACGGGCCTTCCCAGGCTGCCTGAAGCTTATCCTTTGGTACGGGGACCAGCACCCACACCTTTTGACCCACCTGGTAGGTCCGCTCCTGGGCGTTCTGGTCGTACCAGTGCTTCTGGTCATCCTGAGCCTGCGTCATGTTGTCATGCACCAACTGCGTCAAGGTCTGCATCTTGTCGCGGAAGCGCATGACATGATCCACGATGGACACTTCCATGGGGTTTGGCTCATCTTCCCAGGATTCTCTTATCAACCCAAGGGGTCCCCGGACTCGCCTGCCATACAGGAGCTCAAAGGGGGAGAACCCCGTCGAGGCCTGCGGGACTTCTCTGTAGGCAAACAGCAGGTGTGGGAGGTACCGCTCCCAATCGCATCCCTGGGTCTCAACCAGCATGCGGAGCATCTGTTTGAGGGTACCGTTAAAGTGCTCACACAAACCATTGCTCTGTGGGTGATACGCACTCGATACCATACGCGTCACCTGCATTTTGCTGCAGAGAGCCTCCATTAGGCGAGACATAAATTGGGTCCCTTGATCGGTAAGCATCTCCCTGGGAAATCCTACCCGTGAAAAGATGGTCACCAGTGCATCTGCCACCTTATCTGCCCTAGTTGAGGACAGAGCTACTGCCTCCGGGTACCGGGTAGCGTAGTCTACCACAGTAAGGATGTATTGCTTTCCAGAGCTGCTGGGGACGGCCAGCGGGCCCACAATGTCCACCGCGATCCTCTGGAAAGGCTCCTCTATCACTGGCAACGGGATCAGGGGAGCCTTAAGAGCAGGCCCCGCCTTCCCCACTCTTTGACAGGTGATACAGGAGCAGCAGTAGTTAGTCACATCTGTCCCCATCTTGGGCCAATAGAAGTGTTGAGACAGCCGTGCCTTAGTTTTGCTGATCCCCAAGTGTCCAGCAAGTGGAATCTCATGGGCAATCCTCAACAACTCATCTCGGAACTGGTGCGGGACGACCAGCTGTTTTTCCCTCAACCACTCCTTTTGGGAATCTCCGGGTACTGTTTCCCGGTACAACCTTCCTTGTTCCCAGAACACCCTCTCCTTATCAGTCACGGAGGTGGGCGTCTCGGCGAGGTGCCTCAAGTTCTCCAGGCTCGCATCTGAGTGCAGAGCGGCCTGGAACTCCTGGCTGGAGGCAGCCAGAAGTGACGTCAGGGTTCCTTCCTCACTGGGACCCTCTGGGACCGGCTCTGGGTCCACCTCTGGTTCAGTCTCTCCTGTAGAGGAGGAGGGTCCAGATGGCAGGGCGCTACCTGCGATCCGGGCACTCTGACTGCGGGTGACCGCAGCTACATATGCAGTCTCCCCGGGGATTTCTACAGACCCATCAGCCTGCGCTGCTATGGGCTCTACCTCCCCATCCACCCCCAACACTTCAAGAGCAGTGCTACTTATGGGCCAGTTACCTTCCTCGGTGGCACTGGTCAGTGTCATGGCGTCACCTTCCTCACGGTTCCCATGTACCTCCCCATTTCCTTGAGCACTGTCGCTTGCTCCTGCTAGGGGTTCCTCAGCCGTCTCACTCCGCAGAGCGACGTGGCTGAACGCTCCTGTACCTGTGGACTCATCTACCACTTCAGAGAAAGGGTTAACAGGTTCAGATGGCACAGATACATCACTATCAGCATCATTCCTAGGGAAAGAAAGGTTATCGGTTGCATAATCACTTCGCAAAGCATTGGCAGGTAACACATTCAGTTTCCCATCATCATCAACATCAACATCATGGTTAACGTTAACCTTATTATCAGATTGGGCAGGGGTGTCAGGGACATAGTACGCCACCATCCTCCCCAGATCAGTCCCCAATAAAACATCAGTGGGCAGGTTTTCTGACACCCCCACTTCCTTCACCCCGCTCCCGGCACCCCAGTCAATGAAAACCCGGGCTATCAGCAAGGGGCAGCAGACGCCTCCAATCCCGGTGACAGTTAGGGTTTTCCCCGGAATCAACTCTTCAGGGGCCGCCAGTTCGGGTCGGATGAGGGTTCGTTCAGCCCCGGTGTCCTTGAGGCCTGTAGCAAGACGGGCCCCCACGCGGACGGGCTGCATGTTGTCATCAACCCTCCCCACCACACCACCCACCAAAAGAACAGAGGCGTTGGGCCCGGAGGCCTTGGCTGGGGGGTTCTTCTGCCTCTCCGGACAGGTGGCACTGATGTGTCCTGTCCGTTTACAGGAGAAACACTGGCGGGGGTCTGATGTAGACCTGGCGCTGGCAAAGGGGATAGTGCCTCCATAGGGACGACTGGCAGGGGCACTGGGGTTGGTTGCAGGCTTACCCTCTCCCCAGCTGGCGGTGACGGGCTTCCGCACCTCGGGTTTCCGGTTGGCCTCATAGCTGTCGGCGATCCGTGCTGTTCTGACCGCGTCCTCCGGTTCTCGGTCCAGGATGAACTGTTGGACCTCAGCTGGACACAGATGCAGGAACTGGTCTTTGATCATCAGGTCCCTCAGCTCCTCAAAGGTGTCAACTGACAGTCCATGGATCCACTGGTCAAAGTGGGTCCTGAGTCCTTGCACCACATCGCTATAACTGTCATGTGGGTCACGTTGGAGGTTCCGGAACTTTTTTCGGTATACCTCAGGGGTTAGCTGGTACTTGGCGATCAGGGTCTGCTTGATGGCCTCATAGTCACCATCTTGATCTGGCGTGAGTGAAGCAAACGCCTCCAGAGCTTTGCCCTTTAGCCCGGGGGTCAAGTACCTGGCCCATTGGTCGTCAGGCAGCTGGTACTGTCTGCAGACTTTCTCAAAGGCCCGCAGAAAAGTGTCCAAGTCTCCGTCCTTTTCCATCACGGGAAAGTGCTCCGGCCGGGGCTTCGGACTCTGAGAGCTGCTGGGTGTACCGCTCCGGGCTGTGGAGGGCATTGCCCCTTGTCTGAGCAGCTCCAGTTCATGGGCTCTCTGAGCTTCCCGCTCGGCTCTCTCAGCCTCTCGCTGGGCTTGGCGCTCGGCTCTCTGGTTGGCCTCTCGCTGGTCGGCTCTCTCTTGAGCTTGCTGGATCAGCTTCAGGCGTCCATCACGGTCGTCGGTGGGGAGTTCCTCCAGGGCCGCCTGCAGGTAATAGTCCAACCCGCCCTGGGTGTAAGTATTCAGGGTTTGGGCCTCTGCTCCTGCGCCCTCCTCGCTCTCAGCGTGGTCCTGTGCCATCAGGACCTGGATCAGTTGAGATTTGGTTTGGCCCATGGGGTCAAGGCCTCGGGAAATGCATATTCCAGCAAGGGTGTCCCTTTTCTGCAGTTTCCACCACGCTTCTCCCATCCTCGCCATTGCCAAATAAAAGATAGGATAGAAAAAACAAAGAGAAGGGAGGGGTAACCGCAAGTACACACAATTGTCTCAGGACTAATAAACACTGAGTCTGTTCTCCAAAACTTTAGTTGCAGGGTCCCTGAAGAACCGTGCAAGTTTTTTAGTGAATGGAATGATTGCTCAAACCAGATCACTAATGCTCTATAATCCCACCGCTCTGCCACCAATGTGATGAACGTGCACACGGTCCGCCACACGGTAGCCTGGGGTATCACGGCTTGTGATCCCTCCATGCCGCAAATGTGACGAAAACGTGCACACACACGATGGCTGCTGCCATCCGACCCAATAATCTGCAGGGATTTATAATTATCCCACTTCCACTTTGGAACTTGCAGCTCTCTGGCGCCCCCCTTACCCTCAGGTCAGTCAGGGAACTGCACCTAGGATAATTAGTCGCCAGACGGGCCACTTGGATGTGTGCTGGCTATTGGGCATGCTGCAGTGAGGGAATTATAATTACTCCGGGCCGCAGCCAGGCAATACACTTATAAAGCCTGCTCCGTCACTGCCAACGCCACCCAATAGGTTAATACTTTACACCCCTTCTTTTAGCTGCCACCAGCTACGATTTACTTAATGAACAATTTATCAAGAGGGTCCGTAGCAACCCCAAATCAGTAGCGTAGTACTTCAGGCATGTGCAAATTCGTTTATAGAGCAGGAGAAACAAACTAATAATTTTATAGGTTTATTCCTTAAAATGCAGGCAGGGCTTATAGTTTTAAAAAAAAGGTAACAAGCGGAGACAATACAGTTATGTACAATGCAGTTAGAAATAAAACAGGATTAAAGGTGAAAATCACTTACATGGTACTTATATAGGTACAGGCAAGACAGGCTGGGGAGGAGCCACACGTCATAGTTCATTTGCAGATCTGTTAGTCACGTCATCACAGCCTGGAAAAGAATAAGGGGGGCTCACCGCAAGACTTATACCTGTGGGCTGCTGACCTCACAAAAGGGGATGGTTTTTCTGGCCACCTCCCTAGGCTACAAGTTATGGTTTGAGCTCTGAAAGATCATAAGGTTGATACGCCTTTGGAACTAGCAGATAATGCAGACTATCAATGATCTACTTTAATGACGGTTCAAATGACCCAAACTTGGTGAGATAGTTCATGTGCATCGAGAATCCATTTCTCGGTTTGTTGGAGTTACGGTTCACCATACACGGAACGATGCTGATGGCGCATGTTTCAAAACAGTACCTTCGTGTTCTAAGATACTCCTACGTTATGAGCAAGATGATTCTCATAATGGCTATGGGATCTTTCTGCAGGGTTTTGAGACAAAGAGATTCCTGAGGTGGGAGGGATGAGTGAACTGCAGAGAGAGAGAGGGAGGGGGAACTTTGCTCTGTGCTTGCAAACGATGGGGGTTGTAGTTCTATGGGGAAGGTTCTAGACCAGCACAAGAAATGGGGCTTGCAGTATCAAATAATGTCATGCAGATTATACAGCACCAAAAATGTGCAACTCTCCTGATGATCAGGTTCAACCCTCATTATCACCTGAGTAGAGAACTGGGGTTTATTCTCAGCCAAAGGGGTAGAATCAATCCCCAGTAGGGGAATAGACTTCCGTAGGGGTATCAAGGGAAACCCACAATGTTTAGCAAAATCAAAATCCATCAGGTTAATAGCTGCTCCCGAATCAACAAAAGCCTGAGCAGAAAATGTGGACAGGGAGCAAATCAGGGTAACAGTCAACAGAAATTTAGTCTGAACACTACCCAAGACAACTGAGCGTGCAAAACGTCTTCCCCGCTTAGGGCAGACTGAAATAGCATGAGAGGCGTCACCACAGTAGAAACATAACCCATTGCGTTTTCGAAACTCATGACGCTGTGCCCCAGAAGCCACTCTATCACACTGCATGGGTTCAGAAGCTGGTTCACAAGGCAACACTATTCCACGCATACCTCTACGCTTACGCAAACGTCTGTCAATTTGAATCGCTAATGACATAGAATCATTGAGACCAGAGGGAGCAGGGAAACCTACCATAACATCTTTTACATTCTCTGACAGACCCTTCCGAAAAAGGGCTGCCAAAGCATCGTCATTCCATTTGGTCAGGACTGCCCACTTTCGGAATTTCTGACAGTACAACTCAGCGTCCTCAAGCCCCCAAGGTTTTAAGGCAAAAAACAACTTACAGTTATTTTTGAAATTCAGAAATTTAGCTCGATCCCCCAAAAATAAATCTGGCATGGGGATCCTAGGTTCCACAACCGGCAACCCTGCAAGATAGGTAGCAATACTCCGAACTTCAGTGGCAAGCTGATCCACACGGCCAGACAACTGTGCAAACTCCATTGAGAAAAAAAAAATCCTCCTCAGCACCCAGAGAAAAAGAGGGAAAAAATGCAACAGACAGAGAAAAAAAAATTTCTGACAACTTCCCTTTTTCTTTTTCCTTTTACTATTTTTCCCTTCTGTTGAGTACCATATAATTTTCAGTTTGGCCGGTGATACTGTTATGATTTGGTAGCTGAGGAGAGCAGGCAAAAACGGCAATACACCAGAGAGGTTGGAATCTACTGGATTGCAGTACCCTGACTAACCACCACAACTAAAGGCAGTCGTGGAGCGTTCCTACGTTGGTCCTAGACACCTCATCACAGCCTGAGAGGTTAACTACACCTAAAGATAGAAAGAGGAAAGCTATCTGCCCCGGAGCAGATCCCAAAGAACATAGGAAGCCCCCAAACATGTAATGGCGGTTAGACAAGAGGAAATACAGACACAGACAGAAAATAGTAAGAGCAAACGTTGGGGCTAAATCTGCCTAGAAAGAAAAAGGATAGGAAGGACACTTACTGCAATCCAAAAAAACCCTAAAAAATACCAACTCTACTAATTGCAAAAACACCTGAGATCACACGACCTCTACCACTTAAATTAGTTCTCTGGTGTAACAAATCTAAGCCGCAGCCACTGAAAAAACTGGAAAAGGCAAATGAACAAATAACAGTGGCTCAGATAAACTGAGAGGAGCACAAGCCCCCGGAGGGGACCTGACTGACCTCCACAGAAGTGCAGGGAACAACGCAAAAAGCAAGCACAAAAATAAAAACAGAAAATATCTTATCTGAGAGCAGGAGAAGAGGCAAGACTCAGCAAGCTTCCAAGTGAACCAGGAACCACAGTTGAGACAAGAACAATTGATCACTGGCAACCATGATGGGAGGGAACCTCCCTTATATAAGACCAGTCTGTAACTCCTGATTGCCAATCCTCATTGAATGGTTCAGTACTGTTTGTTAACACCAGAGGGAGCTTCTGCTCAGAATTCATTTCTAACACATTCACAACAGGAGCAGCATTTACGGGGACCATTATACAATGGAGCATTATAAATGGGGCCCATAATATATTGAGCATTATTTTAGCCCATAAGACACTGGAGCATCATCCATGGGGCCCATCATATACTGGAGCATTCTAAATGGGGCAGATCAGACACTGGAGCAGCATCCATGGGGCCCATCATATACTGGAGCATTCTAAAAGGGGGAAAACAGACACTGGAGCAGCATTTACGGGAACCATTATACAATGGAGCATTATAAATGGGGCCCATTATATATGGAGCATTATTTTGGCCCATAAGACACTGGAGCATCATCCATGGGGCACATATGGGGCCTATTCTGTATGGAGCATTATATGGAGCCCATTCTGTATGGAGCAATATATGGGGCCCATTATATACTGTATGGAGCTTTATATGCGACTCATTATACTGTATGGAGCAATATGTGGGGCTCATTCTACTCTATGGGGACCGTCCTATACTTTATGGCACATTATATGGAACTATCATATACTGGAGCAGTATGTGGAGCTCATCTTATACTGTATGGTACATTATATGGGACCAATTATTCTGTATGGAGCAATATATGGGGCTCATTATTCTGTATGGCGCACTATGTGGTGGCCATAGTACTGTATGGAGTAATATACTGTCCGTTTTTTGAGCTATTGTAGATTTTAACATAGATTTCAGTCATGTCATGTAAGAAGTGAAGTATTTTTTATTGTACTACACCTGTATTTCTGTGCCGTATCGGAGCATGATGAATTGTGGTATATGTTAAAGGGGCCCACTGACACTCTTTGGCCCGGGGCACATGAAAACTGGGAGCCAGCCCTACCCCCCACAAGTTTAGCCAAATACCCCCCAGTTTTCAATGCGTAACTATTATTATAAAGTTAATTAAGGTTGCCAAGCTTAAGTAATAAGAATTTATGTTGTTGGTATTGAAATGGGCACTGTAGGTGTGTTTACTGTCCTCCACTCCATGGCGACTTTGCTTCCCCATTGACTTGCATTGGGTTTTGTGTTTCAGTCGGACCCCCGACTTTTCCCGATAGTCGGCCGATTTCGTTCCACCCGACTTTTGAGAAAGTCGGGTTTTATGAAACCTGACTCGACCCTAAAAAAGGGAAAGTCGCTCATCTCTACTTAGCAACAATGATCTTGCTATGTCCTGGATAGGAGCGTACATATTGCCGGTGTAGCTGCACCAGGACCCATAGGTGAATCGGGCTCACTGACTATTTCAACTGAAATGTATTGCAACACAGGGAACTTGCTGGCTCCCTGCGCTGCAATAAATGCCACTGGCCAATCAGAGGCCGGCAGCTGACGTCAGCGTGTCTAAGACTGGGTGCATGGCGGTGAAGTCATGTGCCATGGCATGCATGCCGAACTCAGCTGCCGACTTCTGCACTGGCTGTAGAAGAAAATTCCGCGTGGTAGGGGAGAGTGAGGGAAGGTAAGAAAAATCTTTTTATTTTAATGTGTTGGAGAAGAATAGAACCTTATACCAGGAATGGGACCTGGATAGGGCAAATTAACCCATGAAGGGGACAAGGATGGTCACATTACCCCATAAAGGCAACTAAGATGGGGCACATAAACCCATGAAGAAGACCAGGATGGGGCACATTAATCCATGAAGGGGACCAGGATGGGGAATATTAACCCATGGAGGTGACAAGGATGGAGCACATTAACCAATAAAGAGCACCTGGATGGGGTACATTAAACCATGAAGGGGACCAGGATGGGACACATAATATCAGGATGTATATTAATGTTCAGGTACATATTTGTATTTAGGGGCTCAGTGTTTGGGATTTTTTTCTTCAGTAGACAAATGTATATATACAATATATGTGATCTTGATATGTTACTTTTAGTGTGACACGATGAGTCATGTCTTGAAGACGTTGACATAAAGGTGTGATGCAGAAGAAACAGAATCAGACGAGACATCAGAGGTCTCTGTAAGTGAATATTTATTCTTTATCTGTACTGCATGACTTGGAGTTATGCTAATTGTGAAACAACATCCCTTAGGCTATATTCTCACATTTACGTGAATTGTACATGTACTGCAAGATATTTTTTATCGCAAGGCACACGGACTCCATTCACATATCATGAAAATTATGGATTAAAGAATGAGTTCTGTGAGACTCAGAGCAACGGGAAGCACATCGATACTTCACTCAGGTAAAGAAGTGTAGCCTTATTGTGATGCTAAGTCACTACACACGGCCAAGCCGTGAAAAAGGGTAGTCAGGAGGTCCATAGTCAGATGCCAGGAGGGTTCATAGTACAGAGGGGTAAATCAAAGGCGTGGTAAGGAAACAGTCCGATGTCAAATGTCAGAGGGGTACTTCAAAACCAGGGAGTACAACAAAAGGGTAGTCAGAGGCCAAGTCCAGGGTCAGACACCTGAAGTCAGAGAGTGTCAAAAGTGGAAACAATAATCCATGAGAATTGTCACAACAGATCCAAGATCAAAAACGAGATCAGAAGTCAAACACTGGGCTAAGCACACACACCTACTTAAAGTAAATCTACAACTGAAAATCTGCTGCTCACAGCAAGCCAGCTAAATACCTAGCAAATTATCTGAGGACGGGAGACACCTGGGGTAATGCCCGCAGGCCAGAACACATTGAGCAGCAGGGCTGTCAATCAAAATGCTGACAGCAAAGCAAGCCCCAGGATCAGATTAGATGATAAATTGACTGTCACTCACAAAACCAGCTGACAGTGACGCCCACTCCAGATTCCATAGGGTGGACGAGCTGTCACTCACAGCATCCCAGGCCACAGTCGGTTATAAAACCGTGACACGTATTATGTATAGCACAGTCCCTTATAATATAGTGTACTTTCTTGTTATATACAGCTCCATCCTTAATTATATAGTTTATTTTTTTATTATGTATAACACTGTCCTTTATTAAATATAATGCTGTGTAGTTATGCATGATGTCGTCCTTAATTAAATAGCGTCCTTTGTTATGTACAGTTTAGTCCATTATTGCATAGTATTATCTCTTGTCATGTATAGCACTGTCTCTTTCATAGCTAATTCTCATTATTTTTGTTAATCACAGTTAATCTGAGTCCTCTCTTGTTAGATATACAGTACAGACCAAAAGTTTGGACACACCTTCTCATTCAATGATTTTTCTGTATTTTCAAGACTGTGAATATTGTAGAATCACACTGAAGGCATCAAAACTATGAATTAACACATGTGGAATTATACATTACACTTTACAAAAAAGTGTGAAACAACTGAAATATGTCCTATATTCTAGGTTCTTCAAAGTAGCCACCTTTTGCTTTGATTATTGCTTTGCACGCAGAAAAGGTGAACAGATGGACTCTACATGCCTGGTTCCCACCTTGAAGCATGGAGGAGGAGGTGTGATTGTGTGGGGGTGCTTTGCTGGTGACACTGTTGGGGATTTATTCAAAATTGAAGGCATACTGAACCAGCATGGCTACCACAGCATCTTGCAGCAGCATGCTATTCCATCCGGTTTGCGTTTAGTTGGACAATCATTTATTTTTCAACAGGGCAATGACCCCAAACACACCTCCAGGCTGTGTAAGGGCTATTTGACCAAGAAGGAGAGTGTTGGGGTGCTACGCCAGATGGCCTGGCCTCCACAGTCACCAGACCTGAACCCGGGTGAGCTGGACCGCTCACCGCTTCAATTTTGAATAAATCCCCAACAGTGTCACCAGCAAAGCACCCCATCACAATCACACCACCTCTTCCATGCTTCACGGTGGGAACCAGGCATGTAGAGTCCATCCGTTCACCTTTTCTGCGTGCAAAGCAGTAATCAAAGCAAAAGGTGGCTACTTTGAAGAACCTAGAATATAAGACATATTTTCAGTTGTTTCACACTTTTTTGTAAAGTGTAATGTATAATTCCACATGTGTTAATTCATAGTTTTGATGCCTTCAGTGTGATTCTGATGGAGCAGCATCTGACCAGAAGACCATCATCCTCCTCCATGAGAAAATAAGCTTTACAATGGTCCATCAGCAGTTATTTCATATCTAACAAGAGAAGTAAAAGACAGGGCTCCATAAATAACACGTGAATCAGATATGTAAGGTACGATGCGGTATGTAGCAAGAGAGGGCACAATTTAATAAGAGGTGGTAATATTCATGATGAGAGGAGGCTTTTACAAATTTACACATATATATATATATTGTGGTAGATCTGCTCAGTTGGCTGCACACGGAGGTAGTCAATGAAACACTGCGCCTTTAAGGATGCACTTGGTTTATTAGTATAGCATAAACCAAGGTCTTAAGCACAAAAATAAATGCGGCCCTTTGGGCAGAACATCAAGACAAAACAAAACGGCAGCACTTCATGCAGTCCTTGCACTAGTGGGGGTCAACCCACTCAGGGTTAACAATATCCTTACACAAACACTTTGTGCACAAACACTTTCATGGAGTCTTCCTCTCCAGGCCCCACAACAGCCCAGACTAACCCTGGAGCTCAGCTATTTAATGCCAGACCATGTGACTCTCCACCACCCCGGCCCTGGAAAAGATCGTAAATATCTCATTTTGTAGGGGTGATCTAACGTTAGTTTTGGTTGATCAAACTGGATCTAACAAAGATCTAACGAATCTAATCATTTTTTACCAAAATTCTCACTAAGGGGGGGCTAACCCGGGGGTGGTTAACTCTCCATTATGTGACTGATCACATGATCCTGACATCACACAGGTCCTGTTAGGGCACTGCAGGGGAGATACGTGGACCCTCTCCCTCCCGCTCTATGGAGGTCCACTAAAACCAGCCCATAATATTACTTCCAATAAAATGACCCAACATATAGTGTGCTAGAGAAAACAATTCTGGTTTTACATCACTGACGCCATCATGCACAGTGACATGTATCTCCCCTCCATCACTTCACCAGTGACTCTGTCACAATATATATATTGACAAACACATGAACAGTCTATAATTTTAAGGGTAGGTTACTTTTAACATTGAGAGATACAATATCAAAAATAAAATCCAGAAAATCATGTTGTATAAATTACCGTATTTTGCGGTTTATAAGACACACCAAAAATGTTGAGGCGAAAAATAGGAAAAAAAACTTTTTTAATGGCTGTGGTGAAGCGGGGTCCCAGGGTCACTGCTAGCCGAGGCAGGAGTGGGGCGTTGCTGCGGACCCCAGACTGGGAGAAAGGGGTGTTCGGATGTGCGATGCTGCGGGTGTTCAATGGTGCGGGAGCTCTGCCGACATTTTGTGAACGCCCAGAGCCCCTGTACATCAATGGTTTACTTTGCGGTGGACTCTGGGAAAATGGCTGCTGGGCAGTCCATGCGTAGATGGAGATCTTGGTGCAGAGTTCTCATCTCCTGAGATCTTGGTGCCGAGATCTCCATCTTTGCTTGCACTGCCACCGGCAGCCATTTTCCCAGAGTCCACCGCAAAGTAAACCATTGATGTACAGGGGCAGTCCGTGCTTTCACAAAATGTCGGCGGAGCCCCCGCACCACTGCACACCTGCAGTGTCGACCTCCAAACACCCACCTCATCACAGTCTGCGGCCTGCAGCAACGCACCACTTTTGCCTCCTCCAGCCTCCTCCAACAGCGACTCTGGGATCCTGATCCACCTCGGCCAGTAAGGTATATTCGAATTATGAGACGCACCCCCATTTTCCTCAAAAAATTTTTGGGAAAAAAGTGCATCTTATAATCCGAAAAATACGGTATAGAAACTTATTTGCATTTTCTTGTGAGAAATAAGTATTTGATCCCCTAACAACCAATAAGAGTTCTGGCTCCTGCAGACCAGTTAGACGCTCCTAATCAACTCGTTACCCACATTAAAGACAGTTGTCTTACATAGTCACCTTTATAAAAGACGCCTGTCCACAGACTCAATTAATCAGTCAGATTGTAACTTCTATAACATGGGTGAGTCGCACGTACCAGGGCTTTGGGGTACTCGGCACCGAGCCCGTTCACTTCACTGGGGGATGTCACGGGTAGCGCAGCTCGGTCCGTTGCCCTGGGCGCTCACTAAAGGGGGGATATTTACAGGGGATTGTAGAAATGTTCGTGACGCCACCTGTGGTTCCTTGTCTGGGTGACCAGCGCTGCAGTGTAGATCCTCTGAGGGTTTGGGCAGCAAGATGTTAAGTCTCCCACAGGCGAGACTGATCCCTCGGAGTATATGGCGGTGTACGGGTGCAAGGCAATAATGCAGACACACACAAGACAGTCTCTTTCTGTACCTTTACTGGTGATATTTGCAGGCACGTCCCGGGAAGCCGTCAGGGTGGAGGATGCACGTCCAGTAATCCACTGAGTAGGTGTAGGGCCTCCTTACGTCTTTATGTGTGTGAGTTTCTAACTTGCATGAAACAAAGTTTAACTCCGTTCTCTTTGCTACGCCCGGCTGATCTTGTGGTGGAGCCTTGTTTTGGACAGAACTAAGTCTCTATGTGCAGGGCCCTGCTAGACTCTTGTTCTCCTGACCCCGGTTACGTATCAGCACTATTGGGCCCCTCTGTGACCTGAAGTCCAGCAGGGTCTCCGGTTTTTCCCACTAGCCGTGAAGGTACTAGCAAGCTCGGACCCGGTGTCCGCTAGTGCAGAGTGGAGGTAAGCCATCATTGCTATTCATCCTCAGTCACTCTCTCTTTCCCTTTTCCACTTGCCTGTCGTTCTACTCACACCTTTAACATAAGCACAGGCAGCAGTAGGTGTCAGCCTTCTCTGTCTTCACCGCTCTCCAAGCGTCGGCACGCTTACGTACTGAAACGCTCGCTGGGGTACTCTCAGTGGACTCAACTTTGACCAGGCTAAGTGGCAATCCCTTCCACTGCTACTGGACTCTACGATGTAAGCTGAGTAGTTCCTGAAGTCCTCAGGCTTTCAGATAAGTCTTTCTTTGGCTAGTCTTTCCCTCTCAGTCGTCTGAGGTAACTAGTTTGTCTGTCCGCTTCCGTTTCATCTGACAGGAATCAAACTTCACTGTTCTGCTCTGAGCTCTGGGCTAGAATGTCCAGAATGTCTACTGCTGCGTCTCTCCACACCCTTATATACCTGCGTAATCTAAAGGGCTCCCTCTGGTGGTACCAGGGAAATGCGGAGTGTGAATGAATATCGGGTGATTGTGAATTACCTTTCATGCATCCTCCAGGGTAACGTGCCACCAAGCACAGCTGGGCTACACATGGGCAAGACCAATGAGCTTTATAAGGATGTCAGAGACAAGATCATAGACCTGCACAAAACTAGAATGGGTTACAAAACCATAAGTAAGTCACTGGGTGAGAAGCAGACAACTGTCTATAAGAAGATAGCAAAGTGTTTTCAAGTTGCCCTTTACTCAGTTTGAAATGTACTTAAGAAATGACAGTTAGCAGGAACAGTTGAGGTCAAGATAGGCCAAGCAAAATTTCAGTGAGAGCTTCTCGTAAGATTGCTAGAGTGGTCAAATCAGAACCCCCACTTGACTGCAAAAGACCTTCAGAAAGATTTATCAGACTTTGAAGTTATGGTACATTGTTCTATTGCTCAGAGACTCCTGCACAAATGAAAAATATGAGAAAGGGGGGAAGGGGAAAGTTCAGCTCACCAAGTGTGGAAAGAATTGCCTCTATCAAAAAAGTGCAGTACACGGACTCCAGATCAGCTTATGAGTAGAAAGCAGCATAACGATGAAAGCATCCGTGGTAGTATGGAAAAAAGTTAAAACATGACTTTTAACCCCTTTCTACCATATGACGTACTATCCCGTCCTTGTGACCTGGGCCTTAAGTCCCAGGGACGGGATAGTACTTCATAGTCGATCGGCCGCGCTCACCTGGCACATTAACCCCCTGCACACTGCAATCAAACATGATCGCAGTGTTCCAGTGGCTGCAGAGGAGCTGACAGCGGCTCTGCTTTTGGATCGCTGCCATGGAGACCCGATGTCGTCACAACGACATCCGGGTCTCCAGGCCTGAGGGACTTCTGTTTATGCTCATTGATGACCAGTCTCTCAGGTCAGTGCTATAGCATGCAGATCTGCATGCTATAGAAGCGATCAGTCTGCACAAAATAAGTGTCCCATAGTGGGACAAAGTGTAAAACTAAGAATTAAATGAAAAGATTTTTTTAAAATAATTGTAAAAATATTTTTAAAAATAATAATAAAAAAATCAATATTTATTCCAGCAATAAATATTTTAATAAAAAAAATCTAAACAATAAAATTACACATATTTGGTATCGCTGCGTCCGTATCGACCCGCCCTATAAAAATATCTCATTAGTTAACCCCTTTAGTGAACACTATAAAAAAACATGGCAAAAAACAATGCTTTATCATCATACCGCCAAGCAAAAAGTGGAATAACACGCAATAAAAAAAACAGATATAAATAAACGTGGTACCGCTGAAAATGTCATCTTGTCCCGCTAAAAATAAGCCACCATACAGTGCCATCAGCAAAAAAATTAAAAAATTATAGCTGTCAGAATGAAGCGATGCAAAAATAATTATTTTTTCTATAAAATAGTTTTTATTCTATAACAGCGCCAAAACATTAAAAAAAATGACATAAATGAGGTATCGCTGTAATCGTACTGACCCAAAGATTAAAACTGCCTTATCAATTTTACAACACGCGGAATTGTGTAAACGACCTCCCAAAAAGAAATTCATGAATTGCTGGTTTTTGTTCATTATGCTTACCAAAAATCAGAATAAAAAGCGATCAAAAAATGTCATGTGCCCAAAAATAATACCAGTAAAAACGTCAACTCGTCCCGCAAAAAACAAGACCTAACATGATTCTGTGGGCAAAAATATGGAAATATTATAGCTCTCAAAATATGGTGATGCAAAAACTATTTTTTGCAATAAAAAGCGTCTTTTAGTGTGTGACAGCTGCCAAACATAAAAAACCCGCTATAAAAACCCACTATAAATAGTAAATCAAACCCCCTTTCTTCACCCTCTTAGTTAGGGAAAAATAATAAAATAAAAAAATGTATTTATTTCCATTTTCCCAATAGGATTAGGGTTAGGGTTGGGGCTAAAGTTAGGGTTGGGGCTAAAGATCGGGTTAGGGTTGGGGCTAAAGTTAAGGTTACGGTTGGGGCTAAAGTTAGGGTTAGGGTTGGGGCTAAAGTTAGGGTTAAGGTTGGGGCTAGAGTTGGGGTTAGGGTTTGGATTAGGGTTAGGGTTTGGATTAGGCTTAGGGGTGTGCTAGGGTTATGGTTAGGGTTGGGATTAGGGTTATGGGTGTGTTAGGGTTATGGTTAGGGTTGAGATTAGGGTTAGGGGTGTGTTGAGGTTAGGATTGAAGTTATAATTGAGGGATTTCCACTGTTTAGGCACATCAGGGGCTTTCCAAATGCGACATGGCGTCTGATCTGAATTCCAGCAAATTTTGGTTTGAAAATGTCAAATGGCGCTCCTTCCAAGCTCTGCCATGCGCCCAAACAGTGGTTCTCACCACATATGGTGTATCAGCACACTCAGGACAAATTGGACAACAACTTTTGGGGTCCAATTTCTCCTCTTACCCTTGGAAAAATAAAAAATTCGGGACTAAAAGATCATGTTTGTGGAAAAAATATGATTTTTCACAGCTCTACATTATAAACTTGTGTGAAGCACTTGGGGGTTCAAAGTGCTCACCACACATCTAGATAAGTTCCTTAGGGGGTCTAGTTTCCAAAATAGTGTCACTTGTGGGGGTTTTCCAATGTTTAGGCACATCAGGGGATCTCCAAAAGCAATATGGCGTCCAATCTCATTTCCAGGTAATTTTGGTTTGAAAAAGTCAAACAGCGCTCCTTCCCGTCCGAGCCCTGCCGTGTGCCCAAACATTGGTTTTCCTCCACATATGGGGTATTGGCGTACTCAGGAGAAATTGCACAACTTTTTATGTCAATTTTCTCCTTTTACCCTTGTGAAAATAAAGAAATTGTTTGTAAAAGATCATTTTTGTGACTAAAAAGTTAAACATTCATTTTTTTTGTTCCACATTCCAAGAATTCATGTGAAGCACTTGAAGGGTTAATAAACGCCTTGAATGTGGTTTTGAGTACCTTGAGGGGTGCAGTTTTTAGAATGGTGTCACTTTTGGGTATTTCCTGCCATATAGACCCCTCAAAGTGACTTCAAATGTGAGGTGGTCCCTAAAAAGATGGTTGTGTAAATTTTGTTGTAAAAATGAGAAATCGCTGGTCAATTTTTAACCCTTATGTGATGAACGTGCACACGGTCCGCCACACGGTACCCGGGGTATCACGGCGTGTGATCCCTCCGTGCCGCAAACGTGACGAAAACGCGCACACACACGACGGCTGCTGCCGTCCGACCCAATAATCTGCAGGGATTTATAATTATCCCACTTCCACTTAGGAACTTGCAGCTCTCTGGCGCCCCCCTTACCCTCAGGTCAGTCAGGGAACTGCACCTAGGATAATTAGTCGCCAGACGGGCCACTTGGATGTGTGCTGGCTATTGGGCATGCTGCAGTGAGGGAATTATAATTACTCCGGGCCGCAGCCAGGCAATTAACTTATAAAACCCGCTCCGTCACTGCCAACGCCACCCAATAGGTTAACACTTTACACCCCTTCTTTTAGCTGCCACCAGCTACGATTTACTTAATGAACAATTTATCAAGAGGGTCCGTAGCAACCCCAAAACAGTAGCGTAGTACTTCAGGCACGTGCAAATTCATTTATAGAGCAGGAGAAACAAACTAATAATTTTATAGGTTTATTCCTTAAAATGCAGGCAGTGCTTATAGTTTAAAAAAAAGGTAACAAGCTGAGGCAATACAGTTATGTACAATACAGTTAAAAATAAAACAGGATTAAAGGTGAAGATCACTTACATGGCACTTAGATCATGTACAGGCAAGGCAGGCTGGGGGAGGAGCCACACGTCATAGTTCATTTGCAGATCTGTTAGTCACGTCATCACAGCCTGGAATGACTAAGGGGGCCTCACTGCAAAACTTATACATGTGGGTTGCTGACCTCACAAAAAGGGATGGTTTTCTGGCCACCTCCCCGGGCTACAAGTTATAGTTTGCAGCTCTGAAAAATCAGAAGGGCCATACCTCGTCCTGGGAACCTAGCAGAATAACGGCAGACCTATCAATGATCTTACTTTGAAATAACTGTTCAAATGAGCCCAAACTTGGGTGAGATAGTTCATGGTGCATCCGAGAATTCCATTTCTCGGGTTCTGTTGGAGTTACGGGTTCACCAGTACCACGGGAACGATGTCTGATGGGCGCATGTTTCAAAACAGTAACTTTTGTGTTTCTAGCGAACGCTCCCACCGTGTTATGATCAAAAGAATGAATTCTCATAATGGCTATGGGATCTTTCTGCAGGGTTTTGAGACAAAGGGATTCCTGAGGTGGGAGGGATGAGAGATAGAGTGAGTTATTCGTTCAAACAGTGACTTGCCGCGAACTGCAGGCACAGGGGGGGAGGAGAGGGGTGGCTTTGCTCTGTGTGTAATGTATGGTGTACAGTTCATATAGCGTCTTGTGCTTGGGTGCGAGGAAAACACATGAGACACAGGTTTGATATAGAAGGACTTGTATTACTTCATACAAGTGGCAAAAATGGTCACACAGTTTGCAGGTACAGAAGCAGGAGACACAGCAGGCCAGAGTAACTTAAGCTCAGCAATAACTCTCCACAACAGGTTCAGGATCTCTTCTCTGTTACCGTAATTCCATGCAAACGTGGATTTATCAAATAGCAGGTTTCCAGAGTCCACAAGTGTTCCAAAGTTCCTCAGTAGGAAATAGCTGGAGTACAAAGTCCAAGGTTTTCCAGGAGTCAGGTCACAGGCTCACTGCAGGCTTGATACTGAAGCACTGATTGCTCAGCTGAGGCTGCTTAAGAAGCAAGAGGGAGAGAATCAGGGCGGGAACATGAAAGCTGGAAACTCCATATTGACTGAGGGCAAGATAGCTGCAGCAAGACAGAAAGCAAAATGGCCGAAGGAAAAACTGAGTTTCAAGAAACATGTACAAAGAACCTTACATTACTCCCCCCTTAGGGACAACCTCCGGATGACCTCAGACCAGGCTTGTCTGGGTACCTCTGATGAAACTGGCGGAGCAAGCGAGGAGCATTAACGTTATTGACTGGTTCCCATGAGTTGTCCTCCACTGGGTAGCCCTGCCATTTAATCAAATATTGTAACTGATTTCTGTACAACCTGGAATATAGAATCCTTTCCACCACAAATTCTTCCTGACCATCGACTAGCACTGGGTCAGGGCAAGGAGAAGAACGTCCAGGAAACGTATTGGGTGTTGCTGCCTTTAGTAGGGATACATGAAAGACAGGGTGGATTCTCATAGTTCTGGGCAGTTGAAACGACAAGCAACGGCACTTATAATTTTACTGATTTTATAGGGTCCAATGTACTTATGTCCCAACTTAGACGATGGAATCCTTAACTTAAGATTTCTGGTTGACAGCCAGACCAAGTCTCCTACCTTGAAAGCTGGTGCAGGTTTACGAAATTTATCTGCTGCTTTCTTGTACCTTTCCTGAGCCAATTCCAGATTTTCCTTTAGAAGATCCATATTCTTTTGTAAAGACGTGATTCTTTCAGCCACTGCTGGCAAGGGCGTTTCTATGGGAAATAGAGGAAGAATGTTAGGATGATAAACTAAATTGGAGTAAAAAGGAGACTGCTTAGTGGAGGCGCTCTGAGAGTGTTATAAGAGAACTCAGCCAGTGGAAGTAGATCCACCCAATCATCCTGTAGGTGGCAGATAAAGCAGCGGAGATACTGCTCCAGGGTCTGATTGGTTCGTTCTGTCTGTCCATTAGTCTGGGGATGAAAAGCAGAAGAAAGGTTTACTTTAATGTCCAATGCGGCACAGAAATTTTGCCAAAACCTTGAAGTGAATTGCACCCCTCGATCCGAAATAACCTCATCCGGTACTCCATGTAAGCGAAACACATTCTTAATCATCAATCTGATGTCTGTTTTGCAGTGGGTAAGCCGACACAAGGGATAAAATGAGCTGCCTTTGTTAAACGATCAACCACCACTAGAATGGTGTTCTTCCCTTGAGAGGTTGGTAACTCCACAATGAAGTCCATAGAAATGGATCCCCACGGGCGGGACGGGGTGGGAAGGGGTTGCAACAGACCAGTTGGTGAGGAGCGAGGTGTTTTGCATCTTGCACAGACTTCACATGAAGTGACATAGTTTAAAACATCTTTCCTGTAAGTGGGCCACCAAAAGAAACGAGAAAGAAATTCCTGTGTCTTTAGAATTCCTAAATGCCCAGCTATCTTGGAATCGTGGATGAGTTGCAATACTCTCAATCTGACTGTTTCAGGTATATACAGACGTTGTCCCTGAATCCAAACACCATTCTTAAAGACAAGACTTACGTCCCTTGGGGGTTGTGCCAACAATGAATCCGCATGGTATGCTTCCTTGATGTCCTTAAGTAGGTCTTGATTATGAATCACTCCAGGAATCTAGAGTCAGGAAGAATAGTCTTAGGAGGAGTAAGTGGACGGGTCTCTGCTGAATGAATCCTAGAGAGTGCATCAGCCTTTCCATTGCGCGATCCTGGCCTATAAGAAATTACAAAATTAAATTGGTTTAGGAAAAGATTCCAGCGAGCCTGGCGAGGAGTCAGGCACTTAGCGGACCTGATAAATTCAAGGTTACGATGGTCTGTCAGGACGACTATTTGCTGTGCAGCTCCTGAAGAAGGTGTCTCCATTCTTTGAAGGCGGCAATAATGGCCAACAACTCTCTATTGCCCACATCGTAGTTCCTCTCAGCCGAAGACAACTGCTGGGAAAAGAAGGCACAGGGATGCAAGACATTCTTCTCACCTGTTCTCTGAGAGAGTATAGCTCCAACGGCACAGTCTGAAGCATCCACCTCTATTATGAAGGCAAGTTCGGGGTTGGGATGTACTAAGATAGGTGCGGTGGTAAATTTATCCTTTAGACGGGAAAATGCTTCCTGGGCTTGGGGGGTCCAGGAGAACCTAGACTCTTCCGGGTAAGTTGGGTGATAGGTGACACTACCTCAGAGAAATTCCTAATGAAACGTCTATAGAAGTTGGCAAACCCGATGAAGCGCTGCACCTCCTTCACATTTCTAGGAATTGGCCAATCCTTGATGGCTTGGGTCTTGCTTCCATCCATACTAATTCCTTGTGTAGACAGTACATACCCCAGAAATTGAATTTCGGTCCTATGGAATTCACACTTTTCAAGTTTGATGTAAAGATGGTTTTGTCTTAGACGTTCTTAGACCATTCTCACATGTCCATGATGTTCCTCTGTGGAGTTAGAAAAAATTAGAATATCATCCAAATAAATCACCACGAATGTATCTAGGAGATCCCTGAAGATGTCATTCACCAAGTGTTGGAAAGTGGCTGGGGCGGTACTCAGACCAAAAGGCATAACTAGATATTCAAAGTGTCCATAGCGTGACCTGAGTTGCAGTCTTCCATTCATCCCAGGTGTAATACGGACCAAGTTATAGGCCCCACGGAGATCCAGTTTAGAGAAAATTTTGGCATGCCGCACTCTCTCCAATAACTCAGGGATTAAAGGCAATGGATAACGGTTTCTAATAGTAACCTTATTGAGTTCCTATAGTCTACGCAGGGTCTCAGAGATCCATCTTCTTCTTCACAAAGAAGATGGGTGCACCTGCAGGAGATGAAGAGGGGCGTATGAAGCCCTTGGCTAGATTTTCGTCTATGTAATCCTTTAAAGCCTTTAGCTCGGGCCCGCCAGGGGGTAGATCTTACCAAAAGGTATCTCTGCTCCAGGCAATAATTTCAATTGGACAATCATATGGACGGTGAGGGGGAAGCTGGTCAGCGTTCTTCTTGTCACATAAATCCACATAGTCCTGGTATACAGCTGGTAGTTCAGGGACTGACATGGTTCCTTAGGAACAGAGCAAGCTGAAACTTCTGAACTCATCTATTTCTCTGGAAAGTGTAATTCCTTGGTCTCCCAGTTAATGGTATGGTTCTGAGCCTGCAGCCATGGTAGCCCTAGAATAATGGGAAAGTGGGGAGAAGAGATAAGCATAAAGGACTGTTTTCTTGATGATCTTTACCCATAAGGACCCTCAAAGGCTCCGTTTCCTGATCCACTGGTCCAGAGGTCAGCAGGGAGCCATCCACAGTCTCCATCTGTAAATGGAGTAGCCTTCTTCATGAACGTATCCCTGTTTCAGGCAAAGGAGATATCCATAAAATTTCCACTTGCCCCTGGGGTCGATCATAGCAGAGCTAGACACCCAGACTGAGTCAACCCAGAGTTTGATGGAAAGGAAGCAATGAGAATTGTTTTTCTTACAACTCAGCTGGGACACCGCTGAGGAAACTTGAAAAATTGCAGCGTTTACACAGTCATCGTCCTCAGAAGTGACGGAGTTTAAGTCCGAGAAATCAATATCTGTTGCTGCAGATCTCTCTGGAGCCTGGGCTCGACCTGACAGATCTCCTCTCGCAACACTCACAGTGAATGACTGCTGCAGTAGTCTTACGAGAACGGCTGGGCAGTTTATAATGAAGTGCCCTGACTTACACAGTAGAAACATAGATTTTCCTTTAAACGATGTTCTTTGCGTGCATCACTAACCCGTCTTTGTAAAGAGTCCACCTGCATGGGTTCAGGTTCAGGTTCCCGTGTGATCCTACTCAAAGGTTCCTTAGCTGGGGAGGAAGGTAGGAAAAGGTTAGTGCGATTACTTTCGAACCATCTCTCTTGCCTGCGTTCAGTCAGACGAGCATCAATACGATGCAGTAGTTAATAAAGTCACCTAACGCAATGGGAGGGTCGGCACGAGCAAGTTCATCCTTAATCAGTGGAGACAACCCTTTTCGAAAAATAGATTTTTTGGCGGAACTGTCCCAAGGTATCGAGGGCCCATCTCTTGAAATCCAAGGCATATTCGGCTACTGAGCGCTTACCTTGCGCAAAGTTAACATGGCTGCTTCAGCTGTTGCACCTCGATTGGGGTCATCAAACACTGCCCCATGGCTGAAATGAAAGCATCAAGATGATCCAAACATTCATCCTCAGTCTCAATCAGAGGGTTTGCCCACATCAAAGTCTTTGGTAAGCAACATGATTATAGTAAGCACTTTAGATCATTCAGTGGGGAAATTGTGAAGCATGTGCAGAAAAAAAAAGATTGCATTGGTTAATAAATCCCCTAAATTTCTCACGTTCACCGCCAAAATGAAAAGGGGGTAACTGGGAATCCAGAACTCGGGGTTATGGCAGGAGCCTGGACTCGTTCTCTAGAACCTCAATCCTGGCTCGTAAATCCTGGGTAGTTTGTCCAAACACTTGCATATTGTGATTAGTGAGGTCCTGTAGGTTTTGCAAAACGGGTCTTTATAGTCTGTGTATCTGCAAGGATTGTATCAGTCACTCCGCAAAGCTCCTTTATGCGAGCCTCCATCTTCCAGATCTTTTAAGACAGGAGTACTGGAATGGTTGTGAGAAGTCACAACCACTGTCATCACAGAAAGTATAACCGGACATCTGATATCCACAGTCACAGCAGACACAGCCTTCCCAGACCCCAGAACACTAACGTTTGGCTTCAGTATCTTGTAATGTATGGTGTACAGTTCATATAGCGTCTTGTGCTTGGGTGCGAGGAAAACACATGAGACACAGGTTTGATATAGAAGGACTTGTATTACTTCATACAAGTGGCAAAAATGGTCACACAGTTTGCAGGTACAGAAGCAGGAGACACAGCAGGCCAGAGTAACTTAAGCTCAGCAATAACTCTCCACAACAGGTTCAGGATCTCTTCTCTGTTACCGTAATTCCATGCAAACGTGGATTTATCAAATAGCAGGTTTCCAGAGTCCACAAGTGTTCCAAAGTTCCTCAGTAGGAAATAGCTGGAGTACAAAGTCCAAGGTTTTCCAGGAGTCAGGTCACAGGCTCACTGCAGGCTTGATACTGAAGCACTGATTGCTCAGCTGAGGCTGCTTAAGAAGCAAGAGGGAGAGAATCAGGGCGGGAACATGAAAGCTGGAAACTCCATATTGACTGAGGGCAAGATAGCTGCAGCAAGACAGAAAGCAAATGGCCGACGGAAAAACTGAGTTTCAAGAAACATGTACAAAGAACCTTACACTGTGCTGGCAACATGATGGGAGTCGTAGTTCTATGTGGAAAGTTCTAGAACAGCACAAGTAATGGAGCTTGCAGTATCATCACACCTTATAACTTCCTAACAAAAAACATTTTGTTTCCAAAATTGTGATGATGTAAAGTAGACATGTGGGAAATGTCATTTAGAAAACTATTTTATGTGACATATTCTCTGTTTTAAGGCATAAAAGTTCAAAGTTTGAAAATGGCGAAATTTTCAAAATTTTCGCCATATTTCCGTTTTTTTTCATAAATAAACATAAGTTATATCAAAGAAATTTCACCACTAGTATGAAGTACAATATGTCTGAGAAAAGAGTCTCAGAATCACCAAGATCCGTTGAAGCGTTCCAGAGTTATAACCTCATAAAGGGACAGTGGTCCCGAATTGTAAAAATTAACCCGTCATTAACATGCAAGCAACCCTCAGGAGTAAAGGGGTTATGTGTAAAATTTAAATATGTATAAGAACAAACATGTTGAAAAAAAAGGGAGGGAGTGGGGGGAAGGCGAAACAGAACTAAGAGCTTCTAGCTCTAAACACAAAGACCTGTATCCCCTTTGTCCCCCCTCTGTTGTGAATGGACTTGAAATGAGTTCTGAGCAGAGGCTCCCTCTGGTGGTTACAAGCGGTACTGGACTGTCCCCGTGAAGATTGTGAGGAGTGGGAATCAGGTGTTACTGACTGGTCTTATATAAGGGAGTCGCCTTCCCATCAGGGTTGCCGGTGATCAATTGTTCTGGTCTCAATCCTTGAGTTCCTGTTTCCTTTTTAGCCTGCTGTGTCGTGTCTGCATCTCCTGCTAACAGATAAACATTTTCTTCTTTTTGTTTTGTGCTTGATTTTTGCATTTTGTCCTGCACTTCTGTGGGGGCCTTCAGGGTCCCCTCCGGGGGCTTTTGCCCTCTCAGTTTAGTTCAGCCACTGATGTTTGTACCTTTGCTTTTTCCAGTTTTTTCAGTGGCTGCTGTTTTTGATTTTGTTACACCAGAGAACTAATTTAGGTGGTAGAGGTCGTGTGATCTCAGGTGTTTTTGAAATTAGTAGAGTTGGTGCTTTTCAGGGGTTTTTTTGGGATTGCAGTAAGTGCCCTTCCTATCCTTTTCTATTTAGGTAGTTTGGGCCCCAACGTTTGCTCATACTATTTTCTGTCTGTGTCAGTATTTCTTCTTGTCTAACCGCCATTACATGTTTGGGGCTTTCTATGTTCTTTGGGGATCTGCTCCGGGGCAGATAGCTTTCCTCTTTCTATCTTTAGGTGTAGTTTGTAACGGGTCTGGGAGGCGGAACCTCTGAGCTATTATACAAGGAGGCTTTCCTTGTAAAGGAGCGGGTGGCGCCCGGGAAGACGGACAGGAAGTCACGGCAAGTGACCGGGGCAGTCTCTGGACAGACAGGCAGGAGGTCACGGCAAGTGACCGGGGCAGTCTCTGGATAGACAGGCAGGTAGTCACGGCAAGTGACCGGGGCAGTCTCTGGATAGACAGGCAGGAAGTCACGGCAAGTGACCGGGGCAGTCTCTGAATAGACAGGCAGGTAGTCACGGCAAGTGACCGGGGCAGTCTCTGGATAGACAGGCAGGTAGTCACGGCAAGTGACCGGGGCAGTCTCTGGATAGACAGGCAGGTAGTCACGGCAAGTGACCGGGGCAGTCTCTGGATAGACAGGCAGGAAGTCACGGCAAGTGACCGGGCAGTCTCTGGATAGACAGGCAGGTATGACCTGTGATGGTTGAGCCTCCCGGTAGGCTAGCAGGCAGATGGTAGATGTGCGTCCTCAGATTAACGGGCTGACTGGTCCGTAGACAGACTGACAGGTGATGGTGGACAGACTGTCGAACGTTGACGCCTCCAGGTAGGCTAGCAGACTGGTAACCGGTGAACATCAGCAGATAAACGGGCAGGCTGGTCCATAGACAGACTGGCAGGTGATGGCGGGCAGACTGTCGGACGGTGGAGCCTCCAGGTAGGCTAGCGGACAGGTAGCAGACAGCAAACTGGCAGGAAACAGGCAGGTAACTGGTAATGGAACCTGAGGGCTGAAGCAGAGTAGTGAACAGTGCAACAACAATGCTCGGCACCTCCATTAAGGAGGAGGTGCTTTATATAAGGTGGAATCCTCCGCATTGGCCGGGGACCTTTTTTGAAAGATGCGCGTGGCCCCTTTAAGAGCGGGGAGTGCACGCGCGCGCCCTAAGCCCAATGGCAGGGAAGGAGCGCGCAGCCCCAGCAGGGCGGAAGGAGGACGCCGAGCGAGGGTAAGGGGAGCGACGTCCCTGCCTGGCAGAGGACGCTGGCGCAGGGGAACAGCGTCCCTGCCTGGCAGAGGACAGGGACGCTGGCGCCGGCGCTACAGTACCCCCCCCTTTAGGACCCCCTTTTTTAGGCCAGAAAGAAATTTAGCTAGGATGAGAGGGGCATGGATGTTCTCCCGAGGCTCCCACGTTCTCTCCTCAGGACCAAACCCCTTCCAATCCACCAGAAAATAGGTCTTTCTCTTTACCCTTTTGGTGGCCAGAATGTTCTCTACCTCAAATTCGTTTTCAGCAGAAACTGGAGCAGGAGGTGTACCTGTAGGCTTGACAAAAGAGTTAAGTACCACCGGTTTGAGGAGAGATACTTGGAAGGAGTTAGGAATCCGCAAATTGGCCGGGCGTCTCAATTTATAGGACACCGGGTTGATCTGACTGATGACCTCCAGAGGACCGATGAACCGAGGACCTAACTTGTAGGAAGGAATCTTGAGCCGGACATACTTGGACGAGAGCCAGACCTTATCTCCAGGACGGAATTGAGGGGGATCCAGACGTTTTTTGTCAGCATGTTTCTTCATACGCTCGGATGACAGAATGAGTGCGGACCGGTACTCTCCCATATGGAGGAAAATTCGTTAACAAGAGATTCCGCAGCTGGATTGTCCACAGTGGTGGAGCGGAAACAGGGATCCGAGGATGCTGACCGAAGACTACAAAAAACGGAGATTTGGAGGAAGATTCGCTCTCGTGATTGTTGTAAGAAAATTCGGCCCATGGCAGGAGATCCACCCAATCAGAATGGTGGGCATTAACGAAGTGCCGGAGATAACTGGTCAGAATCTGATTGATCCGCTCCACTTGACCATTGGACTGTGGGTGGTAGGCGGAGGAGAAATCCAGGGAGACGTCTAGCAACTTACAAGTGGCTCTCCAGAAACGTGAGGTGAACTGTACCCCACGATCCGACACAATGTGACGAGGCAGGCCATGAAGACGGAAGATGTGGTGGATAAAGTCTTTAGCCAACTCGGGTGCTGACGGAAGGCCTGGCAGGGGAATGAAGTGAGCCATCTTGGAAAATCGGTCTACGACCACCCAAATGACCGTACAACCAGCAGAGACGGGAAGATCAGTTATGAAGTCCATGGCTATATGCTGCCAGGGGCAGCGGGTACAGGAAGCGGAAGAAGGCGGCCGGCAAGCAGGTGTCTCGGAACTTTGTTGCGGGCACAGGAGGCACAGGCATAAACAAAGTCTATTACGTCCTTGTGCAGGGTAGGCCACCAGTAATGCCGGGTAATGAGCTGGAGGGTCTTTTTCTGACCAGCGTGGCCAGCTAGTTTAGACGAATGACCCCAGTGTAGGATCCTCTCCCGATCGGGTACCGATACGAACGTCTTACCAGGAGGAGACGATTTAGACTCACGGGAGCCACCTGCATCACTCTGGCGGGATCGATGATATGTTTAGGTTCCTCCTCGAGATCCGACACCAGGAAGGACCGGGACAAGGCATCCGCTTTGATGTTCTTGTCTGCCGGGCGAAAATGTAAAAGAAAGTCAAAGCGGGCAAAAAACAAGGACCACCGGGCTTGGCGAGGGTTAAGTCTCTGGGCATGCTGGAGGTAAGCCAAATTTTTGTGGTCAGTGTAAATGATTACCGGATGAAGAGCCCCCTCGAGTAGGTAACGCCACTCCTCCAATGCCAACTTGATGGCCAATAGCTCTCGGTCTCCTATGGAGTAATTGCGCTCAGAAGAGGAGAAGAGTTTAGAGAAGAAGCCGCAAGATACCATCCTCCCGGAAGAAGACTTTTGAGTAAGTACCGCTCCGGCTCCAGAGGAGGAAGCGTCAACCTCCAGGAAGAACTGCTTGTTGCCGTCCGGGCGATGCAGCACTGGAGCGGAAGAGAAGGCCTGTTTTAAGGAAAGAAAGGCCTCCTCTGCTTCGGGCGTCCACTGTTTGGGGTTAGCGTCCTTGCGGGTGAGCGCGGAGATTGGAGCAGTCCGGGAAGAGAAGTGCGGTATGAAGAGACGGTAATAATTGGCGAAGCCCAGGAACCGCTGAATGGCCTTCAATCCCTCCGGTCGGGGCCATTTCTCGATGGCAGACAGTTTCTCCGGATCCATTCGTAGGCCTGTCTGAGAAATGATGTAGCCCAAAAACGGAAGCGAGGTCTGCTCAAAGAGGCACTTCTCATATTTAGCGAAGAGGTGATTCTGCCTGAGCAGAACCTGACGAACGTCCCTCCGGTGAGACTGGAGATCCGGAGAGAAGACCAAGATGTCGTCCAGGTACACCACAACGCAGGAGTAGAGAAGGTCTCGGAAGATGTCATTGACCAACTCTTGAAAGACTGCCGGAGCATTACAGAGACCAAAGGGCATCACCAAATACTCGTAGTGGCCGTCCCGGGTGTTGAATGCCGTCTTCCATTCATCCCCCGACGGATACGGACTAGGTTATATGCCCCACGAAGATCCAGTTTGGTGAAGATTCTAGCCCCCCTCGACGATCAAACAATTCTGGAATGAGCGGAAGAGGGTACTTATTCTTCACCGTGATCAGGTTTAGACCTCTGTAGTCAATACAGGGACGGAGAGAGCCGTCTTTCTTTTTTACGAAGAAGAAACCTGCTCCCGCTGGGGAGGTAGATTTCCGGATGAATCCCTTGGCCAAATTCTCCTCGATATATTCGGACATCGACCTGGTCTCAGCAGCGGACAATGGGTAAATACGCCCACGGGAGACGTAGTACCGGGTAGCAGGTCGATCGGGCAATCATAAGGTCTGTGAGGGGGTAATGTCTCTGCCTCCTTTTTATTAAAGACATCAGCGAATGACCAATATGGAATCGGGAGCCCAGGTAGATTAGTTGGTGTAGGAGAAGGACGGACGGGATGAACAGGAACCAAACACGTTTTATGACAGTCCTGTCCCCAGCGAAGGATCTCTCCAGTCTGCCAGTCGAGCACGGGTGCATGCTTTTGGAGCCAAGGTAGACCTATTAAGAAAGTGTGAGAGAATCCAGGCAGAACATGAAACGAGATGATCTCAGAATGCAACATTCCCACCTGCAGGGTTATGGATTCGGTGATAAGTTGGATGGGACGTGGTAGGAGACCCCCATCCACAGCAGCGACAGATACTGGTACAACCAGAGGTTTGGTAGGAATGCAATATTTTTCTACCAGAGCCTGTGAAACAAGATTCCCGGCTGCTCCAGAATCAAGTTGGGCTAGTTCGAAAAAACGGTTCTCACCGAGAAGAATTGAGACTGACAGCAGCAGAGATGGAGAGGATTTATTCTTGTCTAGGTTGACCTCTCCGAGCGAACCTAGACACTGGCGTTTCCCGACCTCTCCGGACAGGTACGGATCAGGTGCTCCTTACTGCCACAGTAGAAGCAACTCCCCTCGGCACGGCGTAAGTCCTGACGGGCTTTGACCATCTTGGTCTGGTCGACCTGCATAGGCTCAGAAATGTGTACCTGGGGAGTAACGGAAGGAGTTACGGGTTTCTGAAAAGTAGGAGCTAGATGAGGAAACCTTCTCTCACGGGTGACCTCTTTGGCGCGCTCCTGGAACCGTAGATCAATTCGATTGGCAAGAGTTATTAGGTCATCGAGAGAGGTAGGAATGTCCCGACCGGCAAGTTCATCTTTAATACGACCGGACAGACCCTCCCAGAACACAGATATCAGAGCGTCATTATCCCAAGCCAGCTCCGAGGCAAGGGTACGGAACCGTATGGCATATTGACCCACGGTGAGACTTCCCTGACGGAGGCGTAGCAGAGATGATGCGGAGGAGGTCTTCCGTCCGGGTTCGTCGAATACCTTCCGGAAGGCCGAGAGAAAGGCAGGCAGGTCGGACACCAGGGGGTCTTCTCTCTCCCAAAGAGGATTAAGCCAGGCCAGAGCCTCTCCGCTGAGATGGGACATGATGAAGGCAATTTTGGCCCGGTCGGAGTTAAACTGGTGGGACAGGAGTTCAAAGTGCAGGGAGCACTGGTTAATGAATCCCCGAGCCAGAGCAGGGTCACCTACAAAACGAGGAGGTCCTGAAAGTCGAGGTCCGGGAACGGAAACCACGGAATTGGTGAGCAGCGGAACTGACGGATTGCGAGTCATAGCGCCAGCGGTGGTTGCTGGTGAAGCAGTCAGAGTGTCCAGGCGGGAATTAACATTCCGCAGGTGACCCAGGATGGACTCCTGTTGAGACCTCTGACGAGACAGTTCATGACACAGGTCAGAGAGTGAGGGAGTTTGGGTGCAACCGGGTTCCATGGCCCGAGCAAACTGTAACGGGTCTGGGAGGCGGAACCTCTGAGCTATTATACAAGGAGGCTTTCCTTGTAAAGGAGCGGGTGGCGCCCGGGGAAGACGGACAGGAAGTCACGGCAAGTGACCGGGGCAGTCTCTGGACAGACAGGCAGGAGGTCACGGCAAGTGACCGGGGCAGTCTCTGGATAGACAGGCAGGTAGTCACGGCAAGTGACCGGGGCAGTCTCTGGATAGACAGGCAGGAAGTCACGGCAAGTGACCGGGGCAGTCTCTGGATAGACAGGCAGGTAGTCACGGCAAGTGACCGGGGCAGTCTCTGGATAGACAGGCAGGTAGTCACGGCAAGTGACCGGGGCAGTCTCTGGATAGACAGGCAGGAAGTCACGGCAAGTGACCGGGGCAGTCTCTGGATAGACAGGCAGGTACGACCTGTGATGGTTGAGCCTCCCGGTAGGCTAGCAGGCAGATGGTAGATGTGCGTCCTCAGATTAACGGGCTGACTGGTCCGTAGACAGACTGACAGGTGATGGTGGACAGACTGTCGAACGTTGACGCCTCCAGGTAGGCTAGCAGACTGGTAACCGGTGAACATCAGCAGATAAACGGGCAGGCTGGTCCATAGACAGACTGGCAGGTGATGGCGGGCAGACTGTCGGACGGTGGAGCCTCCAGGTAGGCTAGCGGACAGGTAGCAGACAGCAAACTGGCAGGAAACAGGCAGGTAACTGGTAATGGAACCTGAGGGCTGAAGCAGAGTAGTGAACAGTGCAACAACAATGCTCGGGCACCTCCATTAAGGAGGAGGTGCTTTATATAAGGTGGAATCCTCCGGCATTGGCCGGGGACCTTTTTTGAAAGATGCGCGCGGCCCCTTTAAGAGCGGGGGAGTGCACGCGCGCGCGCCCTAAGCCCAGTGGCAGGGAAGGAGCGCGCAGCCCCAGCAGGGCGGAAGGAGGACGCCGAGCGAGGGTAAGAGGAGCGACGTCCCTGCCTGGCAGAGGACGCTGGCGCAGGGGAACAGCGTCCCTGCCTGGCAGAGGACAGGGACGCTGGCGCAGGGGAACAGCGTCCCTGCCTGGCAGAGGACAGGGACACTGGCGCCGGCGCTACATAGTTAGTTTCTCAGGCTGTGACGAGGCGTCTAGGACCAACTAGGAACGCTCCACGGCTGCCTCCAGTTGTGGTGGTTAGTCAGGGTACTGCAATCTCATAGATTCCAACTGCTCTGGTGTATTGCCTTTTTTACCTGCACTCCTCAGCTACCGAAACACAACAGTATCAAAGGCCTAAAAATTTAAAATTGTATGGTACTCACAGAAGGGAAAAAATATTGTGAAAGAAAAAAGGTTGTCAGAGTTGTCAGAGATATTTTTCTGTTTGTTGCATTTTTTTTTTCCTCTGTATCTCTGGGTGCTGGGGAGGATTTTTTTTTCTCTCAATGGAGTTTGCACAGTTGTCTGGCCGTGTGGATCAGCTTGCCACTGAGGTTCGGAGTATTGCTACCTATCTTGCTAGGTTGCCTGTTGTGGAACCTAGGATTCCCATGCCAGATTTGTTTTTAGGGGATCGAGCTAAGTTTCAGAATTAATAATAATTGTAAATAGTTTTTTGCCTTAAAATCTAAGTCCTCAGGGAACGCAGCGCAGCAGGTTCAAATTGTCATCTCTCTCCTGCGCGGCGATCCTCAGGATTGGGCTTTTTCCCTGACACCTGGGGATCCTGTTTTGAGTGATGTTGATGCATTTTTTCAGGCTTTGGGGTTATTGTACGATGAGCCTAATGTCACTGATCAAGCTGAAAAAGCCTTGTTGGCATTAAATCAGGGCTTGATGACGCTGAGTTGTACTGTCAGAGATTCCGTAGGTGGGCAGTCCTGACCAAGTGGAATGACGACGCTTTGGCGGCCCTTTTTCGGAAGGGTCTGTCAGATAATGTAAAGGATGTTATGGTGGATTCTCTGTCCCCTCTGGTCTCAATGATTCTATGTCATTAGCGATTCAAATTGACAGACGTTTGCGTGAGCGGAGAAGTATGCGTGGAAAATAGTGTTGCCTTGTGGACCTGCTTCTGAACCCATGCAGTGTGATAGAGTGGTGTCTGGGGCACAGCGTCATGAGATTCGAAAGCGCAATGGGTTATGTTTCTACTGTGGTGATGCCTCTCATGCTATTTCAGTCTGCCCTAAGCGGGGAAGACGTTTTGCACGCTCAGTTGTCTTGGGTAGTGTTCAGACTAAGTTTTTATTAACTGTCACTCTGATATGCTCTCTGTCCTCATTTTTGCTCAGGCTTTCGTTGATTCTGGAGCAGCTATTAACCTGATGGATTATGATTTTGCTAAACGTTGTGGGTTTCCCTTGATACCCCTACAGAAGTCTATTCCCCTACTGGGGATCGATTCTACCCCTTTGGCTGAGAATAAACCTCAGTTCTCTACTCAGGTGATAATGAGGGTTGAACCTGATCATCAGGAGTGCTGTAAATTTTTGGTTCTGTATAATCTGCATGATATTATCGTACTGGGCTTCCCTTGGTTGCAGTCTCATAATCCTGTTTTGGATTGGAAATCTGTGTCTGTAACCAGTTGGGGCTGCCACTGTGTTAATACCAACACTCCTGTTTTTTCTGCCTCCCCCCAGGCTCAGGATGTTCCTGACTTTTTGATTGATTTTTCTGATGTGTTTAGCGAAAGTAAATCTGCATCCTTGCCTCCCCATAGGAGCTATGACTGCGCTATTGAATTAGTGCCTGGTAGTAAATTCCCTAAAGGTCGCCTTTTTAACTTGTCTGTACCTGAACATGATGCTATGCGGTCTTATATCAAGGAATCATTGGAGAAGGGTCATATCAGACCATCTTCTTCACCCTTAGGTGCCGGTTTTTTCTTTGTGGCCAAAAAGGATGGTTCATTAAGGCCGTGTATTGATTATCGTCTTTTGAACAATATTACTGTAAAATATCAATACCCGTTACCTTTGATTTCTGACCTGTTTTCCAGGGTGAAAAACGCTACTTGGTTTACCAAGCTTGACCTCAGGGGGGCATATAACCTTATTCGCATTAAGCACGGGGATGAATGGAAGACGGCATTCAATACCCCTGAGGGGTATTTTGAGTACCTTGTGATGCCCTTTGGGCTCACTAATGCTCCTTCTGTCTTCCAGTCCTTCATGAATGACATTTTCAGGGATTTTGTGGATAAATTTCTGATTGTTTATTTGGATGATATCTTGATTTTTTCTAATCACTGGGACTCTCATGTGAAACATGTTCGAACTGTATTCCGGATTTTGAGAGAGAATGCTCTGTATGTGAAGGAATCAAAGTGTCTTTTTGGCGTACAGAGGATCTCATTTCTGGGATTCATTTTGTCCCCATCCATTATTGAAATGGACCCGGTCAAAGTTCAGGCCATCTGTGATTGGGTCCAACCTACTTCATTAAAGGCTCTTCAGAGATTTTTGGGTTTTGCCAATTTTTATCGTAAATTTATTGGTAATTTCTCGGTTATTGTTAAACCATTAACTGATTTGACCAAAAAGGGTTCTGATGTGGTGAATTGGCCTCCTGAGGCAGTCTATGCATTTCAGGAACTTAAGCAGAGATTCACTTCTGCTCCTGTTCTACGGCAGCCTGATGTTTCTCTGCCATTTCAGGTGGAGGTTGATGCCTCTGAAATTGGGGCAGGTGCATTTTTGTCCCAAAAAGATCCAGAGACCTCTAAAAGTAACCCTTGTTTTTCACACGTTTTAATTTTGTGGTTTCCTTTCTTCCTGGCACTAAGAATGTTAAGGCGGATGCCCTCTCAAGGAGTTTCCTTGCGGACTCTCCTGAGTTATCTGATCCTTCTGTTATTTTGAAAGAGGGTGTAGTTCTTTCCGCCATCTCACCCAATTTGAGACTTGCTCTGGATGGGTGTCAGGAGGATAGGCCCGAGCGCTGCCCTGTTGGAAAATTGTTTGTCCCGGACCAGTGGAAAAAGAGTGTGATGTCTGAGATTCATTGTTCCGCGTTGGCTGGGCATCCCAGAATTTTTGGTACCAGAGACTTGGTTAGTCGGTCCTTTTGGTGGCCTACCTTGTCTCGTGATGTCAGGGAATTTGTGCAGTCCTGCGGGACTTGCTCTTTCTCCAAGCCTTGCTCTCGCTCTAGTCGTTTGTTGATGCCATTGCCTGTGCCCAAGAGACCATGGACCCATATCTCTATGGATTTCATTTCCGACCTCCCTGTTTCTCAGAGAATGACCGTCATCTGGGTGATTTGTATAGGTTTTCCAAGATGATACATCTTGTGCCATTACCTAAGTTGCCTTCCTCCTCTGAATTGGTGCCTTTGTTCCTTCAGCACGTGGTTCGTTTACAATGCATTCCTGAGAACATTGTGTCTGACAGAGGAGTCCAGTTTGTTTCCAGATTTTGGAGGACCTTTTGTTTTAAACTTGGTGTTCAATTTTCTTTCTCCTCGGCGTTTCATCCTCAGACCAATGGTCAAACTGAGAGAACAAACCAGACATTGGAGACTTATCTAAGATGCTTTGTGTCTGCTGATCAGGATGACTGGGTCTCTTTTTTGCCTTTGGCTGAGTTTGCTCTTAATAATAGGGCTAGCTCTGCCACTTTGATGTCTCCATTTTTCTGTAATTCTGGGTTTCACCCTCAATTTTCTTCAGGACAGACGGAGGCTTCTGTCTGTCCAGGTGTTGACTCTGTTGTTGAGCGTATGCAGCAGATTTGGGACCAGGTAGTGGAGAGGTTGTCCCTCTCTCAGGAGAGGGCCCAGCGGTTTGCTAACCGGCATAGGACTGATGGTCCTCGGTTTAGAGTGGGGGACTTGGTCTGGTTGTCCTCAAAAAATATTCCTATGAGAGTGGCATCTCCTAAATTTAAGCCTAGGTTCATTGGACCTTATAAGATCATGGAGATTCTTAATCCTGTTTCTTTTCGTTTGCTTCTTCCAGGGACATTTAAGATCCATAACGTGTTCCACAAGTCCTTGTTGAAGAGGTTTGTTGAGCCAGTGGTTCCTGCTACTGTGCCTCCTGACCCTGTTTTGGTTGAGGGCAATCTGGAGTATGTGGTTGAGAAAATATTGGATTCTCGTTTTTCTAGACGAAGACTCCAGTATTTGGTTAAATGGAGAGGTTATGGTCAGGAAGACAATTCTTGGGTGTTTGCTTCGGACATCCATGCTAGGAGACTTATCCGTGCGTATCATAGAACTCATCCTGACCGACCTGGTTGCTCAAATGAGGGTTCGGTGACCCCTCCTCAAGGGGGGGGTACTGTTGTGAATGGGTTTGAGATGAGTTCTGAGCAGAGGCTCCCTCTGGTGGTTACAAGCGGTACTAGTGAAGATTGTGAGGACTGGGAATCAGGTGTTACTGATTGGTCTTATATAAGGGAGTCATTTTCCCATCAGGGTTGCCGGTGATCAATTGTTCTGGTCTGAATCCTTCATTCCAGTTTCCCTTGTAGCCTGCTGTGTCGTGTCTGCATCTCCTGCTACCAGATAAGAATTTTTCTTCTTTTGTGTTGTTGCTATATTTTTGCATTTTGTCCTGCACTTCTTTGGGGGCCTTCTGGGTCCCCTCCGGGGCTTCTGCCTTCTCAGTTTAGTTCAGCCACTGAGTTTTGTTCTTTTGCTTTTTCCAGTTTTTTCAGTGGCTGCTGTTTTGATTTTGTTACACCAGAGAGCTAATTTAGGTGGTAGAGGTCGTGTGATCTCAGGTGATTTTGAAATTAGTAGAGTTGGTGTTTTTCAGGGTTTTCTGGGATTGCAGTAAGTACCCTTCCTGTCCTTTTCTATTTAGATAGTTTGGGCCCCAGCGTTTGCTCATTCTATTTTCTTTCTGTGTCAGTATTTCCTCTTGTCTAACCGCCATTACATGTTTGGGGGCTTTCTATTATCTTTGGGGTTCTGCTCCGGGGCAGATAGCTTTTCTATTTCTATCTTTGGGTGTAGTTAGTTTCTCAGGCTGTGACGAGGCGTCTGGGACCAGCGTGGGAGCGCTCCACGGCTGCCTCTGGTTGTGGTGGTTAGTCAGGGTGCTGCAATCCCATGGATTCCAACTGCTCTGGTGTATTGCCTTTTTTACCTGCACTCCTCAGCTACCGAAACATAACAGGGATGCATTAGACGAGGTATAGATGCTCATGAGGAGAACATAATTTTACCTCTATACAAGTCACTGGTGCGACCACACTTAGAATACTGTGTGCAGTTCTGGTCTCCGGTGTATAAGAAAGACATAGCTGAACTGGAGCGGGTGCAGAGAAGAGCGACCAAGGTAATTAGAGAACTGGGGGGTCTGCAATACCAAGACAGGTTATTACACTTGGGTTATTTAGTTTGGAAAAACGAAGGCTTAGGGGTGATCTTATTACAATGTACAAATATATGAGGGGACAGTACAAAGACCTTTCTAATGATCTTTTTACTCTTAGACCTGTGACGGGGACGAGGGGGCATCCTCTACGTCTGGAGGAAAGAAGGTTTAGCCATAATCACAGATGCAGATTCTTTACTGTAAGAGCAGTGAGACTATGGAACTCTCTGCTGTCTAATGTTGTAATGAGTGATTCCTTACTAAAATTTAAGAGGGGACTGGATGCCTTTCTTGAAAAGTATAATATTACAGGCTATATTCACTAGTTTCCTAGATACAGCGTTGATCCAGGGAGCTAGTCTGATTGCCGTATGTGGAGTCGGGAAGGAATTTTTTTCCCCAATGTGAAGCTTACTGTTTGCCACTTGGGTTTTTTTTGCCTTCCTCTGGATCAACATGTTAGGGCAGGTTAGGATAGGATATGGGTTGAACTAGATGGACTTAAAGTCTTCCTTCAACCTTAATAACTATGTTACTATGTTACTATGTTACAACCTCCCTGACCCAAGCGTCTTCCACCAAATCGAACCAGACGTCCCTGAACAGCAGGAGGCGACCGCCGAGCTTGGGAGGAACGCTAGGCCCCGGAACCGAGTCATATGGTGAAAGATCTGCCAGGTCTTGGCCTGGCGGACCTACCGTGGGAGTTTATGGGAACGCCAGGAAGGAGTGGGCCTGAAGGAAGGTTTCTTCTTGACCTGGCGATTCTGCTGCCTGCGCTGACCGGAAGAATCCTCCGACGTCGGGAAACGGCGAAAGGAGCGGAACCGCCGCCTTTGAACGGGTCTGCGATGCTTGGACTGAGGGAGGAGGGAACTCGTGCCTCCCGTTGCCTCTTTAATGATCTGATCCAACCTAGAGCCGAACAGACGGTCTCCTTGGAAGGGGAGACCTGTGAGCGACTTCTTTGACAAAAGGTCTGCTTGCCAAGCTTTTAGCCAAATGCTCCTCTGGATGGCCACCGCATTGCTGGATGCCTGAGCAGCGCAGGATGCGGCATCCAGTGAGGCCGATACTAAATATTGTCCAGCATGGGAAATCTGGTCGGCAAGCTCTCTCTGAGGGGCTCCAGCCATGATGCCATGCGGAGTTGATTGGCCCATCTGGCTATGGCCTTTGAGACCCAAGTAGAGGCAAAAGACTGGCATAAAGCAGAAGCGGCCGCTTCAAAGGCTGATTTTGCCAGCGATTCTATATTCCAATCATTGGCATCCTTAAGGGAAGCTGCACTAGAAAGTGGAAGGACCGTATTGGTGGACTGTCTGGAGACCGGTGGGTCCACTGAAGGAGAGATTGTCCAGTTAGTGGTAAGATCCGGGGAAAGGGATATGGGATGCCGAGGCGCTTCCCTCTTTGAAACCGCCTGGTCGGATTCTCCCTCTCCTTCTTGAGTATTTCCAAGAACTCAGTATGTGGGGCAAAGACCTTGGAAGTTGGTTTGGACTGTCTAAATGAAACCGCCTGATCTGCGGATTCCGTAGCGGTATCTTTGATGCCTAAGGTCTGATTGACTGCCACAATCAGGCTCTGCACCATATCAGTCATTCTGGAGGCCTGTTCTGAATCCAGGTCCGACTCATCTTCCGAAACCGCGTCCGAAGATGCTTCGCCTGACTCCGGAGAGGAGGGCGCTAGAGAGGGATCATGCCATGAAGGGTCATCTGGTGATGCGGAGCTGGAAGAGGACCTAGAATGGTGCTCCAGTCTAGGTCTCTTACGGTCTGGGTTGGAGGGACCGGGTTGCGAGTCTTGTGACTCGCTGGCGACCAAGGGTGTTAAAACGGGCAATCTGTCTAATGCGGATACTAGGGTCTGCGACACCCTGGTGAGGTCCGCCACAGATTGTGACAGAGAAGAAGCTCAGAACCACCTGGGGCAGAAGGGGATTCCTGGGTGGGAATTCTGGGGTCGCTGCAGGCCTGGCAGAGGGTAGATGACTGACCTGAAGGGAGTCTGCCATTACAAGAAGAGCACACAAAGTGTCTGACCAGGGTGGTGGAGGAAGAGGAAGGTGGAGGGCGAGTGGGCTCTCCCTTGTGCTTAGGCATGGTGAAACAATCCCACTAACTGATGCCAGAAGGTTGGGGGACAGAAAGGAGATTTGAATGGGCAGAGGCAATGAGATTCAATCGGGATAGGGTATGAAGCAGATTGATCAAAATTAAAACTTAACCTTTATTCTAACAAATAAAATACCAAAGTGCCAGAAGTGCTTAAAGTGCATGTGCAAAACCAAAATACTCTGCATGGATAAGGATCTGACAAATGTCATTTCCACCACTCCACAGATCACATTTTGAAAAGGGCGGTCCATAAAGGATAGGCTGGTCCGTAGCCATTTTGACTCTGTTCCATCGAACAACTCCACATGGTTGAGTAACCAAATTAGAGGGTGTTACAGATGTGGTGCGTGTAAATACGGCGGAGCGGTCAAACAAGGGAAGGAGTTCACCAGCACGGTCACCCAGGAAGTCTACCCCATTAGACAATTCATTAATTGTAAATCAACAGGAGTGATCTACACTATGACCTGTATATGTGGTCTTCAGTATGTAGGAAAAACCAGAAGAGAATTGAAAAAGAGCATAGGAGGACATCATAGGGACACCATTAATAAAAGCGATACCCCAGGCACCAACCACCTCAACCTCATACACGAGAGTGACTTGAAAGATCTCTCATTTATGGGCATTGAGAAAATCAATAAAACTCAAAGAGGAAGGGATTGGGATGAACGGATCCTCCAAAGGGAAACCTTTTGGATCTTCCATCTCCAGACTACCCACCCCAAGAGGCTCAATTAACTTCTTACCTTTTCTTCCTTCCTGGAGCGCAGGGCCCCCCAGGGCATCTAATCTAGGGTGAGCCCCCATTGAGTGGGGGCGCCACTGCGCAGGTTCTAGGGTGCCATCCTCACAGCGAGAGGTAGGGACATATTAGTTAAGGCACAACAGGACGATTGCAGTGTGCACCCTTTCTATTTTTTCCTCAAGAAGGTCTGTCGGGTCCACTGTACATCCAACACATAAATACCATATATACTCGAGTATAAGCCGATATTTTCAGCCCATTTTTTAGGACTGAAAGTCCCCCTCTCGGCTTATACTCGAGTCATATACCAGGGGGGAGGTGGAGCGCAGCTGTGCTATATACCCTCCCATCGGCGCGGTCTCTCCAGCCCCCCTGCTCTTCTCCCACTGTCTTGGGCGCCTGTTATGTTACGGTAGCTGAGGAGTGCAGGTAAAAAAGGAAATACACCAGAGCAGTTGGAATCTATGAGATTGCAGTACCCTGACTAACCACCGCAACTAGAGGCAGCCGTGGAGCGTTCCTACGTTGGTCCTAGACGCCTCGTCACAGCCTGAGAAACTAACTACACCTAAAGATAGAAATAGGAAAGCTATCTGCCCCGGAGCAGAACCCCAAAGATAATAGAAAGCCCCCAAACATGTAATGGCAGTTAGACAAGAGGAAATACTGACACAGAAAGAAAATAGTATGAGCAAACGCTGGGGCCCAAACTATCTAAATAGAAAAGGACAGGAAGGGTACTTACTGCAATCTCAGAAAACCCTGAAAAAACACCAACTCAACTAATTTCAAAATCACCTGAGATCACACGACCTCTACCACCTAAATTAGTTCTCTGGTGTAACAAAAACAGCAGCCACTGAAAAAACTGGAAAAAGCAAAAGTACAAAACACAGTGGCTGGACTAAACTGAGAGGGCAAAAGCCATCGGAGGGGACCCAGAAGGCCCCCACAGAAGTACAGGACCAAATGCAAAAATATAGCAAAAACACAAAATAAGAAATTGTCTTATCTGATAGCAGGAGATGCAGACACGACACAGCAGGCTACAAGGGAAACTGGAAAGAAGGCTTCAGACCAGAACAATTGATCACCGGCAACCCTGATGGGAAAATGACTCCCTTATATAAGACCAATCAGTAACACCTGATTCCCAGTCCTCACAATCCTCACTAGTACCGCTTGTAACCACCAGAGGGAGCCTCTGCTCAGAACTCATCTCAAACCCATTCACAACAGTACCCCCCCCTTGAGGAGGGGTCACCGAACCCTCATTTGAGCAACCAGGTCGGTCAGGATGAGTTCTATGATACGCACGGATAAGTCTCCTAGCATGGATGTCCGAAGCAAACACCCAAGAATTGTCTTCCTGACCATAACCTCTCCATTTAACCAAATACTGGAGTCTTCGTCTAGAAAAACGAGAATCCAATATTTTCTCAACCACATACTCCAGATTGCCCTCAACCAAAACAGGGTCAGGAGGCACAGCAGCAGGAACCACTGGCTCAACAAACCTCTTCAACAAGGACTTGTGGAACACGTTATGGATCTTAAATGTCCCTGGAAGAAGCAAACGAAAAGAAACAGGATTAATAATCTCCATGATCTTATAAGGTCCAATGAACCTAGGCTTAAATTTAGGAGATGCTACTCTCATAGGAATATTCTTTGAGGACAACCAGACCAAGTCACCCACTTTAAACCGAGGACCATCAGTCCTATGCCGGTTAGCAAACCGCTGGGCCTTCTCCTGAGAGAGGGACAACCTCTCCACTACCTGGTCCCAAATCTGCTGCATACGCTCAACAACAGAGTCAACACCTGGACAGACAGAAGCCTCCGTCTGTCCTGAAGAAAATCGAGGGTGAAACCCAGAATTACAGAAAAACGGAGACATCAAAGTGGCAGAGCTAGCCCTATTATTAAGAGCAAACTCAGCCAAAGGCAAAAAAGAGACCCAGTCATCCTGATCAGCAGACGCAAAGCATCTTAGATAAGTCTCCAATGTCTGGTTTGTTCTCTCAGTTTGACCATTGGTCTGAGGATGAAATGCCGAGGAGAAAGACAATTGAACACCCAGTTTAGAACAAAAAGTCCTCCAAAATCTGGAAACAAACTGGACTCCTCTGTCAGACACAATGTTCTCAGGAATGCCGTGTAAACGAACCACGTGCTGAAGGAACAACAGCACCAATTCAGAGGAGGAAGGCAACTTAGGTAATGGCACAAGATGTATCATTTTGGAAAACCTATCACAAATTACCCAGATGGTGGTCATTCTCTGAGAAACAGGAAGATCGGAAATGAAATCCATAGAGATATGGGTCCATGGTCTCTTGGGCACAGGCAATGGCATCAACAAACCACTAGAGCGAGAGCAAGGCTTGGAGCGAGAGCAAGTCCCGCAGGACTGCACAAATTCCCTGACATCGCGAGACAAGGTAGGCCACCAAAAGGACCGACTAACCAAGTCTCTGGTACCAAAAATTCCGGGATGCCCAGCCAATGCGGAACAATGAATCTCAGACATCACACTCTTTTTCCATTGGTCCGGGACAAACAATTTTCCAACAGGGCAGCGCTCGGGCCTATCCTCCTGACACCCCTCCAGAGCAAGACTCAAATTGGGCGAGATGGCGGAAAGAACTACACCCTCCTTCAAAACAACAGAGGGATCAGACAGCTCAGGAGAGTCCGCAAGGAAACTCCTCGAGAGGGCATCCTCCTTAACATTCTTAGTGCCAGGAAGAAAGGAAACCACAAAATTAAAACGTGTGAAAAACAAGGCCCACCTGGCCTGTCTAGGATTGAGTCGCTTGGCAGATTCCAGATAGACCAGATTCTTATGGTCTGTAAGGACCACCACCTGATGTTTGGCTCCCTCCAGCCAATGTCTCCACTCTTCAAAAGCCCACTTCATGGCCAATAACTCCCGATTACCCACGTCATAATTACGTTCAGTAGGAGAAAATTTTCGAGAGAAAAAGGCACAAGGGTTACTTTAGAGGTCTCTGGATCTTTTTGGGACAAAACGGCACCTGCCCCAATTTCAGAGGCATCAACCTCCACCTGAAATGGCAGAGAAACATCAGGCTGCCGTAGAACAGGAGCAGAAGTGAATCTCTGCTTAAGTTCCTGAAACGCAGAGACTGCCTCAGGAGGCCAATTCACCACATCAGAACCCTTTCTGGTCAAATCAGTTAATGGTTTAACAATAACAGAGAAATTACCAATAAATTTACGATAAAAATTGGCAAAACCCAAAAATCTCTGAAGAGCCTTTAATGAAGTAGGTTGGACCCAATCACAGATGGCCTGAACCTTGACCGGGTCCATTTCAATAACAGATGGGGACAAAATGAATCCCAGAAATGAGATCTTCTGTACGCCAAAAATACACTTTGATCCCTTCACATACAGAGCATTCTCTCTCAAAATCTGGAATACAGTTCGAACATGTTTCACATGAGAGTCCCAGTCATTAGAAAAAATCAAGATATCATCCAAATAAACAATCAGAAACTTGTCCACAAAATCCCTGAAAATGTCATTCATGAAGGACTGGAAGACGGAAGGAGCATTAGTGAGCCCAAAGGGCATCACAAGGTACTCAAAATGCCCTTCAGGGGTGTTAAATGCCGTCTTCCATTCATCCCCGTGCTTAATGCGAATAATGTTATACGCCCCCCTGAGGTCAAGCTTGGTAAACCAAGTAGCGTTTTTCACCCTGGAAAACAGGTCAGAAATCAAGGGTAACGGGTATTGATATTTCACAGTAATATTGTTCAAGAGATGATAATCAATACACTGCCTTAATGAACCATCTTTTTTGGCCACAAAGAAAAAACCGGCACCTAAGGGTGAAGAGGATGGTCTGATATGACCCTTCTCCAATGATTCCTTGATATAAGACCGCATAGCGTCATGTTCAGGTACAGACAAGTTAAAAAGGCGACCTTTAGGGAATTTACTACCTGGCACTAATTCAATAGCGCAGTCATAGCTCCTATGGGGAGGTAAGGATGCAGATTTACTTTCGCTAAACACATCAGAAAAATCAAACAAAAAGTCAGGAACATCCTCAGCCTGGGGGAGGCAGAAAAAACAGGAGTGTTGGCACTAACACATTGGCAGCCCCAACTGGTTACAGACACAGATTTCCAATCCAAAACAGGATTATGAGACTGTAACCAAGGGAAACCCAGCACTATAATGTCATGCAGATTATATAGAACCAAAAATTTGCAGCACTCCTGGTGATCAGGTTCAACCCTCATTATCACCTGAGTAGAAAACTGGGGTTTATTCTCAGCCAAAGGGGTAGAATCGATCCCCAGTAAAGGAATAGACTTCTGTAGGGGTATCAAGAGAAACCCACAACGTTTAGCAAAATCATAATCCATCAGGTTAATAGCTGCTCCAGAATCAACGAAAGCCTGAGCAGAAAATGAGGACAGAGAGCATATCAGAGTGACAGTTAATAAAAACTTAGTCTGAACACTACCCAAGACAACTGAGCGTGCAAAACGTCTTCCCCGCTTAGGGCAGACTGAAATAGCATGAGAGGCATCACCACAGTAGAAACATAACCCATTGCGCTTTCGAAACTCATGACGCTGTGCCCCAGACACCACTCCATCACACTGCATGGGCTCAGCAGCTGGCTCACAAGGCAACACCACTCCACGCATACTTCTCCGCTCACGCAAACGTCTGTCAATTTGAATCGCTAATGACATAGAATCATTGAGACCAGAGGGGACAGGGAACCCCACCATAAAATCCTTTACATTATCCGACAGACCCTTCCGGAAAAGGGCCGCCAAAGCGTCGTCATTCCATTTGGTCAGGACTGCCCACCTACGGAATCTCTGACAGTATAACTCAGCGTCATCAAGCCCCTGATTTAATGCCAACAAGGCTTTTTCAGCTTGATCAGTGACATTAGGCTCATCGTACAATAACCCCAAAGCCTGAAAAAATGCATCAACATCACTCAAAACAGGATCCCCAGGTATCAGGGAAAAAGCCCAATCCTGAGGATCGCCGCGCAGGAGAGAGATGATAATTTGAACCTGCTGCGCTGCGTTTCCTGAGGACTTAGATTTTAAGGCAAGAAACAATTTACAATTATTTTTGAAATTCTGAAACTTAGCTCGATCCCCTAAAAACAAATCTGGCATGGGGATCCTAGGTTCCACAACAGGCAACCTAGCAACATATGCAGCAATACTCTGAACCTCAGTGGCAAGCTGATCCACACGGCCAGACAACTGTGCAAACTCCATTGGGAGAAAAGATCCTCCCCAGCACCCAGAGATACAGAGGGAAAAAAAAAAAAAAAAAAAAAATGCAACAAACAGAAAAATATCTCTGACAACTTTTCTTCCTTCAAAATATTTTTTCCCTTCTGTGAGTACCATACAATTTTTAAGGCCGGTGATACTGTTATGTTACGGTAGCTGAGGAGTGCAGGTAAAAAAGGAAATACACCAGAGCAGTTGGAATCTATGAGATTGCAGTACCCTGACTAACCACCGCAACTAGAGGCAGCCGTGGAGCGTTCCTACGTTGGTCCTAGACGCCTCGTCACAGCCTGAGAAACTAACTACACCTAAAGATAGAAATAGGAAAGCTATCTGCCCCGGAGCAGAACCCCAAAGATAATAGAAAGCCCCCAAACATGTAATGGCGGTTAGACAAGAGGAAATACTGACACAGAAAGAAAATAGTATGAGCAAACGCTGGGGCCCAAACTATCTAAATAGAAAAGGACAGGAAGGGTACTTACTGCAATCTCAGAAAACCCTGAAAAAACACCAACTCAACTAATTTCAAAATCACCTGAGATCACACGACCTCTACCACCTAAATTAGTTCTCTGGTGTAACAAAAACAGCAGCCACTGAAAAAACTGGAAAAAGCAAAAGTACAAAACACAGTGGCTGGACTAAACTGAGAGGGCAAAAGCCCCCGGAGGGGACCCAGAAGGCCCCCACAGAAGTACAGGACCAAATGCAAAAATATAGCAAAAACACAAAATAAGAAATTGTCTTATCTGATAGCAGGAGATGCAGACACGACACAGCAGGCTACAAGGGAAACTGGAAAGAAGGATTCAGACCAGAACAATTGATCACCGGCAACCCTGATGGGAAAATGACTCCCTTATATAAGACCAATCAGTAACACCTGATTCCCAGTCCTCACAATCCTCACTAGTACCGCTTGTAACCACCAGAGGGAGCCTCTGCTCAGAACTCATCTCAAACCCATTCACAACAGGCGCCTGTGTACAGCGGTCAGGTGGTACCGCTCATTAAGTCATGAATATGCACATATTCATGACTTTAACCCCTTCACCCCCAAGGGTGGTTTGCACGTTAATGACCGGGCCAATTTTTACAATTCTGACCACTGTCTCTTTATGAGGTTATAACTCTAGAATGCTTCAACGGATCTTCGCGATTCTGAGATTGTTTTCTCATGACATATTGTACTTCACGTTAGTGGTAAAAATTTCTTCGATATACTGTAACTTGCGTTTATTTTTGAAAAAAAAAACCCAAATATGGTGAAAATTTTGAAAATTATGCAATTTTCAAACTTTGAATTTATATTCCCTTAAAACAGAAAAATATGGCACACAAAATAGTTAAGAAATAACATTTCCCACATGTCTACTTTACATCACCACAATTTTAGAACCAACATTTTTTTTTGTTAGGAAATTATAAGAGTTAAAAGTTGACCAGCGATTTCTCATTTTTACAACAAAATTTACAAAGCCATTTTTTTTAGGGACCACCTCATATTTGACGTCACTTTGAGGGGTCTATATAGCAGAAAATACCCAAAAGTGACACCATTCTAAAAACTGCACCCCTCAAGGTACTCAAAACCACAATCAAGAATTTTGTTAACCCTTCAGGTGCTTCACAGGAGCTGAAGCAACGTAAAAAGAAAAAATGAATATTTAACTTTTTAGCCACAAAAATTATCTTTTACAAACTTTTTTTATTTTCACAAGGGTAAAAGGAGAAAATGGGCAGATAAAGTTGTTGTGCAATTTCTCCTGAGTATGCCAATACCCCATATGTGAGGGAAAACCACTGTTTGGGCACACGGCAGAACTCGTAAGGGAAGGAGCGCCGTTTGACTTTTTCAAACTAAAATTGGCTGGAATTGAGATTGGATGCCATGTCGCGTTTGGAGAGCCCCTGATGCGCCTAAACAGTGGAAATCCCAAAACAAGTGACACCATTTTGGAAACTATACCCCCTAAGGAACTTATCTAGATCTGTTGTGAGCACTTTGAACCCCCCAAGTGTTTCACAAAAGTTTATAATGCCTGGGTGTGAAAAAAAAACAATTTTCCACAAAAAAGATTTTTTAGTCCCAAATTTTGATTTTTCCCAAGGAAATTGGACCCCAAAAGTTGTTGTCCAATTTGTCCTGAGTACACTGATACCCCATATGTGGGGGGGAACTGTTTGGGCGCACGGCAGGGCTTGGAAAGGAAGTAGTAACGTTTTGGAATGCAGACGTTGATGGGGGTCATGTTCCGTTTGCAGTGCCCCAGATGAGCCTAAACAGTGGAAACCCCCCACAAGTGACCACATTTTGGAAACTAGACCCCCTAAGGAACTTATCTAGATCTTTGGAGAGCACTTTGAACCCCAAGTGCTTCACACAAGTTTATAATGCCCGGGCATGAAAATAAAAAATCCTATTTTTTTCCCACAAAAATTATCTCTTAGTCACTAATTTTTTATTTTTCCATAGGTAACAGGAGAAATTGGACCACAAAATTTGTTGTCCATTTTGTCCTGAGTACGCTGATACCCCATATCTGGGGGGGAACCACTGTTTGGGCGCATGGCAGAGCTCGGAATGGAAGTAGCACCATTTGACTTTTTCCAACCAAAATTGGCTGGAATTGAGATTGGACGCCATGTTGCATTTGGAGAGCCCTGATGTGCCTAAACAGTGGAAACCCCCCACAAGTGACCCCATTTGGGAAACTAGACTCCCTAAGGAACTTATCTAGATCTTTGGTGAGCAATTTGAACCCCCAAGTGCGTCACACAAGTTTATAACGTAGAGCCGTAAAATTAAAAAATCATGTTTTTTCCACAAAATTTATCTTTTCACCCCAATTTTTATTTTCCCAAGGGTAACAAGACTCCAAAAGTTATTGTGCAATTTGTCCTGAGTACGCTGATACCCCATATGTGGGGGTAAACCACTGTTTGGGTGCATGGCAGAGTTTGGAAGGGAAGGAGCGCCGTTTGACTTTTTCAATGCAGAATTGGCTGGATGCCATGTCGTGTTTGGAGAGCTCCTGATCTGCCTAAACAGTGGAAACCCCCACAAATGACCCCATTTTGGAAACTAGCCCCCTCAAGGAACTTATCTAGATGTGTGGTGAGCACTTTGAACCCCAAAGTGCTTCACAGAAGTTTATAACGTACAGCCGTAAAATAAAAAAAACTTTTTTTTTTCTTTTTACAAAAATGATTTTTTCGCCCCCAATATTTTATTTTCACAAGGGTAACAGGAGAAATTGGACCCCAAAAGTTGTTGTCCAATTTGTCCTGAGTACGCTGATACCCAATATGTGGGAGTAAACTACTGTATGGGCACACGTCGGGGCTCAGAAGGGAAGTAGTGACGTTTTGGATTGCAGACTTTGATGGAATGGTCTGGGGGCGTCATGTCGCATTTGGAGAGCCCCTGATGCGCCTAAACAGTGGAAACCCCCCACAAGTGACCCCATTTTTGAAAATAGACCCCACAAGGAACTTATCTAGATGTGTGGTGAGCACTTTGAACCCCGAAGTGCTTCACAGAAGTTTATAACGTACAGCCGTTAAAAATATAAAATCCTTTTTTTTTTTTACAAAAATGATTTTTTCGCCCACAATATTTTATTTTCACAAGGGTAACAGGAGAAATTGGACCCCAAAATTTGTTGTCCAATTTGTCCTGAGTACGCTGATACCCAACATGTGTGAGAAGATGACTGTATGGGTGCACGTCTGGGCTCGGAAGGGAAGTAGTGACGTTTTGGATTGCAGACTTTGATGGAATGGTCTGGGGGCGTCATGTCGCATTTGGAGAGCCCCTGATGCGCCTAAACAGTGGAAACCCCCACAAGTGACCCCATTTTGGAAAATTGACCCCACAAGGAACTTAGCGCTCACCACACTTCTAGATATGAAGCCCCAAGTGCTTCACAGAAGTTTTATAACATACAGCCGTAAAAACAAAAAAAATCATTTTTTTTTTACAAAAATGATTTTGTCGCCCCCAGTTTTTTATTTTCCCAAGGGTAACAGAAGAAATAGGACAAATTGCACAATAACTCTTGTGGTCCAGAGTACGCTGATACCCCATATGCGGGGGTAAACTACTGTTTGGGCGCATGGCAGAGCTCAGAAGTGAAGGATCACCGTTTGACTTTTTCAACGCAGAATTGGCTGGAATTGAGATCAGACGCCATGTCACATTTGGAGAGCCCCTGATGTGCCTAAACAGCAGAAACCCCCAATTCTAACTCCAACCCTAACCCCAACACACCCCTAACCCTAGTCCCAACCCTAACCACAAACCTAACACTAACACACCCCTAACCCTAAGCCCAACCCTAACTCTAATCCTAACGTTAGCGCCAACCCTAACTTTAGCCGCAACCCTAACCCTAACGGGAAAATGGAAATAAATACATTTTTTAAATTTTATTATTTTTCCCTAACTAAGGGGGTGATAAAGGGGAGTTTGATTTACTATTTATAGCGGGTTTTTATGATTGGCAGCTGTCACGCTAAAAGACGCTTTTTATTGCAAAAATAGTTTTTTGCATCACCACATTTTGAGAGCTATAATTTTTGCATATTTTGGCCCACAGAGTCATGTGAGGTCTTATTTTTTGCGGGACGAGGTGACGTTTTTATTGGTACCATTTATCACCACGTGACATTTTTTGATCGCTTTTTATTTCGATTTTTGGGAGGTTAGAATGAACAAAAATCAGCAATTCATGAATTTCTTTTGGGGGAGGCATTTATATCGTTCCGCGTGTGGTAAAATAGATAAAGCAGTTTTATTCTTCGGGTCAGTACGATTGCGGCGGTACCTCATTTATATCATTTTTTTATGTTTTGGTGCTTTTATAGAATAAAAACAATTTAATATAAAAAATTATTATTTTTGCATCGCTTTATACTGCGAGCTATAAGTTTTTTATTTTTTCGCTGATGATGCTGTATGGCAGCTCGTTTTTTGCGTGACAAGATGACATTTTCAGCGGTACAATGTTTATTTATATAGGTCTTTTTGATCGCGTGTTATTCCACTTTTTGTTCGGCGGTATGATTATAAAGCATTGATTTTTTGGTGTTTTTTTTAAGGGGTTCACTAACGGGGTTAACTAGTGGGACAGTTTTATAGGGGGGGTCGTTACGGATGTGGCGATACCAAATATGTGTACTTTTATTGTTTTGTTTTTTGTTTATTTACAGGAAAAAATGAATTTTTTGGGGAATATTTTTTTTTCTTCATTTTGGAATTTTTTTTTAAAACATGTTTATTTTTATTTTTTTCACTTTTTTACTTTGTCCCAGGGTGGGACATCACTGTAAAATGTCAGATCGCTCAGGGGCTCTCCAAATGTGACATGGCGTCTGATCTCAATTCCAGGCAATTCTGAGTTGAAAAAGTCAAACGGTGCTCCTTCACTTCTGAGCTCTACCATGCGCCCAAACAGTAGTTTACCCCCACATATGGGGTATGAGCGTACTCTGGACCCCAAGAGTTATTGTGCAATTTGTCCTATTTCTTCTGTTACCCTTGGGAAAATAAATAACTGGGGGCCAAAATATAATTTTTGTAAAAAAAAAAAAAAAAAGATTTTTTTGTTTTTACGGCTGTACGTTATAAACTTCTGTGAAGCACTTGGGGCTTCATAGCGCTCACCACACATCTAGGTAAGTTCCTTGTGGGGTCTATTTTCCAAAATTGGGTCACTTGTGGGGGGTTTCCACTGTTTAGGCTCATCTGGGGCACTGCAAACGGAACATGACCCCATCGACGTCTGCATTCCAAAACGTTACTACTTCCTTTCCAAGCCCTGCCGTGTGCCCAAACAGTTTCCCCCCCCCCCCACATATGGGGTATCAACGTACTCAGGACAAATTGGACAACTGTTGGGGTCCAATTTCCTTGGGAAAAATCAAAAATTTGGGACTAAAAAATAATTTTTGTGGGGTTTCCACTGTTTAGGCGCATCAGGGGCTCTCCAAACGCGACATGGCGTCCAATTATTATTATTATTATTATTACACATTTATATAGCGCCATTTATTCCATGGCGCTTTACATATGAAAAGGGAAAATATAGACAGGTACAATAAACGTGTGCTAGACAAGGGACACACAAGTACAGAAGGAGAGAGGACCCTGCCCGCGAGGGCTCACAGTCTACAGGGATGGGTGAGGATACACTAGGAAAGGGTAGAACTGGTCGTGCGATGATTCAGTAGACTGAGGATCATTGTAGGCTGTAGGCTTGTCGGAACAGGTGGGTCTTCAGGTTCTTCTTGAAGGTTTCCGTTGTTGGTGAAAGTCTGATGTTTTGCGGCAGGGAGTTCCAGAGTATGGGGGAAGCCCCGGAGAAGTCTTGTATGCGGTTGTGGGAAGAAGAGATGAGGGGGGAGTCGAGAAGGAGATCTTGAGAGGATCGAAGGTTGCGTGTGGGTAGGTAGCGGGAGACCATGTCACAGATGTATGAAGGAGAAAGGTTGTGGATGGCTTTGTATGTCATGATTAGGGTTTTAAACTGAAGCCTCTGGGCAATAGGAAGCCAGTGAAGGGCCTGGCATAGGGGGGAGGCTGGGGAATATCGGGGAGACAGATGGATTAGTCGGGCAGCAGAGTGTAGGATGGACTGGAGTGGTGCCAGAGTGCTAGAGGGGAGGCCAGACAGTAGGATGTTGCAGTAGTCAAGGCGGGAGATGATAAGGGCGTGCACTAGTGTTTTTGTGGTTTCATGGTTGAGGAATGAGCGGATCTGGGAAATATTTTTGATTTTGAGGCGGCAGGAGGTGGCGAGGGCTTGGATGTGTGGTTTGAAAGAGAGGGCAGAGTCTAGGATCACCCCAAGGCACCGAGCATGCGGGACTGGGGAAAGGGAGCAGCCAAGCCAATGAGTCCAATCTCAATTCCAGCCAATTTTAGTTTGAAAAAGTCAAATGGCGCTCCTTCCCTTACGAGCTCTGCCGTGTGCCCAAACAGTGGTTTTCCCTCACATAGGGGGTATTGGCATACTCAGGAGAAATTGCACAACAACTTTATCTGCCCATTTTCTCCTTTTACCCTTGTGAAAATAAAAAAAAAGTTTGTAAAAGATAATTTTTGTGGCTAAAAAGTTAAATATTCATTTTTTCCTTCCACGTTGCTTCAGCTCCTGTGAAGCACCTGAAGGGTTAACAAAATTCTTGATTGTGGTTTTGAGTACCTCGAGGGGTGAAGTTTTTAGAATGGTGTCACTTTTGGGCATTTTCTGCTATATAGACCCCTCAAAGTGACTTCAAATATGAGGTGGTCCCTAAAAAAATGGCTTTGTAAATTTTGTTGTAAAAATGAGAAATCGCTGGTCAACTTTTAACCCTTATAATTTCCTAACAAAAAAAAATTTTGGTTCTAAAATTGTGGTGATGTAAAGTAGACATGTGGGAAATGTTATTTCTTAACTATTTTGTGTGACATATTTCTCTGTTTTAAGGGAATAAAAATTCAAAGTTTGAAAATTGCATAATTTTCAAAATTTTCACCATATTTGCGTTTTTTTTCAAAAATAAACGCAAGTTACAGTATATCGAAGAAATACAATATGTCACGAGAAACAATCTCAGAATCGCGAAGATCCGTTGAAGCGTTCTAGAGTTATAACCTCATAAAGAGACAGTGGTCAGAATTGTAAAAATTGGCCCGGTCATTAACGTGCAAGGGGTTAAAGTCATGAATATGTGCATATTCATGACTTTAATGAGCGGTACCACCTGACCGCTGTACACAGGTGCCCGAGACCGTGGGAGAAGAGCAGGGGGGCTGGAGAGACCGCGCCGATGGGAGGGTATATAGCACAGCTGCGCTCCACCTCCCCCCTGGTATACGACTCGAGTATAAGCCGAGAGGGGGACTTTCAGTCCTAAAAAATGGGCTGAAAATATCGGCTTATACTCGAGTATATACGGTATTTATGTGTTGGATGTACAGTGGACCCGACAGACCTTCTTGAGGAAAAAATAGAAAGGGTGCACACTGCAATCGTCCTGTTGTGCCTTAACCCCTTTATTCCATCCGATGTACTATTCCGTCCATGTGACCCTGGACCTAATTCCCATGGACGGAATAGTACATCATGGGCGATCAGCTGTGCTCCCGGGGGGAGCGCAGCTGATCGCGGCCGGGTGTTAGCTGTTTATCACAGCTGACACCCAGCACTATGTGTCAGGAGCAGTCACGGACCGCTCCCGGCACATTAACCCCTGGCACACCGTGATCAAACATGATCTCGGTGTACCGGGGCACAGGGGAGGATCACGCAGGGAGGGGGCTCCCTGCGTACTCCCCTGAGACCCTCAGAGCAGCGCGATGTGTCGAGCTGTTCCGAGGGTCTGTCCTCCCTCCAGGTCCCCGGATCCAAGATGGCACCGGGGTCCTGCAGGGAGGCGGCTTCCTCAGCGCCTGCTGTGAGCAGGCGCTGAGGAAGCCTGCAGCGATGCCAGAGCGATCGCTGGTGTGAAAGAGTGCTGCGGAAGCGCAGCTGATTGCCTATGACGTACTATCCCATCCATGGGCAGATTGGCACGGGTTTCATGGATGGGATAGTACGTCTGATGTCAGAAAGGGGTTAATGAGCGGTACCACCTGATCGCTGAACACTGGCGCCGGAGACCGCAGGAGAAGAGCAAGGTCTGCAGAGACCGCACCGGTGGGAGGGTGAGTTTAAGGGATATTCACCTGTCCCGTTCCACCGCTGCTCGCCACTGTGTCCTCGCGTCCTCTCTACCTGTGAATGTGCAGGCAGAGGGTGCGATGACATAGTTTGTGCGCGCCGCGCCCTCTGCCTGAGCATTCACTGCTGGAGGACCTGGAAGACAGCGGCGCTAAGCGGTGGACCGGGTATAGGTAAATATCTCAGGTGTCGAGGCCCTGAGCGAACGGTGACACCGGCACCTCTCCCCCATAGGGCGCCGGGGGCCCCGCCTGCTCAGGACACCGGCACCTGGCCCCCAGCGACGAGAGATGAGTATTTTTTTTTGTTTGTTTTTTGGTTGCAGCAGCTGCGGCAGCATAAGGGACCTATACCATGGAGAATCTATGGGGGCATAATCTATGGAGCATCTATGGGGGCACAATCTATGGAGCATCTATGGGGGCACAATCTACGGAGCATCTATGAGGGTACAATATATGGAGCATCTATGGGAGCACAATCTATGGAGCATCTATGGGGGCACAATCTATGGAGCATCTATGGGGGGCACAATCTATGGAGCATCTATGGGGGCACAATCTATGGGGGCATAATCTATGGAGCATCTATGGGGGCACAATCTATGGAGCATCTATGGGAGCACAATCTATGGAGCATCTTGTGGGGCAGCATATGGGGCATAATCTTATTTTCCACCATAGGCTTATACTCAAGTCAATAAATTTTCCCAGTTTTTTGTGGCAAAATTAAGGGGGTCAGCTTATACTCGGGTCGGCTTATACTCGAATATATACGGTATGTACCCTTAAGAAATATATGCCCAATATTTCCCCAGATCCGATATGCATATCTCTTTCCCTATTGGTTCCCTACATAAATTAATAAGGCATCCCACTTCTGCTCTTGGAATACTTGGCTTAGCCATAACACCTCCTCTCCTTTTTTCTTTGTATCCCATTCCCTGTCTGATTAAATAGAAAATCTATATTCTCATTGTTCCAAACTCTATTGCCAGAAATGGATTTGTAATTTCCTGTGAATGTACACAAAGAAAGGAACTCATCTTCTGGCGTTTTATGTATATCACAAAAGTACGTCATTAGAAAATGCATGCACACATTTTCCTAAAAATACATTTATTAGAGGATGTGTTCTTTTTCCCCCACCTGTGACCTGTGTGTGCGGGCACTATAGGGATAATTCTGTGCCTGTTTCAGGCAATCACATAGGGTTAAAAGTATCGGAAGTGATGTCCCTGGTGGGTAAGATAGGTTCCAGATATGACGCATGCGGCTCAGGCTAGAGCCGATGCGTTCCATATACCGGATGTGACGACGTTGGCGTCCGGAAGTGGAGTCCGAGCCGCGATACCCGGTATTTACAAAGACAGGCATTACAATATGGCGCTATGCCCTGTCTCGTTACTTTGAGCGAACTTACCTCCCCTGAAGATTCCTAAGCGATGAAATGCGTCGGGAGATTTCTTATGGAGTAGAGACCTCCCAGCATGATACATGTGTGCACGGTGGGTCTCCGCCAAGCATTAAGTATCGACATCGAGAAATGATGCCTACATAAACGATGCCGCAGATAAGTATAATTTTATTTAAAATTAATCCACAGTGGGAGTTAAAATATGCAGGGCCACTTTCCTACCCTGTTACTCCACTGATGGGACGATATTAGTCTGCAAGATCGGCATCTTGTATTCATAGACAGGAGACAGTTATTATATGTAAACTTCCTATTTTTTGGAGAATTACTGAATCTGCCACAAAAAACACTTTTGTATAATCTGTGTTGGGTTGATTTGCATATACATTCTGTGTACATTTGATGTAGGAGGTTATAATGTGCTCTCTACCTATTGAACACTAGTTAAAAAATTCTCATAGTCTAACACCCCCTTGGTATCATCCTGAATAGGATGCATGTATAGATCCTCTTCTCATAGCGGCATGCGTTAGCACTTGGACTTTTCTGAGAATAATAGTAAGGCCGGCGTCACACTAACGAGTTTGATGCGAGTTAGTCGCACGACTTAGTCGCATCAACACCCGGCACGGCCGCCTGCTCTCGGACCAGAGTGCGCGGCGGCATAGAAATATGCCGTGCCGGGTGTTGATGCGACTAAGTCGTGCGACTAACTCGCATCAAACTCGCTAGTGTGACGCCAGCCTAAGCCTAATATACTTTGATTTGCCTCTAGATATATCCGCCTTTTCAAGATGTTAGGGGCTATAGGCCTAGCTACTCTCAAATTACAAAAAAGGTTTCTGGTAAACCAGTGGTTCTGATTCTATTTGATCTTTTATGTATACACATTTGTTGTGGTTTGGTTTTGCACATGCAGTTTAAGCACTTCTGGCACTTTGGTATTTTATTTGTTAGAATAAAGGTTAAGTTTTAATTTTGATCAATCTGGGACAGAAAGGAGACAGTGGAGAGTGTCAGCTCTGCAGGGCAGAGCAACTCACGGTTTCCTAAGCTGCTCCTGAGGTGTGATGAGGCGGTAGTCTGAGGCTCCACTAGCTGAAGATGGAGTCTGGCAGAGGAGGAAAAGCGCACGCTGCTCAGAAAAAAAACCCCCTTGGTGACGAAGATGGGGGGCAGAGCAAAAACGCCGATATCTGGGCCAATATGACTGCTCCAGCCCACAGTAACGCTGGGTGAGGTGGGCGGAGCTTAAGGCCACGCTGAGAGGAAGGCCGGGCGGGAGAAAAGCCCTCCTGGAAGCTAGAGGGAAGGGGGGGCGGAGCTGGCAAAGAACTAGGCCCAAGATGAATCCCGGGCATCAATTAGAAAGCGTGGCAGTCGATGGAGGGGGGGGCGGTACGGAGGTCACCCGTTTGCTCCCAAAGGACCCCACATAAGGAGCCGCAACCCAGGCGCCCCCATAAGGCTTGGTGCCAGTCGGTGGGGTGTATACCACAGAGGAGGAGCCAACCTTTTTTTTGCATATGCATAGTGTCAGCGACTCCTAGTGGCAGCAGCATACACCCATGGTTCCTGTGTCCCCCAATGAAGCGATCAAGAAATTGTTTTTCCTTCTCTATGTCCCTCTCCGGTTCATCCCCCAGAGTAGTCTCTCCACAAGTTAGATCTGGTCAGAGCTATCCGAGTATATCTCTCATGGACTGCTTCCTTTCGCCTCTCTGATGCGCTATTTGACATCTCTGAAGGTCGTTGTAAGCGACTCCCAGCCTCCAGGTCCACTATTGCCCGTTTAGTTACGTTCGGCAATATTGGAGGCATACCTCATTCAGGACTAACAACTTTCTCCGAGTGTAAAGGATCACGCCACGGGGCGATGGGAGCTGCCTGGGCAGTTTGTCTCCAGGCTTCGGCTTAACAGATTGTAAAGCTGCGACCTGGTTTTCGTTGCATACTTTTACAATGTTTTATAAGGTTCATACCCTTGTCTCTTCTATGTAGGCCTGTTACAGGCGGCAGTTACGCATCGGCCGTTTAGGTTTCTTTCTTTGCTTTGTTTTCGGTTTCCCACCCTTGGGACTGCTTTGGGACGTCCCAGGGTTACCTGTGTCCCCCAAAGAAGCGATAAAGAAGGATTTTTGGTACTCACTGTAAAATCTCTTTCTTGGAGCCTTCATTGGGGCACACAGCACCCTCTCTAACTGTTTGTACTGTTTTTCGACCTGCGTGCCTTTTGTTTGTTCCTAGGTTGGTAGATATGTTGAGTTTTTGGTTGCGTCTCTTACTGCTTTAACACTAAGGCCTCTTTCACACATCAGTTTTTTGCCATCAGTCACAATCCGTCGTTTTTTGAACAAAAAAAAAAACAGATCCGGAGACTGATGCCGCAGATTCCGTTTTTTTCTCATAGACTTGTACTTGTGACGGATGGCCTAACGTTTAACGTGAGTATGGCCTCACGTAAACTAGTAAACTCCTTGTGATGGATTGCAGCGGGGGACCTGACTTAACGGCGGAGAGGTGTGGATATTGTTGGTTTTTTTATTTATTATTTTTCACAGGAGAACAAGAGATTCAGTTGGATAAGCAGAATAATAAATTTGGTCAAAAACTTTGTGTAATTATTTAATTGAAAGAATTTTTAATAAATGTGTGTCTTTTCCACCACTAAAGGCAATGGGAATAGAGAGGCTAAGTGCCAGAAAAGGCGCATCTTGAAGACAGGAGGGGCCCAAAAGCAATGGTCCCTTTCTAGGCTATTAATATCTGCCCTCACTCACTGGCTTTCCCTCTCAGGAGCCCTTGCAATTTTTTTCAGCGATTATAGACTTAAATTTAACCCCTAAAGTTCCAAATTTTTCGTAACACAAACTACAAAATTGATTAAACACTGACAAATATACAGTAAAGACCAAAAGTTTGGACACACCTTCTTATTTAAAGATTTTTCTGTATTTTCATGACTGTGAAAATTGTAAATTCACACTGAAGGCATCAAACTATGCATTAACACATGTGGAATTATATACTTAACAAAGAAGTGTGCTCATGTAAAGTAGACATGTGGGAAATATTATTTATTAACTATTTTGTGTCACATAACTCTGGTTTAACAGAATAAAAATTCCAAATGTGAAAATTGTGAAAATTTTCAACAAATTTCCATTTGTTTCACAAATAAACGCAAAAATTATCGCCCTAAATTTACCACGAACATGAAGCCCAATATGTCACGAAAAAAACAGTGTTAGAATTGCTAGGATCCATTGAAAATAAAATAAATAAAAAATGTTCTGTGAAACTTTGTCTTGTCAGCATTTTGGAAACTGTTCTTGTGTTCAGTGAGGTATTAACCCCGAAGCCTTTTTCACCTTTCTGACCAGGTCAATTGTTTTCAATTCTTACTACTGTCACTATATGAGGTGTGACAGGGTCACTGGCGCTATATGTGAGTGGAGTTATAGGTTGTAATCCTGCGTGATGTGAAACCCATAAGTTTCCCTCCATCATGATATGTGCCAAGACTAAACCAGTTGTTATCAGGGTCTGGGTTTTGTTAGTAGGTATAAGAAATGGGCGGTACGCCTACTCAACATACCTCCAGCTCAAGGGTGTGGATAGAGGGAGTTAAATCTCCAGCTACTGTTTTTTTTTTTTTACCTAATCTGTTTGGAGGAAGGAAGCCTCCAGGCTGAAGCTCCAGTGAGAGCTGCCTTGTGTTTTGTCCCATAAGGCTGGAGCCATACTGGGGAGAACTTCTGTATGGACTTTTTTTTTTTTCTTGTGTGCCAGAAAGGCTGTTTTTGTGTAACTATTTTGGCTGTGTGGTTTATGAAGCTGGAACGCTTCGATGGTTCCCAATGATTCTGAGATTGTTTTTCGAGACATATTGTACTTAATGTTAGTGGTAAAATTTGTTTGTTAAAAAATCAGAATTTTGGCGAAAATTTAGCTATTTTGAAACTTTTAATTTTTATGCCCTTAACACTTTAACTCCCAATGATGTGCAGTGTCCATCATTGGGTGCCTCCACCTGTTTGGTGTGTGCTCTGGTGATGACTCCGCACCTTTTTCGGCACATGACAGCTGATCTGATCATATTGACACCACAGGTGTGTCACAAAATTTTATGCTATTGGAAGTGAAGGAAAATAATTTACATTATTATTATTAAGCAGCAAAGGCAGGAGAGAACGATGTGGACACCCTGTAAGGACGATGGCCGCTTCGCTCCGGTGTGCGCTTCTACTAGTCCCTCTCTATTCTCTATTTTGACCTTACAAATTGTAGTGTTATAATCAAAAACTGAAATTAAGAATCTGTAAGCTAAGAAAATGCTTTTGAATGTACATTTCCATATATAGGTTAAAAATCAATAAAAATTGTTTAAAGAAAACAGCGTGGTCCGCCAATTTTGTGGACCTCTGAAAAGAATGACACCTCTGAAGAGAGGCCAGACTGAGTCTAGAGTAACTCTGCTGCCTCATTATAGTGAATGGATCACGTGGGGAATTGGATCACTCTGAGATTTTGATAAAAACACCAAAGTAAATGCACAGCATAGAGCGCCGGATAAATGTGATCCCAAATGTTATGTAAAATTTTCCCAATTAAAGCTTCAACTCAATCTGCAAAAAAAGTAAGTCTCCACTCAGGTCCGTAATCTGTTAACGGAAATATAGGGTGCTTCCACGTTACTGGTAGTATAAAGGCTCTGGAAAGGTTCTATGGCTCCTCACCACCCTAGAAGAAATTCAGCAAATTCTGCGCTCCCAAATCCAAATGCCCCCTCCCTTCTGAACCCCAATGTGGTTAATCCACATTTAGTGTTAACGTGTTTGGCATTTCTGTACCAATGAGAGCCTGCCTAATTTACGGGTGCATGTCTCCAGAAGCATGGAATGGGCACTACAACTTACTGGTCACTATACACTGTGTTCCAAATTATTATGAAAAAATTGTTTAGGAGTGATAAGGTAAGAATTTTTTTGTTTGTCAGTTAAACTCATTGATGGTGATGTGTGTCAGGGCTCTTTATATCACTGTAAGCAATTGCAGACACCTGTGCTAATTAGTTTGGCAGGTGTGTCCAATGAAAGGCAAGACTACTTAAGAAGGCTGTCACACATTATTAAGCAGCCTACATTTTCTGCCATAATGGGAAAGAAAAAGGATGTGTCGGCTGCTGAGAAGCAACAAATTGTGTAGTGTTTAGGTCAAGGCATGACTACAATCAACATTGCCAAGACACTTCATCGTGATCATCGCACAATCAAGAAGTATGTAGCTGATTCACAGTACACACGTGTGCGTGCTGATAAGGGAAAATTGAGGACTCTTTCCTACAGGCAATTACGTCAGGTTAAAAGAGCAGCGTCAAAAAAGCCTTGTCATAGCAGCAGACAAGTTTTTGAAGCTGCTGGTGCCTCCAACGTTCCCCGAACAACAAGATGCAGGGTCCTTCAGAGGTTTGCAGCTGTGCGTAAGCCATCCTGTCGACCTCCTCTATCCACTGCTCCAGTGGGCCAAACAATACATGAAGACTGACTTCAAAACTGTTTTGTTCACTGATGAGTGCCGTGCAACGCTCGATGGTCCAGATGGATGGAGTGGAGGATGGCTGGTTGATGGACACCCCATGCAAACACGACTACGGCACCAACAAGGAGGAGGTGGAGTAATGTTTTCGGCTGGAATCATGGGTAGAGAGATTGTCGGCCCCTTTAGGATCCCTGAAGGGGTAAAGATGAACTCCATAGTGTATGTTGAGTTTCTCAAACAGCACTTCCTGCCATGGTTCAAGAAGAAGAACCGTGCATTCCGCAGCAAGATCATTTTCATGCATGATAATGCACCGTCTCATGCTGCACATAACACATCTGCACACTGTATAGTCGATTGATTGGTGCTGGCTGAACAGCAGTATCCAATATAATAGAAAAATCAGCCGCACTCAATACTGATTGTGAAAATAGTGAAGTTTCATTTATTAAGTCACCAAATTAGATAAACAGTACTGACAACTGTGTGATGTGCGCTCAGAACGGACAAAACTGATGAGGTTTAACGTTTCGACCCAACGTGGTCTTTTTCAAAAACCTTGCTGTGAAACAGAGCATATATATAAGTAAAACATGAACACAGACATAAATATAATATAAACAATTAATATATACATATTTACAAAAGGGTTCTTAATGCACGTGTAGTAAAGTCCCATGGAAATACTAATCAACACTGCATTTATATATAAGTGGTCACATGAGCCAAAATAAAGTACATATTACTGGTTATGCTAGATAGTTATATAGCAGGAGGAGCAGTGTATAGTACCTAGAGGTCAACGAGCAACCTCCTATATGCAAATATGACACCAATAGGACTAGAAAAAGGATCTATACAAAAGCAAACAATATATACTATAACACATCAGAGATAGTTATACATATAGTAAGGGGTTAAATGACATAATTATTGGTTAATAGCTGAAGGCTCACCAGCATGATATTAACTAAATAAGTGATTCCAGGAAAACTGATCCAGTAGGTACAGAATAGAAACTAACCTGAGAATGTACAAATTGGAGAGAGAGTATAGGCAGGAAACAAATCCCATGCAGGCTAGAAACGGAGATAGGAAAAAAGCAATGAGGTAATGAGGAAACAATATTATCATACGTGGAGAAGTTCCTTAGGCCATCAGGCATGTAACCAACCTGGTCTATAGGGCAGAGAGGAGCGGTCCGTCCAGCGGTATCAGGTGTGGGGCATAGACGCCATAGTGGCGCTTTAAATAGGGCAGCAGGGTTTAGTATCCGGTCAGAGGCGCCTAACATGACGCTGCGGTGTGCTAGAGAGAGGCTAGACACGCAGGAGCGTGTCATGTGTAGTGCGCATGCGCATAGCTGCCTGACGTCACTGTGTCTCGTCAGCCCAGGGAACTAGCAGAAGCCGAACAGAGGCTTAGTACATGAGAGCGTGTCACTTAGTCTGCGCAAGCGCAGTGTAAATAAGAGAGAACGGGGAAATAAGGAGACCAGGTAGGGATGGAAATAGAAGCACAGCATAGAAATGAAAAAATAAAGAGCAATGGCCAGAAAGTAAGCAGGTGGTAAAGGAAGAAAAAGGAGTAGAATTATGTGAATGTAGTAGGGGGGGAGTATAGAGAAGATACTAAATAAAGAATATAAATGAAAATTAAAAGATATATAGAAAATTAAGAAGAACTGAAAATTATAAGAAAAGGTGAAAGATTATAAGGAAAAAATATGAAAAATAAAAAATAAACAATAAAAAATAAAAAATATAAAATAATAAAAAATAAAAAAATAAAAATTAAAAAATAATGAAAAATAATGAAAAATAATGAAAAATTTTTCATTATTTTTCATTATTTTTCATTATTTTTTAATTTTTATTTTTTTATTTTTTATTATTTTATATTTTTTATTTTTATTGTTTATTTTTTATTTTTCATATTTTTTCCTTATAATCTTTATTCTTTTCATTATTTTTCATTATTTTTCATTATTTTTTAATTTTTATTTTTTATTTTTTATTATTTTATATTTTTTTTTTTTATTGTTTATTTTTTATTTTTCATATTTTTTCCTTATAATCTTTCACCTTTTCTTATAATTTTCAGTTCTTCTTAATTTTCTATATATCTTTTAATTTTCATTTATATTCTTTATTTAGTATCTTCTCTATACTCCCCCCCTACTACATTCACATAATTCTACTCCTTTTTCTTCCTTTACCACCTGCTTACTTTCTGGCCATTGCTCTTTATTTTTTCATTTCTATGCTGTGCTTCTATTTCCATCCCTACCTGGTCTCCCTTTTTCCTCGTTCTCTCTTACTTACACTGCGCTTGCGCAGACTAAGTGACACGCTCTCATGTACTAAGCCTCTGTTCGGCTTCTGCTAGTTCCCTGGGCTGACGAGACACAGTGACGTCAGGCAGCTATGCGCATGCGCACTACACATGACACGCTCCTGCGTGTCTAGCCTCTCTCTAGCACACCGCAGCGTCATGTTAGGCGCCTCTGACCGGATACTAAACCCTGCTGCCCTATTTAAAGCGCCACTATGGCGTCTATGCCCCACACCTGATACCGCTGGACGGACCGCTCCTCTCTGCCCTATAGACCAGGTTGGTTACATGCCTGATGGCCTAAGGAACTTCTCCACGTATGATAATATTGTTTCCTCATTACCTCATTGCTTTTTTCCTATCTCCGTTTCTAGCCTGCATGGGATTTGTTTCCTGCCTATACTCTCTCTCCAATTTGTACATTCTCAGGTTAGTTTCTATTCTGTACCTACTGGATCAGTTTTCCTGGAATCACTTATTTAGTTAATATCATGCTGGTGAGCCTTCAGCTATTAACCAATAATTATGTCATTTAACCCCTTACTATATGTATAACTATCTCTGATGTGTTATAGTATATATTGTTTGCTTTTGTATAGATCCTTTTTCTAGTCCTATTGGTGTCATATTTGCATATAGGAGGTTGCTCGTTGACCTCTAGGTACTATACACTGCTCCTCCTGCTATATAACTATCTAGCATAACCAGTAATATGTACTTTATTTTGGCTCATGTGACCACTTATATATAAATGCAGTGTTGATTAGTATTTCCATGGGACTTTACTACACGTGCATTAAGAACCCTTTGTAAATATGTATATATTAATTGTTTATATTATATTTATGTCTGTGTTCATGTTTTACTTATATATATGCTCTGTTTCACAGCAAGGTTTTTGAAAAAGACCACGTTGGGTCGAAACGTTAAACCTCATCAGTTTTGTCCGTTCTGAGCGCACATCACACAGTTGTCAGTACTGTTTATCTAATTTGGTGACTTAATAAATGAAACTTCACTATTTTCACAATCAGTATTGAGTGCGGCTGATTTTTCTATTATATTGGATACTGCTGTTCAGCCAGCACCAATCAATCGACTATACAGTGTGCACATCATTCTGCTTACTATTGTGATACTCTGTTGATGTTTGCACCTGTGTCCTGATGTCTACGCATACGTTCGCCTTTGACGAATCCACAGCATCCAACATCATATCTAAAATCACTAAACCAAGTGACTTTCTACATACTCCTGCACAGGAGATTAGGAGCAGGGACTACGAAAGAGAACGTAGAAGGTTGATGTCCTATGACCTTCATTCAATCACCCTAGCGGAGTACTATAAACTGAACCGCATCCCTAGAGGACTTCGGTGTAATCTCCGCCCGACGCTGTTTTCTGATAGATCCGACTATTGTGAGAAATACAAGAAGATCCTTAACAAGTGCTCACTTGATATTATACTTCTGACCATCGAGACTCTGCAATCAGCAATCTCCGAGACCGAAGCGAAGGTAAAATCTGTTGAGGAACAACTTAGTTCCTCTTTATCCATACAGGATTGGCAAAGTTTGAAAATTAAGGTTGATAAAACCATTGAGGACAATCGTAAATTATTACAAGAGAAAAAGAGGAGTAAATTCCACAGAGACGAGGAGGATTATAAATTAGAAAGAGTATATAGGTGGAACGACACCTCTTTTCCAGGACAATGGCGAGGCAATTACACCTCAAAGCGACCTGGCTCCTTCAGTTCAGACAGCAGTGGCTCATCTTACAATCAGGGACCGAGTCATTTTTTAGGAAGAAGACAACCCAGGAGAGGCAACCATCGCCCGGCAGGACTAGAAAGACAAGGAGGTCAACCCGCAAGTACAACCGACCGCATGATAACGAGATCACAGGTAGGAACCTCAGATCTGTGATTAACATTTCATCGTACACACTGAATCCTGTTGAACTATCAGTATTACAACGTGGACTGTCATTTTGTCCTACTCCTGCTTGGGACAGTTTTAAACTGGAACAGGATCTCCAGTACTTTTATCGGTCTATCCGTCTTAAAACCCATTTTGGTCTTCAGAAGACACCTAGTGGTAACATAACACCCCTGACAAGGGAAACTGCTGTACCTCCATCTGAACTGTCTATAACATCCTTAGGGCTTTTTAATAAAAGCTCATTTCAACCACCTCGAACATACCATGCAACTGAAGCTTGCATTGACCTTATAGACAGGGAGATACACGAGACTCTGACAAAACAACAGAAAGGTTTATATCCCACCAAAAGCAACATTACACCACTCGAGAAACAAGCAATTGAGTCCCTCAAGTCCAATAAAAACATAACTATCAAACCAGCCGACAAGGGTGGTGCGATAGTTATTATGAATCAGACAGACTATGTCAGAGAAATTGAAAATCAATTATCGGATGAATCCACATACAAAAAAATCTCCTCGGATCCCACTCCTGTCATTAAGAAAAAGATTGAAACTCTTCTTAATAGATATTTAGCAAACAACTGTATAGACAAAAAAACATCCACATTCTTGACCAACCTGTATCCTATAACACCAATTATTTATGTGCTCCCTAAGATCCATAAATCCCTTACCAATCCCCCGGGGCGCCCCATTGTCGCATCCACCGACTCAATTTTGGCACCTCTATCCATCTTTCTAGAGAAATCTCTAACACCACTGGTCAAAGAAACTAAGTCCTTTGTACTTGACACTGGACACTTCATCAACACCATTAAGCTTTTGTCAGACATTCCTTCTGGTTGCCTATTAGTCACTCTAGATGTCAAAAGCCTCTACACCTCGATCAAACATGACCTTGGTGTTGAGGCGGTCAAGGAATCCCTCCACTCTTCAGGTTTGGGTGCCAACCCTCAACAATTTCTTCTTGACCTACTAACTCTGGTTCTGAATGAGAACTATTTTCTCTCTGGCGACCAATTTTACTACCAAACCTGTGGCACAGCCATGGGGTCCAATATGGCACCTGCCTATGCCAACCTATACATGGATGCCTTTGAGAACTCCTATATTTACAACAATAATCTATTTCAACTTCATTCCAAATGTTGGCTTCGTTACATTGATGACATTTTTTGTCTTTGGGATGGCACCCTTGATACTCTCCTCTCATTTATGGACCAGATCAACAACATCAGACCTGAATTACAATTTCTACTTAATTGGGACGTACAGAGGATCCCGTTTCTGGACACCATGGTGATCAAAAGAGATGATAATAGATTATCTACAGACCTGTATACTAAACCCACTGACTCCAACAACCTTCTTATGTTTACAAGTTGTCACCCTAAATCCACACGTGAGAGTCTCCCCCGCTCTCAATTTCATAGAATAAAGAAAATTGTCTCGGATCCTAGTCTGGTTGAAACCGACTGGACGAGATGGCGAATAAATTCAGAGAGAGAAAGTACCCAGAAAGGATTCTCTCTTTTGAGAAACAGAGAATCTTATCATGGGAATCCCCCACCAACATATCCTCGAAACCTGAACGGATTCCTTTTATCCATACACACCATCCCCTAATGAATTTGATCTATAAAGCTATCAATAAACATTGGCCTCGGTTGACTGAATCTTATCCACAGATTTCAGCCTTTCAGACACCTGTTCTCATGTGCAAAAGGAGACCAAAAAATTTTAAAGACCAACTGGTCCGTGCAGACATTGGTAGCTTTACTAAACAAGCGAAGCAAACTTTTCTGGGGACACAGAGAAAAGGTACATTCCCATGCTTGGGATGCTCATGTTGTGCCAATGTAATCAAATCAGAGGACATTATCCACCCATATACTGGGAAGAGATATAAAATTAATGGATTTTACACTTGCGATACCAACTTCGCAGTATATTCAATAAAATGTCCTTGTGGTCTCCTCTATATAGGGGAGACGACACAACATATCAGAGAAAGAATATCAAGTCATAAATCTACCATTAGATTAAAGAAAACATGGCTTCCAGTCCCTGATCATTTCTCTAAAGCAAATCATTCCGTATCACAACTCCGTTTTCAAGTGATAGAACAAATTGACAGACCCAGGCGGGGGGGAAACCACATTAAGCTTCTCAAACAACGGGAATCCTTTTGGATCCATACACTACAGACTCTAGCCCCTAAAGGATTGAATAGGGAACTTGATTTTACCTCTCGCTGATTGTCCTTTATATGTATTATGATTGTTAGAACATCCTTTCCAGGTTCACTGTTCCAGGTTGGTACTTTAACCTTCTTTTTCTTTTAGATCTCCTAATCATGCAATTTGGGGAGGATAGTCCACTGAAAGTCTCTTTCCTATACCTTTCCTTACTTGGTGGTAAGTTCCACTCATAATTTCCCCCCCCCCCCCTTTTTTTACAAACCCATTTTTTTACAAAACCCTCTCCTTGTTTTGAGATCCTCATAAGGTTCTCGCAGTTTATGGTTTTTTCTACAATTTTCAATTCTGTTTATCCTTTTGTCCTTTTTTGACTTTTTATTTTTATTTTTATTTTTTATTTTTATTCGTTTGTTTTATCTTATTCTTTATTTTTTATTTTTTATTTTTCACATTTTTTCAATTTTCATGACTTTTATTTTTATTATTATTATTATTTTTCTTTTTTATTTTCCTTTTCATATTTACCTTTTATCTATAAGGTTCTCAGAATAATTGCATTGTACCACATGTTGTTCATTTATATGACTCCTCATTCAGCCTTTTCCCTCAACCCCCTCTTCTTCAGCTATATTATAATTTTTCATTATTTTTCATTATTTTTCATTATTTTTTAATTTTTATTTTTTTATTTTTTATTATTTTATATTTTTTATTTTTTATTGTTTATTTTTTATTTTTCATATTTTTTCCTTATAATCTTTCACCTTTTCTTATAATTTTCAGTTCTTCTTAATTTTCTATATATCTTTTAATTTTCATTTATATTCTTTATTTAGTATCTTCTCTATACTCCCCCCCTACTACATTCACATAATTCTACTCCTTTTTCTTCCTTTACCACCTGCTTACTTTCTGGCCATTGCTCTTTATTTTTTCATTTCTATGCTGTGCTTCTATTTCCATCCCTACCTGGTCTCCCTTATTTCCCCGTTCTCTCTTATTTACACTGCGCTTGCGCAGACTAAGTGACACGCTCTCATGTACTAAGCCTCTGTTCGGCTTCTGCTAGTTCCCTGGGCTGACGAGACACAGTGACGTCAGGCAGCTATGCGCATGCGCACTACACATGACACGCTCCTGCGTGTCTAGCCTCTCTCTAGCACACCGCAGCGTCATGTTAGGCGCCTCTGACCGGATACTAAACTCTGCTGCCCTATTTAAAGCGCCACTATGGCGTCTATGCCCCACACCTGATACCGCTGGACGGACCGCTCCTCTCTGCCCTATAGACCAGGTTGGTTACATGCCTGATGGCCTAAGGAACTTCTCCACGTATGATAATATTGTTTCCTCATTACCTCATTGCTTTTTTCCTATCTCCGTTTCTAGCCTGCATGGGATTTGTTTCCTGCCTATACTCTCTCTCCAATTTGTACATTCTCAGGTTAGTTTCTATTCTGTACCTACTGGATCAGTTTTCCTGGAATCACTTATTTAGTTAATATCATGCTGGTGAGCCTTCAGCTATTAACCAATAATTATGTCATTTAACCCCTTACTATATGTATAACTATCTCTGATGTGTTATAGTATATATTGTTTGCTTTTGTATAGATCCTTTTTCTAGTCCTATTGGTGTCATATTTGCATATAGGAGGTTGCTCGTTGACCTCTAGGTACTATACACTGCTCCTCCTGCTATATAACTATCTAGCATAACCAGTAATATGTACTTTATTTTGGCTCATGTGACCACTTATATATAAATGCAGTGTTGATTAGTATTTCCATGGGACTTTACTACACGTGCATTAAGAACCCTTTTGTAAATATGTATATATTAATTGTTTATATTATATTTATGTCTGTGTTCATGTTTTACTTATATATATGCTCTGTTTCACAGCAAGGTTTTTGAAAAAGACCACGTTGGGTCGAAACGTTAAACCTCATCAGTTTTGTCCGTTCTGAGCGCACATCACACAGTTGTCAGTACTGTTTATCTAATTTGGTGACTTAATAAATGAAACTTCACTATTTTCACAATCAGTATTGAGTGCGGCTGATTTTTCTATTACATAACACATCTGCAGCTCTGGCTGCTATGGGCATAAAAGGGGACAAACTTATGGTGTGGCCCCATGCTCCCCTGACCTCAACCCCATTGAGAACCTCTGGAGCATCATCAAAAGGAGTGTCTGATGGCGGGAGGCAGTTCACATCTAAGCAACAGCTCTGGGAGGGTATTCTGTCCTCATGCAAAAGCAGAAACCATCCAAAACCTGACAAATTCAATGGAGGAGAGAGTTCAGAAGCTCCTTTCGAACAAGGGGTCCTATGTGCAAATGTAACATCACCTAGAATAAAGTTTTGAGTTGAAAACTGTTTGATTTCAGTTTGTAATAACCTGCTAATGCTTATAATTTCAAAAATGACCATTTTTTTGTTCTTTATTAAAATGAAAAGGTTGAAAACTCTGCTGTGCATAATAATTTGGAACATGCATTTTGAGTGCAGTTTGAGGGTCTTACTTTTTAAAAAATATACTGTTATCATAGGCAGTTTGTACAAAAACCTTTCAATTGTTCTCTAATAGTTATTTGACTGGAAAATTACAATGACTGCAATTCATATAGGTAATTTGGGAAAATCTTGAGAAAATATTATTTGCATAATAATTTGGAACACAGTGTAATGGCAGTTTGCAATTTTCACTCAGCAACATCCACTGCTGCTTGTTTCTGGAAAACACTTATGCAGTCAAATTTGTCACTACACCTGTAGATAAAATCCCAAAAAAGTGTAATTTCCAAAATGGGCTCACTTGAGGGGGAATTCTGCTCTTCTGGCATTTAGGGTCTCTGTATATGGCGTTCGGAAACTATTGTATAATAATTTGTTCTCCAAGAGTCAAATAGTGTTCTGTCCCTCCGAGTCTCACTGTGTGGCTAAACAGTTCTGTACAGCCACTTATGGGGTATTGCCACGTTCAGCAGAAATTGTGTGAAAAGGCAAACTCTGGGGCTAAACAATATTAATTATTAAAATTGTAAGTAGTTTTTCTTCACAGCACAATAGTATAAAATTCTGTGCCCCACCCCCTCTGGTGTTAAGATGATCACTGCACTCCTAGATGAATTCATTGAGAGGTGTAGTTTGTAAAACGAAGGCGAAAACAGGCTCTGGCGCGAATGGTTAATGACCCTGGATTTTAAAAGGGATGTCTTAAAAGCTCCTCTGGGAGTATTGTGTATGTGTCCCTACAGTTTTGTCCATATGGTGTGTAATGGGTTCTGCTTCTTCCATGGTGAAAGGTGGAGACTGCTCTGAGGTGTAAATCTGGTTATGTTAATTAGAATAATAATCAGTTTTGGTATATATTTTATATTTTAGGAAGAAAGCGGAAACGAAAAATACATTTTATTGACGACAGTGAGACTGCATGGAACGAGTTAAACCAAAGGGTGTTATGATTTGGTAGCTGAGGAGAGCAGACAAAAAAGGCAATACACCAGAGAGGTTGGAATCTACTGGATTGCAGTACCCTGACTAACCACCACAACTAAAGGCAGCTGTGGAGCGTACCTACGTTGGTCCTAGATGCCTCGTCACAGCCTGAGAAGCTAACTACACCTAAAGATAGAAAGAGGAAAACTATCTGCCCCGGAGCAGATCCCCAAAGAACATAGAAAGCCCCCAAACATGTAATGGCGGTTAGACAAGAGGAAATACAAACACAGACAGAAAATAGTATGAGCAAACGTTGGGGCCCAATCTTCCTAGAAAGAAAAGGATAGGAAGGACACTTACTGCAATCCAAAAAACCCTAAAAAAATACCAACACACTAATTGCAAAAACACCTGAGATCACACGACCTCTACCACCTAAATTAGTTCTCTGGTGTAACAAAACTAAGCAGCAGCCACTGAAAAAACTGGAAAAGGCAAATGAACAAATAACAGTGGCTCAGATAAACTGAGAGGAGCACAAGCCCCCGGAGGGGACCTGGCTGACCTCCACAGAAGTGCAGGACAAAATGCAAAAAGCAAGTACAAAAATAAAAGCAGAAAAAATCTTATCTGTTAGCAGAAGATGCAGGCAAGACACAGCAGGCTTCCAAGTGAACCAGGAACCAAAGTTGAGACAAGAACAATTGATCACCGGCAACCCTGATGAGAGGGAACCTCCCTTATATAAGACCAGTCTGTAACACCTGCCATTCTTCACAATCTTCATTGAATAGTTCAGTACTGTTTGTAACCACCAGAGGGAGCTTCTGCTCAGAATTCATTTCTAACACATTCACAACAAAAGGGTGTACTCATATGAGGATTTAGGTATGGCACTTCTTCCATGGTGAGAGGTGGAGACTGCTCCTGTGATGATGTGTAAATCTGACTATGTTAATTAGAATAATAATCAGTTTTGGTATATATTATATTATATATATTGGCGACGAAGAGATGACTCCACTGGACAGGATTGCCCAATTGAGGGCCAAAAATGAGGAATTATTAGGTATGGCACTTCAAACAGTATACTAACACAAGCCGACTTACCGAACCTGTAGTCCAAAGAAGCGATCCATAAGTATTAAAAGCGCAAGACTTTATTAGAAATCATTGAAATATGAAAGATAAAAAAGATTAAGAAACAAAAGTGTCCACTATGGGGTGTCTTCATGCTTTTGTATAATTGCACAGCAAATTTTGGCATTTATATTCTGTTACCCTTGTGAAAATTTAAAATAAGGGTCTAAAACAACTTTTTGTTGGGAAAATTAATTTTCTAATTTTCACGGCTTCACATTAAATGATTCCGTGAAGCCCCTGATGGTTCAAAGTGCTCGCCAAACATGTAGACAGAGTTCTTGAGGGGTCTAGTTTCCAAAATGGGGTCATTTGTGTGGGTGGGTGGGGGTACCCACTGTTTAGGTACCTCCAGGGCTCTCAAAAAGCCACATGGCAGTGGCTATTGATTCAAGCCAATGTTGTATTCCAAAGCTCAAATGGAGCTCCTTCCGTTAGGAGCTCTGCTGTGCATCCAAACAGTAGTTTTTCATCACATGTGAGGTATTGGCGTACTCAGAAGAAATCACACAACAAATTCCTGTTGCCCTTGTAAAAATAAAAAAATTGGCGCTAAAGTAACATTTTTGTGGGAAAAAGTTAAATGTTCATTTTTTTCCCTTTCACATTCCAGTAATTCCTGCGAAGCACCTGAACAGTTAATAAACTTCTTGAATGTGGTTTTGAGCACCTTGATGGGTGCAGTTTTTAGGAAGGTGCCATTTTTTGGATATTTTCCGTCATGTGTCTCCTCAAAGTCACTTTAAATGTGATATGATCCCTAAAGTAAATGGTTTTGTAAATTTATGGAAAAATGAGAAATTGCTGATCAACTTTTAACTATTCTGACTTCGCAAACAAAAAATGTTTTGTTTCAAAAATTATGTTGATGTAAAGTAGACGTGTGGAAAATGTTATTTATGAACTATTTTATGTGACATAACTCAATGGTTTAAGGGCATAAAGTCAAAAAGCTTGAAAATTGTTGAAGCGTTTCAGATTTATAACCACATAACGTGACACTGGTCAGAATTGTAAAGACTGGCCTGGTAACGAAGGCAATAACAGGCTCTGGCGTGAAGGGTTAATGATCCTGGATTTTAAAAGGGATGTCTTAAAAGCTCCTCTGGGAGTATTGTGTATGTGTCCCTACAGTTTTGTCCATATGGTGTGTAATGGGTTCTGTTTCTTCCATGGTGAAAGGTGGAGACTGCACTGAGGTGTAAATCTGGTTATGTTAATTAGAATAATAATCAGTTTTGGTATATATTTTATATTTTAGCAAGAAGAAAGCGGATACGAAAAGTACATTTTATTGACGACAGTGCGACTGCATGGAACCCGATAAACCAAAGGGTGTACTCATTTGAGGATTTAGGTATGGCACTCCAAACAGTATACTTACACAAGCGGTCTTACCGAACCTGTAGTCCAAAGAAGCAATCCATAAGTATTAAAAGCGCAAGACTTTATTAGAAATCATTGAAATATAAAAGGCAAAAAAGATTAACAAACAAAAGTATCCAGTAGGGGGGGCCCTTAATACGGCATCTATAACTTCACATAACCAGAGTAGTAAATTTGCAGCTCCAAAATAACAAGTAAAAGGATCCCAGCATACAGTGGATATTAATTACCGTATTTTTCGGACTATAAGACGCAACGGACTATAAGACGCACCCAGGTTTTAGAGGTGGAAAATAGGGAAAAATATATTTGAAGCAAAAAATGTGGTAAAATATTTAATAACATAAATAACATACTATTATATGTGGTGTTATTCTGTATAATAGTATGTTATTATGTTGGAAGCTACGGGTAGGAGATGGTGCTGCGGAACCAGTGTGGTGTCTGTAAAGTACTATATGAAGACGCTGGAGGGTGAGTATATGAATGAGGGCATAGGGCTTATATTTAAAGCACCACTCCAGCACTGAAAAATAACAATGGAGTGCTGCTTTAAGATCCCATGGGAGAACTATAACTCTCAGCATGTCCTGCAGATCCTATGGCATGCTGGGAGTTATAGTCCACCACAGGATGGCAGAGTGATTTTTTATGTGCTGTATTTACTAACCTTTTAATTAATTCTCTGTTGTACAGTGTGTCTGCAGGACCTGTGATGACATCATGAAGAGGCAGGGCTTTGTGTGGTCATGTGATGCTCCAGCCCGCCCTCTTCATGACCTCATCACAGGTCCTCCACAGGAGCATTCAGCATCGCATCAGCACAGCCCCAGGCTGTCAGGTATGTGATGCCTCCTGCTGCACTCTGCTCCTGCCGCCTCCTTCTCCTTCCAACACACATCTCCCCAGATGCTGCAGGAATCAGGCGCTGGGGAACCATGTGGCTCTGTCATTTGCTGCTCCCCGCTCACTGCTCAGCTGATAGGTGGGCGGGGAAGCGGCTAATTAATATTCACTGCACTTAAGTATCGGGACCAATGGTTACCCCAGCGCTGGATTCCTGGAGCAGAGGGGATATTTTCCTGCCTCCTGCAATCTCACTCCACCGCTGCCCCCTCCCCACGTTACATTCCGACCATAAGACGCACCCACACTTTCCTCCCAAATTTGGAGGAAAAAAAGTGCGTCTTATAGTCCGAAAAATACGGTAATTCTAAAGTAGGAAGTATAGTGGACAATTACTATACAGATAATTTGGAGCTAAAGTAAACCTAGCACAGGTTGCTGTCAACATGAAATACTTCCAGTATATACAAGATCAGTATACTCATATACCCTATAAGGGATGCAGTAGAAGTTCCATATATTCAAAGTAAAAACTCCTCAATGACTTTCAAATTGAGTTCCCAGCGAAAGGTAGACATAAATAGATAAGTAGAGAACATTACCTGCCGTACCGCAAGACAGAGACCGGTGCCAGAGCCCCTGGGGATGAGAAGGTGGGGGGGGTCTCTTGATCAGCTCTGGCTCCGGTCAGATGTAAAATATTTTTTTCTTTCCTTTAAAGTGAACCTGCAGATATGGGTTTAAACTGCAGTTTAATAGCGTTCGGTGCCGGCGCTTGGACCACTGCTGTTGGGAGAAATTAAACTTTAGTCCTCCCGGTAGCGTTGTGGCTTCAGTCCTGGGGGCGGTGTCGGTGCGGCTTCAGTCACCACTCTGTGTATACAACCGCCACTCACTATACACGGAGCTGTGATTGAACCCGCGTTGATGCTGCCACTAAAACTGAAGCTCAGTCACTACCAGGAGAAAAAAAAGTTAATTTCCTCCTGGCGGAGGTGGTCTAAATGCTGGCTCCGGGCAGGTTCAGAACAGTAATAACTTGTACATTATGCCCGTATCTACAGATTCTTTTTAAAGAAAGAAATTACTTTTTGATTGTAGTGTATATTTCTTGCATGCATGTAGTAATGTGTTTTTGTTTTTCTTCAATCCGCAATGATAGTCACTCACGTCTTCAGTAAGCAAAGAAAAGGAAGAAGAAGTTTGAGATTTGTGGAGGTATGATCAAATATGTGACTTTATATTTTGTTTATTCCAAATTTTTATAGGTTTTATAAAAGGTACATATAATATTTGACACTGGCAATGAAATGTTAAAGGGAATCTGTCAGCAGGTTTTACTACTCATCTGCGAGCAGCGTAATACAGGGAAAGAGAAGCTGAATCCAACCATCTATCATTTAGATTACTGGGTGCAGCCGTTCTGAGACAATCAGAGCCTTTAGATTCAGAATGAAGCAGAGCTGAGAAAGCTGCCCCGCCCTCACCAGCCTCTCCATGTACAAAATCCATAGACAGTAAGCTGCTTATCTCAGGAGGGGGTGTTGGTGGACTAGTATAGTCCGGCAATGTTAATCTCTTTGTGATAAATCCTTCACAGTAAACAACAGCACACACTTTGACAAGTGACACATCTCTGAGCTCTCTGTTTCAGCCTATATCTCCTGCTGTCCTCAGACTACATAGCAAAAACCTGCTGACATATTCTCTTTAACAGAGAGCGGGGATTAGGGGTCGACTATTAGTTTTCTCAAGGGCTCACATGAGAGACTGTGACTGTTGTGCACTGCTAAACTAACACACTGAATTTAAGAATATTAGGGTATGTGCACACGTTGCGGATTTTGATGTGGATCCGCAGTGTAGTGCACAGCCAATGTTAGTGAATGGTAAACTAAGAATTGCTGTGCACATGCTGCGGAAAAATCCGCGCAGATTTGCAGTTTATTTAACATTTTGAAAATATGAAAATTGCTGCTAAAATGTTAAGAATGTTTGTCAAATGTCATCATAAAGTAGACATGTAAAGGTGGCAGTGTGCAGTTTACCCCTCTGTCTTCATTTTGTGCATTATTTCTCAAGATATATATTAGGCCAGTCTCACACGTCCAGATATTTCCGGTATCGGAGATATCCGTGTGCGTGTGTCCGTGTAAAAACGTGGTATACAGTATATAGGCTTATTGTTTCTTTACTCTGGCATGTGATATACTTTATCTGCATAAAGGTTCTTTATATTTGGGATCATCTCTGAGCTAGAAGACTTGTTGCATCAACTAATTTGGGTTAAATTAACCCCTTAATGGTTTTTTGTTCCCCTTCTTTCCAGAGCCATAACTTTTTTAGTTTTCCCTCAATATGGCCAAGTGAGGGCTTATTTTTTGCAGGAAGAGTTGTACTTTTGAATGACCCCATTGGTTCTACCATGTCATGTGCTCGAAAACAGGAAAAAAATTCCAAATCCGTTGAAATTGCAGAAAAAGTGCAATCCCACACTAGTTTTTTAATTGGCTTTTTTGCTTGGTTCACTAAATGCTAAAACTGAGCTGTCGGTATGATTTTCCAGGTCATTACGAGTTCATAGACACCAAACATGTCTAGGATCTTTTTTATGTAAGTGGTGGAAAAAAATTCCAAAGCTTGCTAAGAAAAAAAAATTGCGCCATTTTCCATTACTTGTAGCGTCTCTATTTTTCGTGATCTCGGGTTGGGTGAGGGCTTATTTTTTGCGTGCCGAGCTGATGTTTTTAATGATAGCACTTTTGTGTAGATACGATCTTTTGATCACCTGTTATTGCATTGAAATGCAATGTTGTGGCTACAAAAAAAAACGTAATTCTGGCGTTTTGATTTTTTTCTCGCCATGCCACTTAGCAGTCATTTTAATCCTTTTTTTTTTTTTTTTGATAGATCGGGGCAATTCTGAAGATGGCGATACCAAACATGTGTATGTTTGATTTTTTTTTTTTATTGTTTTATTTTGATTGGGGCGAAAGGGCGGTGATTTGAACTTTTATGTTTTTTTTTTTAACCTCTTTCTGCCATCTGATGTACTATTCCATCCATGTGACCAGGGACTTAATTTCCAAGGACGGAATAGTTCATTATACGCGATCAGCATCGCTCACGGAGGTAGCACAGCTGACCGCGGCCGGGTGTCAGCTGATTATCTCAGCTGACACCCGGCACACTGCAATCAAACATTATTGCAGCGTTCTGTCAGCATAAGGAAGCATCGCGCATCCAAGATAGCCTCGGGGTCCTTCCGGGTTCTACAGGAAGGTGGCTTGTCAGTATCACGAACACCGCACTGCACTTGCTCACTGAGCCAGTGCGCGTGTCCTGAATAAGACAGACTGCACTCAAAGATACCTGTGGAGCGAGGCAGTCATGGTGAAGATGCGTGCTTCAGACTAACATGACCCTAAGCACGTGACTGCCAAGGGGCGGCGCCGGCCACAGGTCTCTCAGAGAAAGCAGTAGCAGACAGAGAATGCTTCAGGCCAGAGGACCTGAAGCACGTGACTGCTGGTGGGCGTGGCCTAAGCTCTAGAGAGCTATGAGCAGAAGGAAAACTCCTAGAAGGGTAACTATGGGACAGAGTTACCAAGGGGCATAGACAAAACGGATAGTCAGGATAGCTAGGTCATACACAGAGGGAGCAACGCAGTACAAGAGGAGCAGGCAGAGAATAACCAGAACGTAGCCAAGGGATCAGAAAACCAGAACAGGCAAATACACAGTACCAAAACAGTAGACAAACTCACAATGAAGAGACGGACCGGGTCAAAACCAAACAAGCAACAAGATCAGGCACAAGGCACAGGCACACAGGAGGTCAACTAACTCAGCCGAGGGCAGGAGTATAACTGACACCAGACCTAGGTCAATTGGCAAATAAATAGCCGCCTTCTGCCAGAAAGAGGCTGAAACCATTAACCCCAGTCTGGCCAGGACGGGACAAAGACCAAACCCCGTCCTGGGTCATGACAGTACCCCCTTCTCAACGGGGGGCCACCGGACCCCCGGGTTTCTCAGGACACCTGGCATGAAAGGCCCGGACCAACTGATCCGCATGAACAGATCGGGCAAGAACCCACGACCGGTCCTCTGGACCGTAGCCTTTCCAATGTATCAGATACTGAAGAGCACGACGGACAAACCTAGAGTCAAGAATTCGTTCCACCTCGTACTCAGACTGCCCGTCTACCAAAACCGGTGGTGGAGAAGACAACGGTCCTTCCCTACAGGTCCCCACAGGTTTCAAAAGGGCCCTATGGAAAACGTTGGGAATCCGTAGAGACTGAGGGAGACACAACCGAAATGCCACCGGGTTAACTGCTTCCGTAATTTCATAAGGACCAATAAATTTAGGTCCAAGTTTCGCAGAGGGGACCTTGAGCCTTATATTCCTAGTAGATAACCATACCTTATCCCCAACCTGGAACACCGGCCCCACAGACCTTTTTTTTGTCAACAAAAACTTATATTTAGACTGAGCCTTCGTAATGTTCCTTTGGAGCTCCTGCCATAACTCCCCCAACCGCTGGATTGTCCCATCCGCCCCAGGACACCCAGAGTCCAAACAGGAGAACTCCCCAAAATGTGGATGAAACCCATAATTGCAGAAAAAGGGCGATGTGCCCGTAGACTGGTTAATGCGGTTGTTAAACGCAAACTCAGCCAAAGGTAACGCAGTACACCAATCATCCTGTCGGGCTGAGGTCAGGCAATGCAGGATTTGCTCTAGAGACTGATTGGTCCGCTCAGTCTGCCCATTAGTCTCTGGATGATAAGCGGATGAAAAAGACAGACCAATACCCAACCTCTTACAAAATGCCCTCCAAAATCTGGAAACAAATTGTACCCCCCTATCAGACACCACATTCAAGGGTACCCCATGCAACCGCACCACATGCTCAACAAACAATCTGGACAACGTTTCCACATTAGGTAAAGCCGCCAAGGGTACAAAATGTGCCTGTTTACTAAACCTGTCCACCACTACCCAAATGACGGTGTTACCCTTGGAAGGAGGAAGGTTGGTGATAAAATCCATGGACAAATGGGTCCATGGTCTATCAGGAATTGGCAGTGGCACCAATTCCCCGGCCGGCCGGTTATGGGGGGGTTTCGCACGGGCACATACCCCACAAGCAGACACAAATTCCCCAACATCAGAGGCTAAAGAAGACCACCAGAATATCCTAGTGATGGCCCTCCGGGTAGCCGAGATCCCAGGATGTCCACCCAGATCTGAGTCATGGAATTCCCGAAGGATCCTGAGACGAAATTGAACTGGTACAAAAAGTTTATCCACTGGCTTAGCCGGAGGGGCAAGAGACTGAACTTCCCGAATCTCCTGCTCCAACCTAGCAGAAACAACTGCGGGGGAGACACCGGATCCAGACTGCGTGACAAGGCATCAGCCTTGACATTTTTGGATCCTGGCCGAAAAGTGATGGAGAACTGGAATCGGGAAAAAAAAAGTGACCATCTTGCCTGTCTAGGAGTCAACCTTTTAGCAGACTCAATGTAAGCTAGGTTCTTGTGGTCCATAACCACGGTAATAGGATTTACAGCACCCTCCAAAAAATGCCTCCATTCTTCAAAGGCCAACTTCACGGCCAGAAGTTCTCGATTCCCAACATCATAGTTTCTCTCCGCAGGAGAGAATTTCTTAGAGAAAAAGGCACAGGGTCTCAAATAAGTCAAAGTGGCGGGTCCCTGGGACAACACCGCCCCCACCCCCACCTCCGAGGCGTCCACCTCAACAATAAATGGTTCAGACGGGTCCGGTTGAATAAGAACCGGAGCAGACATGAAACATTTTTTTAAAAACTGAAACGCCGCCACCGCTGCAGCTGACCAATTCTTGACATCAGCCCCCTTTTGAGTAAGATCTGTGAGAGGTTTAACTACCTGCGAGAACCCCCTTATAAACTTGCGATAGTAATTTGCGAATCCTAAGAAACGCTGCAGAGCCTTCAAATCACGAGGTTGTACCCAATCAACAATGGCCTGCACCTTATTAGGATCCATGCAATACCCCTCAGCAGATACAATGAACCCCAGAAAAGACAGTTCCTGAACGAAGAATGAACATTTTTCAGCTTAGCAAAGAGACAGTGCTCCCGGAGCCTTTGGAGAACTGCCCGAAGATGATCAATGTGAGTTTGTTTATCAGGCGAGTAGATAAGAATGTCATCCAAATACACAACCATAAAACGCCCAATAAAGTCAGAGAACACATGATTAATAAAATTTTGGAAGACTGCTGGTGCGTTGGTCAGACCGAAAGGCATGACCAAGTTTTCAAACAACCCTTCAGTAGTGAGAAAAGCAGTCTTCCACTCATCTCCCTCCCGGACCCGGATAAGGTTATATGCCCCCCGCAGATCCAATTTCGAAAACCACTTAGCCCCAGACAACTGGTTGTACAAATCAGGAATAAGTGGGAGGGGGTAAGTATTTCTCACAGTTATCTTATTTAACTCTCGAAAATCGAGGCATGGGCGCAAACCACAGTCTTTTTTCTTAACGAAAAAGAACCCAGCCGCCATGGGGGAAACAGAAGGACGAATGTGTCCCTTACGAAGGCTCTCGGAAATGTATTCTTTCATAGCAGCCCGCTCGGGACCCGAGAGGTTATACAAGCGGGCCTTGGGCAATTTAGTACCTGGAACCAGGTCAATGGCACAATCAAATGGGCGGTGTGGTGGTAAAACTTCAGCCTCTTTTTCAGAGAAAACGTCCGCATAGTCCTTCAGGTACTTCGGAATACCTTCCAGACCAACGGACGACACAGACACAGTAGCAAGACATCTTTCAGAACAATTAGATCCCCATTTAACAATATCACAGGAATCCCAGTCAATAATCAGGTTATGCTGTTGCAACCAGGGAAACCCTAACACCAGGCCAGCAGAGAGGTTATCTAAAACAAAACATGACATACACTCCTGGTGAAGGGCCCCCACCCTGAGGGTGAATTCTTCAGAGACAAAATGGACACCATCCTTGGTGAGAGGTGTAGAATCAATGGCCATTATTTTTATAGGAGTCTCCAACCTAACTGTCCCTAATCTACAGCTGGCCATCAGCTTAGAGTCAATCAGGTTCAAGGATGACCCACAGTCCACAAAAGCTGAAGTAAGGAAAAAGCAGTTCTTCACACCAAGTTCCACCTTTAACAGTATCTTAGAAAATGAAGGAAAGGGTACCTGAGAGTCTGAGTGACCTCCACGATGATCACCCAGACTCAGTCGCTTGTTAGTCGGTGGGCAGGAGGGATAGTTACTTTTCCAATGTCCAGGATAACCGCAGTAAAAACACAGATTTTCTAAGCGCCTCCGTCTCCTTTCTTTCTCTTTGAGGTCGATGGATCCCATCTCCATGGACTCCAATACAGGACTGGCTCCCCTTCCACTGGAGAAAAATGGTGTCTCAGCCTGCATCACACCTCTCGCCCGCAGCCTGCGATCCATTCGGACGGCCTGCATCATGGCGTCCTCCAGAGAATCAGGCGGAGGGTGAAGTGCCAAGGCATCTTTCAGACGTTCAGACAGGCCTCTACGGAACAAGCCCCGGAGGGCGGCATCATCCCAACAGACCTCAGCAGCCCAGCGTCTGAACTCTGAGCAAAACCACTCGGCTGAGTGCTTCCCCTGACATACACTCATCACCATGTCCTCAGCCATCAGCACTCGATCAGGCTCATCATAAATATGCCCCAGGGCCTCAAAAAATGCATCCACAGTCATTCTCTCAGGGGCAGTGATAGGAAGGGAAAAAGCCCAAGCCTGGGGGCTCCCCTTAACAGAGACATAATGACCCCCACCCTTTGACTTTCATCCCCAGAAGAGTGCGGTCTTAAGGAAAAAAAAAGCTTACAGCCCTCTTTGAAAACTTTAAATTCCTTTCTATCTCCGGAAAAGGTATCCGGTAATTTAACCGGGGGCTCTGGGGAAACTAATGTAACATCTTGAACCCCTGTCCCATGAGCTCCAGATGATAAAGCCCCCTGCACAGTGTCAGCCATCAGCTGCTGAGACTGAGCCAGAACTCGCTGTTCCTCATTCAGTTTCTGAGACATCTGAGTCAGGTGCTTTACCTGCTCAGAAAGGGCATACATAGGATCCATAACACACACACAGGAGAAAAAAAAAAAAGGTAGCGGTCAGTTATAATATCACAAACACCGCACTGCACTTGCTCACTGAGCCAGTGCGCGTGTCCTGAATAAGACAGACTGCACTCAAAGATACCTGTGGAGCGAGGCAGTCATGGTGAAGATGCGTGCTTCAGACTAACAGGACTCGAAGCACGTGACTGCCAAGGGGCGGCGCCGGCCACAGGTCTCTCAGAGAAAGCAGTAACAGACAGAGAATGCTTCAGGCCAGAGGACCTGAAGCACGTGACTGCTGGTGGGCGTGGCCTAAGCTAAAGAGAGCTATGAGCAGAAGGAAAACTCCTAGAAGGGTAACTACGGGACAGCGTTACCAAGGGGCATAGACAAATAGTCAGGATAGCTAGGTCATACACAGAGGGAGCAACGCAGTACAAGAGGAGCAGGCAGAGAATAACCAGAACGTAGCCAAGGAATCAGAAAACCAGAACAGGCAAATACACAGTACCAAGACAGTAGACAAACTCACAAAGAAGAGACGGACCGGGTCAAAACCAAACAAGCAACAAGATCAGCACAAGGCACAGGCACACAGGAGGTCAACTAACTCAGCCGAGGGCAGGAGTATAACTGACACCAGACCTAGGTCAATTGGCAACTAAATAGCCGCCTTCTGCCAGAAAGAGGCTGAAACCATTAACCCCAGTCTGGCCAGGACGGGACAAAGACCAAACCCCGTCCTGGGTCTTGACAGTCAGTGCCTGCTGAGAGCAGTCGCCGGCAGGCCGCCTGCACTGCCTGTCAGATCACTGATCTAACAGAGAGCTGTGTAAACTGTCAGATCAGCGATCTGACACTATACAGTGATGTACCACCCTGGCACAAAGTAAAAATGAGAAAAAAAAAGAAAAATAACATGTGTAACAATATTTTTTAAAAATCCTTAAATAAAAAAATAAAAATTCCCCAATAAACACATTATTATTATGTAAATAAAAAAAACCAATAGAAGTACACATATTGAGTATCGCCGCGTCCGTAACGACCCGCCCTATTAAACTGTCCCACTAGTTAACCCCTTGAGTGAACCCCTTAAAATAAAAAACAATGCTTTATCATCATACCGCGGAACAAAAAGAGGAATAACACGCAATCAAAAAGACGGATGTAAATAAACATCGTACCGCTGAAAACATTATCTTGTCACTCAAGAAACGAGCCGCCATACAGCATCATCAGCGAAAAAAGTTACAGCTCGCAGAATAAAGCGTTGCAAAAATAATTATTTTTTATATACAGTAAAGATGTATGTATATCTTTGTACCGTGTTAGCCAGTAGATAGAAAAATATTTAGAGTTGAGGACTCTCAACTCTAAATATTTTTCTATTTTTTATATAAAATTGTTTTATTGTATAAAAGCGCCAAAACATAAAAAAATAATATAAATGAGGTATCGCTGTAATCGTACTAACCAAAGAATAAAATTGCTTTATCTAGTTTACCACACGCGGAACGGTATAAACGCCCCCAATCCCCACCCCCCCCCGAAGAAATTCATGAGTTGCTGTTTTTTATATTCTGCCTCCCAAAAATCGTAATAAAATGCGATCAAAAAATGTCATGTGCCCGAAAATGGTACCAATAAAAACGTCAACTCGTCCTCCAAAAAATAAGACCTCACATGACTCTGTGGGCCAAAATATGGAAAAATTATAGGTCTTAAAATGTGATGCAAAAACTATTTTTTGCAATAATAAGCGTCTTTTAACGTGTGACAGCTGCCAAACATAATAACCAGCTATAAATAGTAAATTAAACCCCCCCCCCCATCCCCTTAGTTATGGAAAAATAATAAATTTTAAATAATGTATTTATTTCCATTTTCCCGTTAGGGTTAGGTTTAGGGGTGTGTTGGGGGTAAGGTTGGAGTTAGAATTGGAAACCACTATTAAGGCGCATCAGGGGCTTTCCAAACGCAGCATGGCGTCCGATCTCAATTCTAGACAATTTTGCATTGAAAAAGTCAAACGGTGCTCCTTCCCTTCCAAGCTCTGCAATGCGCCCAAACAGTGGTTTATCCCACATATGGGGTATCAGCGCACTCAGGACAAATTGCACAATAACTTTTGGAGTCTTGTTTCCCTTGGGAAAATAAAAATTGGGGTGAAAAGATCAATTTTGTGGAAAAAATATAATTTTTTAATTTTACGGCTCTACGTTATAAACTTGTGTGAAGCACTTGGGGTTCAAATTGCTCACCAAAGATCTAGATAAGTTCCGTAGGGGGTCTAGTTTCCCAAATGGGGTCACTTGTGGGGGGTTTCCACTGTTTAGGCACATCAGGGGCTCTCCAAATGCAACATGGCGTCCAATCTCAATTCCAGCCAATTTTGGTTGGAAAAAGTCAAATAGTGCTCCTTCCAGGACAAATTGCACAACAAGTTTTGCGGTCCAATTTCTCCTGTTACCCTTGGTAAAATAAAAAATTTGGATCTGAAGTAAATATTTTGTGAAAAAAAGTTAAATGTTCATTTTTTTTTTAAACATTCCAAAAGTTTCTGTGAAGCACCTGAAGGGTTAATAAACTTCTTGAATGTGGTTTTGCGCACCTTGAGGGTTGCAGTTTTTAGAATGGTGTCACTTTTGGGTATTTTCTATCATATAGACCCCTGAAAGCGACTTCAAATGTGATGTGGGCCTAAAAAAAAATGGTGTTGTAAAAATGAGAAATCGGTGGTCAACTTTTAACCCTTATAACTTCCTAACAAAAATTTTGTTTCCAAAATTGTGCTGATGTAAAGAAAACATGTGGGAAATGTTATTTAGTAACTATTTTGTTTGACCTTTCTCTGTTTTAAGGGCCTAAAAATTGAAAGTTTGAAACTTGCTAAATTTTCGGCATATTTCTGATTTTTTATAAATAAGCGCAAGTTATATCGAAGAAATTTTACCACTAGCATGAAGTACAATATGTCACGAGAAAACAGTGTCAGAATCGCCAAGATCCGTTGAAGCGTTCCAGAGTTATAACTTCATAAAGGGACAGTGGTCAGAATTGTAAAAATTTGCCCGGTCATTAATGTGCAAACTACCCTTGGAGATTAAGGGGTTAATATTTAAAAAATATATATATTTTTTTTTGGCATGTTTCAATAAACTCCATTGGAGGCTAGAAGCTGCCACAACTCGATCGCCTCTGCTACATAGTGGTGATGCTCCGATCACCTCTGTGTAGCAGAATGACAGCATTGCTATGAGCCCCGACCACAGGGTGGCGCTCATAGCAATCCATCATCAACAACCATAGAGGTCTCAAGGAGACCTGTGGTTGTTATGGCAATGCACCGATGACCCCCGATTACGTGACGGGGGGCAGCGGTGCGCGTATTTCTGAATGCGTGGCCTGGATCGCTTGTTAAATGCCGCTGTCAGAGTTTGACAGTGGCATTTAACTACTTAATAGGCTCGAGTGGATTGCGATTCCGCTCGCGCCTATTGCAGGGCACATGTCAGCTGTTTTAAACAGCTGACATTTCCCGGCTTTGATGCGGGCTCACTGCCGGAGCCCTCATTAAAATGGGGGATACTGGCCGCTGACTTACTATCCGTCAGCTGGCAGTAAGGGGGTAAAGATTTTGGAATGAAAGTTACATTATTAACCTTACTTGCATGCTATGGGTTAAAAAAATGTCCTGTTAAACTTCCTCTTCTCAGGGTTTTGGAAACTGTTCTGGTGTTCAGTGAGGTATTAACCCCTTCACCCCGAAGCCTTTTTTCACCTTTCTGACCTGGCCATTTTATTCAATTCTTACCCCTGTCACTTTGAGGTGTGACAGGGTCACTGGTGCTGTATGTAAGGGGAGATATATGTTGCAAAGGTTGTTGACCTGCGTCAGCTGAAACCCATAAGTTTCCCTCCATCATGATATGTGCTGAGACTAAACCAGTTGTTTCCAGGGTCTGGGATTTGTTGTTAGTAGGTATAAGAGATGGGCGGTACGCCTACTCACTATATCTCCACCTCAGGGGAGCTAAATCTCCAGCTACTGTTTTTTTTTGTACCTGGTCTGTTTGGAGGAAGGAAGCCTCCAGGCTGAAGCTCCAGTGAGAGCTGCCCTGTGTTTTGTCCCAGAAGGTTGGAGCCATACTGGGGAGAACTTTTGTGTGGAATTTTTTTTCCATTTATGACAGAAAGGCTGTTTTTGTGTAGCTATTTTGGCTGTGTGGTTTATGAATCTGGAATGCTTCAATGGTTCCCACTGATTCTGAGACTGTTTTTTGAGACATATTGTACTTCATGTTAGTGTTAAAATTTATTTGTGAAAATAATCAGAATTTTGACTAAAATTTAGTTCTTTTGAAACTTAATTTTTATTCCCTAAACACTTTAACTCCCAATGATGTGCAGTGTCCATCATTGGATGCCTCCACCTGTTTGGTGCGTTCTCTGGCGATGAGCCCGCACCTTTCCCGGCACATGTCAGCTGATCTGATATTATTGACACCACAGATGTGTCACAGAATTTTATACCATTGGGCAGTGAAAAAAATTAATTTACATTTTTACAACAAAGATTATGTATTGGCCCCAAATGTTATAGTTTCATACTGGGAAAAGGGGAAAAATAGCACGAAGCTGTGTCCCTCAATTTCTGCTGAATGTAGAAATACACTATCTCTGGCTGTAAAGTACTGCTTACTTCATGTCTAGACTCTGGAGGAACGGAGCTCTACTTGCCACCTGGAGTGCATATTCTCTTAGAATAGTTTAAGGACTCCATAAACAGAGCCCCTAAGTGTCAGAAAAGCAGAATTCCTCCTCAGTTGACTCCATTTTGCAAATTGTACCCATTTGGGAATTTATCTACAAGTGTAGTAATGATTTTGACTCTATGGTTGTTTTCCAGAAACAAGCAGTAGTGGATGTTGCTGAGTGAAAATTGAAAACTGCCATTGAAGTGACCAGTACATTGTAGTCAATACAAATCAAAAGACTGACAGTCATATCCAAACATGCGCTAAGCATTCTCAGTTTTTCTTATTTCTAGTGCAGTAATGCAATTAAATTTTCAAATTTCATGTCTGCATGCTATAGCGCTACAGAGTGCTCTCTTGTTTATTTGACAGTACGTTGTAGTGGCCAGTACATTAAGACCAGTTCATACTTGGAGACACGCATGCTTAAATTTGGTGGGCTCTCATCACTACAGAAATGCCAAACTTGTGGGCGCTAAATGTGGTTTAGACACTCTGGGGCTAAAAAAGGAGGGGGGCATTTGGATTTGGGAGTGCAGAATTTGCTGAATTTCTTTTGAGGGACGAGAAGTCATTTTGAATTTCTAGAGCCTTTGTACTACGAGTAACGTGGAAGCACCAAATCACGAACATGAATGGGGACTTGCTTTTTTGTGGATTGAGTTGAAGCTTTTATTGTGAACATTTTACATAACATTAAGTATCACATTTATCCTGTGCACTATGCTGAGCAATTACTCTGGGGTTTCCATCTAAATCTCCACATGACGTGATAAATGAAACCCCCAAGGGATCCATTCACTATAATGAGGCAGCAAAGTTACTCTGGACACTGTCTGGCCTCTGTTCAGCAGTGTTCTTCTTTTCAGAAGTGCACAAAACTGTGGTCGACCGTGCTTTTATGTTCGCCTTAAAAGACTGACACCGCTGGATCACAGGTGCTATGGCGTAGACACAGTACCTCCATCTGCTTTATAATAAGGAATTTTCCGCCCAGGGTTTCTGTCTGAATCATGTAATTCAGAGATTTACTCGGAATGCCTTGAGTAAGCGCTCAGCGCAGAGTACAGGATAAATGCATAAGGATAAACTGTAGCGTTTTTTTATGCATTTTTGCTGCATTTTTTCCGTGCTAAAATGTGCCAACAAACGCTATGGAAGCCTTATGCAAGCAATTTCAATGACAATCCTGAAGTACTATGCATATGATCAGTAAATTTCCGTAGAGTATTTGCAGTGCCTTTTTTTCTGCAGCATGTCAATTCTTTGTGTGTTTCTGCAACATTTCCAACACATTGACTTCAATTGTGTCAGTTAAATCTGCAGCAAAAATGCAGGTATAAAAATATTTTAGGATTTGCTGTGATATACACTGATATTCTGTGGAGCGATTGCCTCATGTCAGTTTATTGCCCGCTGGCTTTGAAAGTAGTCACATCAGTGACTGCTCTCCAAGTCATCAGAATCATTGTGGGACATTATGGATTATCTTCTCTGCGGACAGGTGATGAATATTATGGTTTATTTTTTTATTTTTGTTGCAGGAGACGGCGTCATTGGATTAGGCTTTCGGTAACTATGGTTTAATTTAGACTCAATAGAAGAGTTTGTTGTTATTTCAAATAAAGGACTTTATTCTGTGTGTGTGTGTGTTTATACGATATGATTATGGGTTTAGTAGAGGGGGCCTCTTATAGATGCTTCTCCATTACTAACCTGTGAGCTTGATGTCACCTGATCAGGGCTGTGGAGTCGGTAAGCCACAGTTGCGACTCCGACTCCTGGATTTTATCAGATTCCGACTCCTTCATAAATGGCCAATTCGTAACAATAAATTTACTGTTGTAAAATATTAACATTGTGCTTATTCAGTTTCTCATCAACATATTATAAGTAATCAGACCACTTAGAGCAAAAACTATATTTATTAGAATACAATTAAAATATAGCAACTAACTTTTATAAACTTTTCTAAACTCTTGTAAGTAAATATGCAATAAACACTGTTATGCAGTTAATAAGAAGAAATCTATAAATTTGTCCTCAGAAAAAAGTATTGCCTCTGTCAGATCCTCCTTCATGGATGCCCTCAAATCTGATCTAATTATTTTGAGAGCAGAGAACAACCTCTCTACACTAACTTGGGTTGGTGGCAAAGCAGTAACCACTCGGGCAATATCTCTGACAATGTCAGGAAACAGAGGAATCGCTTGTTGCACTGTTATTTTTCGTGAACGGTCAAATTTCTCAATTTCTTTTAGTGCACATGAAAAATTCTGCTGAAATGTACTGGCTGTGTTCTTTGATGGGGATGACTCTTCTATGCGGGAACGCTTTGCACGGTCCTTGTGATCCAAATATTTTTCTAAATTAAATTCTTTATCAGTTGATGAGGGTGAAGATGTGGCAGGACGACCAAATTCTTCTTGTTCCTCCTGACTGTTCTGCAACCCTTTCTTCCTTACTGCTATTTCAAACAAAGCTTCTTTTCCTTTAGTTAGCCTGTGCGCCCTGATGACATCACGCCGCCTGTGCCAGGACTCAGGAGAAGACGGAGTCCAGAGCGCGCTTCTTCAGAGCAGCGGGGGAGATAGGTGAGTACTGGCTTTTTTTTTTTTTTTTGACGCCGGGCCCGGCCTGTGGGGGATTATACTGGCTATAGGGTGATTATGCTGGCTATAGGGTGATTATGCTGGCTATAGGGGGATTATGCTGGCTATAGGGGGAGTATGCTGGCTATAGGGGGATTATGCTGGCTATAGGGGGATTATGCTGGCTATAGGTGATTATGCTGGCTATGGGGGATTCTGCTGGCTATAGGGGGATTCTGCTGGCTATAGGGGATTATGCTGGCTATAGGGGGATTATGCTGGCTATAGGGGGATTATGCTGGCTATTGGGGGATTATGCTGGCTATAGGGGGATTATGCTGGCTATGGGGATTATGCTGGCTATAGGGAGATTATGCTGACTATAGGGGGATTATGCTGGCTATAGGTGATTATGCTGGCTATTGGGGGATTATGCTGGCTATAGGGGAATATGCTGGCTATTGGGGATTATGCTGGCTATTGGGGGATTATGCTGGCTATTGGGGGATTATGCTGGCTATAGGGGGATTATGCTGCTATTAGGTGATTATGCTGGCTATTAGGTGATTATGCTGGCTATTGGGGGATTATGCTGGCTATAGGGGGATTATGCTGGCTATTAGGTGATTATGCTGGCTATTGGGTGATTATGCTGGCTATTGGGGGATTATGCTGGCTATAGGGGGATTATGCTGGCTATAGGGTGATTATGCTGGCTATAGGTGATTATGCTGGCTATAGGTGATTATGCTGGCTATAGGGGGATTATGCTGGCTATTGGGGGATTATGCTGGCTGTTGGGGGATTATGCTGGCTATAGGGGGATAATGCTGGCTATTGGGGGATTATGCTGGCTATTGGGGACTATGCTGCTTATGCGGGATTATGCTGCCTACTGGGGACTACTATGCTGCTTATGGGGGATTATGCTGCCTATTGAGGACATATGCTGCGTATTAGGGACCTATGCTGCCTATTGGGGACCTATGCTGCCTACCGGGACATTTACCTGCCTATTGGGGACCTATGCTGTCTATTGGGGACCTATGCTGCCTATTGGGGACCTATGCTGCCTATTGAGGACATATGCTGCCTATTGGGGATCAATGCTGCCTATTGGGGACATTTACCTGCCTATTAGGGACTTTGGCACCACACCAGTCTGAGCCTGAGCTAAAAGCGGAGTTGCGCCACTATGTGCATTGATGAGGATGAAATGATATGGATTGGCAAGGCTGCAATGATGGGCAGTGCAGGCTGTATGTCTCTGTGTGGGCAGTTTTATTGCTGGTATATTGTTTTTGTAGCGCTGTATATATATTGGTATTTTACTAATAGCAATTTGGAATCCCTAGGAAATAATGATATCAAGAAAGAGAAAAATTGCTTCACTTGTGACAAATATGGAACCGAACATTGACCATCTCATTAGCCAAAAGCAGGCCCATAGTTCCCACTGAAATACCAGTAAGTTTGTTGATTTTTAACTTTACTTATTCTTTATTTTAAGTATTGTGTTTGTTCCTGTTTATTTTTATTTTTTTTACTTCAAAATAAGAGTGTAGTATATGGTGTATACAGGGTCATACACATCGTGTGCGGTATATAGAGTGTAGTATATGGTGTATACAGGGTCATACACATCGTGTGCGGTATATAGAGTGTAGTATATGGTGTATACAGGGTCATACACATCGTGTGCGGTATATAGAGTGTATATACACTTCTGTATTATACTTTTCATATACAGGTTATAATGCCTCTTATTCTTTGTATAGAGGTGAGTGTGCCATGTATAATATATGGTATATACAGCGTAGTGTCACATACACTGCTGTATTATACAATATACAACAATTCTAATGCTCCATACCTAATATGCAGGATAATGTACAGTGTATATGATGTAACCTGTATAAGATGTGACATTGGCTTGCCCCCCCTAGTTTTGATCCTGGGTACGCCCATGGCGTCAGTTGAGGGTTAGCCATGTCTGCAAGAAAGGTTTTCAGTTCAACCAAGCGCTGAATCATTAAGTAAGTACTGCCTCATCGTTTGGCTTGATCAATAATTGCCCCTTTTCCAGCACGTCTCTTCAAAATTGAGTCAACTTTAGGGGTTCTGGCAACAGTAGCCAATTTTCTCACCTTGCCAATCAGTGCAGCAGCATGTCCTTCTTGCAGACTGTCTCTTATAGCCAGCTGTAGCGTATGCACAACACAGCGCATGTGATGAATGAAAGAACGTATTGACACAGTTTCAACAAGATCATCTAAACTATCATGTTGCTGTTCATCTGAAGCAACTTCAGTTTGCTCCTCAGTTACAATACTGTGTTCCTCTATTTCAAACATTTCTGTGTCTGTGGACCCAGAATGTTCTTCTAGCTACTGGTCACCATCATTACTCTCATTCATTAGCTTAATAGTACTTATCATATTTGAAGCATTGTCAGTTACGACAGAAAGAACTTGCTCTTTTTTAAGTTCATAGTCTTGCAGAACCTTTTCCACCAAGACCTGGAGAAACTCACTGGTGTGATGAGCTTTGGTGTCTTTTACTGCCAATGTCTTGGTAACTATTTCATTTTTGTCACAAACAAATCGGACATTGATGGCAAAATAGTTCACTCTGTGACGTGTGTGCAGGCATCCATTTTAAGAAACAGAAAGCGTCCCTTGAGAGTTTTTTTTAAGTTCATCCTTTTGTTTAACCCCTTCACCCCAAGGGTGGTTTGCACGTTAATGACCGGGCCAATTTTTACAATTCTGACCACTGTCTCTTTATGAGGTTATAACTCTGGAACGCTTCAACGGATCTTCGCGATTCTGAGATTGTTTTCTCGTGACATATTGTACTTCACGTTATTGGTAAAATTTCTTCGATATAACTTGCGTTTATTTTTGAAAAAAATGTGAAAATTTTGCAATTTTCAAACTTTGAATTTTTATTCCCTTAAAACAGAGAAATATGTCACACAAAATAGTTAAGAAATAACATCTCCCACATGTCTACTTTACATCAGCACAATTTTGGAATCAAAATTTTTTTTTCTTAGGAAATTATAAGGGTTAAAAGTTGACCAGCAAATTCTAATTTTTACAACAAAATTTACAAAGCCATTTTTTTTAGGGACCACCTAATATTTGAAGTCACTTTAAGGGGTCTATATAGCAGAAAATACCCAAAAGTGGCAATATTCTAAAAACTGCACCCCTCAAGGTACTCAAAACCACATTCAAGAAGTTTATTAACCCTTCAGGTGCTTCACAGGAGCTGAAGCAACGTGGAAGGAAAAAATGAATATTTAACTTTTTAGCCACAAAAATGATCTTTTATAAACTTTTTTTTTATTTTCACAAGGGTAAAAGAAGAATATGGACAGATAAAGTTGTTGTGCAATTTCTCCTGAGTATGCCAATACCCCATATGTGGGGGAAAACCACTGATGTGCGCACATCAGAGCTCATAAGGGAAGGAGCGCCGTTTGACTTTTTCAAACTAAAATTGGCTGGAATTGAAATTGGACGCCATGTCGCGTTTGGAGAGCCGCTGATGCACCTAAACAGTGGAAACCCCCCACAAGTGACACCATTTTGGAAACTAGACCCCCTAAGGAACTTATCTAGATCTGTTGTGAGCACTTTGAACCCCCAAGTGTTTCACAAAAGTTTTATAATGCCTGGGTGTGAAAAAAAAAAGAAACAATTTTCCACAAAAATGATTTTTTAGTCCCAAATTTTTGATTTTTCCCAAGGAAATTGGACCCCAAAAGTTGTTGTCCAATTTGTCCTGAGTACACTGATACCCAATATGTGGGGGGTAACTGGGCGCACGGCAGGGCTTGGAAAGAAAGTAGTAACGTTTTGGAATGCAGACGTTGATGGGGGTCATGTTCCGTTTGCAGTGCCCCAGATGAGCCTAAACAGTAGAAACCCCCACAAGTGACCACATTTTGGAAACTAGACCCCCTAAGGAACTTATCTAGAGCTTTAGTGAGCACTTTGAACCCCAAAGTGCTTCACACAAGTTTATAATTCTCGGGCATGAAAATAAAAAAATCCTATTTTTTTCCCACAAAAATTATTTTTAGTCACTAATTTTTTATTTTCCCAAGGGTAACAGGAGAAATTGGACCACAAAAGTTGTTGTCCAATTTGTCCTGAGTACGCTGATACCCGATATGTGGGGGGGAACCACTGTTTGGGCGCATGGCAGAGCTCGGAATGGAAGGAGCACCATTTGACTTTTTCCATCCAAAATTGGCTGGAATTGAGATTGGACGCCATGTTGCATTTGAACAGCCCCTGATGTGCCTAAACAGTGGAAACCCCCCCACAAGTGACCCCATTTGGGAAACTAGACCCCCTAAGGAACTTATCTAGATCTTTGGTGAGCAATTTGAACCCCCAAGTGCTTCACACAAGTTTATAACGTAGAGCCGTAAAATTAAAAAAATCATATTTTTTCCACAAAAATGATCTTTTCACCCCAATTTTTATTTTCCCAAGGGTAACAAGACTCCAAAAGTTATTGTGCAATTTGTCCTGAGTACGCTGATACCCCATATGTGGAGGTAAACCACTGTTTGGGTGCATGGCAGAGCTTCAAAGGGAAGGAGCGCCGTTTGACTTTTTCAACGCAGAATTGGCTGAATGCCATGTCGTGTTTGGAGAGCTCCTGATCTGCCTAAACAGTGGAAACCCCTGACAAATGACACCATTTTGGAAACTAGACCCCTCAAGGAACTTATCTAGATGTGTGGTGAGCACTTTGAACCCCCAAGTGCTTCACAGAAGTTTATAACGTACAGCCGTAAAATAAAAAATCTTTTTTTTTTTTTTACAAAAATGATTTTTTCGTCCCTAATATTTTATTTTCACAAGGGTAACATGAGAAATGGGACCCCAAAAGTTGTTGTCCAATTTGTCCTGAGTACGCTGATACCCAATATGTGGGAGAAAACTACTATATGGGTACACGTTGGGGCTCTGAAGGGAAGTAGTGACGTTTTGGATTGCAGACTTTGATGGAATGGTCTGGGGCATCATGTCGCATTTGGAGAGCCCCTGATGCACCTAAACAGTGGAAATCCCCCACAAGTGACCCCATTTTGGAAAATAGACCCCACAAGGAACTTATCTAGATGTGTGGTGAGCACTTTGAACTCCGAAGTGCTTCACAGAAGTTTATAACGTACAGCCGTAAAAATAAATATTTTTTTTTTTTACAAAAATTATTTTTTTCGCCCCCAATATTTTATTTTCACATGGATAACAGGAGAAATTGGACCCCAAAAGTTGTTGTCCAATTTGTCCTGAGTACGCTGATACCCAATATGTGGGAGAAAACTACTGTATGGGTACACGTTGGGGCTCGGAAGGGAAATAGTGACGTTTTGGATTGCAGACTTTGATGGAATGGTCTGGGGGCGTCATGTCACATTTGGAGAGCCCCTGATGCACCTAAACAGTGGAAACCCCCACAAGTGACCCCATTTTGGAAAATAGACCCCACAAGGAACTTATCTAGATGTGTGGTGAGCACTTTGAACTCCGAAGTGCTTCACAGAAATTTATAACGTACAGCTGTAAAAAACAAAAAAAAAATCATTTTTTTTTTAAATGATATTTTTGCCCCCAGTTTTTTATTTTCCCAAGGGTAACAGAAGAAATAGGACAAATTGCACAATAACTCTTGGGGTCCAGAGTACGCTGATACCCCATGTGAGAGTAAACTACTGTTTGGGCGCATGGCAGAGCTCAGAAGTAAAGGAGCACCGTTTGACTTTTTCAACTCAGAATTGGCTGGAATTGAGATCAGACGCCATGTCACATTTGGAGAGCCCCTAATGTGCCTAAACAGCGGAAACCCCCCAATTCTAACTCCAACCCTAACCCCAACACACCCCTAACACTAGTCCCAACCCTAACCACAAACCTAACCCTAACACACCCCTAACCCTAATCCCAACCATAACCCTAATACTAACTTTAGCGCCAACCCTAACCCTAACTTTAGCCGCAACCCTAACCTTAACCCTAACCCTAATGGGAAAATGGAAATAAATACATTTTTTTAATTTTATTATTTTTCCCTAACTAAAGGGGTGATAAAGGGGGTTTGATTTACTATTTATAGCGGGTTTTTATGATTGGCAGCTGTCACGCTAAAAGACGCTTTTTATTGCAAAAAATAGTTTTTTGCATCACCACATTTTGAGAGCTATAATTTTTGCATATTTTGGCCCACAGAGTCATGTGAAGTCTTATTTTTTGCAGTACGAGTTGACGTTTTTTATTGGTACCATTTTTGAGCACGTGACATTTTTTGATCGCTTTTTATTTCGATTTTTGGGAGGTTAGAATGAACAAAAATCAGCAATTCATGAATTTCTTTTGGGGGAGGCGTTTATACTGTTCCGCGTGTGGTAAAATTGATAAAGCGGTTTTATTCTTCGGGATAGTACGATTACGGCGATACCTCATTTATATCATTTTTTATGTTTTGGCGCTTTTATAGAATAAAAACAATTTTATATAAAAAATTATTGCATCGCTTTATTCTGCGAGCTATAACTTTTTTACTTTTTAGCTGATGATGCTGTATGGCGGCTCATTTTTTGCGGGACAAGATGACGTTTTCAGTGGTACCATGTTTATTTATATCGGTCTTTTTGATCGCGTGTTATTCCACTTTTTGTTCAGCAGTATGATGATAAAGCACTGACTTTTTGCTTTGTTTTTTTTTAAGGGGTTCACAAAAGGAGTTAACTAGTGGGACAGTTTTATAGGGGGGGTCGTTACGGACGCGGTGATACCAAATATGTGTACTTTTATTGTTTTGTTTTTTTTATTTACAGGAAGAAATGAATTTATTGGGGAATATTTTTTTTTTTTTATTATTTATTTTGGAATTTTTTTTTACACATGTTTATTTTTATTTTTTTTACTTTTTTACTTTGTCCCAGGGTGGGACATCACTGTAAAATGTCAGATTGCTGGTCTCACAGTGTGCACAGCACTCTGTGAGACCAGCGATCTCACAGTCAGCGCTGCAGGCTTCTCAGTTCCTACTCTTAGCAGGCACTGAGGAAGCCGCCTCCCTGCAGGACCCGGCGGCCATCTTGGAACCGGGTCCTTGGAGGGAGGAAGCCCTCAGAACAGCGCGATCACATCGCGCTGTTCTGAGGTTCTCAGGGGAGCTCGCAGGGAGCCCACTCCCTGTGCGATGCTCCCCTGTGCCCCCGGTACACCGCGATCTTGTTTGATTGCGGTGTGCCAGGGGTTAATGTGCCGGGAGCGGTCCGTGACTGCTCCTGGTACACAGTCCCGGGTGTCAGCTGTGATAATCAGCTGACACCCGGCGGCGATTAGCTGCGCTCCCACTGGGAGCGCAGCTGATCGCTATGACGTACTATCCCGTCCATGGTCAGATTGTCATGGGTTTCATGGACGGGATAGTACGTCGGATTACAGAGAGGGGTTAAAAGCTTCTTCGATTACTAATTTTCTAATACTCTCTCTCTACAGAGAAACACCAAGCTTGCGGGCCATTTCCCCATTCAGACACATAAAAGCTGGTCGTGAAAATAATGAAATAGGCACACCATCCTTTACAACAAGCTCTATGATCCGTTTTTTAAATGTATCTACTGTCATTGTCACAGTAACTTTGTCACTGACAAAATATCTTGCAACTGATGGCTGCAAAGTTCTCTGCTCCTTTCTTTGGCTGGAAGAGCTGGGCACTGGTTCATTGGTTTGGATGCAGTCTTTCTCATCCACTGCTTTCAGTACTTCTGGATGAAAGCGCTGTAAATGTCTCTTTAGATTAGAAGCTCTGGAAGGAGCATTTTTATCTTTGCCTGAATATGCACTGATCTTGGCTTCACAGCATTTGTTTTCGTCTGGATCATTTGTCATACACTGACAGACATAATGTTTTCTATCTTGAGTGATGGTGAAGTGTTCAAATACAGCTGATTTAATGTGACGCTTCTTTGACATTCTCAGGTTTTTAATTCTGCATTCACAATCCAAATGACAATTGTTTTTCCTAAAAACAATTGTACAAAATTATTGCCAGGTCGTACAACTGATATAGTTGTCAGTAATACTGTTATTCCTCATGTACTCACAGTTAACTGATGCAAAGTTTGTTGAAAGGATAATACTTCTTAGGCTACTTTCACACATCAGTTTTTTTAAATCAGGCATAATCCTTCCTATGCCTGACAGGACGGATCCGGCGCTGATTTGAAAAAATTGATGCAACTGATCCTTTTTTTTGGCGGATCCGTTCTGCCCTTTTCAACCTGGAAATATAAAATTTCCATCCATGTTGAAAATGCAGGTACCAATGTCCGGACCGAGGAGAGAGAGAGAGACCTTGGATTCCGGATCAGTTTTCTGACGGATTTGTCAAAATACTGGTCCGGCGCGATAGGTTTGCATTGTTTCCGGCCGCCTGAAGTGCCGATTCAGGCACTATCAGGCGGCTCCGGAAAAAAAAAAAAAACGTTGCAGCAACCGTCTTGTCCGGCCGCCGGAATGTACAATTCCGATGGATCAGGCCAAAAACGGATGCAACGCTGTGACATCAGGCACCGGATCCGTTTTTTTTAAAAACACGCCGGAACACGCCTGATTCAAAAAGCCTGAAGTGTGAAAGTAGCCTTAAGGGTATGCCACACTAAACAAGGACGCTAACGAGATCGCTAAAATACGTCACTATTTAGCGATCTCGTTAGTGACGCTGTTGTGTGTGGCATGTAGCAACGACGTGGCCCCTGCTGTGATCCTGCTGTGATCTCGCTGATCGTTCACTAGAGTTCTGGACCGTAATTTTATCGTTGGCGTCCCGCTGGTGAGCCTATATCGCTGTGTCTGGCACCTTTTGTGAACGATGTGCGCTGTTTTGTACATCGCAATGACCGCCAAAGTCGTTAAGGAGATCGCTAACCACTTATGCGTCGTTAACGAGATCGCTAAGTGTGGCAGCTACTAGTGACATTAAAACGATCACAAAAACGATCGCATTAGTATGCGTCGTTATTGTGATCGTTAGCGGGGACGTTTAGTGTGGCAGTACCTTTAAGGTACTGCCACACTAAACAATCCCGCTAGCGATCACGATAACGACTCATACTAATGCGATCGCTAGCGGGATTGTTTATATATCGCTGAGTGCGGCTTAACTTAGCGATATCGTTAAGGACGCTATCGCGGTTAGCGATCTCCTTAATGACTTTAGCGGTACAAAAGTACCGCTAAATCGCTAAGAAAAGGTGCCACACTCAGCGATATATACTTACCAGCGGGAGCGCAGACGAGAAAATAGGGTCCGGAATGATTCCAGCGACGAGCGAGATCACAGCAGGATCTCAGCAGGGAGCTCGTCGCTGACAGATGCCGCACACAACAACATCGCTAACGGGATCGCTAAATAGTGACGTTTTTTAGCGATCCCGTTAGCGATGTTGTTTAGTGTGGCATACCCTTTAGTCTTCCTCTTCTGAGTAGCAGCTGTGAGATGCTTGGAAGACGCACACCTAGTAAACATCTAGTCTAGAGGAGGAGCTTTACTACTAAGAATTTGCAACACATTTTCACTTTCAGTTTCATACATTGTAAGTAGGGGGTTGGGGCAGCATGAGGTTAACCAAGTATAAGATTAGATAAGGGCATTGGAGAACAGTGACACACAAGAAGTAAGAAATGTCTCTATCTCCAGCAGAACTGCTTATCACTGTTGTTCATAGTTTGATAGAACATATATATTTGAGGAACATTTATAAAATTCATATGAAAGTTCAATTAAGAAATATTAATACATTTTTTTTTTAAAGCTGGAGTCGGTACATTTCTACCGACTCCGACTCCAACCAAAACTAACTCCGACTCCACAGCCCTGAACCTGATAATACAAAGGTGATATCAACCCCTCCAACCATCACCCCACTTGCCACCGCTACAGGGCAAGTAGGAAAAGCGAGGCTAAGCACCACATTTGGCGCATCATATATATATATTTTTTTTCTGGGGCGTTAAGAGCTGATGTTTTTAACCACGGGTGGGAGGGGTGGATGGGCAATATCCATGGCCCTCTCCTAGGCTATTAATATCATCCCGCAGCTGTCTGCCTAGCTTTTGCTGGTTAGATTTTATAGGAGGACCCTATGTCAATTTTTATCTGTGGTCCCCCTGTAAAATAGCCACTAAAGGCTAAGCAAACATCTGTGAGGTACAATGAAAAAAAACCCCGCAATTCAGGAACTTTTATTGGGGTGTTTTGTGTGGTAAAATTGATAAAGCAGCTTTATTCTTCACGTTAGTGCGAATACAGTGATACCCCATTTATATAATTTTTTTTATACTTTGGCACATTTTTATTGAAAAGAATGTTTTTAAATCGCTTTATTCTGAGAGCTATAACTTTTTACTTTCTCCGCTGACAGCTTTATGGCAGCTTGTTTTTTGCGGGTGTGACAATTTTTATTTACGTTTCTTTTTTATCACGTTTTATTGCACTTTTTGTACAGTGGTATGATGATAAAGCATAGTTTTTTTTTGCCTGGTTTTCTATTTTTTTTCTTTTTTTATGTTCTTCACTGAAAGGGTTAACTAGTGGGACAGTTTTATAGCTCGGGATGTTCCGGATGTGAGGATACCAAATATGTGTACCAAAATAAATTAAAAGAAAAGAAGAAAAAAAATATTAAACCGAAATATACATATATTTATGTCAAAAAAACAAAAAAGTACACATATTTGGGTATCGTCGAGTCCTGAATGACCCGACTTATAAACTGTCACGATAGTTAACTCCTTCAGTGCACACCCATTAAAAAAAACGGAGCAAAAACTTTTGATTTTTCATCACATCACCAAACAGTACAATAAAATGCAATCAAAAAGTCAAATCGAAGTTTAAATGGTAGCAATGAAAACCTAATCTTGTCCAACAAAAACCAAGCCACCATACAGCTCCGAAAGCGGAAAAATAATAAAAGATATAACTGTCAGAATAAAGAGATGCAAAAACTATTAGTTTTTCTATAATAAAAAAAAGTTTTAGTTGTGAATAAGCGGCAAAAGATAAAAAAAAATATATATAAATTGAGTATCGCTGTAATCGTACTGACCCAAGGAATAAAGTTTCCTTATCAATTTTACCACAAGCTGAAGGGCAGTAAAAAAAAAATAACCCAAAAAGCAATTCCTAAATTGCTGGTGTTTGTTCATTCTGCCTCCCAAAAATTGGAATACAAAGCGATTTAAAAAATGTCCTGTACCGGAAAATGGTACCAATAAGGGCTCATACTCACTGGGCTGGAAAAAAATCGGTCCGTTTTCGGCAGGGAAAAAACGGTACAAGTGTTATAAAAAGACATGCGATTTGCATGCGATTTTCAATCGCACCATGCGTTTTCTGTCAGTTTTCCATCCGTTTTCCATCTGTATGCAATGCGATTTTAACATGAAGTTTTACATAGAGCAGTTATCTCTATGTAAAAAGTCATGTAAAAATCACATTGTAAAAAAAAAATACACAAAAAGCAAATAATTATATATATAATATATATATATATATATACATCTAATATATATATATATAATATATATATAGGTCATACACTTCTACATAGTATAATAGCCGCTAATTCATCCCTGGCTATACTGTAAAATCACACTGACAGCTTTAATAAAGAATAGAAACAATACATATACACACATAGAATACATATATATATATATATATATATATATATATATATATATATATATATACATGTCATTGTGACATGTATATCTATATATATTTATAGTTCCTATACTTCTACATACTGTAATAGCCGGTAATTCAATTGCCGGCTTTTGTGAAATCACAGAAGCCGACATGAAATGATACATTGTTTCCACACATTTAACCATGTCATTTCCTGTATTTTGATATATGGTTTGAACTTACAATTACATGAGTGTATTTGTACAAAATTTCAGACATGTAGGGGTTAATTAAAGGTGTAAATTTGTGGGAAAAAAATGCGTGGGCTCCCGCTGTATTTTCTCCACCAGACAGACAAAGCAAGCGAGTGGGGGCAGATAATAATAGCCTAGGGAGGGTACATTTTTTTGTGCCCCCCCTGGCTACTAACATCTGCCCCCAGACACCCCAGAAAGGGCAAATCTATAATTAGATTCGCCCTTTCTGGCACTTTGCCCGTCTATTCCCATTGCCCTGTAGCGGTGGCGAATGGGTTAATAATCTCACCTTAATGACACCTTAGTATTGAAAGGTGACCTTAAGGCAGGTTAATAATTGAGAGCTGTCAATTAGACAACTATCAATTAATAATCCTATTGAAGTAAATTAAAAAAACACAGACACATTAATTAAAATTTATTTTAATGAAATAAAAACACATTTTTTTGACCATATTTTATTTTACACTTAATCCGTGCGAAGCCATTGATCTCCTAAAATAAAGAAAAAAAAATAAAACAACATTATTCTTACCTATTCCGCCGATCTGTCACATCCCACGCTGTAATCCTTCACAAAGGGTTAACTAGCTTTGAGCCAAGCAGTGCAAGTAATCCTGCATGCTCAGCTCAAAGCTCCTGAATGAATAAGTTCCTCTCCTGGCGACAGGAGAGGATGTGTTTCATGAATGAAGCTTAATTGATTGTGTCCACTTTCCCTTTAGGTCAGGTCACTAAAGTTAAATTGCCAATAAATCAATTAAGCTCCATTCATGAATCACTTCCTCTACTTTCTGTGGTAGAGGAACTTATTCATTCAGGGGGTTACAGCTAGGAGACAGAATTATCTCCCTGCTAACTGTAACCACTTAACCCTTTATGATGGATTACAGCGTGGGACCTGACTGTACATCGGATTGGTAAGTATAATTTTGCTTTTTTATTTTATTTTTATTACAGGAAATGGTTTTAGCAGGAAAATAAAATATGGTCAAAAACTGTGTGATTATTTCATTAAACTTCTTTTTTATTAAAGTGTGTGTGTTTGATTTTTCTTTCATACAATAAGATTAATAATTGATAGTTGTCTAATTGACAGCTCTCAATTATTAACCTGCCTTAAGGTCACCTTTCAATACTAAGGTGACATTAACGCCTTATTAACCCATTCGCCACCGCTACAGGGCAATGGGAATAGACAGGCTAAGTGCCAGAAAGGGCGAATCTAATTATAGATTTGCCCTTTCTGGGGTGTCTGGGGGCAGATGTTAGTAGCCAGGGGGGGCACAAAACAAATGTACCCTCCCTAGGCTGTTATTATCTGCCCCCACTCGCTTGCTTTCTCTGTCTGGTGGAGAAAATATAGCGGGAGCCCACGCATTTTTTTTCAACGAATTTACACCTTTAATTAACCCCTACATGTCTGAAATTTTGCACACATATACTCATGTAATTGTAAGTTTCAACCATATATAAAAATACATGAAATTACATGGTTAACTGTGTGGAAACAATGTATCATTTCATGTCGGCTTCTGTGATTTCACAAAAGCCGGCAATTGAATTACCGGCTATTACAGTATGTAGAAGTGTATGAACTATAAATATATATATATGTATGTGTCACAATGACATGTACATATATATATATACAGTATGTATTCTATGTGTATATATGTAGTGTTTTGTGAGCTGTCAGTGTGATTTTACAGTAGCCGGGGAGGAATTGCCGGCTTTTCAAAGGAGACTGGTGCATATACATCGGACAGCACTTGCATGGGGCGAGTGCTGTGCGATGATTTCTCGCACCCATTGACTTGCATTGGCGATTATCATGCCAAAATCGCATCAAATCGCAGCATGCTGCGATTTTTTTCTCACACCGATTTCTGATGAGAAAAAAATCGCAAATGAAAACTCACCCATTGACTAACATTGGTCAGATTTGAATCCGATTTTTTTTCATCAGATTTTCATCCGTTTTCGGCGCAAGTGAGTATGAGGCCTTAAAGCGTAAACTTGTCCTGCAAAAAACAAGCCATCACATGGTTCGGCTCCCATTTTCCTATGCACTACACTGAGCCCTTACACCAAGGTTACCGTGTAAATTTCTGAAATACGTAATTCAGATGGAATCCACATTGGAAGATTCCTTATAATGAGGCAGACTGAGGCACTATGAACGGCTTCGGACCTGTGATCCGGCGGTGTTCGTCTTTTTAGTCGAACAAAAAAGCGTGGTCCGCCAATTTTTTGCACCTCTGAAAAGGACACCTCTGAATAGAGGCAAGACAGAGTCTAGAGTAACTCTGCTGCCTCATTATAATGAATGGGAATCGGGTCACTCTGAGATTTAGATGAAAACCCCAAAGTAAATGCACATTGTAGAGCGCCAGATAAATGTGATCCCAAACGTTATGTAAAATGTTCCCAACTATAGCTTCAACTCAATCCACAAAAGAAGTGCCGTATATACTCATGTATAAGCCGACCCCTCTAATTTTGCCACAAAAAACTGGGAAAACTTGCGTATAAGCCTAGGGTGAAAAATTATTATGCCCCATATGATGCTCCACAGATTATGCCCCCCATAAACTGCACAGATTATGCCCCGTATGATCCACAGATTATGCCCCCATATGCTGCACAGATTATACCCCCATATGCTGCACAGATTATGCCCAGTATGCTCCACAGATTATGCCCCCATATGCTGCGCAGATTATGCCCCCATATGCTCCACAGAGGCTGACACTAAGTAAATATAAAAAAAGGTTATCTCCTCCTCCGCCGTATATACCTCAACACTGGCCGCAGGCAAACCCAGTTCATGCTTAGTGTCTGATGGAGGCACACGTCTGGTTTCATCCAGATCATTTTTTTTTTCTCTTTCCCACGGAGACGAGATAGGGGCGACGGACCCTTTTGAAGGGGTCCGATCTCCCCAAACCATTAACGGGCGAGCACGTGGAGTGTCACCTCCACGTATCCTCTCCCGCAACGTGGGACATTTATGCCGGACTCAGCCCTGACCACCCTAAGGTATTGAAACCCTAGGCTGTACAGAGGCAGGAGGTAGTCCGTGCGGCCCCCACTGCACCACCAATGCTAGACTGCGATGCTGCAAAGAGGCAGACGGTCCCTCTCCTCACCCCTGAAGGGACGATGGAGTTAGGGTGCCTGCACCGTCTTTTTCTAAGAAAGCCCTCTAACCTGAGAGACATCAGAGGCGAAGCGATCCTGTAATCATGGATGAAGGGAGGGCTCCTGCGGCTGTGCTCCGGAGCTGTAATCACAGTTCTGCAGGTTCCATGTATAATGGGTGCAGTGTGATGGGACTTTCCTCCTGTGTGTGTGGCCTGGGCGAGGGACGCTTCACTACATGCGGAAGCTACACCCCCCACCGACCCTCTGGCGCGGCCTCAGCCGCAGTCTCCGCCACAGCAGCGTCATCTTCCGGCGGGCCCGCCCCCGACTTTCCGGTGGCCACCTCCATAAAATTTTGTCCCCGGCTTCGGCCAGAAGCTAGGCCGCGGCTGGAATCGCCGCTCCCGGCACCAAATTTAGTTCCCAGCCTCAGGCCGGTGCTAGGCCGCGGCCAAGAAATTTACCCTCCGGCTTCACTCGGCGCTAGGCCGCGGCCGGAAATCTCCGCTCCCAGAAATTTAGTCCCCGGCTTCAGCCGATGCTAGGCCGCGGTCCGGGATCCCTCCCCTCAAAGGCTCTCAGCTATTTCAAGCACGCCCCCTGTAAGGAAAGGGATGCCGCCATTTTGTATAGGGCCTATACCAGCCTCCATTTTGTCAGTTCACAGAGCCACAAACTTCTAACTACACAGGGCCTATTAGCATATTCAGTACGACCAGTTTTGATGTCCACTATGAATCAATAGGGCTTTAACATGCTAATTGGTTTAGGCCAGTGTCTGAATGGGATGGTCATTTGTATGTTGAATAGCTCGGACTCAGGCCAGTGTTTCCTGCTCCATATGAATTGCAAGCCAGTTAATATGCGTGCTTCAAAGCAAAGGGGAAGGACCTAGCAGTTTTAAGAACTGTAGCCATGAACAGGCTGGTGCACTCCATTTTCTCACAGCAGCAAGAAACACAAGGGACAGACCTTGCCAAAGGTGCAGCAACACATGCTTTGGGGACTATCCAGCAACTGAAGACTGTTACCTGGGGACGGCAGAGCCCCTGCCTTCCCATGACCATACTACCCGGTAATATTGATCTATAGCTTATACCTTTAAGCCTTGTATATTATCGTTGTATTTTTTCTCTGACTGCAAATCCATTGTAATTACGTTGTATAGCTTTACTGTATATTTCTGTAATAATCTAGTGCGCCCTTAAGGCGATTAAACCATAAAATTAATCTTGGGCTGATGCTTTTACTCTGATCACGAATCTTAGAATACCCAGTGGGTAACAGGACAACTTCCCCGGCGGCCATTTGCTCTAGGTGCAGTTCCCTTACTGACCTGAGAGACAAAGGGGGCGCCGGAGAGCTGTACCTGTGGAGTTACGTCCCATTGGTGACGTGGAGGAAAGGGGTCGTTCCTCACAATTGGTGGCAGCGGTGGGATCAGAAGCTGTGATACTGTCACGCTGTCTAATGATATGTATACAATGTCAGTAAACTATTAATACAGGAACAACACTCTATACAACAACTAGTATAGCAACATCAGCATGTAAGTATAGAATAGATTTACCTGACACGATATCTGCTGAACTCAGGGTTAATCTTGAGGACTTGATGAGCTGAAACAGGAAAGAGGTGGACCGGGATCTAACCTGACCCTAAACTGGGGTCCTAACTAATCCCTCACCTTTGAGGTACTGATAATGGTTCAGAGGTCCAAGTCTCCAACCTAACCCTGTCTCCTATCAGACCCTGAACCCTGTAATCAGTCCTAAGAAGGATCCTGACTACCACCAAAGGGATATGGGCTGATCTCAGCTAAATACACAGATTAGACATATAAGACAGACAGGATAACACTCGCTTGCATACACACTCAAACACCAAAGGAACATAAATGGTCTGGGAAATAAACTCTAACCAAGTTGAGCTTAGAACAACTAAGGAGCTCACAACTAAAGTCTATACAGATTCATTCCTATCTGTGGTCTGCATGAAGGTTTCACTGGCAACTCCCCAAGCAGACAACCAGGAATTTAAAGGAAACCAATCAACAAATAATCAATTGCAGCCGGAGAAACTGCACCCAGTCCCAGCACCGAGCACAGACAGAATTAACTCCCTAGCTGCCAAACACAAAGAAACAGCAGATCAGCTGTGAGAAGTCAAAATGTGCAACCGCGACGATCTTCGTGGCAATGCACACATGACAGATACCCGGGCTACCGTGTGGCGGTCGGCTTAGTTCCTCACAATTGGTGGCAGCAGTGGGATCAGAGTATTAGTGTGCGTGGGACCCCTATTCCCAGACACTAGAGACTACCAGCAGTACTTTCGCTGCTGGGGTCTTAAGGTCAGCCCAGCACTAGACGGTCAGAGTGTAAATATAATAAGTTGTGTGCAAGGTCAGGGTTGCAGCTGTGTCAGTAACCAAAGGTTCCCAAGATGGCGGAAGGCACCAGGAGTAGGGCAAAGGGGGAGGCCAATGCTGTGGTCTATGAGGGGTTCGATATCGATGAGGGAGAGCTCAGCCAGGGCTCCCCAAGGAGCCCGACCCCCGTGCTCAGTCTCACAGTGGACTGTCCACCCCCTGCCCGTCCTAGCCTGTCGAAATCGGAGGCCCTTTTCCAAGCGGCTATGGCACAGCTCAAGGCTGGTAATGACGCCACCTATGACAGACTCCTGGTGGCGGCAGAGAAAGCAGCAGAGCGGGAGCAAGCAGCGGCAGAGAGAGCAGCGGAGCGTGAGCATACAGAACGCTGTGAAGCTGCCGAGCGCAGGCACCGACTGGAGATGGCTCAGCACGGGCCCCCGCTGGGCGCTCCAGCCCCACCGGAGACAAAGGCTTCCAAGGTCTGGGAGGAGGACTTTCCCTTGCTTGAAAAGGATGGAGACCTGGATTCCTTTCTGCTGGCTTTTGAGAGGACCTGCCTCCAACATCATCTGGCCCCAGATCAGTGGGCAAGGTACCTGACCCCCCGTTTGAGGGGTAAGTCCCTGGAAGTTTTGGGGGACTTACCTGCCGGGGAGGAGCAGGACTACAACAGCATCAAGCGGGCCCTGATCCAGCACTACAACCTCACCCCGGAGTCGTACCGCAGGAAGTTCAGGAGCCTGCAGCGGGGTTCAAAGGACACCTGGACCGACCACATGCGGGCCCTGCTGAGAGCTGCGGAGCACTGGACCTCGGGTCTAGAGCTCACTACCCGCCAGGAGGTCCAGGAACTGTTTGTCATGGAGCAATTCTTGTGGAACTGCCCAGAGGACCTTCAGCAGTTCCTCCGTGACCGGAAACCAAAGGGGGCTTCTGCTACAGCCGCCCTAGCAGACGAGTATGCCAACAACAGGGCGCCGGAGCCAAAGAAGCCTGCCAGCAGCACCTGGAGAGGGGGTAAGCCCAATCCTGCCCCAGCCCCATATCCAGCCCCCAGAGTGCAAGGGGTGTACCCCCCGGCTGCCCTCTCCAGGCCAGGAACAGAACCCAGACGTTGTCATAATTGCAATCAGCCAGGACACTTTAAGGCTGCGTGTCCCCAGCGCCAGAAGGCCCCATCCCTGTCCCAGAAACCGACCACTGTTTTGTGTGTGGGAGGGGGTGGTGGGAGGTCCCTAGACAATTACCAACCCGTCACCATCGGCCCGCTCAGCGGTCATGGGACTGCGGGACACAGGCGCTGAATGAACCCTGGTACGCCCTGAGGTGGTGTCCCCTCAAGACTTGGTACCTGGGAAAACCCTTTCCGTCTCCGGAATTGGAGGCGTTGAACCGGCGCTGCCCGTTGCCAAGGTGTATTTGGACTGGGGCGCCGGGAGGGGGATGGGAGTAACGACGAATATTCCTGCAAATGTGTTGCTTGGGACCGATTTGGGGCGGCTAGTGTCCCAGTATGTGGCCACTGAACCCCCAAGTTCGGCTCCCCAAGAATGTCATGACTCTACTGTGAATGCTAATGTTAATGTATTGAATGTGCCTCCAACAGTGGAGGAGGGAGTGAAACCTGATGGTAAGCCATGCACTGACACTACACACACAGGGCTCACAGTGAGGACAGGTGAGGAGGCTGCACGGGAGAGCTCAGAGGTGGGGGGAGGGGCTGTTATGGGCAGTGTAGGGTGTTGTGAATGGGTTTGAGATGAGTTCTGAGCAGAGACTCCCTCTGGTGGTTACAAGAGGTACTGGTCTGTTCAGTGAAGATTGTGAGGACTGGGAATCAGGTGTTACTGACTGGTCTTATATAAGGGAGTCACCTTCCCATCAGGGTTGCCGGTGATCAATTGTTCTCGTCTGAATCCTTCATTCCTGTTTCCCTTGTAGCCTGCTGTGTCGTGTCTGCATCTCCTGCTAACAGATAAGACATTTTCTTCTTTTGTGTTTGTGCTATTTTTTTGCATTTTGTCCTGCACTTCTGTGGGGGCCTTCTGGGTCCCCTCCGGGGGCTTTTGCCCTCTCAGTTTAGTTCAGCCACTGATGTTTGTACTTTTGCTTTTTCCAGTTTTTTCAGTGGCTGCTGTTTTGATTTTGTTACACCAGAGAACTAATTTAGGTGGTAGAGGTCGTGTGATCTCAGGTGATTTTGAAATTAGTAGAGTTGGTGCTTTTCAGGGTTTTCTGGGATTGCAGTAAGTACCCTTCCTATCCTTTTCTATTTAGTTAGTTTGGGCCCCAGCGTTTGCTCATACTATTTTCTTTCTGTGTCAGTATTTCTTCTTGTCTAACCGCCATTACTTGTTTGGGGGCTTTCTATTATCTTTGGGGTTCTGCTCCGGGGCAGATAGCTTTCCTATTTCTATCTTTAGGTGTAGTTAGTTTCTCAGGCTGTGACGAGGCGTCTAGGACCAACGTAGGAACGCTCCACGGCTGTCTCTAGTTGTGGTGGTTAGTCAGGGTACTGCAATCTCATAGATTCCAACTGCTCTGGTGTATTGCCTTTTTTACCTGCACTCCTCAGCTACCGAAACATAACAGTAGGGCCCCTATGTGAACCCAGCCTGCTGAGTCTAGGGCCCCTGCAGGAAGAGGAACAGGCCATGGGGGAGGGTGCGTCCCAGGAGAGGAGCCACCAGGTAAGACCCCAGGGCAGGAGTTCCCCACATCCGGGATATCAGGAAGTCAGGGAAGTCTACCTGACTCGGTGACTTGGTCAGGGGACGAGGGAAAGCAGGCGCTACCCGTGGTCTCAGCGGTCGTGGCCGCTGTTACCAGGAGTGGGAGCGCTGAAGCCCAAGGAGCCTCGCGGAGGTCCGACGGTTTCCCCCTCTCCGACAAAGTGGCTGCCGAGTCAGACAGTAAACAGGAGACAGATCCCGGGGAACTGACAGAGGACATGGCAGTTTCATCAATTCTTGCCACATCAAGTCAGGGATTTCAGGCAGTGTTGGAAGCTGACCCTAGCCTGAAGACTCTCAAGGGACAGGCGGCACAGCCTCCCCTGGAGTCCGACCGCGAGCGAGTGGTCTGGGACCAGGGACGGCTGTACCGGGTAACGGTCCAGCAGGGTTCACCGGAGGCGTGGCCCAGGGACCGACAGTTAGTGGTACCCCATCCGTTCAGGGCTTAATTGTTGCGGATCGCACACGAGATTCCAATGGCCGGACACCTAGGGATCACTAAAACCAGGGCCAGGCTAGCTCAGCATTTCTACTGGCCTGGAATGAGGACCGAGGTGATAGCCTACTGCCGTTCGTGTGACACCTGTCAGAGGGTGGGGAAGGCGGGGTGGCGCCCCAAAGCCCCACTGGTAACTCTGCCCATCATCGAAGAGCCTTTCTCGAGGGTGGCTGTGGATCTCATTGGACCTCTGTCCACTCCCAGCCGCTCCGGGAAATGCTTCATACTAACGGTAGTGGACTATGCCACCCGGTACCAGGAGGCGGTAGCTTTGTCGTCCATTCGGGCCGACAAAGTGGCCACTGCCTTACTGGAGATTTTCTCCAGAGTGGGGTTTCCCAAGGAAATGCTCACCGACCGAGGGACCCAGTTCATGTCGCAGCTGATGGAGTCTCTCTGTAAGCAGGTACAGGTGCAACATCTGGTGGCCAGCCCGTATCACCCACAGACCAATGGCTTGTGTGAGCGGTTCAATGGCACCTTAAAGCAGATGCTGAAGATGTTGGTCGACTCCCACGGGAGAGACTGGGAGCGGTATCTCCCACACCTGCTGTTTGCTTACCGGGAGGTCCCACAGGCCTCAACGGGGTTCTCCCCCTTTGAGCTCCTGTACGGGCGACGTGTACGGGGGCCCCTTGCTCTGGTGAAGGAAGCATGGGAAGGGGATTTAGCCACCCCTGGAGTGTCGGTCATTGAGTATGTCGTGCGCTTCCGGGACCGAATGATGGCCTTGACGCGGCTGGTGCATGACAATATGGCCCAAGCTCAGGCTGACCAGAAGCGATGGTACGACCAGAATGCTTGTGAGCGGACCTACCAGGTGGGTCAAAAGGTGTGGGTACTGGTCCCCAAAACAAGCTTCAGGCGGCCTGGGAGGGTCCATACCTCGTGCACGAGCAGCTCAACGCCGTCACCTACCTGGTCATCCTGGACCACGCCCGTGGAAGGAGGAAGGCCTTCCATGTGAACATGATGAAGGCCCATCATGAGCGGGAGGCTTATGCCCACCCAGTGTGCAACCTTCCAGAGGAAGGAGAGGCAGAAACCCTCCTCGATCTGCTCACCCAAGCCAAGGCGGGTGGATCCATCGAGGATGTGGGGGTTGGCTACCAGCTCTCGGAGGACCAACGTTCCCAGCTGGGGGCCACCCTGCACCCCTTTCGGGAGCTGTTCAGCAGCCTGCCCGGAAGGACTGAGGCAGCAGTCCATGACGTGGACACTGGCAACTACCCCCCAATCCGGCGTTCAGCATATCGGGTCTCTCTTGAGGTGCAGCAGCAGATGCGCCAAGAGATAGACGAGATGCTGAGGCTGGGGGTGATCCAAGCATCCAACAGCGCGTGGGCTTCGCCTGTAGTCCTCGTCCCTAAAAAGAACCGAACTACGCGGTTCTGCGTGGACTACAGGGGGCTCAACGCTGTGTCGGTCACCGATGCGTACCCAATGCCGCGCATCGATGACCTGCTCGACCAGCTGGCCGGGGCCAAGTACCTGACCATCATGGATCTGAGCAGGGGGTATTGGCAGATTCCCCTGACCCCTAGGGCACAGGAACGCTCTGCCTTTATCACCCCATTCGGACTGTACGAGTCCACGGTGATGCCCTTCGGCATGAAGAATGCCCCTGCCACTTTTCAGCGGATGGTCAACACGCTGCTCGAGGGACTGGAAGGGTATGCGACCGCGTACCTGGATGACATTGCCATCTTCAGTCCCACCTGGGAGGATCACCTAGAGCACCTGGCGCAAGTGCTCGGGCGGATCCAGCAAGCAGGATTGACCATTAAGCCGGAAAAATGCCAGCTGGGTATGAGTGAGGTCCACTACCTGGGACACCGGGTAGGTGGGGGAGCTCTGAAGCCAGAGCCCGGGAAGGTGGATGCCATCGCATCCTGGCCCACCCCCAGGACCAAGAAGCAGGTGATGTCCTTCTTGGGTACTGCTAGGAGGTTTGTTCCACACTATAGTGCCCTGGCCAAGCCTCTGACTGACCTCACCAAGAAAAGGCTGCCCGTCGCAGTCGACTGGACAGTCGCCTGCGAGACAGCTTTCCAGGTGCTCAAGACCGCCCTTTCTAGTTCTCCTGTACTACAGGCAGCCGACTTCACGCGGCCATTCTTAGTGCAGACCGACGCCAGCGACTTCAACCTTGGTGCTGTGCTCAGCCAGATTGACACTACGGGCCATGAACACCCCATTTTGTACCTGAGCAGGAAGCTCCTGCCGAGGGAAGTGGCCTATTCCACGATGGAGAAGGAATGTCTGGCAATTGTGCGGGCCCTGCAGCGTCTGCAGCCATACTTGTAACGGACGCCAATTCACCGTGGAAACAGACCACAACCCCCTCAGCTGGTTACACACGGTCTCTGGAACGAATGGGAGGTTGCTACGCTGGAGCCTCGCTCTCCAACAGTACCACTTCACCATTCGCCACAAAAGCGGCAGGGACCATGGTAACGCTGATGGGTTGTCCCGGCAAGGAGAGGGTGCGGTAGGGCGCATGGGGGAACACAGGAATGTGATACCCCCTAGCGCCCTCAAAAGCAGGGAGGTGTAAGGAAAGGGATGCCGCCATTTTGTATAGGGCCTATACCAGCCTCCATTTTGTCAGTTCACAGAGCCACAAACTTCTAACTACACAGGGCCTATTAGCATATTCAGTACGACCAGTTTTGATGTCCACTATGAATCAATAGGGCTTTAACATGCTAATTGGTTTAGGCCAGTGTCTGAATGGGATAGTCATTGGTATGTTGAATGGCTCGGACTCAGGCCAGTGTTTCCTGCTCCATATGAATTGCAGGCCAGTTAATATGCGTGCTTCAAAGCAAAGGGGAAGGACCTAGCAGTTTTAAGAACTGTAGCCATGAACAGGCTGGTGCACTCCATTTTCTCACAGCAGCAAGAAACACAAGGGACAGACCTTGCCAAGGGTGCAGCAACACATGCTTTGGGGACTATCCAGCAACTGAAGACTGTTACCTGTGGACGGCAGAGCCCCCTGCCTTCCCATGACCATACTCCGGTAATATTGATCTATAGCTTATACCTTTAAGCCTTGTACATTATCATTGTATTTTTTCTCTGACTGCAAATCCATTGTAATTACGTTGTATAGCTTTACTGTATATTTCTGTAATTATCTAGTGCGCCCTTAAGGCGATTAAACCATAAAATTAATCTTGGGCTGATGCTTTTACTCTGATCACGAATCTTAGAATACCCAGTGGGTAACAGGACAACTTCCCTGGCGGCCATTTGCTCTAGGTGCAGTTCCCTTACTGACCTGAGAGACAAAGGGGGCGCCGGAGAGCTGTACCTGTGGAGTTACGTCCCATTGGTGACGTGGGAGGAAAGGGGTCGTTCCTCACAATTGGTGGCAGCGGTGGGATCAGAAGCTGTGATACCCGGGCTACCGTGTGGCGGTCGGCTTAGTTCCTCACACCCCCTAAGCTGAGCGCGCTTCTTTTGAAATCAGAAGATTGCGCAGGTAGCAGGGCATCCGTGACCTCCTCTGTGCCCTCAACGTTCAGGGACACAGGACTGGGGTAAGTGCTACTACCTCCAGCCTGGTACTTTGTTCCGCTCTTCCGAGCACCTTTTCAATTGCTGCACTGCACCCTATTTTTGTGGCTGTATCAAAGTATTGTGGCACAGGTCCAGTATGTCCAGAAGGGCTAAGACTCACACGGTGTTGTATACCGCATGCATTGCCTGTAGGTCCCCTTTTCCGCACGCCAAGACAAATCGGGTCTGCGAAGCCTGTGACTCTGAACGTGCCCAGGAGCCCTCCCCTATAAGTGAGCCCAGTGCAGCAGGTCCCCCGGAATGGGCCCTGTCTCTGTCACAATCTATGGGGTCATTAACAAGAGCAATCGAGTCCCTTCAGGCTCCCGATAGGGGCAGGGACAGTGGTTCATCAGTCTTGGAAGGGTCTTCCATTGTACAGGAACCTCCGGCCTGCAGGGGCCTCGCTCTCACCAGGCAGACGCTGGGGAAGCGAACCCACACAGCGTCGCCTGCGCCGTCCGGGGCCTCGGCATCTATCAGTTCTGCTTCCCGTTCTCCCTCACCAGCGGAGGCGAGTGAACAGGGTTCGGACTTTGTTTCCAAAGGGTCCCTTAACCTGGAGTCACATAATTGTCAAGAGACAATCAACAGTCTCATTGAGGCCATCAATCAGACCCTTGGAGTAGATGATCAGTCCACATCGGCCTCTGGTCATAAGGTGTCTTTCAAGTGGGCCAGACAGGTTCATAAGGTGTTTGGCGATCACCCTGAATTTGAGGAACTGGTGCAGCACCACCGAGAAAAGCCGGACAAGCGCTTTTCAGGGCAGAAAGCTCTTAATGCCAGATATCCTTTTGCCCCTGACCTCCTTAAGAAATGGGCCGAATCTCCTGCTGTTGACCCTCTGGTGTCACGTTTGGCGTCTAAAACGCTTCTTTCTCTTTCCAACGGTTCCTCGATCAGAGAGCCAACGGATTGTCTAATCGAAAGCTTGGCACGCTCAGCATTTGAGGCATCAGGCTCTGCTCTTTCTCCCTCTTTTGCAGCAACTTGGGTAGCCAAAGCCATGATATCCTGGTCAGACTCTCTAAATAAAGTCCTCCAAGTTACGGAGGTACCGTCAGAGGTAGTTGAGATCTCCAATCAGATCGCGCTTGCAGGGGATTTTTTGATTAAAGCTTCCATGGATGCGGCAAATTGCGCTGCACTAGCCGCCGCTAATGCGATTGCTATTAGGAGGGCCTTGTGGTTGAGAACATGGCGAGCAGACTCAACCTCAAAAAAATCCCTTACCTCTTTACCTTATCAGAGTGGCCGATTATTTGGCGAGAAGTTGGATCAGTTAATATCGGATTCTACAGAGGAGGGAAAAGTAAGTTCCTTCCTCAGCAAAAAAGTAGACAGATTTTTCGTCGACAGCCTCAGTTTAGGGCCTTTCGCAGCTCAGTATGGGCCACGACGGCAGGCCCCAGCGGCTCAGGTCGGCTTAATCAGACCAGATATCGTCAGGTCTCTTACAAGACCAACCCTTTGGGAAGGATGCGGACCCAACAGCCAAAATCTAGAGGGTCTAGGTCCCAAAGATTTTCAGCTAAATGACTGGAGGCAGGATCCAGTCGAATCGTCCAGAGTAGGCAGCCGTCTACTCTGGTTTCGCCCCACCTGGCTATCGGTCACTCACGACAAGTGGGTCAGAGAGTTAGTCTCCTCGGGGTACAAGATAGAGTTTATCAGCCATCCCTCAAATTGTTTTTTTCCCTCACGCCTCCCCAAAGAGGAAACCCGGGATCACGCCTTGTTCAAGGCTGTCGAATCTCTTCAGCGCAGCGGGGTTATCATTCCAGTACCGGAGACTGAGAGAGGTCGGGTTCTATTCCAACCTGTTCATAGTACCCAAGAAAGACGGCTCTGTGAGGCCAATCCTGGACCTAAAACGTCTGAACAGGTTTGTCAGAGTTCGACATTTCCGAATGGAGTCTCTCCGCTCGGTCATTGCGGCGAAGGAAAGGGAATTTCTAGCGTCAATAGACATCCAGGATGCCTATCTTCACATCCCCATATTCCCTCCTCATCAGAGATTTCTACGGTTTGCCGTCAGCAACCTTCACTTTCAATCTGCAGCCTTGCCCTTTGGGCTAGCCACAGCCCCCAGGGTGTTCACAAAGGTCATGGCTGCCATTGTGTCTATTTTGCATGCCCGAGGGATAGTCGTCTTGCCATATTTAGACGATCTCCTCGTCAAGGGTCCGTCTTTTCAGGGCTGCGAAGAAAGTGTCTGTAAGGTTCTGTGTACATGTTCCTGAAACTCAGTTTGTTCGTCAGCCATTTTACTTTCTGTCTTGCTGCAGCTATCTTGCCCTCAGTCAAAATGGAGTTTCCAGCTTGCATGTTCCCGCCCTGATTCTCTCCTTTTGCTTCTTAAGCAGCCACAGCTGAGCAATCAGTGCTTCAGAATCTAGCCTGCAGTGAACCTGTGACCTGACTCCTAAAGCCTTGGACCTTGTACTCCAGCTATTCCTACTGAGGAACTCTGAAGCACTTGTGGACTCTGAACCCTGCTCTTTGAAAGACCCACGTTTGCATGGACTTACGGTAACAGAGAAGAAGATCCTGAACCTGTTGTGGAGAGTGATTGCTGAGCTTAGATTACTCTGGCCTGCTGTGTCTCCTGCTTCTGTGTCTGCAAACTGTGTGACTATTTTTGCCAACTTGTATGAAGTAATACAAGACTTTCTATATCAAACCTGTGTCTCATGTATTTTCATCGCACCCAAGCACAAGACGCTATATGAACTGTACTACATACATTACAAGATTCTGAAGCCAAAACGTTAGTGTCTGCTGGGTCTGGAAAGGCTGTGTCTGCTGTAACTGTGGATATCGGATGTCCGGTTGTACTTTCTGTGATGACAGTGGTTGTGACTTCTCACAACCATTCCAGGTGAGCAATTCCCTTAAGTGTTTTTTTTTCTGCAGTGTTACCACAGGTAAACACTATTGTTTTTTTTTTTTCTCTTTTCTCTTTTTTGTCTGCTGTAACTGTGGATATCAGATGTCCGGGTGAACTTTCTGTGATGATAGTGGTTGTGACTTCTCACAACCATTCCAGGTGAGCAGTTCCCTTAATTTTTTTTTCTCTCTGCAGTGTTACCACAGGTAAACACTATTGTTTTTTTTTTCTCCTCTCCTCTTCTTCCAGTACTCCTGTCTTAAAAGATCTGGAAAATGGAGGCCCGCATAAAGGAACTTTGCGGAGTGACTGATAATATCCTTGCAGATTTGCAGAATATAAAGACCCGTTTTTCAAGCCTACAGGACCTCACTAATCACAATTTGCAAGTGTTTGGACAGACTGCCCAGGATTTGCGAGCCAGGATTGAGGTTCTAGAAGAGCGAGTCCAGGCTCCTGCCGTAGCCCCGAGTTCTGGGATTCCCAAGTTGCCCCCTTTTCGTTTTGGCGGTGAACGTGAGAAATTCAGGGGATTTATTAATCAATGCAATCTTTTTTTTTCTGCACATGCTTCACAATTTCCCACTGAACGATCTAAGGTGCTTACTATAATTATGTTGCTTACCAACAAGGCTTTGATGTGGGCAAACCCTCTGATTGAGACTGAGGATGATTGTTTGAATCACCTTGATGCTTTTATTTCAGCCATGGGGCAGGTGTTTGATGACCCCAATCGAGGTGCAACAGCTGAAGCAGCCATGTTAGCTTTGCGCCAAGGTAAGCACTCGGTAGCTGAATATGCCTTGGATTTCAGGAGATGGGCCCTTGATACCACCTGGGACAGTTCCGCCAAAAAATCTATTTTTCGAAAGGGGTTATCTCCACTGATTAAGGATGAACTTGCTCGTGCCGACCCTCCCACTGCGTTAGGTGACTTTATTAACTACTGCATCCGTATTGATACTCGTCTGACTGAACGCAGGCAAGAGAAATGGTTCGAAAGCAATCGCACTAACCTTTTCCTACCTTCCTCTCCAGCTAAGGAACCTTTGAGTAGGATTACACGGGAACCTTAACCCATGCAGGTACACTCTTTACAACGACGGGTTAGTGATGCACGCAAGGAACATCGTTTTAAGGAAAATCTATGTTTCTATTGTGGTAAGTCAGGGCACTTCATTATAAACTGCCCCAGCCGTTCTCATAAGACTACTGCAGCACTCATTCATTGTGAGTGTTGCGAGAGGGGATCTGTCAGGTCCGAGCCTCAGGCTCCAGAGAGATCTGCAGCAACAGATCTTGATTTCTCGGACTTAAACTCCGTTACCTCTGAGGACGTTGACTGTGTAAACGCTGCCATTTTTCAAGTTTCCTCAGCGGTGTCCCAGCTGAGTTGTAAGAAAAACAATTCTCATTGCTTTCTTTCCATCAAACTCTGGGTTGACTCAGCTTGGGTGTCTAGCTCTGCTATGATCGACTCAGGGGCAAGTGGAAATTTTATGGATGTCTCCTTTGCTCTGAAACAGGGGATACGTTCAGTGAAGAAGGCTACTCCAGTACAGATGGAAACTGTGGATGGCTCCCTGCTGACCTCTGGACCAGTGGATCAGGAAACAGAGCCTTTGAGGGTTCTTATGGGTAAAGATCATCAAGAGAAACTGTCCTTTATGCTTATCTCTTCTCCCCACTTTCCCATTATTCTAGGGCTACCATGGCTGCAGGCTCAGAATCCTACCATTAACTGGGAGACCGAGGAATTACACTTTCCAGAGAAACAGATGAGTCCAAAAGTTTCAGCTTGCCCTGTTCCTAAAGGAACCATGTCAGTCCCTGAACTACCAGCTGTATACCAGGACTATGTGGATTTATGTGACAAGAAGAACGCTGACCAGCTTCCTCCTCACCGTCCATATGATTGTCCAATTGAATTATTGCCTGGAGCAGAGATACCTTTTGGTAAGATCTACCCCTGGCGGGGCCCGAGCTAAAGGCTTTAAAGGATTACATAGACAAAAATCTAGCCAAGGGCTTCATACGCCCCTCTTCATCTCCTGCATGTGCACCCATCTTCTTTGTAAAGAAGAAAGATGGATCTCTGAGACCATGCGTAGACTATAGGGAACTCAATAAGGTTACTATTAGAAACTGTTATCCATTGCCTTTAATCCCTGAGTTATTGGAGAGAGTGCGACATGCCAAAATTTTCTCTAAACTAGATCTTCGTGGGGCCTATAACTTAGTCCGTATTAGACCTGGGGATGAATGGAAGACTGCATTCAGGTCACGCTATGGACACTTTGAATATCTAGTTATGCCTTTTGGTCTGAGTACCGCCCCAGCCACTTTCCAACACTTGGTGAATGACATCTTCAGGGATCTCCTAGATACATTCGTGGTAATTTATTTGGATGATATTCTAATTTTTTCTAACTCCACAGAGGAACATCATGGACATGTGAGAATGGTCTTGGAACGTCTAAGACAAAATCATCTTTACATCAAACTTGAAAAGTGTGAATTCCATAGGACCGAAATTCAATTTCTGGGGTATGTACTGTCTACACAAGGAATTAGTATGGATGGAAGCAAAACCCAAGCCATCAAGGATTGGCCAAGTCCTAGAAATGTGAAGGAGGTACAGCGCTTCATCGGGTTTGCCAACTTCTATAGACGTTTCATTAGAAATTTCTCTGAGGTAGTGTCACCTATCACCCAACTTACCCGGAAAGAGTCTAGGTTCTCCTGGACTCCCCAAGCCCAGGAAGCATTTTCCCGTCTAAAAGATAAATTTACCACTGCACCTATCCTAGTACATCCCAACCCCGAGCTTGCCTTCATAATAGAGGTGGATGCTTCAGACTGTGCCGTTGGAGCTATACTCTCTCAGAGAACAGGTGAGAAGAATGTCTTGCATCCCTGTGCCTTCTTTTCCCAGCAGTTGTCTTCGGCTGAGAGGAACTACGATGTGGGCAATAGAGAGTTGTTGGCCATTATTGCCGCCTTCAAAGAATGGAGACACCTTCTTCAGGGAGCTGCACAGCAAATAGTCGTCCTGACAGATCATCGTAACCTTGAGTTTATCAGGTCGGCTAAGTGCCTGACTCCTCGCCAGGCTCGCTGGAATCTTTTCTTAAACCAATTAAATTTTATCATTTCTTATAGACCAGGATCGCGCAAGGGAAAGGCTGATGCACTCTCTAGGATTTACTCAGCAGAGACACGTCCAATTACTCCTCCTAAGACTATTCTTCCTGACTCTAGATTCCTAGGAGTAATTCATAATCAAGACCTACTTAAGGACATCAAGGAAGCATACCATGCGGATTCCTTTTTGGCACAACCCCCAAGGGACGTAAGTCTTGTCTTTAAGAATGGTGTGTGGATTCAGGGACAACGCCTGTATATTCCTGAAACAGTCAGATTGAGAGTATTGCAACTCATTCACGATTCCAAGATAGCTGGGCATAGAGGAATTCTAAAGACACAGGAATTTCTCTCTCGTTTCTTTTGGTGGCCCACTTGCAGGAAGGATGTTTTAAACTATGTCACTTCATGTGAAGTCTGTGCAAGATGCAAAACACCTCGCTCCTCACCAACTGGTCTGTTACAGCCTCTTCCCACCCCGTCCCGCCCGTGGGGATCCATTTCTATGGACTTCATTGTGGAGTTACCAACCTCTCAAGGAAGAACACCATTCTAGTGGTGGTTGACCGTCTAACAAAGGCAGCTCATTTTATCCCTTGTGTCGGCTTACCCACTGCAAAACAGACATCAGATTTGATGATTAAAGATGTGTTTCGCTTACATGGAGTACCGGATGAGGTTATTTCGGATCGAGGGGTGCAATTCACTTCTAGGTTTTGGCAAAATTTCTGTGCAGCATTGGACATTAAAGTAAACCTTTCTTCTGCTTTTCATCCCCAGACTAATGGACAGACCGAACGAACCAATCAAACCCTGGAGCAGTATCTCCGCTGCTTTATCTGCCACCTACAGGATGATTGGGTGGATCTACTTCCATTAGCTGAGTTCTCGTATAATAACTCTCAGAGTGCCTCCACTAAGCAGTCTCCTTTTTACTCTAATCTAGGTTATCATCCTAACATTCTACCACGATTTCCCATAGAAACGCCTTTACCAGCAGTGGCTGAAAGAATCACGTCTTTACAGAAGAATATGGATCTTCTAAAGGAGAATCTGGAATTGGCTCAGGAAAGGTACAAGAAAGCAGCAGATAAATTTCGTAAACCTGCACCAGCTTTCAAGGTAGGAGACTTGGTCTGGCTGTCAACCAGAAATCTTAAGTTAAGGATTCCATCGTCTAAGTTGGGACATAAGTACATTGGACCCTATAAAATCAGTAAAATTATAAGTGCCGTTGCTTGTCGTCTTCAACTGCCCAGAACTATGAGAATTCACCCTGTCTTTCATGTATCCCTACTAAAGGCTGCGACACCCAATACGTTTCCTGGACGTTCTTCTCCTTGCCCTGACCCAGTGCTAGTCGATGGTCAGGAAGAATTTGTGGTGGAAAGGATTTTAGATTCCAGGTTGTATAGAAATCAGTTACAATATCTGATTAAATGGCAGGGCTACCCAGTGGAGGACAACTCATGGGAACCAGTCAATAACGTTAATGCTCCTCGCTTGCTCCGTCAGTTTCATCAGAGGTACCCACACAAGCCTGGCCTGAGGTCATCCGGAGGTTGTCCCTAAGGGGGGAGTAATGTAAGGTTCTGTGTACATGTTCCTGAAACTCAGTTTGTCCGTCAGCCATTTTACTTTCTGTCTTGCTGCAGCTATCTTGCCCTCAGTCAAAATGGAGTTTTCAGCTTGCATGTTCCCGCCCTGATTCTCTCCTTTTGCTTCTTAAGCAGCCACAGCTGAGCAATCAGTGCTTCAGAATCTAGCCTGCAGTGAACCTGTGACCTGACTCCTAAAGCCTTGGACCTTGTACTCCAGCTATTCCTACTGAGGAACTCTGAAGCACTTGTGGACTCTGAACCCTGCTCTTTGAAAGACCCACGTTTGCATGGACTTACGGTAACAGGGGAGAAGATCCTGAACCTGTTGTGGAGAGTGATTGCTGAGCTTAGATTACTCTGGCCTGCTGTGTCTCCTGCTTCTGTGTCTGCAAACTGTGTGACTATTTTTGCCAACTTGTATGAAGTAATACAAGACTTTCTATATCAAACCTGTGTCTCATGTATTTTCATCGCACCCAAGCACAAGACGCTATATGAACTGTACTACATACATTACAGTGTCAGCATCATGCTAGACACCCTGGTTCATCTGGGGTGGCTGGTGAATATCAAAAAATCTCTCCGTGCCATCTCGGAAAATCACCTTTTTAGGGATGATTTTTTACACTGCTCGGGGTTTGATAATCCTCCCTCGGGACAAGGCCCTTGTTCTTTGTCAGGAGGTAAGGATCCTTCGCCAGCCGATTCCTCACACCATCCGGTATTGTATGAAGGTCTTAGGAAGGATGGTGGCAGCAATCGAGGCCATTCCATTTGCACAGTTTCATCTCCGCCCCCTTCAGCATGCCCTCTTGGCAGCTTGGGACGGGAGCCCTCACTCTCTCAATCTCTGGTGCCGTCTGTCTGCGCAAGTCAGACAGACACTTACATGGTGGACAATGAGCACCACTCTTCAGCAGGGGCGATGATTTTCCCCGAGTCCATTGGCTGATAGTCACAACGGACGCCAACCTTCTTGGATGGGGAGCAGTGTTTCGCCACTACACAGCCCAGGGAGCTTGGTCCCTGCAGGAATCAAGCCTCCCGATCAATATTCTAGAGATTCGGGCGGTTCGGCTTGCTCTGAGGCAGTTTCACCATCATCTGGCAGGGCGCCTGGTCCGAATACAATCGGACAATGCCACGGCTGTGACATACATAAATCATCAGGGAGGTACCCGCAGCAGGGCAGACATGCACGAAGTGAAACATATTCTGGCTTGGACAGAAAGAAATCACTCCGCGATATCGGCGGTCCACATTCCAAGCGAGGAGAACTGGGCAGCGGATTTCCTCAGCCGTCGGGATAGCGTCCGGAGAATGGTCGCTCCATCCCAGCGTATTTTGGCAGATATGCCTACGCTGGGGTACTCCAGACATGGACCTGATGGCCTCCAGGATGAACGCCAAGGTACCCAACTTCGTCTCCCGATACCAAGATCCGCAGGCAATTGCAGTGGACGCCCTAGTTCTACCGAGGAATCAGTTTCATCTTCCGTTAGCTCCCAAGGGTGATCAGAAAAATCAAGATAGAGAGAGTCTCAGCGATATTAGTCCCTCCAGATTGGCCTTGTCGCTCATGGTACGCAGACCTGGTACAGCTGCTCGCCGACGCACCCTGGCGTCTGCCAGAACGCGCGGACCTTCTCTCCCAGGGCCCAGTTTACCACCAGAACTCAGCGGTCCTGTGTTTGACAACTTGGCCATTGAATCTTGGATCCTAACCAAGGCCGGATTCTCCCAGAAGGTCGCTGCCACAATGACTAGCGCTCGAAAGCCCGCTTCGGCACGTATCTACCACCATACTTGGAAAGTCTTCTTCACATGGTGCAGGGAACATGGTTATTCCCAGCTTCAGTTTTCAATTCCTAACATTCTGGTATTTCTCCAAGCTGGCCTAGATTCAGGCCTAGCACCAAGCACTCTTAGAAGACAGATATCAGCCTTGTCTGTTCTTTTTCAGCGTAGAATCGCTACTTATTTACAGGTTAAGACCTTTATTCAAGGGGTTGTCCATATAGTACAGGGCTCCCTTAGACGTCTGGGATCTCAACCTTGTTTTGGGAGTTCTGCAGGAATCTCCATTTGAGCCTCTTCAGGAAATTTCCTTGACATACCTTTCTTGGAAGGTCGTATTTTTGGTAGCCATAACATCCATAAGGCGGGTCTCTGAACTAGCGGCACTATCTTGCCGAGCTCCGTACTTATTGTTTCATCATGATAAGGTAGTACTCAGGCCAACACCACCTTTTTTTACCAAAGGTCGTGTCTTCATTTCATATCAATGAGGACGTTGTTTTGCCCTCATTTTGCCCAGCGCCGACGCACCGGGTGGAGAAGGCTCTCCATACGCTAGATCTGGTGAGAGCACTCAGGAGATATGTATCTAGGACAGCATCCTTTCGGCAGACGGACACGCTATTCATCCTCCCCGAGGGGTGCAGGAAAGGACTCGCTGCCTCAAGATCAACCTTGGCCAGATGGATACGGTTGACCATTCAGGAGGCCTACCGCGTCAGAGGGGTGGTTGTTCCGGCAGGAATCAAGGCTCATTCCACCAGAGCGGTGGGTGCCTCCTGGGCTCTTTGGCATCAGGCTTCGGTGGAACAGGTTTGTAAGGCAGCAACATGGTCCAGTTTGCATACTTTTTCCAAGCGTTATAATGTCCATACTCAGGCATCAGCAGATGCAAGTCTGGGTAGAAGGATTCTTCAGGGCGCACCTATAGGCAATGCCGGGTTATGACTTATACTGTGGAGACGATTTCCCACCCAAGGGGACTGCTTTGGGACGTCCCACAGTCCTGTGCCCCCAATGAGAAGAAGGAGAAATACGGATTTTTGTGTTACTCACCGTAAAATCCTTTTCTCCAAGACGCTCATTGGGGGACACAGCACCCACCCTAATAGCCGGATGGCTTCGTTTTTAAGTTAATTCTAATTTTTTGTTGTTTCTGGTGGGTTTATTTCTGAATATATTGTACCTGTGTTAACACTTATTTACTTTTTTAGCCTCCTACTGCTTTTTGCACTAAACTGGGTTTGCCTGCGGCCAGTGTTGAGGTGTATACGGCGGAGGAGGAGCTAACCTTTTTTTATATTTACTTAGTGTCAGCCTCCTAGCGGCAGCAGCATACACCCACAGTCCTGTGTCCCCAATGAGCGTCTTGGAGAAAAGGATTTTACGGTGAGTAACACAAAAATCCGTATTTCGATCACTTATGGGGTATTGATGTACTCAGGAGAGATTGCATAACAAATTGTACTGTTTGTTTTCTCCTATTACCCCTTATGAAAATTGCAAACTTGGTGTCAAAACAACATTTTATTGGAAAAAATATTAATATTTCATTTACTCAGCCCAATTTTATACAAATTTGTGTATCGCCTGAGGGTTAAAAATACTCACTGGTCCCCTAGATGAATTCCTTGAGAGGTTTAATTTACAAAATGGTGTCACCTGTGGGTGTTTCTGCCGTTTTGGCATGTCAGGGGCTCTTCCAATGTGACATAGAATATGCAAATCAGCCAAAATAGCTCTTATTCCCTTTCCAGCCCTACCATACACCCAAGCAGTAGTTTTTCGACAAATATGGGGTGCCTGCGTGCTTTTGTAAAATTGCACAGCAAATTTTGGCATTTATATTTTGTTACCCTTGTGAACATTTAAAATATGGGTCTGAAACAACTTTTTGTTAGGAAAATTAATTTTCTAATTTTCTCGCCTCAACATTAAAAGATTCCATGAAGCCCCTGAGTGTTCAAAGTGCTCACCAAACATCTAGATAGTCCTTGAGGGGTCTAGTTTCCAAAATGGGGTCATTTGCTGGGTGAGGGTGGAGGTTCCCACTGTTTAGGTACCTCCGGTGCTCTCAAAAAGCCACATGGCGTTGGCTATTGATTCAAGCCAATTTTGAATTCCAAAGCTCAAATGGAGCTCCTTCCCTTCGGAGCCCTGCCGTGCACCCAAACAGTAGTTTTTCATCACATATGGGGTATTGATGTACTTGGGAGAAGTCACACAACAAATTTTATGGTGTATTTTCTCCTGTTACCTTTGTGAAAATGGAAAAATTGATGCTAAAGTAATATTTTTGTGGGAAAAAGTTAAATGTTAATTTTTTTCCTTCTACATTCCATTAATTTCTGTGAAGCACCTGAAGGGTTAATACATTTCTTGAATGTGGTTTTGAGCACCTTGAGGGGTGCAGTTTTTAGAATGTTGCCATTTTTTTTATATTTTCTGTCATATGGGGCGCCTCAAAGTCACTTCAAATGTGATGTGATCTCTAAATTAAATGGTTTTGTAAATTTATGGAAAAATGAGAAATTGCTGATCAACTTTTAACTATTCTAACTTCGTAAACAAAAATCATATTTCAAGATTTGTGGTGATGTAAAGTAGACGTATGGAAAATGTTATTTATGAACTATTTTATATGATAACTTTATGGTTTAAGGGCTTAAAGATTAAAAGTTTGAAAAGTGTGAAATTTTCAACCATTTCGCCAAATTTCTGATGTTTTTAGAAATAAACACAAGTTATATCGAACAACCTTTAGTGCTGTCGTGAAGTTAAACAAATCAGGCTGGTTTCACATTAGCGTTTTTGTGCTCAGCACATCTGCACAAACGTTCGAGCGCCCCTATGTTGAACATGGCGTGCACATGGTCTTGCGTTTGCCTGCGTTTTTTCTAGGTGTGCGTCTATTTGCGCGCGATGCAACATGTTGCATTTTTGGGTCCGTCCAAAGACGTAAAAAAAAACGCATGCGTTCGCTTGCGCATGCAATGCGTCAAAACAAAGCAGTACAGTGTATGGGAATGCAGGCGTGCGCATGGACATGCGTACGCCTGCGTTTGCGTACGCATGCGTTTTAAGAGGAAACAGGCCTAGACGGCTAGTTTCACATTAGCGTTTTTGTGCGCAGCGAATCTGCGCAAGCGTTCATGCGCCCCTATGTTTAACATGCGTGCGCATGGTCTTGCGTTTGCATGCATTTCCACTTGCGCACGAGGCGCAGCACACAAAGACGCAAATGTGAAACTAGCCTCGCAAAATAAACAGTCTCAGAATTACTGGGATATGTTGAATCGTTTTAGAGTTATAACCACATAAAGTGACACTGGTCAGAATTGTAAAGGCTGGCCTGGTAACTAAGGTGAAAACAGTCTCTGGCGCGAAGGGTTAATGATCTTGGATTTAAAAAGGGATGTCGTTAAAGCTCTTCTGGGAGTATTGTGTATGTGTCCCTATAGTTTTGTCCATATGGTGTTTAATGGGTTCTGCTTCTTCCATTGTGAGAGGTGGAGACTGCTTCTCTGATGATGTATAAATCTGGTATGTTAATGAGAATAATAATCAGTATTGGTATGTAATAATCAGTTTTGGTATATATCTCAGGCAACCAAAATATTTGGGCCATATGGGCCATATCTCAGGAAATTATTTGGGCAAGGTGGCCAAAAATGAAATTATTGAACAACGAGGGAGAAGAGGTCACTATACATCAGAGGTAAGCTCTAAACATGGCAGATGTAATACATTTTTTCTTTCCTTTAAAGTCAACCTTTGTCGTGAAAAAAAATGCAATTAACCTGCAGATATGGGTTTAAACTGCAAATTAATTGCGTTCTAAACCTGCCCGGTGCCGGCACTTAAACCCCTGCTGTCGGGAGAAATTGAACTTTAGTGTCTCCTGGGAACGTTCTGGTTTCAGTCATGGGGGCGGTGCCATCACGGCTTCACTCACCGCTTTTTGTATACAACCACCACTCGCTATACACGGAGCGGTGATTCAAACCACGTCGACGCCACCTCTGAGACTGAAATTCAGTCTCTACCAGAAGAATAAAGTTTATTTCCTCTGACACAATCAGAACCTTTATATTCAGAATGAAGCAGAGCTGAGAAAGCTGCCTCACCAGCCTCTCCATGCAAAAAGTCCATAGACAGCGAGCTGCTTATCATAGGAGGGGGCGTTGCTGGACTAGTATAGTCCAACAGTGTTAATCTCTTTGTGATAAATCCTTCACAGTTAAGTAAACAACAGCACTCACTTTGACAAGTGACACATCCCTGAATTCTGTGTTTCAGCCTCTATCTCCTGCTGTCCTCAGATTACACAACAAAAACCTGCTGGCATATTCTCTTTAACAGAGAGCGGGGATTCGGGTCGACTTAGTTTTTTCAAGGGCTCACATGAGAGACTGTGACTGTTGTTCACTGCTAAACTAACACTCTGAATTTAAGAATATTAGTAGAATTATTAAGCAAAGTTATTATATTATTTTTTACTGCTTACCATTGATCAGAATTAAGTATGTTGATTAACTGGCACTGTTAGTAGAGCTTATTGTAACATGTGTTCTTACTAGAGCAGCCATTCAAAGCTATATAATTTATTGATTTTTATGATGTCTCATGCCACAAAGTCCCTCCCACACACAACATAATGACCATCACAGCCACCATACAGTTTATGATGCCTCAACATCATGATGACTCCACTGTTCACCCTACACATTTCATGGTACCCCCACAGCCTTCCCCACACACATACACACAGTATGATTCCCCAGAGGTAGCCCCAGACACACAAGGTATGATGCCAAACAGCTATTCCCTCACACATCTACAATATGCGCAGTGTGCTGCCACAAAATGTGTTGGATCCACACACCCTCTTTCAGTGTGATTGCCCCACTGTACCTCTGTCACTGTCTGTCCCCAACCGAGACACCTGTAGGGGAATTCTGAAGAGACAATCGCTCTACATCCAGTCTCAGAAAAGGTCATTCAGGAAGAATGGAAAAAGATTTTAAAATATGTCACCAACTGATTGATTCCATGTCTAGAAGACTTGGCGCTGTCCTTAGCAATCATTGAGGTGATATAAAATATTAGATGTAGTAGTTTTGATGTGGGGTGCATTAATTTTTACATCAACTAATTTAGGTAAAACTGAAGATTTTGTAATGAAAGTTATAATATTAACCTTACTTTCATTCTATGGGTGAAAAAATGTTCTGTGAAACTCCGTCTTGTCAGCATTTTGGATACTGCTCTTGTGTTCAGTGAGGTATTAATTAAAATCTTACTTTTTTGAAGGGGGTTGAACACAAAAAGCCCCACTCAGCATACTTAAAGTAAAAAGGGGTCAAAGAGTATATTCAACCATAAAGTCAAATTTATTAATATACATACACATCAAATTGTGCCAGACAGATTATAGTATCACTTCTAAAGCCGGAAAATACATGGGGTAGTGATGAAAAAGTATAGCCACGGAGTACAAAAATAAATGAAGCTTAAATAAATGCAGAGTAAGAGCTCTGCCAAAAATTGCACAAGTGGAGTTATGTACAAGAACAAAGTTGATCAAGGGTTAAGAGTTGTGCAAAGGCAGGGCTGCAGTTAGAAAATGGAATGTGAGCACCAAAAATCCTAATGAAATCTAAACATTTGCTCCCAGCATCCATAATAAAGGTAACATCCTCATGTGAGGTGGTGGGTAGGTTAGATATACATATCAAAGGCGTTGAAATGCTTGCTGTGCATAAACAAGATGTAATAAGCGACCTGCCTCCCATACTCGTGTTTTGCCATGTCTTCGTCAGAAGGCTTGTTCTAAAGCTGTGCGGGAGCTAGTATATGTAGTGGTGGTGGGCCAATCAAATGTGCAATCCGCATAGTGAAGTGTGGTCCATTGTCAGCGCATGCGCGAACGCACCATGTGAGGGCACTTCCTTCTGCACTCGTGGAACGCAAGCGATCCACCGCTGCTAGGCAGCCGGGATCACTTACGGACACACAGCAGCGCATTGGGAAAACCCGGGTGAGGTCGGGTCCGGGCATGCACACAAGACTTGAGGATAAGAAGATCAATGTGCCTACGTGAGGGGTAAGAAGAGAAGGCTCGGGAATGCTAGGAATTGGAATAGAGCAGGTATGAAGAAACATACATATCCTGGTATATCCTGAAGGATGAATAGAAAGGAGACTTGAATACTATTGCCATAGATGGAAAATAACCATATGTTGTAAGGACAGCAGGAGCACGAAAAGATTGAGAGGACTATTTGGTCCAGATGAGTGCTAAAAGGCTGTAGGATGAAATAAAGGTGAGAAGTGCTGGGATAACAAGGCTACTGGTTAGGAGAAATTAGTGTATGCAGGCCTGAAGTGTGGCTGAATAAAAAAAATTCTAGAGCAAGTAAGTGATAATGAGCAAAATAAAGTCCAATATGAAGTGATAACATAGATGATAAAAGGAGGAAATGTGCAAGGCTGTAGGAAACAATAATAAAGCATAATAATGTCCGCGGCAATGCCGCAACTCCCTGCCGCGGGAAATACGCATTCGGAATTGGTATGCGTATTCCGCAAAACGCAAGCGTCTTGCAAGTGTTTTCAGCTTGCAGAAAGCTAGCGTTTCCAAGCGATTGTAGCATCGCTTGGAAAACTGATTGACAGGTTGATCGACTCACACTAGTCAAACATTGTGTTTGACAAGTGTGACCAACTTTTTACTATTGATGCTGCCTATGCAGCATCAGTAATAAAAGATAGAATGTTAGAAATAATAAAAAAAATAAATCGTGATATTCTCTCCTTCCGGCGGCTCCCGCAGCCTTCCCGATCCTCAGCGACGCTCCCTGCAACTCCCGACTCATATTGAACTCATATTGAAATGTTTACAAACAGTGCAAACATTGCATTAACACATTTTAATTACTATTTTAAGCTTAAGTTCACAAAAAAAAAAAAACTACAAGAAAACTCTCGGCACCTTCCCTTTAATGACCAAGCCAATTTTTACAGTTCTGACCACTGTCACTTTATGAAGTTATAGCTCTTGAACACTTCAACGAATACCACTGATTCTGAGAATGTTTTTACGTGATACATTGTACTTCATATTAGTGTTGAAATTTCTTCGATATAAATTGCGTTTATTTATGGAAAAAAACTAAATTTAGCAACAATTTTGAAATTTTAGCAATTTTAAAACTTTTAATTTTTGTGCCTTTAAATCGGATAGTTATATTGCACAAAATAGTTAATAAACAACACATGTCTACTTTACATCAGCACAACTTTGGAAACATAATTTTTTTTTTTTTTGTTAGGATGTTATAAGGGTTAAGATTTGACTTGCGATTTCTCATTCTTCCAACAAAATTTGCAAAACCATTTTTTAGGGCCACCTCAAATTTGAAGTGAGTTTAAGGAGTCAATATGACAGAAAATACCCAAAAGTGACACCATTCTAAAAACTGCACCCCTCAAGGTGCGCAAAACCACATTCAAGAAGTTTATTAACCGTTCAGATTCTTCTAAACTTCTTTTCTAGAACTAAAGAAATGTGGAAGGAAAAAAAGAACATTTTACTTTTTTCACAAAAAATTTACTTTGGAACCAAACTTTTATTTTTACAAATGTATCAGGAGAAAATGGGCCACAAAATTTGTTGTGCAATTTCTCCTGAGTACGCCGATACTATGTATGCAGGAGAAAGCACCTGTTTTGGGCGCATGGCAAGGCTCAGAAGGGAGGGAGCACTGTTTGAGTTTTTGAACCCAAAATTGGCTAGAATCAATGGCGGGCGCTATGTTGCGTTTGGAGACCCCCTGATGTACCTAAACAGTGGAAACCCCTCATTCTAACTCCAGCCCTAACCCCAACACACCCCTAACCCTAACTACAACACCAACCTAACCCTGGCTATAACCCTAACTCTAGCTATAACTACAACTCTAACCCTAGCCCCAACCCTAACTTTAGCCTCAACCGTAACCCTAACCCAAACCTAACCCTAGCTATAACCCCAACCATAACCTTAGCCTAACACTAGCTATAAGCCCAACCGTAACCCTAATGATAAAATGGAAATAAATACATTTTTTAATTTTATTATTTTTACCTAACTAAGGGGGTGATAAAGGGGGGGGGTTGATTTACTTTTTTTTTTTTTGATCACTGTGCTAGTGTCTATCACAGTTATCAAAAGGAACCAATGGGAGAAATCTATTGTTGCCAGGTGTCTGCCGGCAGATCATGTGCCCGCCATTTTTTTCCTGGTAAAAGATGCCGGGGGAACCCATTTCTCTCTCAATTCTGATGTGCTAGATCACATCAGAGAAGAGAGAAGTAAATGGGAAATCTGACTTTTTTTATATTTTTGTGGTTGCTATTATTCAATAACGGTGATCTCAACACTGGGGTCTGTAAAAACTGACTCGAATCATTTTCCCGGGAGAAAATGACCCAGGAGAAATCCTGACGCTGGGGGGGACGCTATACACTTATTTCTCAGCTCTTAACCCCTTCACCCCCAAGGGTGGTTTGCACGTTAATGACCGGGCCAATTTTTACAATTCTGACAACTGTCTCTTTATGAGGTTATAACTCTGGAACGCTTCAACGGATCTGTCACGCTGTCTAATGATATGAATACAATGTCAGTAAACTATTTATACAGGAACCACACTCAATACAACATATAGTTTAGCAACATCAGAATGTAAGTATAAAATAGATTTACCTGACACAATATCTGCAAAACTTAGGGTTAATCTTGAATGTCATGCTGTCTAATGATATGAATACAATGTCAGTAAACTATTTATACAGGAACCACACTCAATACAACATATAGTTTAGCAACATCAGAATGTAAGTATAAAATAGATTTACCTGACACAATCTCTGCAGAACTTAGGGTTAATCTTGAGGACTTGATGAGCTGTAACAGGAAAGAGGAGGACCGGGGTCTAACCTGACCCTACACTGGGGTCCTAACTAATCCCTTTCCTTGGAGGTACTGATAATGGTTCAGAGGTCCAAGTCTCCAGCCTAACCCTGTCTCCTGTCAGACCCTGAACCCTGTAATCAGTCCTAAGAAGGATCCTGATTACCACCAAAGGGATATGGGCTGATCTCAGCTAAATAGACAGATTAGACATATAAGACAGACAGGATTGCACTCACTTGCATACACACTCAAACACCGAAGGAACATAAATGGTCTGGGAAATAAACTCTAAACAAGTTGAGCTTAAAACAGCTAAGGAGCTCTCAACTTAAGTCTATACAGATTCATTCCTATCTGTGGTCTGCATGAAGGATTTCACTGGCAACTCCCAAAGCAGACAACCAGGAATTTAAAGGAAACCAATCAACAAATAATCAATTGCAGCCGGGAGAAACTGCACCCAGTCCCAGCACCAAGCACAGACAGAATTAACTCCCTAGCTGCCAAACACAAAAAAACAGCAACTCAGCTGTGAGAAGTCACAACGTGCAACCGCGACGATCTTCGTGGCAATGCACACATGACAGTACCCCCCCTTCTACGAGGGGCCTCCGGACCCTCAGGGCCAGGCCTGCCCGGGTGAGTTCTGTGGAAGGTCTGAACCAAACGATCTGCGTTAACATCGGACGCAGGGACCCACGTCCTCTCCTCCGGACCATATCCCTTCCAATGCACCAAGTACTGAAGGGACCGGCGATTCAGACGAGAGTCAATGATTTTTGATACTTGAAATTCCAAGTTACCATTGACCAACACTGGAGGAGGAGGTAGAGGTGACGGTATGACTGGTGCCACATACCTTTTAAGTAATGACTTGTGGAACACATTATGAATTTTAAACGTAGAAGGGAGTTCCAGACGAAATGCCACAGGATTAATTATGGAACTGATCCTGTACGGCCCGATGCATCTGGGACCCAGTTTCCAGGAGGGCACTTTAAGTTTTATATTCCTGGTAGACAACCATACCAGATCGTTCACATTCAGATCTGGACCAGAAACTCTCCTCCTATCAGCCATACGTTTGTAACGATTCCCCATCGTACTCAAATTATTCAATACACCTCGCCACACAGAAGCAAGTGACGACGAGAAACGCTCCTCCTCAGGAACCCCAGAAGGACCCCCCCCATTGAAAGTACAAAACTGGGGATGAAAACCATATGCCCCAAAAAACGGGGACTTACCAGTGGACTCGCTCCGCCTGTTGTTAAGAGCGAACTCTGCCAAAGGCAAGAAAGAAGACCAGTCCTCCTGGTTCTCCGATACAAAACACCAGAGATATGTCTCTAAACTCTGATTCAGACGCTCTGTCTGACCATTGGTCTGTGGATGAAAAGCCGAGGAAAACGACAATTGCATCCCCCGACGTAAACAAAATGCCCTCCAAAATTTGGACACAAACTGAGACCCCCTATCTGACACCACATCAGTAGGCAACCCATGAAGTCTCACGATCTCCCTAATGAACACCTGCGCCAGAGTTTTAGCATTAGGGAGTGCAGGAAGAGCAACGAAATGTGCCATCTTACTGAACCTGTCAACAACCACCAGTATGACAGTATTCCCAGACGACGGAGGAAGGTCCGTAATGAAGTCCATAGATAAATGGGTCCATGGCCGCTCCGGAAGTTTCAAAGCTAAAAGGGTCCCAGACGGACGGGTATGAGGAGTTTTAGAGCGAGCACAAACCCCACAGGACGCGACAAAAGTTATAACATCTTTATTAGCATTAGGCCACCAAAATCGGCGAGAAAGAAGATCTAAAGTAGCCTTACTCCCTGGATGTCCTGCTAAAGCAGAATTATTATGTGCCTCCATAACCTTTTGTCTCAACTGATTCGGGACAAACAGTCTCCCTGGAGGTCCTGCAGGAGCGTCCCCCTGAGCCTCTAACACCTCCTCCTCAAGCTCAGAACATACAGCCGACACTACCACCCCCTCCTGAAGGATAGGAATCGGGTCGTCCGTTTTCCCGGCCCCTGGGAAACTGCGAGACAAGCATCAGCCTTTACATTCTTAGACCCCGGACGATAAGTGACGACAAAATTAAACCTGGTAAAAAATAATGACCATCGAGCTTGTCTGGAATTCAGACGCTTAGCGGATTCTAAATACAGCAGGTTCTTGTGATCAGTAATAACGGTGACCGGGTGGACTGCCCCCTCCAAAAAGTGACGCCATTCTTCAAAAGCCAATTTAATGGCCAAAAGTTCCCTATTGCCGATATCATAATTCCTTTCGGCGGACGACAATTTCTTAGAAAAGAAAGCGCACGGATGCCATTTACCAGGGGACGGACCCTGGGACAATATAGCACCCACCCCTACGTCAGACGCGTCCACCTCCACAATGAACGGCTGAGATACATCTGGTTGGATGAGAACGGGTGCTGAAGCAAAACATCTTTTTAAAGAGGAAAAGGCTTGGCAAGCTTTGTCCGACCACCTAGAAAAATCCGTCCCTTTTCTCGTCATGTCAGTGAGAGGTTTGACGACAGACGAGAAATTACAAATAAATTTCCGGTAGTAATTAGCAAACCCCAAAAAAACGCTGCAGAGCCTTAAGATCCCCTGGCTGATCCCATTCAAGCACTGCTCTCACCTTTTCAGGGTCCATCCGGAAACCGGAGGCTGACACCAAAAAACCCAAAAACTGAAGTTCCTGTACGGCAAACACACACTCTCCAGTTTGGCGTATAGTTTATTGTCTCGCAAGATCTGCAACACCTGTCTCACATGCTCCTGGTGAGACACAAGATCTGGCGAGTAAATTAAAATGTCATCCAAATATACGACCACAAACACCCCCACAAGGTGACGAAAAATGTCATTAACAAAATGTTGGAATACTGCTGGAGCAGTAGTCAGACCAAAAGGCATGACCAGGTTTTCATAATGTCCCTCTGGCGTGTTAAACGCCGTTTTCCACTCATCCCCCTCTTTTATCCTAATCAGATTATACGCCCCCCTGAGATCCAATTTAGAGAACCATTTGGCGCCAACAATTTGATTGAAGAGATCAGGAATAAGAGGGAGTGGATACGGATCTCGAACAGTAATCCGATTAAGTTCGCAGAAATCCAAGCAAGGGCGTAGGCCTCCATCTTTTTTCTTCACAAAGAAGAACCCCGCGGCCACAGGGGAAGATGAAGGTCTAATATGCCCTTTGGCCAGACTTTCAGAAATATAATCTTTCATAGCCTGTCTTTCAGGACCAGAAAGATTATACAACCTAGCCTTAGGCAACTTAGCATCAGGAAGTAGATTAATAGAGCAGTCATACACGCGATGAGCAGGCAACTCCCGACACCCCTCTTCAGAGAAAACATCCCCAAAATCCTCCAAAAAAGGAGGCAATGTACTAGGCACGACCGCACTGATGACTGTGTTCATGCAGTTGTTTTTGCAAAACTCACCCCATTGGCTTATCTCTCTGGACTGCCAATTAATCACAGGGTTATGTTTAACCAGCCAAGGAAGTCCCAACACAATGGGAGTAGGTAGACCTTCCAACACATAACAAGATAATTGTTCCCTATGTATTGCCCCTACCCGAAGGTCAATGTTATGAACCTCATGAACAAAGCAACCTTGGCCGAGAGGCCTGGCGTCAATGGAGAAAATAGGGATCGGTTTGACCAATACATTCAGATGCATACCTTGAGACTGAGCAAACTGAGCGTCAACCAGATTAGCCCCGGAACCACTATCCAGAAGAACAGACAATCTCTTCACTCTAGTACCAACCACCACCTCCACTGGTACAAGGAACTGAGAAGAACCGGCGGATGAAATACATACTCCCAGGTTGTCGTCCACCACACAACCTGGGATTAGCAGTTTTCCGGCGACTTTTTACTTAACAAGACACGGGATGGACATTCTCCAACAAAATGTCCCTCTTTCCCGCAGAAAAAACACCTTCTAGTCCTGCGGCGTGCCGCCAATCCCCTACTACGAAAAGATGTCCCTCCCAACTGCATAGGCTCATCCGAACAGACAAGGGGAACCTCAACATAAGGGACTTTAGTAGTAGGTGGAGTAACAACAGGGAGTGGAGTTACCTCACCCCTCTCCCGAAGCCATCTATCAGTACGGATAGCTAGGGCCATAGCAGCCTCCAGAGAAGGAGGAGACTCATACTGAGCCAAAACGTCTTTTAATTTGTCAGAAAGCCCATGACAAAACTGGCTCCTAAGAGCTGGGTCATTCCACTGAATATCCGTGGCCCATCTACGAAACTCAGAAGCAAATTCCTCCGCCGGACGATCTCCCTGCTGTATTTTACGTAATTTGGTCTCAGCAAGAGAGACCCGATCTGGGTCATCATATACCAATCCCAGAGCAGTAAAAAATTGATCTACAGACTGTAGAGCCGGGGATCCTGGAAGGAAGGGAAAATACCCAGGATTGAGGGTCCCCTTGAAGAAGTGAGATAACAATTCCCACTCTCTGCTCATCACTCCCTGATGATCGCGGCCGAAGCCGAAAATACAATTTACATGCCTCCCGGAAGGTAAAAAATTTGTCTCGCCCACCAGTGAACCTATCTGGAAGAGCTACTTTAGGTTCAACTCTGGTTTGCTCCAGGGGAGACAAAACTTTGGACTTAATGTCCGTCAGCTCCATGGATAATCCCTGCAACTGCAGAGCCAGCTGGGCTACTGGATCCATGGTAACTAGACATAATTTTTTATGGCCAGTGAAAATGTCACGCTGTCTAATGATATGAATACAATGTCAGTAAACTATTTATACAGGAACCACACTCAATACAACATATAGTTTAGCAACATCAGAATGTAAGTATAAAATAGATTTACCTGACACAATCTCTGCAGAACTTAGGGTTAATCTTGAGGACTTGATGAGCTGTAACAGGAAAGAGGAGGACCGGGGTCTAACCTGACCCTACACTGGGGTCCTAACTAATCCCTTTCCTTGGAGGTACTGATAATGGTTCAGAGGTCCAAGTCTCCAGCCTAACCCTGTCTCCTGTCAGACCCTGAACCCTGTAATCAGTCCTAAGAAGGATACTGATTACCACCAAAGGGATATGGGCTGATCTCAGCTAAATACACAGATTAGACATATAAGACAGACAGGATTGCACTCACTTGCATACACACTCAAACACCGAAGGAACATAAATGGTCTGGGAAATAAACTCTAAACAAGTTGAGCTTAAAACAGCTAAGGAGCTCTCAACTTAAGTCTACACAGATTCATTCCTATCTGTGGTCTGCATGAAGCATTTCACTGGCAACTCCCAAAGCAGACAACCAGGAATTTAAAGGAAACCAATCAACAAATAATCAATTGCAGCCGGGAGAAACTGCACCCAGTCCCAGCACCGAGCACAGACAGAATTAACTCCCTAGCTGCCAAACACAAAAAAACAGCAACTCAGCTGTGAGAAGTCACAACGTGCAACCGCGACGATCTTCGTGGCAATGCACACATGACAGGATCTTCGCAATTCTGAGATTGTTTTCTCGTGACATATTGTACTTCACGTTAGAAGTAAAATTTCTTCGATATAACTTGCGTTTATTTTTGAAAAAAACTCAAATATGGTGACAATTTTTAAAATTTTGCAATTTTCAAACTTTGTATTTTTATTCCCTTAAAACAGAGAAATATATCACACAAAATAGTTAAGAAATAACATTTCCCACATGTCTACTTTACATCAGCACAATTTTGGAACCAAAATTTTTTTTTGTTAGGAAGTTATAAGGGTTAAAAGTTGACCAGCGATTTCTCATTTTTACAACAAAATTTACAAAGCCATTTTTTTAGGGACCACCTCACATTTGAAGTCACTTTGAGGGGTCTATATGGCAGAAAATACCCAAAAGTGACACCATTCTAAAAACTGCACCCCTCAAGGTACTCAAAACCACATTCAAGAAGTTTATTAACCCTTCAGGTGCTTCACAGGAACTAAAGCAACGTGGAAGGAAAAAATGAATATTTAACTTTTTAGCCACAAAAATTATCTTTTACAAACTTTTTTTTTATTTTCACAAGGGTAAAAGGAGAAAATGGACAGATATGGTTGTTGTGCAATTTCTTCTGAGTACGCCAATACCCAATATGTGGAGGAAAACCACTGTTTGGGCACACGGCAGAGCTCATAAGGGAAGGAGCGACGTTTGACTTTTTCAAACTAAAATTGGCTGGAATTGAGATTGGACGCCATGTCGTGTTTGGAGTGCCCCTGATGTGCCTAAACAGTGGAAACCCCCACAAGTGACACCATTTTGTAAACTAGACCCCCTAAGGTACTTATCTAGATCTGTTGTGAGCACTTTGAACCCCCAAGTGTTTCACAAAAGTTTATAATGCCTGGGTGTGAAAAAAAAAAAAAATTCCACAAAAATGATTTTTTAGTCCCAAATTTTTTAATTTTCCCAAGGAAATTGGACCCCAAAAGTTGTTGTCCAATTTGTCCTGAGTACACTGATACCCCATATGTGGGGGGGGGGAACTGTTTGGGCGCACGGCAGGGCTTGGAAAGGAAGTAGTAACGTTTTGGAATGCAGACGTTGATGGGGTCATGTCCTTGCAGTCCCAGATGCCCAACAGTGAAACCCACAATGACCACATTTGGAAACTAGACCCCTAAGGAACTTATCTAGATCTGTGGTGATCACTTTGAACCCCCAAGTGCTTCACACAAGTTTATAATGCCCGGGCATGAAAATAAAAAATCCTATTTTTTTCCCACAAAAATTATCTTTTAGTCACTAATTTTTTATTTTCCCAAGGGTAACGGGAGAAATTGGACCACATAAGTTGTTGTCCAATTTGTCCTGAGTACGCTGATACCCCATATGTGAGAGGAACCACTGTTTGGGCGCACGGCAGAGCTCGGAAGGGAAGGAGCACCATTTGACTTTTTCCAACCAAAATTGGCTGGAATTGAGATTGGATGCCATGTTGCATTTGGAGAGCCCCTGATGTGCCTAAACAGTGGAAACCCCCCACAAATGACCCCATTTCGGAAACTAGACCCCCTAAGGAACATATCTATATCTTTGGTGAGCAATTTGAACCCCCAAGTGCTTCACACAAGTTTATAACGTAGAGCCGTAAAATTTAAAAATCATATTTTTTCCACAAAAATGATCTTTTCACCCCAATTTTTATTTTTCCAAGGGTAACAAGACTCCAAAAGTTATTGTGCAATTTGTCCTGAGTGCGCTGATACCCCATATGTGGGAGTAAGGCTGGTTTCACACATCCGGTGTGCGCCTGTTGGCGCCCCCGGCATTTAGCCGCAGCGCCGCATCAGAAAACCTGATGCGCCGCTTGCGGGTTTTTTTGCATTGACTTGCATTAGCGCCGGATGGCGCCGCATGTCAATGCGTCGTATGCGATTTTGTCCGGATGAGCGGAAATGTACATTCTGGCGGCCAGACAAAACGCAGCATGTAACGTTTTTTTTTTGCCGGATTCCCCTGATGTCTCCGGGCATCAGAAACCATCCGGCAAAAAAACGCATGCGGCGCAAGCGGCGCATCAGGTTTCCTGATGCGGCGCTGCTGCTAAATGCCGGGGGCGCCGTCAGGCGCACACCGGATGTGTGAAAGAGGCCTAAACCACTGTTTGGGTGCATGGCAGAGTTTGGAAGGGAAGGAGCGCCATCTGACTTTTTCAACGCAGAATTGGCTGGACGCCATGTCGTGTTTGGAGAGCTCCTGATCTGCCTAAACAGTGGAAACCCCCATAAATGACACCATTTTGGAAACTAGACCCCTCAAGGAACTTATCTAGATGTGTGGTGAGAACTTTGAACCCCCAGGTGTTTCACTAAAGTTTATAACGTACAGCCGTAAAATAAAAAATCCTTTTTTTTTTTTTACAAAAATGATTTTTTCGCCCCCAAAATTTTATTTTCACAATGGTAACAGAAGAAATTGGAACCCAAAAGTTGTTGTCCAATTTGTCCTGAGTACGCTGATACCCAATATGTGGGAGAAAACTACTGTATGGGCACACGTCGGGGCTCGGAAGGGAAGTAGTGACGTTTTGGATTGCAGACTTTGATGGAATGGTCTGGGGGCGTCATGTCGCATTTGGAGAGCCCCTGATGCACCTAAACAGTGGAAACCCCCAAAAGTGACCCCATTTTGGCAAATAGACCCCACAAGGAACTTATCTAGATGTGTGGTGAGCACTTTGAACCCCGAAGTGCTTCACAGAAGTTTATAACGCACAGCCGTAAAAATAGAAAATCTTTTTTTTTTTTACAAAAATGATTTTTTTGCCCCCAATATTTTATTTTCACAAGGGTAACAGGAGAAATTGGACCCCAAAAGTTGTTGTCCAATTTGTCCTGAGTACGCTGATACCCAATATGTGGGAGAAAACTACTGTATGGGCGCACCTCAGGGCTCGGAAGGGAAGTAGTGACGTTTTGGATTGCAGACTTTGATGGAATGGTCTGGGGGCGTCATGTCGCATTTGGAGAGCCCCTGATGCACCTAAACAGTGGAAACCCCCCACAAGTGACCCCATTTTGGCAAATAGACCCACAAGGAACTTATCTAGATGTGTGGTGAGCGCTATGAAGCCAAAAGTGCTTAGAGAAGTTTATAATGTACAGCCGTTAAAAACAAAAACATCATTTTTTTTTAACAAAAATGACATTTTCGCCCCCAGTTTTTTTATTTTCCCAAGGGTAACAGAAGAAATAGGACAAATTGCACAATAACTCTTGGGGTCCAGAGTATGCTGATACCCCATATGTGGGGATAAACTACTGTTTGGACGCATAGCAGAGCTCAGAAGTGAAGGAGCACCGTTTGACTTTTTCAAAGCAGAATTGGCTGGAATTGAGATCAGACGCCATGTCACATTTGGAGAGCCCCTGATGTGCCTAAACAGTGGAAACCCCCCCAATTCTAACTCCAACCCTAACCCCAACACACCCCTAACCCTAGTCCCAACCCTAACCACAAACCTAACCCTAACACACCCCTAACCCTAATCCCAACCCTAACCCTAATCCTAACTTTAGCGCCATCCCTAACCCTAACTTTAGCCGCAACCCTAACCCTAACGGGAAAATGGAAATAAATACATTTTTTTAGTTTTGTTATTTTTCCCTAACTAAGGGGGTGATAAAAGGGGGTCTGATTTACTATTTATAGTGGGTTTTTATGATTGGCAGCTGTCACGCTAAAAGACGCTTTTTATTGCAAAAAATAGTTTTTGCATCGCCACATTTTGAGAGCTATAATTTTTGCATATTTTGGCCCACAGAGTCATGTGAGGTCTTATTTTTTGCGGTTCGAGTTGTCGTTTTTATTGGTACCATTTTTGAGCACGTGACATTTTTTGATCGCTTTTTATTTCGATTTTTGGGAGGTTAGAATGAACAAAAATCAGCAATTCATGAATTTCTTTTGGGGAGGCGTTTTTATCGTTCCGCGTGTGGTAAAATTGATAAAGCAGTTTTATTCTTCGGGTCGGTACGATTATGGCGATACCTCATTTATATCATTTTTTTTTGTTTTGGCGCTTTTATAGAATAAAAACAATTTTATATAAAAATTATTATTTTTGCATCGCTTTATTCTGCGAGCTATAACTTTTTTATTTTTTCGCTGATGATGCTGTGTCGCAGCTCGTTTTTTGCGGGACAAGATGACGCTTTCAGCTGTACCATGTTTATTTATATCGGTCTCTTTGATCGCGTGTTATTCCACTTTTTGTTCGGCGGTATGATGATAAAGCATTGATTTTTTGCTTTGTTTTTTTTTTTTTTAAGGGGTTCACTAAAGGGGTTAACTAGTGGGACAGTTTTATAGGGGGGGTCGTTATGGACGCAGCGATACCAAATATGTGTACTTTTATTGTTTTATTTTTTTTATTTACAGGAAGAAATTAATTTATTGGGGAATTTTTTTTTTATTTTTTATTTATTTTGGATTTTTTTTTAAAACATGTTAATTTTTATTTTTTTTAACTTTTTTTACTTTCTCCCAGGGTGGGACATCACTGTATTTTATCAGATCGCTGGTGTGACAGTGTGCACAGCACTCTGTCACACCAGAGATCGCACAGGCAGTGCAGGACGCTTCCTCATCGCCTGCTCTCAGCAGGCACTGAGGAAGCCGCCTCCCTCCAGGACCCCGGCGCCATACTGGATCCGGGTCCTGGGAGGGAGGAAGCTCTCAGAACAGCGCGATCACATCGCGCTGGTCTGAGGGTCTCAGGGGGGCGCGCAGGGAGCCCCCACCCTGCGCGATTCTCCCCTGTGCCCCCAGTACACCGCGATCATGTTTGATCGCGGTGTGCAAGGGGTTAATGTGCCGGGAGCGGTCCGTGACCGCTCCTGACACACAGTCACGGGTGTCAGCTGTAATAATCAGCTGACACCCGGCGGCGATTAGCTGCGCTCCCTCCGGGAGCGCAGCTGATCGCCTATGATGTACTATCCCGTCCATGGTCAGATTGGCACGGGTTTTATGGATGGGATAGTACGTCTAATGTCAGAGAGGGGTTAAAAAGCGGTGCTGAGGAATAAGTACCCTTAACTGCCGCCATTAAAAGATGTATCAGCGGTCATTAAGGGTTAAGAGTGGTTTCCCCAGGACAGCAGTGAAGCACACAGTGTGCATCGCAGTTTTAGACTCCCAATCCCGGGAACTTCAAGGTGTCACCCCAAAAACATTAGCAGCAGCAGTGCATGTCGCATAAGCAGTTTCTTTGAGTCATTTCAAACATTTTTTAGACCAACAGAACAGAGTGCAATTCTGACACGTTGTGATCGACTTGAGAGGATGGTGCTTGAGTATCTAGAGCATAGTATCAAAGCCATCAAGGGGAATTTAGACCCTTTTGCATTTTAGTTTTCAAAAATGGAAGAGTGGCCTGAGCTTGCCTGTCACTCCTTGGAGGTTTTGTCATGCCCGGCAGCCAGTGTTCTTTCAGAATGTGTGGTGGAGTCCTGACGGATAACCGCCTAACTTTCATCAAAGTGAACAAGTCATGGATCTCCAATGACTTTTGCACCCCAGTCACATATTGAGCAGACTAGGTGATGATGTTATTTTAGTGTCATGCATTGATCTCGCGTTATTGCTGTCTATGACACCTTTATCGTGGCTTCTGTGCCTTCTTTTGCCTGTCTCCTTCTGGTGTGTTGCCTATAGTGGAAGGTGTGTCAGAGGCTGTGTCGGGAAAGGACTGATATTAAATTTTTTTTGTAAATTTTTTATTTAGGAATGTTGAAATGAATGACAGCATAACTGTACACAAAATAAAACAAATCTAGTTTGTACATTGAAATTTAACAACATTTGTTTTACATATGGGGTACAAATTTAGGGAGTTTGGGAGCAGAAGAAAGAGGAAAGGTGGGGTACCAAACAAGGGAAGAAGGGGTGGAAGGTAAAAATAGAGAGGGTGAGGGAGGTCTGTTGAGAACTAGCAAATATTTTCCTTTATAGTGGATAGACTAAAAACAAGTATAGCTATATGTAGCATAAACATAATTGGATGCTTAATTCCAAGAATTATAGCATAATCTTATTTTGATATTCATGCCATTGGTGCCAATTTTCACAGAGCTTGTCCTGTTTGGAATAAGTCTAACGGATTTTTTCAAATGAATATATACTATTAGATTCATTAATCTGTTCTGAAAGTGAAGGGGTTTCCGTGTCCTTCCAATGTCTCGCAATGAGGCTTTTAGACGCATTAAGGAGATGGGATATTATAATATAGGTACTAATATGCTGATGTTGAGAATGAATGATAAGAAGGATAAGTTGGGGTGTTAAAGGGAATTGTGTTCAGTGCTTTTTCTATATGCTTACGTATTATTCCCCAGAAAGGTGCGATTTTAGGGAAATTAATATATGGGAGGGTGTTCCAGATAACAGATTTCTTCTTCAGCAGTTAGGTTAGTAGGAATTATCAATTTTGTTAAGAATATCTGGAGTTTTATACCATCTAGATATGATTTTGTAGTTTAACTGTTGATGTTTGATTGAGGCAGAAATGAAGTGTATATCTTTTAGTAGTTTTAATACTGCTGGTGTCAGGGTTATATTTAATTATTTCTCCCTTTTGTTGATAAATTGGGGCATTTCTCCTGAATCGCAGAGTATTTTTTATATTTTAGAGATTATTGTTTTGTTTTCGTTCATTTTAAAAAAGACACTTTGTATTAGGTTATCAATTGATTCGTTAGAGATATTGGGCAAGTGTATTCTGGCTGTTTTTTAGGATTTCAAATTCAGTGTCTGTCAAAATTTTTTTTTTTTTAAACTTCTTTATTAGATGATTTGACATATTAATATGCAATCAAATATATACCAGAAACCATTCATTATATGCATTTACAGTACAGACCAAAAGTTTGGACACCTTCTCATTCAAAGATTCTTCTGTATTTTCATGACTATGAAAATTGTAGAATCACACTGAAGGCATCAAAACTATGAATTAACACATGTGGAATTATACATTACTCTTTACAAAAAAAGTGTGAAACTGAAAATATGTCTTAAATTCTAGGTTCTTCAAAGTAGCCACCTTTTGCTTTGATTACTACTTTGCATGCAGAACAGGTGAACTGATGGACTCTACATGCCTGGTTCCCACGGTGAAGCATGGAGGAGGTGGTGTGATGGTGTGGGGTTGCTTTGCTGGTGACACTGTTGGGTATTTATTCAAAATTGAAGCCGTGAGCGGTCCAGCTCACCCCAAACCATCTCGATTGGGTTCAGGTCTGGTGACTGTGGAGGCCAGGTCATCTGGCGTAGCACCCCAACACTCTCCCTCTTGGTCAAAAAGCCCTTACACAGCCTGGAGGTGTGTTTGGGGTCATTGTCCTGTTGAAACATAAATGATGGTCCAACTAAATGCAAACCAGATGGAATAGCATGCTGTTGCAAGATGCTGTTGTAGCCATGCTGGTTAAGTATGCCTTCAATTTTGAATAAATCCTCAACAGTGTCACCAGCAAAGCACCCCACACCATCACACCTCCTCCTCCATGCTTCACGGTGGGAACCAGGCATGTAAAGTCCATCCGTTCACTTTTTCTGCGCGCAAAGCAGTAATCAAAGCAAAAGGTGGCTACTTTGAAGAACCTTGAATATAAGACATATTTTCAGTTGTTTCACACTTTTTTGTTAAGTGTAATGTATAATTCCACATGTGTGAATTCATAGTTTTGATGCCTTCAGTGTGATTCCACAATTTTCATAGTCATGAAAATATAGAAAAATCATTGAATTAGAAGGTGTGTCCAAACTTTTGGTCTGTACTGTATTTTGAAAATACAATGTTGCTCTCATCCACTTTCAATTTAACCTTTTGAATGTTACAACAATACTTCATTCGAACCATATACAGAACTAGCAATGAAACAATAAACAAATATCATGACCTCAAGATCCCCAAGATACCAACTACATCCTCAAGATTGTACCATATTGTACCCTTAAATGCTACCATTAATTGATTGATCTGTGCTTGTGAGTAACTACATTCAATAAAAATCCTCCATTTTTTTTTAAACGTTTTTCAGTATTCTTTTCTTTTTGGGATTCTGTATCTATTTTGTCCATCAACATTAGGGATTTTATAGTATCTATCAGTTCTGAAACACTCGGTGGTTTCCTCTCCAGCCAGTGTCTCAAGATACATTTCTTAGCTGCCAGCAGAATATGTACAGCATCAGGAACACTAGATATTTTATTATTTGATTCACTTATCAGGCTAACGAAATGAAAAACACATGCCTGTACATTTTTGGGTATCTCAACCTTCCAGATTCTCTGTATGTATTTAATTACCTTGGCCCAGAATCTTTGAATAATTGGGCATTCCACAAACCATGTAATAAATTGGCCCTGTGTAGACTACATTTTGGAAAACTAGTAAGATAGTGAGCAGGTGCACAATTGTAGGTAAGATTAAAAGCATATATCACTTGGTATATCAGTTTATAATGCATCTCTCTCCACTGCTCATTAATCATTACCTTTCTTATTTTTTGCCATCCGATCAGTATTTTGTTACCCAAGTCTTCATCTGGAATAGATTTATACCAGGTTTTAAATATTTTTGAGCACCATGGTGACTGAATCTGGACACGAATATACTCATAGATGCTGGAAAGCGATTCCAGGTCTCTACTCTGCCCCATCATGGAATCAAAATTGTTTATTCTTTCTGCCTTCCCCAGGTCTTTCACCAAATTTGTGTAATGTGTCATGATTTGTAGAAATTGTAAATATTGATTATTTTGTAATCCAAATTTGCCCGAAAATTCAGACCAACTCAATAATCTTCCCACTGCCGGTTGTAAGATATCCCCCAGAACCCAGATTCCTTTTTCCTTCCATTCCTTAAAAAGTTTATTCTGTGTTCCTTGTGAAAAGTTCGGGTCTTTCCAAATCATCAAATATTTGGAGACACAGAAAGGGAGATTGAACAGTTTCCTAATAGCTTCCCATGCTCTCAATGTGTCTCTGAGCAAACTGCTTGCTTTTATATAGTTCGGTAGATGAGCAAATTTTTTATGTAAGGTTGTGTTAAGGTTCAAAGGACTGGCTAGTTCCTTCTCCAGCGCTAGATTGGAAAAATATGATGTGTCCTGTAGCCAGTCTCTAATGTATCTCATCAAAGCTGACAAATTCTATATTCTAAACAAGGGCATCTGCAATCCCCCATCATCTTTTTTCAAAGCCAGTTTACTGTAATCAATCCTTGGCCTTTTGCCTTGCCAAATAAACTTAGTGAAGGCCGATTGTAATTTTTTCGTGTCAGAGTGCTTTAATAGTAATGGAATGGTCTGCATTGGGTATAAAAGTCGTTTCAAAGCTAACCATTTTTAGCAAGTGCATTCTCCCAAACAACGAAAGGTTTAGATTTCGCCATCTTTCCAATTCTAACAATATTTTTTCAATTAAACTAGAATAATTTAATCTATATAGAGATCTAGCATCTCTACCTATTTTCACCCCTAAGTAGGTTATATGTTTCAGTGCTACTGAGACTCGAGCAGTTATCTCAGGATCAACTATTTTTTTTTTTCAGATATAAGAGCTGGCATTTAGTTATATTTATTTTGTATCCTGAAAATGAGCCAAAATATGTCAATTTATCAAGTAATCCTTGCAAGTGTCTCCCTGGGTCTGCCATAAACAACAGCACATCGTCTGCAAAACATGTTAGGTTAACTTCTACGTCCCCATCTTTATGCCTTCGAAACACTCTGAATTAATCAAAAATCGGGCAAGATGTTCTATGGCTAAGTTGAACAATAACAGTGATAGTGGGCACCCCTGCCTTGTTCCCTTTTGCAGGTGAATTGTCTCAGATAGAAAACTGGGGTGTAAATCTTGGCCTGCGGTGCAGTATACAAAGCTGTAAGATAATTTCTAAAAGTCCCTGTTATTCCAAACTTATCCAATACACTATATAACCATCCCCATTGTATGTTATCGAAAGCTTTCTCAGCATCTAGTGCCAAGAGAGCTGAATTTTCCTTCCCTTTCCCGATAGAGACTATCTTGGACCGCTAATACTGTTCTAATATTAATACTGCTGATTGTATTTTTATGAAACCTACTTGATGTGAACCGATCAAGTCTGGTAATAATTCATCAAGTCTACCCGACAATAATTTTGACAGATTTTTTATATCCTGGTTTATCAGCGAAATTGGTCTATATGACCCTGGCTCTTTCTCATCTTTTTCTTATTTGTGGAGAACTTTAATATAAGCCATGTTTCCCGAGTCTAGCAAAATTTTGCTTTGTAACGTGAAATTAAAAACTCTGACTAGAGTATTAGTTATTTATTCGAAGCACATGACAGCACCCAACGAGAGAGGGGATCCGCCCTTCAGGAACAGGAAACCTACAGATACATAAGGGCGGCACCTCTCCCACGCATCAGTTGGTTTTCTGTTCCTGGAGGACGGAAATCCTACAGATGAAGAATCTTCCTAGTTTTCCCAGGCCGACCGGTCGACTCAGGTAGCGAGTGGTCTCCTACCTCGACCTGGTGCGGGGACCCCTGGAGCGCCACGGTGGGCCCGGGCAGGGCTCCACGGCAGTGTGCGGAGCAGCAGGGTGCGGTGTCCGGAGGATCCCGTCTTCTGGCCAGCGTAGCAGGTAAGTATGGCCATCCCCTCCTGGATACTCGTTCCCCCTGGGCGGCTAAACGTGCTGTACTGCCCGGCCGGCTGTCCGGCAGGAAATCGGCGCAGGCGGTGAGCTTTGGGGGGTCTCCGGGCCTGGTTCGGCGCCTCTGCGTCTCCCCCAGCGCTTCCCTGCGATCTTCCGGTGGGACGGAGGTGACGTGTGGTGGGGGGCATGGCTTGAGACGCCGGACCGGAAGTCTGGAGCCGGCCGGCGTTTTTTTCTCCCCTGCGCCGCTGGATGTCACAGCCGACTCCGATACACGGAGCGGTTAGGTCAGCGGGCGTTGGGGGCACAGGCGCTGCATTGGGGGGGGAGACGGGTTAGACCAGGGGGAGGGGCGAACCGCTGGCATTTGACGCTGCTGTACCGGATATCCGGGGATAAAAGGGGCCTGCCCTGCTGCACAGACGCTTCTGATCCAGCATGGAGGGGTCAGATGCTCCCGCAGAGCAGCAGGGCCTGCATGTTGAGCAGGAAACTCGCTCAAGGCCGCAGCAAATGAAGACCAAAGGACATGGGTCCATCCGTAGAGGTTCCTCCACAGCAGTGGAGGCATCATCATCACCTGGTCCCCCCCCGTGATCCGGTACCTATTGCTGCTAGCGGGTAAGAGGATCTCCGTGAAAGTATACCCGATGATGCAGTTTATTCCTCCCTTGTGTTTCCTTTTATCAGGGAAAAAAGTGTGCAGGGAAAACGAAGCATAGGGATAGTGTTGAGCGATACGATACCGCAAGTATCGGGTATCGGCCGATATTAGCTCTATCGGACTTTCGATACTTAGTTCCGATATTTTCGTCTTATCGGATACCGGAATCGGATTTGTCACTGTCACTGTCAGTGTCCGTCGGTCGGGTCTGTCAGGAGTCAGCGGCACTTACCTGGCAGAAGATCTCCGGCGGTCACGGGCTGGACTGCTTGATGGCCGCCATCATCTTTCCCCGGCGGTCACATGCAGTTTCTCGCGATAACTGCAGTGACTGCTGGGTAATCCCGGCCGTAAAGCAGTCAGTCCGATGACGTCACCGCCGGGGAAGCAGGTAATCAGCTGTGCTGCGTTGAGATGACAGGCTCTGCCGATGTAGCAGAGCTGGATCGTCGTGGGACCCTCGTTACTATGGACTGCGTCGGACAGGTGGTATACTGTTGGTTTGTTTTTTTTCTTTTTTTACAGGAGATCGATGGCGTCGCAGGAATGAGAGTATAATAAAAGAAATGAAAACTGTGTTGTCTCTTTTATTTCATTAAAATACTTTTTTCTTGCTGTGTCTTTTTTTTTATACATTTAAAAACTTTGGGATTAATAATGGATCGGTGTCTTATTGACACCTCTCCATTATTAACCGGGCTTATTCTCACCGTGCAATCAACGGTGACATTAACCCCTTATTACCCCGCTTGCCACCGCTACAGGGCAGTGGGAAGAGCCGGGTAAAGTGCCACAATTGGCACATCTTTTGATGCGCCAAATGTGGGGCTGCTGTAGCCTGGTATTATCAGGCTGTTGAGGGCCAAAATCCATGGGCCTTGACAGTCTTTTAATACCAGGCCGCAGCAGTCTGCATTTTACTTGGCTGGTTAACAAAAATAAGGGGACCCCTACGCCGTTTTTTTTTCGAGGGGATCCCCTATTTTTGTTAACCAGCCAAGCTAAGCAGACTGCTGTGGCCTGGTATTATCAGGCTGGCAAGGTCCATGGATATTGGATCCTTACCAGCCTGAAAAACCAGGCCTCAGCAGTCTGCTTCATCTGGCTGGTTAACAAAAATAGGGGGGACCCCACGCCAAATTTTTTTCGAGGGGATCCCCTATTTTTGTTAACCAGTCAAGATATGCAGACTGCTGTGGCCTGGTATTATCAGGCTGGCAAGCAGGGTCGGACTGAGGCACCGGGACACCGGAGAAACCTACGTTGGGCCCCAGCTCCTGCGTGGTGGGCCCTGATTTGAAAGGATAGGTCGTGGGGCAGAGGGGGTGGTGGCCCCGGGGCCCGCGCTCTGAGGGGGCCCACCCGGAGCTACGATACAGTTACATTCTGCGGCAGAGCAGGGAGAATCGCTCTCCCTGCTCTGCCGCCCGGAAGCTATGGGGCCTGAACAGGCGTTGGGGGGCCCGGTGCCAGCAGTGGGCCCCCCACCCGTCATCGGAGGGTCAGCTGTATCGGCATCCAGCCGATAAAGCTGACCGCATGGAGAGAGAAGGAGCGAGTGCTCCTACTCTCCCATAATCCCCCTCTCAGCGTATGACAGCGTGCGCAATAACATCACCTGCCGGCGCCCGCTGTCAGACGCTGAGAGGGAGAACAGTGAGCAGCACAGGAGCCGGGAGGTGAGTTTTTTTTGATTTTTTTTTTAATGGGGTGCAGTCGAGTCCTGGCTGGAGAAGTCATCATGTCGGTGTGGGCCAGATGGAAAAGACATGAAAAGTGAACAATTCCATTAGAAAGAACATCAGCGGTAAGTCATTATCTGTACCTGTGCTGTAATCTATTATATGTTCTGTAGGGCTATTATTATTTAACACAGACCATATGGCGGTAATATCAATATTGGTCTTTTTATATATAGATTATTTTGGCCAACAGCGCGGTCATTTGCTGAGGTTCTCTGATGATGGGCCCACTCAGAAGTTTTGCCCCCACTAAACCAAAACCCTAGCTACGCCTATGGCTCTCTCTCTAGTCTTTCTTTCTCGCTCTCTGTTCTTTCCTTCTCGCTCTCTGTTCTTTTTTCTCTCTGTTCTTTCTTTCTCTCTTTTCTTTCTTTCCTCTCTTTCTTTCTCTGTTTGTTCTTTCTCTCTCGCTGCTCTTTCTTTCTTTTCCTCAGTACCAGCCACTGTGCCCTCATTACCAGTCAGTGTGATCAGCAGTGCTAAATGGTTACGCTTGGGGCGAGGATATGGGTGTGATTAGCTGTGAAATGGGTGTTGTCGGGGCGTGGGCTAAAATTTTCAGCGGCGCGCTACACGTGCCGCAGCCTTTAATCCTCTTTCCTGTCTTCCAAATTTGGGAGGTATGCTGTATGACCTCCCTACAACTTCTGGCCATGCTCCTGATGAGCGCGACGGATGGTCTCGTGAGGGATCTCCTCCCACACCTGGACTAAAGCATCCACCAACTCCTGGACAGTCTGTGGTGCAACGTGGCATGGCCTAAAATTTTCTGCAGCATGCACAGCGTGCCACAGCCTTTGTCCCTCTTTCCCTTATTCAAAGGTTGGGAAGTATGATGTTGGGCCGCAAGAATATATTTTCTCTGGTGGGCCCAAGGTACTCCAGTCCGACGCTGCTGGCAAGGTCCATGTATGTTGGCTCCTTAACAGCCTTAAATACCATGCCTCAGCAGCAGGGGCGTACATATAAATCATGGGGCCCCATAGCAAAAGTCTGAATGTTTCCCACCCCCCCAAAAAAAAAACCCAGAGGCATTGTAAATGTAAAGTGCCAGCACAGTGAGGGAAGTTGAGTCGCACAGAGACAGGGGTTTTGGGGGTACTCGGCACCGATCACGTCGACTTCTATGGGGGATGTCACGAGTAGCACAGCTCGGTCCGTGACCTGGGCGATCACTGGAATGTGGGATATTTCCAGGGGATGATAGAATGTTCGTGTAGTTTGTCGTGACGCCACCTGTAGTACCTGGTCAGGGTGTCCAGCGCTGCTGTGCAGGTCCTCTGGAAGGGATGGTGTAGTGCAGGTAGGTGAAAAGTCTTCTACAGGTAACACGCTATCCTTCCAGGGCAGATAGATGTGAGATAGAGCAATGGTGCAAAGTGATGTAGCAGTGTGGACTATGCGACGTAGTAAGAAAGCAGGAAACACTTCAAGTTAAACGTTGCATAATAAAATTTTTAATAATAACATTACAAAAGTGCAAATGGCTTATATTATGTGACATGTTTTGTTACTGTTCATACCCTTGATATGTGTTATACATGTGTGTTAATAAATACATATTCAACAAAAGTGCAAATAGCATTAGTGCCGAAGTTCGTGGAGACTTCTTAGGACTACCCCCACCGGGTAACTTCACAGTGTCCTTTACTTGTGCTTGTGGAGGACCCGCTCCAAACCTCCAACTGTGGTCTTGGGTGGGCTGCAAGACTTTCCTTGAGCAGACCTCACTTTCGGCCACACCAAACGGGTTTTTAGTTTCTGAGGTAGTTGAAAATAGTGCACAGTAAAGTTTTTTGTAAAACCAAGATGGAGCACCGAAGTGCCAACTATTTACAGAAAAGTTTGTGAGCCAGTACAGTTCATGGCTTCAAAGTTCAACATTTTCATTACAGTGAAACACCATTACCCAACCTGGGTATATTAAGGCAACAATAAACTTGTTCTTCTGAACATTCACCCGTCCGGGTACATCAAACCATTACCCAACCTGGGTATATTAAGGCAATAAACTTCTTTTTATGAACATTCACCCGTCCGGGTACATCAAACCATTACCCAACCTGGTATATTAAGGCAATAAACTTCTTTTTATGAACATTCACCCGTCCGGGTACATCAAACCATTACCCAACCTGGTATATTAAGGCAATAAACTTCTTTTTATGAACATTCACCCGTCCGGGTACATCAATAATTTAACTATTTACATACAGAGACCCTGTCCGGGTTATTTAGACTTCTTTGGCTGGCCTCTTCCAGGTACCACCTGGTACTCTTCTGGAGCTTGCCAAACATCCGTGACAGGAGGGTCCACCCAGACCTGATGACGTCATGTGGCCAGTACAGTGACGTCGTGACCCGCTATATGGGTCTGTGTGGCCACCTCTTTCATCTCCCTCCGGGTCTGGACCCCTATGTTCCGGACTGAACGAACCCCAAGGGGCCTAACAGGCGCCGGGTACGGGCCAGCTATCATTATCATGTCCATAGCTGGGGCTGCTGAGGAGACCACTGAGGGAGGCTGGGGAGATTTACGGCGTGGGGTGGGCACTTGTGCAGAGGCCTGGTTGGGGGAGGCTGAAGGCTCGTAGGGTTTGTCAGTTTCCTGACACTCTGGGGAGTAGGGGTCGCACCTGGTAACATTTAGGGCGTACCATCCATTGTAACCCCAGTGTCGGGTGTAAGTCACCAAGTCTCCTGGCAACAGGTCCCTCCCCGGGTGTCCTTCTGGGAGGTGAGCCTCCACGTCCCGCCGGGTTACAAAAACTTCTAAATAAAGTCCAGGCTCCTGGATGAAGCCCCAACCACCTTTTAACTTAAAGTTCCGTACTGCACCCTTACGCCGCGGCTCCCTCACCGTACTTTTATCCTTTCTCATACGTGCCTTCTCTGCCAGGTCCTTCTCCAGGTGACGTTGCCGAAGCTTTTGGGATTCTCGCTGCTCCCTTTGTCGCTCTGCTTCCCGCTCCCGACGTCTCCACTCTTCCTCCTGACGCCGGTTGTAATTCTCCTCCACCAGCATCTCCATTTCTCCACCATCAAACGCCAGCTTACGATGAACGGTTTGCGGCAGCTCTCCTGGCGCCCGCCAGTCCTGGCGGCGCTCACCTGCGGCGGAAGCAGCCGGCTCTGGAACAGATGACGGTCGGGGCTCCGGTACAGGCAGGTAGAGCTCTGGTGCCTGCGCGGCCTCCTCCATGAGGACGGGTGTCGCTTCTTCTGCCTCAGCGACGGGGGCAGACAGCGGGATCTGGGGTGCTGGTGCGGCGTTTTCTGCAGGAACGGGTGCCTCCACTGTGATACTGGCAACCAGTTCAGATTGCAAGGGCTGGGATGCCCGCACGGCCTCCTGTACTGGAACGGGTGCCTCCACTGAGATACTGGCAACCGGTTCAGATTGCAAGGGCTGGGATGCCCGCACGGCCTCCTCTACTGGAACGGGTGCCTCACCTTCCGGTACAGACACTTCAGGGGGTAAGAGGGATTGGCGCCGCTCCAATTGTAGTTTTAGGGCCCGCCAGCTCGCTTCCATCCTGGCGACCTCCTCCCGGTGCCGGGCCAGGTCTCTCAGGGTATCCTCCGCTTCTTCCAGCGTAGGAGGGTTTCCAGGCCGGGTGCCAAACGGTGGCTCCGTGGCGATCGGGTCGCTTCCGTGGGGGGAGAGCTCTGACTCCTCCATCCCTTCCCACTTCTGCTCACGTCCATTCGCCATCTCAGCAAAGTCACATGTGTCATTAGCATCAGGAGAGGCGACATCTTTTGTAGGGAGGCGGGACCTTCGCGTTCGTTTACGCCCACTGAGGAGGATGAGGAGGCGGAACTCCAGAGCTGTGGGGCACGATCTTACATTGCAGTAACATTTAGAGTGTGCGGACATCGTTTTCGCGCCACGGAGTGAGTGTACGCCCACGAGAGCACGCCCTTATTCTTCACCTGTGCCTCGTGGCGCAGATATGACGGAAAAATGGCAAATACAGTCTATGATGATTTTTGCAATTCTCAAGCAAAAAAACAGTTCAATTAAGGCACACAGGACTCGCTTATAGCGAGCTTCTGAATCCTGTTCGCTGGGTGCAATGCAACATCTCTGTGGCGACTGGACCCTCGGGTGCTTCTGTCTTTTCACAAATGCCGGCTTTACCCGGCAATTGAATCATAGGCTATTTTACTATGTAGAAGTGAATAAACTATAAATATATGTATATATATATGTCACAATGACATGTGTATATATATATATATATATATATATGTATTCTAAGTGTGTATATTTTGTGTTTACAAGGAAAGAAAGTGTTTTTTTAGTTGCGATATTTTGTTCCCATAGACTTACATGGGACTTCCGGTATCGGAATCGGATATCGTTGATAGTTAGTGATATCGGCGATACCATTCCGATCCGATATTTTTAGATATCTAGCAGTATCGCTCAACACTAATAGGGAATGTGCCCTCTGCGGTCAGCCCTTGCCTGACGCCTACCCTAAAAGGTTGTGTCAACCTTGTGTTCAGCAGACGGTAGGAGACAGAGATATGGGGGCGGTTGTTAGTCCCTGTTTGAAGCAGGGCAATGCCTTACAGTTCTTCCCCGCACTCCCTACAGGTAGCTGAAGAAACTCCAGACTTTACTTCAAACCTGAGGGATATGATTAGGACAGAGATGAAGGCCATTTCTCGAGGAGAATCATCTAGGTCAAAAAGGGGTTCAAGGGTCTCGGACTCAGATTCCCCAGCCAGTCCTAACAGAGGCGAAGATTCACTGAGGTCCACTTCATCATCTCCTTCGCACTCATCTTCCTCGTCGGAAGAGGAGTCTACCAGATTTTGTTTTCCCCTAGATCAGATGGATAGACTGGTCAGGGCAATTAGATCCACCATGGGGATTGAAGACTCGAGGCCTGAGCGGTCTGTCCAGGACTTTATGTTCAAGGGATTAGACCCGAAAAAACGTAGGTCTTTTCCCTTAACCCCTTCCCGACCCATGACGCCACGTAGGCGTCATGAAAATCAGTGCCAATCCGACCCATGACGCCTATGTGGCGTCATGAAAGGATCGCGTCCCTGCGGGTCGGGTGACCGGGGTCACTGAAAGGTCACCCGACCCGCCGGCACAGGACCCTTTGTGCTTCACCACAGGGGGTTGGCTTAACCCCCCCGTGGCCACGATCGCTCTGATTGGCTGTTAAAAGTGAAACAGCCAATCAGAGCAATCTGTAATATTTCACCAATATAATTGGTGAAATATTACAATCCAGCCATGGCCGATGCTGCAATAGCATCTGCCATGGCTGGACACCGAGCCCTGACCCCCCCACACAGGATTCACGGCGGCGATCGGCCGCCGCCACCGAAAGATGGCAGCGGTCGGTCACCGCCGTCACTAAAAGCTCCCTCGTCCTGGCCTCCGCTGCCCCCACCTTCCGATCCCCCCCCCTCACTTCCGACCCCCATACTCACCTCTCCCGGTCCACCGATGTCCCTGGATCCTTCCCGGCGGCTGCCCGGGATTCTTCATGGGCGCCGCCATCTTGGAAAATGGCGGGCGCATGCGCAGTGCGCCCTGCCTAGTCAAAAAATTTATTTTGATCACTGTGATAAACTGTCACAGTGATCAAAATAAAAAAAAGTAAGTGAACCCCCCCTGTCATAGGTAGGGAAAAATAATAAAGAATTTTTTTTTTTTTCCTATTAGGCCCTGTGCACACGTTGCGGATTTTGCTGCGGATCCGCAGCTGATTTCTCTGCTGATCCGCAGCTGATTTCTCTGCTGATCCGCAGCTGATTTCGCTGCTGATCCACAGCGGATTTCGCTGCTGATCCGCAGCGGATTTCGCTGCTGATCCGCAGCTGATTTCACTGCTGATCCTCAGCTGATTTCGCTGCTGATCCGCTGCTGATTTCGCTGCGGATCAGCAGCGAAATCAGCAGCGAAATCAGCTGTGGATCAGCAGCGAAATCAGCTGCGGATCAGCAGCGGATTTCGCTGCTGATCCGCAGCTGATTTCGCTGCTGATCCGCAGCTGATTTCGCTGCTGATCCGCAGCGGATTTCGCTGCTAATCCGCAGCTGATTTCGCTGCTGATCCGCAGCTGATTTCGCTGCTGATCCGCAGTGGATTTCGCTGCTAATCCGCAGCGGATTTTGCTGCGGATCAGCAGCGGATTTTGCTGAGGATCCGCAGCGGATTTGGCGCTGCAGATCCAGAAACCATGTACAGTACAATGCAAATAAATGGTAAAAAAAAACGCTGTGCACATGCTGCAGATTTTTCAGCGCGGATTTGCTGCGGTTTTAAATCCGCAGCATGTCAATTCTTTGTGCGGATTCCGCAGCGATTTTACACCTATTCCATTATAGGCGTAAAACCGCAGAGAAAATCCGCAGCAAATCCGCGCTAAATACGCAGGTAAAAGGCAGGTCGTTTTACCTGCAGATTTTAGAAAAATCCGCAAGTGAATCCGCAACGTGTGCACGGGGCCTTAGGGTCAGGCTGGGTTCATATTGCATTATGGCAGTCCGTTAGATGGACTGCGTTTCACCGCGGTATAACGCGGTGTAACGCAGTCCGTTAACGCTGCCATTCACCCCATTTGTGTGCGCATCGCAACGCATGCCATGAAGCGGCATGCGTTCGCGACGTGTCGTCATTCAGTGACGGAGCCTTGGACGCAGGCTGCAGCGTCTGGGCTCCATCACCGCTAGCACAGATGAATCATCGCTGATTCCTCTGCACTAGCGGGTATAGCATAACGCGATCGCGTTATGCTATACCGTTACCAGCCTGTCAACGCTACGTGTTGAACGGGCTGGTAAAACGCAATATGAACCCAGCCTTAGGGTTAGAACTAGGGTTAGGGTTAGAACTAGGGTAAGGGTTAGAACTAGGGTAAGGGTTAGAACTAGGGTTAGGGTTGGAATTAGGGTTAGGGTTGGAATTAGGGTTAAGGTTGGGATTAGGGTTAGGGTTGGGATAAGCGTTAGGGGTGTTTTGGGGTTAGGGTTGGGATTAGGGTTAGGCTTCTGGTTAGGTTTATGGTTAGAGTTGGGATTAGGGTTAGGGGTGTGTTGGGGTTAGGGTTATGGTTAGGGTTTGTATTAGGGTTAGGGGTGTGTAGGGGTTAGGGTTGGGGTTAGGGGTGTGTTGGGGTTAGGGTTGGAGTTAGAATTGAGGGGTTTCCACTATTTAGGTACATCAGGGGATCTCCATACGCGACATGGCGCCACCATTGATTCCTGCAAATTTTGCGTTCAAAAAGTCAAACAGTGCTCCCTTTATTCCAAGCCCCGACGTGTGCCCAAACAGTGGTTTACCCCCACATATGGGTATCAGCGTACTCGGGAAAAATTGCACAACAACTTTGGGGGTCTAATTTCTCCTGTTACTGTTGGGAAAAAAAATTGGGGACTAAAAAATTATTTTTGTGGAAAAAAAATGATTTTTTATTTTCACGGCTCTGCGTTATAAACTTCTGTGAAGAACTTGGGGGTTCAAAGTGCTCACCACACATCTAGATAAGTTCCTTGCGGGGTCTAGTTTCCAAAATGGGGTCACTTGTGGGGAGTTTATACTGTTTAGGCACATCAGGGACTCTGCAAACGTAACATGACGCCCGCAGACCATTCCATCAAGTCGGCAATTCAAAACGTCACTACTTCCCTTCCGAGCCCTGAAGTGTGCCCATACAGTAGTTTTCTCCCACATATGGGATATCAGCGTACTCAGGACAAATTGGACAACAACTTTTGAGGTCTAATTTCTCCTGTTACCCTTGGGAAAATAAAAAAATTGGGGACTAAAAGATCATATTTGTGGAAAAAATATGATTTTTTTATTTTCATGGCCCGGCGTTATAAACTTCTGTGTAGCCCTTGGGGGTTCAAAGTGCTCACTACACATCTAGATAAGCTCCTTGGGGGGTCTAGTTTCCAAAATGGGGTCACTTGTGGGGGGTTTCTACTGTTTAGGCACATCAGGGGCTCTGCAAAGGCAACATGACGCCCACAGAACATTCCATCAAGTCTGCATTCCAAAATGGCGCTCCTTCCCTTCTGTGCTCTCCCATGCGCCAAAACAGTGGTTCCCCCCCACATATGGGGTACCAGTGTACTCAGGACAAACTGTACAACAACTTTTGTGGTCCAATTTCTCCTGTTACCCTTGTGAAAATAAAAAATTGCGGGTTAAAAAAATCAGTTTTTGAGGAAAAAAATGATTTTTTATTTTCACGGCTCTACATTACAAACTTCTGTGAAGCACGTGGGGGTTCAAGGTGCTCACCACACATCTAGTTAAGTTCCTTGAGGGGTCTAGTTTACAAAATGTGTGTCACGCTGTCTAGCAGATGTATAAATATATAATGTCAGTAATCTATCAAGTGGGACAACATTCTATATAACATATAAATAGGTAACATTAACATGTATATATAGCATAGTATTACCTGACATAATATCCTGTGGGTCAATACTGAATCCTTTTCACGCTGTCTCTGGCTAGAGGTGGACCGGGGTCTATGCTGACCCTAAACTGGGGTCCTGACTAGTCCCTCTACCTGGAGGTACTGTTAATGGTACAGAGGTCCAGGCCACCAGCGTAAACCCTGTCTCCTATAAATCCCTGACCACTGTAATCTAGTCCTTAGAAGGACCCTGATTACCACCATAGGGAATAGACAGGTAAAGGTTAACAAACAGTATAGACAAACGAGACAGACAGGGGATAAAGTAAATACTGTCTTGCATACAACATTAAAACACAGAGGGAACACCAAAGGTCTAGGAGATAAACTATAAGCAAGGTGAGGAGAAACAACAAAAGAGCTCTTAGCTTAAGTCTTCTCAGAACCGATCCTATCTGCAGTCTGTATGAATGCTTTCACCGGCATCTAACCAGCAGACTGGCAGCTATATAAAGGAAGCTAATTAGAACATAATCAAAAGCAGCCGGGCGAGGCTGGACCTAGTCTTAGCAAAGAGCTAGGTAAAATTAACTCCCTCATTACCAAAAACAAAGAAACAGCAACTCAGCTGCGAGAAGTCAGAATGTGCAATCGCGACAATCTTCGTGGCGATGCACCCATGACAGTACCCCCCCTTCTACGAGGGGCCTCCGGACCCTCAGGGCCAGGTCTGTCCGGGTAAGTCGTGTGGAAGGTCCGAACCAATCGATCTGCGTTAATCTCAGACGCAGAGACCCACGTCCTCTCCTCAGGACCATATCCCTTCCAATGAACCAAATACTGAAGGGACCGGCGATTCAGACGTGAGTCAATGATCTTCAACACTTGAAATTCTAAGTTACCATTGACCACCACTGGAGGAGGAGGTAGAAGTGACGGTATAACTGGCGCCACGTACCTCTTAAGCAACGATTTGTGGAATACATTATGGATTTTAAACGTAGGAGGGAGGTCCAGACGAAATGCCACAGGATTAATTATAGAACTGATCCTGTATGGACCGATGAACCTGGGACCCAGTTTCCAGGAGGGAACTTTGCGTTTTATATTCTTGGTAGACAACCACACCAGATCGTTCACACCTAGGTCCGGACCAGACACTCTCCTCCTATCAGACCTCTGCTTGAAACAGTTCCCCATAGCACTCAGACCATTCAGCACTCCTCTCCAAACTGAAGTAAGTGACGACGAGAATCGTACCTCCTCAGGAACCCCAGATGGACGAGTATGTGGGGTCTTAGAGCGAGCACAAACTCCACAGGACGCGACAAAAGTTATTACCTCTTTATTTAAGTTAGGCCACCAAAACCGGCGAGAAAGGAGATCCACGGTTGCTTTACTCCCTGGATGTCCTGCTAAAGCAGAACTATGATGTGCCTCGATAACTTTTTGTCTTAACTGATTAGGAACAAACAGTTTCCCTGGAGGTCCTACAGGGGCGTCCCCCTGAGCCTCCAACACCTCCTCCTCAAGCTCAGAGCACACAGCCGACACCACCACTCCTTCCTGAAGGATAGGAACCGGGTCATCCGTCTTTCCGGCCCCTGGGAAACTACGAGATAAGGCATCAGGAAGCAATTTTATTGAGCAGTCATACGTGCGATGAGGAGGTAACTTTTGACACCCCTCATCTGAGAACATCTCTCCAAAGTCCTCCAGAAAAGGAGGCAAAGTCCTAGGCACGACCGCACCGATGACCGTGTTCATGCAGTTATTCTTGCAAAATTCACCCCACTGGCTTATCTTTCTGGATTGCCAATCAATCACTGGGTTATGTTTAGCCAACCAGGGAAGTCCCAACACAATAGGAGTAGGAAGACCCTCCAACACATAACAAGACAACTGTTCTTTATGTATTGCCCCTACTCGAAGGTCTATGTTATGAACAGCTTGTACAAAGCTACCTTGACCGAGAGGTCTGGCGTCAATAGAAAGTATAGGGATCGGTTTGGCCAATACACTCAGTTGCATACCTTGCACCTGGGCAAACCGAGCGTCCACCATATTAGCCCCAGACCCACTATCAAGAAGAACAGAAATCCTCTCAACTCTCGCACAAACCACCACCTCCGCAGGCACGAGAAATTGAGACGGACCTGGGGACGAAATACCTACTCCCAGGTTGTCGTCCACCACACAACCTGGGATTAACAGTTTTTCGGTGACTTTTTTGCTCAATGAGCCACGGGAGGGACACCCCCCAACAAAATGTCCCTCTCTCCCGCAGAAGAAACACCTTCTTGTCTTGCGGTGCACCGCCGATTCCCTCCTACAAAATGATGTCCCACCCAACTGCATAGGTTCCTCAGAACAGACCAGGGGAACCTCCATATAAGGGACTTTAGTAGTGGGTGAAGTAATAACAGGGGGCGGAGTTACCTCATACCTCCACCGAAGCCGTCTATCAATACGAATAGCAAGGGCCATAGCAGCCTCCAGTGACGGAGGAGAATCATACTGAGCCAAAACATCTTTTAATTTGTCAGATAACCCTTGACAAAACTGGCTCCTAAGAGCTGGGTCATTCCACTGAGTATCTGTGGCCCATCTACGGAACTCAGAAGAAAATTCCTCCGCCGGACGATCTCCCTGCTGTATCCTACGTAACTTCGTTTCAGCAAGGGAGACCCGATCCGGGTCATCATACACCAGCCCCAGGGCAGCAAAAAATCGATCTACTGACTGGAGGGCCGGGGAGCCCGGAGGAAGAGAGAACGCCCAGGATTGAGGGTCCCCTTGTAAGAGCGAGATGACAATTCCCACCCTCTGCTCCTCACTCCCCGATGACCGAGGCCGTAGCCGAAAGTACAATTTACATGCCTCCCGGAAGGTAAAAAATTTGTCCCGCCCACCAGTGAACCTGTCCGGGAGAGCAACCTTAGGTTCAGATCTGGTTTGCTCTGGGGGGGACAAAACCTTGGACTTAATGTCCGTAAACTCCATGGACAATCTCTGCAACTGCAGGGCAAGCTGGGCTACTGGATCCATGGTAGCTGGGGAGAATCTATAGTTTGGCCAGTGAAAATGTCACGCTGTCTAGCAGATGTATAAATATATAATGTCAGTAATCTATCAAGTGGGACAACATTCTATATAACATATAAATAGGTAACATTAACATGTATATATAGCATAGTATTACCTGACATAATATCCTGTGGGTCAATACTGAATCCTTTTCACGCTGTCTCTGGCTAGAGGTGGACCGGGGTCTATGCTGACCCTAAACTGGGGTCCTGACTAGTCCCTCTACCTGGAGGTACTGTTAATGGTACAGAGGTCCAGGCCACCAGCGTAAACCCTGTCTCCTATAAATCCCTGACCACTGTAATCTAGTCCTTAGAAGGACCCTGATTACCACCATAGGGAATGGACAGGTAAAGGTTAACAAACAGTATAGACAAACGAGACAGACAGGGGATAAAGTAAATACTGTCTTGCATACAACATTAAAACACAGAGGGAACACCAAAGGTCTAGGAGATAAACTATAAGCAAGGTGAGGAGAAACAACAAAAGAGTTCTTAGCTTAAGTCTTCTCAGAACCGATCCTATCTGCAGTCTGTATGAATGCTTTCACCGGCATCTAACCAGCAGACTGGCAGCTATATAAAGGAAGCTAATTAGAACATAATCAAAAGCAGCCGGGCGAGGCTGGACCTAGTCTTAGCAAAGAGCTAGGTAAAATGAACTCCCTCATTACCAAAAACAAAGAAACAGCAACTCAGCTGCGAGAAGTCAGAATGTGCAATCGCGACAATCTTCGTGGCGATGCACCCATGACAATGTGGTCACTTGTGGGGGTTTCTACTGTTTAGGCACATCAGGGGCTCTGCCCGCCCGCAGACCATTCCATCAAGTCGGCATTTCAAAGCGTCACTACATCCCTTCCAAGCCCTGACGTGTGCCCAAACAGTGGTTCTCCCCCACATGTGAGGTACTAGCGTACTTAGGACAAATTAGACAACAACTTTTGGGGTCCAATTTCTCCTGTAACCATTGTGAAAATAAAAAATATGGGGCTAAATAATAATTTTTTGAGAAAAAAAAATGATTTTTTATTTTCACGGCTCTGCGTTATAAAGTTTTGTGAAGCACCTGGGGGTTCAAAGTGCTCACTGTGCATCTGCATAAGTTTCTTAGGGGGTATAGTTTCCAAAATGGGGTCATTTGTGGGGGAGCTCCAAAGTTTAGGCATACAGGGGCTCTCCAAACATGACATGGTGTCCGCTAACGACTGGAGCTAATTTTCCATTTAAAAAGTCAAATGGCGCTCCTTCCCTTCTGAGCCCTGCCGTGCGCCCAAACAGTGGTTTATGACCACATATGAGATATCTGTGTACTCAGGAGAAATTGCCCAACAAATTTTAGGATCCAATTTATACTGTTGCCCATGTGAAAATGAAAAAAATGAGGCTAAAAGAAAATTTTTGTGAAAAAAAAAAGTACTTTCTTTTTTTTACGGATCAATTTGTGAAGCATTTGGGGGTTCAAAGTGCTCACTCTGCATCTAGATAAGTTCCTTGGGGGGTCTAGTTTCCAAAATGGGGTCACTTGTGGGGGAGCTCCAATGTTTAGGCACACAGGGACTCTCCAAATGCGACATGGCATCCGCTAAATATTCCAGCATATTTTCCATTCAAAAAGTCAAATGGCGCGGCTAGGTCTCTCAAAATGTGGATAGACAACCTAGAGGACCAACTAGAACAAGGAGTCCCCAGGGAAGCTATCCTAGAGGCAATACCAACCATAAGAGCTGCATCAGTATTTCTAGCTGAGGCTTCAGCAGACTCAGCAAGGTTAGCGGCAAAATCAGCGGCACTAGCCAATGTAGGACGCCGTGCAGTATGGCTTAAATGCTGGCCAGGGGACACACAAGCAAAAATGAAGCTTTGCTCTCTGCCATGTGAAGGCAATTTACTGTTTGGACCGGCATTAGACGAAGTGCTGGAGAAGGCCGGGGATAAGAAAAAGATCTTTCCGAGGCAGCCATTTCAGTCCTTTCGACGTTCATTTCAAAAGGGCCGGAAGTTCAGAAGACAGCAGTTCAGGGAGCGCGACAGAAACAACGCTGACAAGCGATCCAACAGAGGAGGGAGAGGCTTCTACTTCGGTAGGCCCTCCAAAGACGGCAAGAAAGCTCCCCAGTGGTGGCCTCTCTCAGGTGGGAGGAAGGCTCTCTCACTTCCTTCCAGCCTGGGAGAGGATCTCGTCCAGCCCTTGGATCCTGCAGATTGTGGGATCAGACCTGGAATTAAGGTTCCACCATTGGCCTCCAAGAAGGTATATGCAAACTCCGGTACAGTCCTCACAGGAAAAGCAGAAGAGCCTGGAAGGAGAGATAATATAGCTCCTACACAAACAGGTTCTAGAAGAGGTTCCAGTAGAGGAGAGAAAAAAACGGACGGTTCTTGGAGGACAATTATAAATTTAAAAGGCCTCAACAAATACCTCATAATCCCATCCTTCAAGATGGAGACAATAAAGACAGCAGTGAGACTCCTCTTTCCTCACTGTTACATGGCGGTCCTGGACCTCAAGGACGCCTACTACCACGTCCCAATTCGACAGCAAGATCGCAAGTATCTCAGGGTGGCGGTCCAAGTGGGGTAACAGTTACGTCACCTTCAGTACAGGGCTCTGCCCTTTGGGATAGCAATAGCCCCACGAATCTTTACGAAATAAGTGGCAGAGGTCACAGCGCATCTCAGGGAAAGAGAGACGTTAATAATACCATACCTAGACTACTTCTTGATAGTGGGGAAAAGTTTTCGTCACCGTCAGGAACAAGTCAGAATAGTAATGGAGACACTACAGATACTGGGATGGCAGCTCAACCTCAAGAAATCCAGGCTGGAACCAGCAACGACCCAGAACTTCTTGGGGATAACAAAAGATTCGGTGGCACAGGACACGCCTCCCAGAGGAAAAAATAAAACAAATGATCATAACGACAATGGAAAAGCCAGAAGTCACGCTAAGAAGGGCCATGTCAGTGTTAGGGTCTCTGACCGTATGCATACCGGCGGTAAAATGGGCCCAGTTCCATGCAAGGGAACTACAGTGGTGTGTGCTACAGGGAGACCTGGATCTTCGGGGACAACTGGATCGAAAGATCACCCTCTCGGTCTCTGTACTCCAGTCACTCAGGTGGTGGTTACAGATAGACTCATCTCCAAGGGTAGTAATAGAAAACTCATATGCACAGCCTTAGGAAGGTGCAAGAGTAGGTGCACAAACCATAGGTAGAGAAATAGAAACTCTGCACTCAACTTTGGGTAAATTGCAAAAAGGAGAATTTATTGTGATCCAGGAAAAGTAGTACACAGGGATTACATTTCGGTCTCACGACCTTCATCAGCTACTACAATAAACAATTCAATATACATATAGACAATTTAGGAAATTATAAAACTTAACAATAAACCAAGTATATACAAATAATGGAATGTTAGAAAATAACATGATTCCCACAAGTATCAAGGTAACAGACTATGCAAAAGAATAGCCAGGAGAGGTAGCAGGAGGTGAGAAACCAGGTATCTAGAGTGTTTCCAGGTGCATTACTGAGAGATTATATGCAAATATATGGACGCACATACCCCCATAAAAGTACTGATTTCCAATGTCGACACATCTGAGGTGAAACTCATATGGTAGCTGTGAAATAGGAAATAGGATGATGATACATACATATCCTGTGAATATAGAGAAGTGCTCAGATATTTTATCGCCTACCAGTATTATTACATGGAGTGACCATATATAATGTATAATGGTCTAGAACGGATATAGGCGACCTAAAAGACATAGTGGGTCAATATAAAGCTAAACGCCGTGCAGCAAACCTTGTGGAAGTAGAAATCCTTGTGGCACTGTAGCAGGGACGCGGTATCCACCGCTGGTCATGTGCTAACATGGCCATGATACTTCCTGTTTGATATAGGAAGGAGAAAAGACACCTGACGATTTCCAACCAATTAGGTATTAGGAGGCGTGGTAAGTGAACGGTGATGAAAGCGGAAGAACATGGCTGTGCGTTCCACAGATGTAGTGCTTGTGTTCCAAAGCATTGCAAGCGGTGCTTAGTGACAAAAAGAGAAGGAGGAGACACATGCAGGCGGTGGAAAAAGGATCTCTATCGTGATATTGCAGAGATGTGCTTGTGCCCATATGTTTCTTTCAGTATAGCCGACTCTAGAGCAAAAAGAGACAAAATTAGTAAATGGAAAGCGACAGAGAAACATAAAATATAGTAATGAGCATCGATCCTTATAAATTGGGCTGCATGTAGTTTCACAATACTGTTAATATTGAACATAGTAAAGCATACATTTTCTTCATAGCTTTTTGAAGTGTCAAGATTAGAGTTGAGCGATACTTTCCGATATCCTAAAGTATCGGAATCGGAATGGTATCGCCGATATCACTAAAATATCGGCGATACCCGATACCGATACCGGAAGTCCCATGTAAGTCTATGGGAACAAAATATCGCAACTAAAAGAACCCCATTCTTTCCTTGTAAACACTAAATATACACACATAGAATACATAATATATACATATACATGTCTTGTGACATATATATATACATTATTATAGTTTATAACTTTACTAGTAAATATCCTTTGATTCATTGCGGTAAGCGGCTTCAGTGAAAGACAGAACACCGACATGAAATGACACTTGTGTACATAGGGTTAACCATGTCTTTTCATGTCGTTTGCTATCTGATTTGCACAACATTAATCACATGTGTGCAAAATTTCACACTGTAGGGTTAATTAAAGTGTAATCGTTGTAAAAAACGGACTTTTTGCTACGAATTTACACCTTTAATTAACCCCTCAGGTGTGAAATTGCACACATAGTCTGATTAATGTTTGTGCAATTAGATAGCAAGACATGAAAAGACATGGTAACCTATGTAACAAGTGTCATTTCATGCGGGTCACCCGACATGAAATGACACTTGGTGTACATAGGGTTAACCATGTCTTTTCATGTCCTTTGCTATCTAATTTGCACAAACAATTAAATCAGACTATGTGTGCAAAATTTCACACCTGTAGGGGTTAATTAAAGGTGTAAATTCGTTGTAAAAAAAACGGACTTTTTTGCTACGAATTTACACCTTTAATTAACCCCTACAGGTGTGAAATTTTGCACACATAGTCTGATTTAATTGTTTGTGCAAATTAGATAGCAAAGGACATGAAAAGACATGGTTAACCCTATGTACACCAAGTGTCATTTCATGTCGGGTCACCCTGCATCAGGGCGCTGGTATCCAAGGTACACAGCGGGTTTCTAGCACAGCCCCGCGCCTGGAAACCCGCTGTGTACCTTGGTTACCAGCGGATCGCTGGTCTCCCGCCTGTCACACGCAGCGATGTGTGCCTGTCAGCGGGAAACCAGCGATCAAAAAAAGGTCCTGACATTTCAGCGACGATCAGCGATACCCGGCAGGGGGGCTGATCGTCGCTGAATGTCACACACAGCGATATCGCTGGTGAGCTCGCTGCTGCGTCACAAAACTAGTGACTCAGCAGTGATCTCGGTAGCGATATCGCTATGTGAGACGGGCCCTTAAGTGGAAAGCTTAATTGATTGCTTTCCACTTTCACTTCAGGTCAGCCAGGGACACAATCAGTGACTTCAGAGGGAACTGATTAACAAAAATAGGGGTTCCCTTCGAAAAAAAAATGGCGTGGGGTCCCCCCTATTTTTGTTAACCAGCCAGATGAAGCAGACCGCTGAGGCCTGGATTTTCAGGCTGTTAAGGAGCCAAGATCCATGGACCTTGCCAGCCTGATAATACTAGGCCACAGCAGTCTGCATATCTTGGCTGATTAACAAAAATAGGGGATCCCCTCGAAAAAAAATGGCGTGGGGTCCCCCCTATTTTTGTTAACCAGCCAGATGAAGCAGACCGCTGAGGCCTGGATTTTCAGGCTGTTAAGGAGCCAAGATCCATGGACCTTGCCAGCCTGATAATACCAGGCCACAGCAGTCTGCATATCTTGGCTGATTAACAAAAATAGGGGATCCCCTCGAAAAAAATTGGCGTGGGGTCCCCCTATTTTTGTTAACCAGCCAGATGAAGCAGACCGCTGAGGCCTGGTTTTTCAGGCTGGTAAGGATCCAATATCCATGGACCTTGCAAGCCTGATAATACCAGGCCACAGCAGTCTGCTTAGCTTGGCTGGTTAACAAAAATAGGGGATCCCCTCGAAAAAAAAAACGGCGTGGGGATCCCCCCTATTTTTGTTAACCAGCCAAGTAAAATGCAGACTGCTGCGGCCTGGTATTAAAAGACTGTCAAGGCCTATGGATTTTGGCCCTCAACAGCCTGATAATACCAGGCTACAGTAGCCCCACATTTGGCGCATCAAAAGATGTGCCAATTGTGGCACTTTACCCGGCTCTTCCCACTTGCCCTGTAGCGGTGGCAAGCGGGGTAATAAGGGGTTAATGTCACCGTTGATTGCACGGTGACAATAAGCCCGGTTAATAATGGAGAGGCGTCAATAAGACACCGATCCATTATTAATCCCAAAGTTATTAAATGTATAAAAAAAAGACAAAGCAAGAAAAAAGTCTTTTAATGAAATAAAAGAGACAACACAGTTTTCATTTCTTTTATTGTACTCTCATTCCTGCGACGCCATCGATCTCCTGTAAAAAAAGAAAAAAAACAAACCAACAGTATACCACCTGTCCGACGCAGTCCATAACGACAGTCCCACGACGATCCAGCTCTGCTACATCGCAATGACAGGCAGAGCCTGTCATCCCGACGCAGCACAGCTGATTACCTGCTTCCCCGGCGGTGACGTCATCGGACTGACTGCTTTACGGCCGGGATTACCCAGCAGTCACTGCAGTTATCGCGAGAAACTGCATGTGACCGCCGGGGAAAGAAGATTGCGGCCATGAAGCAGTCCAGGACGTGACCGCCGGAGATCTTCTGCCAGGTAAGTGCCGCTGACTCCTGACAGACCCGACTGACGGACACTGACAGTGACAGTGACAATCCCGATTCCGGTATCCGATAAGACGAAAATATCGGAACTCGGAATCGGAATTCCGATACAGCTAATATCGGCCGATACCCGATATTTGCAGTATCGGAATGCTCAACACTAGTCAAGATGTCTACAAATAGAAACGGTCAATAGTTGCACATTATTTATATAAACCAGAAGCATATTATAGAAAGGAAAGTAAATCATAGTTCTTATTTAACCCTTTTGGAGAAAGGCTGTCAACGGTATGTATCCAAAAGGCTTTGCGCCGTTTTAGCTGTTTAATACTGTCACCTCCTCTCTTAGGTTGGGGCACATGTTCCAGAATTTGAAATTTCAGTTGTGCTATATTATGACCCTGGGTAATGAAGTGATGTGGAATTGGGAGAAGTAAATTTCTATACCGAATGGTAGACTTATGTTTAGATATTCTGTCTTTGACCGATTGTGTTGTCTCACCAACGTATAATAAACCACAGGGACATTTTATAACGTAAACTGCAAATGAAGTGTCGCAGGTGAAAAAACCTTTGATGTTGTAGGACCTGCCTGTATAGGGATGACGTATGGTGTTGCCCTTTTGAACATTGTTGCACTGAGTACAACTAAGGCAGGGAAAAATGCCATGTTTGGGATTCTGTAAGAAACGTTGCTGTGTTCGTGTTTTGCTGGAGCCTATGTCAGCTCTTACCAGCGAGTCTCTAAAATTGGGAGCCCTGCGAAAGCATGGTAGAAAAGGATGGCTAAATTCTGGAATATTGGGATGGGCCCTGGAGAGGAGGGACCAAAGGCGGCGGATAGTTTTATGTATCAAAAAAGCAAACGGATGGAAAGAATGCACAAAAGCCACTCTATTACTAGGTTTCGCGGTGGCAGTAGAGGTGTTAGATGAAGATGTGTCGAGGACATGTGGGTATCCTCTGTCCCTGAACTTAGTGTTCATCTCATTAAATCTGATGTTATAAGTGTCCGGGTTGGACACAATACGTTTAACACGTTGAAATTGGGACTTAGGGATGGACCGCTTCATAGGTGTAGGGTGTGTACTACTTTTCCTGGATCACAATAAATTCTCCTTTTTGCAATTTACCCAAAGTTGAGTGCAGAGTTTCTCTCTCTCTCTCTCTCATCTCCAAGGGGAGTCCCATGGACATTCACAGCTTCCAAGGTGGTCACAACGGACGCCAGCCCTTGGGGGTGGGGAGCCCACCTAGACACACTATTGTTCCAGAGTCCCTGGGCCCATGAGGAAAGAAATCTATCCTCAAACGACTGGGAGCTCTTAGCAGTCAAAAGCACTAAAAAGACTTCTACCTCAACTAACCGGGCATCATGTGAGAGTCCTATCGGACAACCGGACAGCTGTAGCATATGTGAACCACCAGGGGGGCACCCGTTCTCTGTCACTGATGACGATAACAGAGAGGATTATGACTCTGGCAGAACATTATTTCTGCTCATTATCGGCCCTGCATATCCGAGGGATAGACAGCCAGAAAGCGGATTTTCTGAGCAGGAACCACTTGAGGGAAGGAGAATGGTCGCTAAAAGAGTCCGTTTTTCAACAGATAGTGCTTATGTGGGGAAAACCCAGCATAGATCTTTGCCTCAAAAGCCAACAAGAAAGTGCAGAAATTCTGCTCCCTGAGTCCAGCAGACAGACTGTTGGCAGTGGACGCTTTCAGGATAGACTGGACAGCGTGACTGCTGTACGCCTTCCCTCCAATATGCCTTATTCCAGCAGTTCTGAGGAAGATCAGGGAGGACAAGGCCAGAGTGATTGTAACAGCCCCCTTCTGGCCGAAGAGGCCGTGGTTCTACTGGCTGAGAGTAATGTCGGTAACAGACCCATGGGTACTCCTGGAAGACCAGGACCTTCTAACACAGGGTCCCTTAAGTCACCGTCAGAAGTCCGGGCTGCATTTCACAGCCTGGAATTTGAAAGGTCGCTGTTAGAAAAAAAAGGGTTTCTCAGCTGGGTTAATATCCACTTTACTCAGTAGTAGGAAGCCAGTGACTACAAAAATTTACGGGAGGATATGGAAAAAATTTTTGTCTGTCTCAGGGCCAATACGGGAAGGGGAGGTCCCGATAGTGGCGATACTGGAGTTCCTGCAGAAGGGTTTCGAGCTAGGGTTAGCGGTCAGTACCCTCAAAGTACATGTCTCAGCCCTAGCAGCATTGTTCAACTGTGACCTGGCAAACAATAGATGGGTGGCTAGATTTATCCGGGCCTGTAATAGAGCTGATTCTGTCCCATCCCCTGCTCCTCCACCATGGGACCTAAATTTAGTTTTGTCAGCCTTGACAGAAAGCCCCTTTGAGCCTTTGAACACAACATCAGACAAGGTACTAACATTAAAAACATTTTTGTTAGTGGCACTCACATCAGCCCATAGAGTTGGAGATTTACACGCAGGTCATGGATGATAGGGTGGTGTTGAAGTTAGACCCGGCATATCTTCCGAAGGTAGTGCCAAAATTTCATAGGGCTCAGGAAATAGTGTTACCATCCTTCTGCCCTAACCCTAACAACAAAAAGGAAGAAAAACTACACTGCCCAGACGTTATGAGATGTATCCTGCAGTGTCTAGAGGTGACAAAACACTTATTTGTCTCATACCAAGGGGCAAGGAAGGGTCTAAAAGCCTCAAAACAGACGATAGCAAGATGGTTGAGAGAGGCCATTATGCTAGCGTACAGTAGTGCAGGCAGGGCTGTTCCAGATGGTCTAAAAACCCACTCCACAAGAGCCATGGCGACGTCTTGGGCGGAGAGAGCAGATGCCACGATCGACCAGATTTGTAAGACGGCCACTTGGTCCTCTCCGTCAACCTTTTTCAAACACTACAGAGTAGACTTATCTGCTACCTCTGATCTCACATTTGAGAGAAGAGTGTTACAAGCAGTGATCCCTCCCTAAAGAGAATACAAATCTCTGTAACTCTCTCGTGGTGCCGTCATGTATGATGGAAAAACACGGGTATTACATACCTGGTAATGTGTTTTTTCATGAGACATGACGGCACCCTTATATTCCTGCCCTTTGATCACGTCATTAGTTGGGTGCATTATTAGTGTTATACACTCCCTTGGGTGTGGGTGATTAGAATTGTAAAGGATGTATTATTTATATGTAAACTAACCTGCGGAGTTCCTCTCGTGCTCTGTAAAACAACTGATGAGGAGAGAGGAGCCCCCCTTTTATCTTTAAGGTTTCCTGTCCTAGAAGGGCAGATCCCCTCTCTCATGGTGCCGTCATGTCTCATGAAAAAACACATTACCAGGTATGTATTACCCGTGTATCATCCTTCAACAATTTATAGAATTCCCCTGGAAGTCCATCCGGGCCAGGGTCCTTATTATTAAAAAAAGGCAAAAAAGGCAAAAAAAAAAAAAAAAAAAAAAAAAGGCAAATGCAATTCTAGGATGTATCAACAGAAGCATACAGTCTAGATCACGTGAGGTCATTATTGCCCTCTACTCCTCTTTGGTCAGACCTCATCTGGAATACTGTGTCCAGTTTTGGGCACCACATTTTAAAAAAGACATCAACAAACTGGAGCAAGTTCAGAGAAGAGCCACCAGAATGGTGACCGGTCTGCAAACCATGTCCTATGAGGAACGGTTGCAGGATTTGGGAATGTTTAGCTTGCAAAAAAGAAGACTGAGAGGAGACTTAATAGCTGTCTACAAATATCTCAAGGGCTGTCACATTGTAGAAGGATCATCTTTATTCTCATTTGCGCAAGGAAAGACTAGAAGCAATGGGATGAAACTGAATGGGAGGAGACACAGATTAGATATTAGAAAAAACTTTTTGACAGGGTGATCAATGAGTGGAACAGGCTGCCACAAGAGGTGGTGAGTTCTCCTTCAATGGAAGTCTTCAAACAGAGGCTGGATAGACATCTGTCTGGGATGATTTAGAGAATCCTGCTTTGAGCAGGGGGTTGGACCAGATGACCCAGGAGGTCCCTTCCAACTCTACCATTCTATGATTCTATGATTCTATGATTCTATTCTTCAAATTTGTTATCATTTTGACTAGTTCTTCTTTCTTTATTAATCCGTTTAACTTATCTCTGTCTGTTTCATTAAGCCGAGGCAATTGTAAGGCCTTTTTCACACTTCAGTCGTGAAACGTCAGTCAAAATCCGCCAAAGTGTGAAAAAAACGGATCCGCCATTTTTTTTTTTGCGGATCCGCTTTTTTCCCATTGACTTGCATTAGTGACAGATTTTGACGGATGGTCGTCCGTTAGATCCGTTTTTTGACGGATCCGTCATAAATTTGGCGTCCGACATTTTTGGAAAATGTCCAATGCAACGTTTTTTGTGTTCGCCAAAATGGCGGACTATGATGGATC